>CM010315.2:11759833-12359833 GCA_001923025.3 Taenia multiceps
TTGGATTGGGTTCAGTTGGATTGAATTCGATTGTATTGGATTGGATTGGCTTAGATTGGGTTCAGTTGGATTGAATTCGATTGATTGGATTGGATTGGCTTGGATTGGGTTCAGTTGGATTGAATTCGATTGTGATTGGATTGGATTGCCTTAGATTTGGGTTCAGTGGATTGAATTCGATTGTATTGGATTGATGGCTTGGATTGGGTTCAGTTGGATTGAATTCGATTGTATTGGATTGGATGGCTTAGATTGGGTTCAGTTGGATTGAATTCGCTTGATTTGGATTGGATTGGCTTAGATTGGGTCAGTTGGATTGAATTCGATTGATTGGATTGGATTGGCTTAGATTGGGTTCAGTGGATGAATTCGATTGTATTGGATTGGATTGGCTTAGATTGGGTTCAGTTGGATTGAATTCGATTGGATTGGTTGGATTTGTTAGATTGGGTTCAGTTGGATTGAATTCGATTGGATTGGATTGGATTGGCTTAGATTGGGTTCAGTTGGATTGAATTCGATTGGATTGGAGTGGATTGGCTTAGATTGGGTTCAGTTGGATTGAATTCGATTGATTGGATTGGATTGGCTTAGATTGGGTTCGTTGGATTGAATTCGATTGTATTGGATTGGATTGGCTTAGATTGGGTTCAGTGGATTGAATTCGATTGGTATTGGATTGGATTGGCTTAGATTGGGTTCAGTTGGATTGAATTCGATGATTGGATTGGATTGGCTTGAGATTGGGTTCAGTTGGATTGAATTCGATTGTATTGGATTGGATTGGCTTAGATTGGGTTCAGTTGTGATTGAATTCGATTGATTGGATTGATTGGCTTAGATTGGGTTCAGTTGGATTGAATTCGATTGATTGGATTGGATTGGCTTAGATTGGTTCAGTTGGATTGAATTCGATTGTATTGGATTGGATTGGCTTGGATTGGGTTCAGTTGGATTGAATTCGATTGTATTGGATTGGATTGGCTTAGATTGGGTTCAGTTCATGGATTGAATTCGATTGTATTGGATTGGATTGGCTTGATTGGGTTCAGTGGATTGAATTCGATTGGATTGGATTGGATTGGCTTAGATTGGGTTCAGTTGGATTGAATTCGATTGATTGGATTGGATTGGCTTAGATTGGGTTCAGTTGGATTGAATTCGATTGTATTGGATTGGATTGGCTTAGATTGGGTTCAGTTGGATTGAATTCGATTGGATTGGATTGGATTGGCTTAGATTGGGTTCAGTTGGATTGAATTCGAGGATGGATTGGATTGGCTTAGATTGGATTGGGTTCAGTTGGATTGAATTCGATTGTGGATTGGATTGGCTTAGATTGGGTTCAGTTGGATTGAATTCGATTGTATTGATTGGATTGGCTTGGATTGGGTTCAGTTGGATTGAATTCGATTGTATTGGATTGGATTGCTTAGATTGGGTTCAGTTGGATGAATTCGATTGTATTGATTGGATTGGCTTGGATTGGGTTCAGTTGGATTGAATTCGATTGTATTGGATTGGATTGGCTTAGATTGGGTTCAGTTGGATTGAATTCGATTGTATTGGATTGGATTGGCTTAGATTGGGTTCAGTTGGATTGAATTCGATTGGATTGGATTGGATTGGCTTAGATTGGGTTCAGTTGGATTGAATTCGATTGTATTGGATTGGATTGGCTTAGATTGGGTTCAGTTGGATTGAATTCGATTGGATTGGATTGGATTGGCTTAGATTGGGTTCAGTTGGATGAATTCGATTGGATTGGATTGGATTGGCTTAGATTGGGTTCAGTTGGATTGAATTCGATTGTATTGGATTGGATTGGCTTGGATTGGGTTCAGTTGGATTGAATTCGATTGTATTGGATTGGATTGGCTTAGATTGGGTTCAGTTGGATTGAATTCGATGTATTGGATTGGATTGGCTTAGATTGGGTTCAGTTGGATGAATTCGATTGATTGGATTGGATTGGCTTAGATTGGGTTCAGTTGGATTGAATCGATTGATTGGATTGGATTGGCTAGATTGATTGGGTTCAGTTGGATTGAATTCGATTGTATTGGATTGGATTGGCTTAGATGGGTTCAGTGGATTGAATTCGATTGATTGGATTGGATTGGCTTAGATTGGGTTCAGTTGGATTGAATTCGATTGTATTGGATTGGATTGGCTTAGATTGGGTTCAGTTGGATTGAATCGATTGTATGGATTGGATTGGCTTGATTGGGTTCAGTTGGATTGAATTCGATTGTATTGGATTGGATTGCGGATTGGGTTCAGTTGGATTGAATTCGATTGTATTGGATTGGATTGCTTAGATTGGGTTCAGTTGGATTGAATTCGATTGTATTGGATTGGATTGGCTGGATTGGGTTCAGTTGGATTGAATTCGATTGTATTGGATTGGATTGGCTTAGATTGGGTTCAGTTGGATTGAATTCGATTGTATTGGATTGGATTGGCTTAGATTGGGTTCAGTTGGATTGAATTCGATTGATTGATTGGATTGGATTGGCTTAGATTGGGTTCAGTTGGATTGAATTCGATTGTAGATTGGATTGGCTTGGAGATTGGGTTCAGTTGGATTGAATTCGATTGTATTGGATTGGATTGGCTTAGATTGGGTTCAGTTGGATGAATTCGATTGGATTGGATGGATTGGCTTAGATTGGTCAGTTGGATTGAATTCGATTGTATGGATTGGATTGGCTAGATTGGGTTCAGTTGGATTGAATTCGATTGTATTGGATTGGATGGCTTGGATTGGGTTCAGTTGGATTGAATTCGATTGATTGGATTGGCTTGGTTAGATTGGGTTCAGTTGGATTGAATTCGATTGTATTGGATTGGATTGGCTTAGATTGGGTTCAGTTGGATTGAATTCGTTGTATTGGATTGGATTGGCTTAGATTGGGTTCAGTTGGATTGAATTCGATTGATTGGATTGGATTGGCTTAGATTGGGTTCAGTTGGATTGAATTCGATTGTATTGGATTGGATTGGCTTAGATTGGGTTCAGTTGGATTGAATTCGATTGTATTGGATTGGATTGGCTTAGATTGGTTCAGTTGGATTGAATTCGAGTATTGGATTGGATTGGCTTAGATGGATTGGGTTCAGTTGGATTGAATTCGATTGTATTGGATTGGATTGGCTTAGATGGGTTCAGTTGGATTGAATTCGATTGGATTGGATTGGCTTATTGGATTGGGTTCAGTTGGATTGAATTCGATTGTATTGGATTGGATTGGCTTAGATTGGGTTCAGTTGGATTGAATTCGATTGTATTGGATTGGATGGTGGATTGGATTGGGTTCAGTTGGATTGAATTCGATTGTATTGGATTGGATTGGCTTAGATTGGGTTCAGTTGGATTGAATTCGATGGATTGGATTGGATTGGCTTAGATTGGATTGGGCAGTTGGATTGAATTCGATTGTATTGGATTGGATTGGCTTAGATTGGGTTCAGTTGGATTGAATTCGATTGATTATGGATGGCTTGGATTGGGTTCAGTTGGATTGAATTCGATTGTATTGGATTGGATTGGCTTAGATTGGGTTCAGTTGGATTGAATTCGATGATTGGAGGGGATTGATTGGGTTCAGTTGGATTGAATTCGATTGTATTGGATTGGATTGGCTTAGATTGGGTTCAGTTGGATTGAATTCGATGTATTGGATTGGATTGGCTTAGATTGGGTTCAGTTGGATTGAATTCGATGGATTGGATTGGATTGGCTTAGATTGGGTTCAGTTGGTGAATTCGATTGTATTGGATTGGATTGGCTTAGATTGGGTTCAGTTGGATTGAATTCGATTGATTGGATTGGATGGCTTAGATTGGGTTCAGTTGGATTGAATTCGATTGTATTGGATTGGATTGGCTTAGATTGGATTGGGTTCAGTTGGATGAATTCGATTGTATTGGATTGGATTGGCTTAGATTGGGTTCAGTTGGATTGAATTCATGTATTGGATTGGATGGCTAGATTGGGTTCAGTGGATTGAATTCGATTGGTATTGGATTGGATGGCTAGATTGGGTTCAGTTGGATTGAATTCGATTGATTGTTGGATTGGATTGGATTGGGTTCAGTTGGATTGAATTCGATTGTATTGGATTGGATTGGCTTAGATGGGTTCAGTTGGATTGAATTCGATTGTATTGGATTGGATTGCTTAGATTGGGTTCAGTTGGATTGAATTCGATTGTATTGGATTGGAGGGCTGAGATTGGGTTCAGTTGGATTGAATTCGATTGTATTGGATTGGATTGGCTTAGATTGGGTTCAGTTGGATTGAATTCGATTGTATTGGATTGGATTGGCTTGGATTGGGTTCAGTTGGATGAATTCGATTGATTGGATTGTTGGATTGTTAGATTGGGTTCAGTTGGATTGAATTCGATTGTATTGGATTGGATTGGCTTAGATTGGTTCAGTTGGATTGAATTCGATTGTATTGGATTGGATTGGCTTAGATGGGTTCAGTTGGATTGAATTCGATTGTATTGGATTGGATTGGCTAGATTGGATTGGTTCAGTTGGATTGAATTCGATTGTATTGGATTGGATTGGCTTAGATTGGGTTCAGTTGGATTGAATTCGATTGATTGGATTGGATTGGATTATGGATTGGGTTCGTGGATTGAATTCGATTGTATTGGATGGATTGGCTTAGATTGGGTTCAGTTGGATTGAATTGTATGATTGGATTGGCTTAGATTGGGTTCAGTTGGATTGAATTCGATTGATTGGATTGGATTGGCTTAGATGGGTTCAGTTGGATTGAATTCGATTGTATTGGATTGGATTGGGTTGGATGGGTTCAGTTGGATTGAATTCGATTGTATTGGATTGGATTGGCTTGGATTGGGTTCAGTTGGATTGAATTCGATTGTATTGGATTGGATTGGCTTAGATTGGGTTCAGTTGGATTGAATTCGATTGTATGGATTGGATTGGCTGGATTGGGTTAGTTGGATTGAATTCGATTGTATTGGATTGGATTGGCTTGGATTGGGTTCAGTGGATTGAATTCGATTGATTGGATTGGATTGGCTTAGATTGGGTTCAGTTGGATTGAATTCGATTGATTGGATTGGATTGGCTTAGATTGGGTTCAGTTGGATTGAATTCGATTGTATTGGATTGGATTGGTTGGATGGATTGGGTTCAGTTGGATTGAATTCGATTGTATTGGATTGGATTGGCTTAGATTGGGTTCAGTTGGATTGAATTCGATTGTATTGGATTGGATTGGCTTAGATTGGGTTCAGTTGGATTGAATTCGATTGTATTGGATTGGATTGGCTGGATTGGGTTCAGTTGGATTGAATTCGATTGTGGATTGGATTGGCTTAGATTGGGTTCAGTTGGATTGAATTCGTTGTATTGGATTGGATTGGCTTGGATTGGGTTCAGTTGGATTGAATTCGATTGTATTGGATTGGATTGGCTTAGATTGGTTCAGTTGGATTGAATTCGATTGTTGGATTGGATTGGCTTGGATGGGTTCAGTGGATTGAATTCGATTGTATTGGATTGGATTGGCTTGGATGGGTTCAGTTGGATTGAATTCGATTGATTGGATGGATTGGCTTGGATTGGGTTCAGTTGGATTGAATTCGATGATTGGATTGGATTGGTTAGATTGGGTTCAGTGGATTGAATTCGATTGGTTTGGATTGGATTGATGGCTTGGATTGGGTTCAGTTGGATTGAATTCGATTGTATTGGATTGGATTGGCTTAGATTGGGTTCAGTTGGATTGATTCGTATGGATTGGATGGCTTAGATTGGATGGGTTCAGTTGGATTGAATTCGATTGTATTGGATTGGATTGGCTTAGATTGGGTTCAGTTGGATTGAATTCGATGTATTGGATTGGATTGGCTGAGATTGGATTGGGTTCAGGGATTGAATTCGATTGTATTGGATTGGATTGGATTGTGGGTTTCAGTGGATTGAATTCGATTGGATTGGATTGGCTTAGATGGTTGGGTTCAGTTGGATTGAATTCGATTGTATTGGATGGATTGGCTTAGATGGGGTTCAGTTGGATTGAATTCGATTGATTGATTGGATTGGTTGGATTGGGTTCAGTTGGATTGAATTCGATTGTATTGGATTGGATTGGCTTAGATTGGGTTCAGTTGGATTGAATTCGATTGTATTGGATTGGATTGGGTTGGATTGGGTTCAGTTGGATTGAATTCGATTGTATTGGATTGGATTGGTTGGATTGGGTTCAGTTGGATGAATTCGATTGTATTGGATTGGATTGGCTTAGATTGGGTTCAGTTGGATTGAATTCGATTGTCTTGGATTGGATTGGCTTGGATTGGGTTCAGTTGGATTGAATTCGATTGTATTGGATTGGATTGGCTTTGGATTGGGTTCAGTTGGATTGAATTCGATTGTATGGATTGGATTGGTTAGATTGGGTTCAGTTGGATTGAATTCGATTGATTGGATTGGATTGGCTTGGGTCATTGGATTGAATTCGATATTGTATTGGATTGGATTGGCTTGGATTGGGTTCAGGATTGAATTCGATTGTATTGGATTGGATTGGCTTGGATTGGGTTCAGTTGGATTGAATTCGATTGATTGGATTGGATTGGCTTGGATTGGGTTCAGTTGGATTGAATTCGATTGTATTGGATTGGTTGGCTTTGGATTGGGTTCAGTTGGATTGAATTCGATTGTATTGGATTGGATTGGTTGGATTGGGTTCAGTTGGATTGAATTCGATGTATTGGATTGGATTGGTGATTGGATTGGGTTCAGTTGGATTGAATTCGATTGTATTGGATTATTATTGGCTTGGATTGGGTTCAGTTGGATTGAATTCGATTGTATTGGATTGGATTGGCTTGATTGGGTTTCAGTTGGATTGAATTCGATTGTATTGGATTGATTGGCTATTGGGTTCGTTGGATTGAATTCGATTGTATTGGATTGGATTGGCTTTAGATTGGGTTCGGATTGAATTCGATTGTATTGGATTGGATTGGCTTAGATTGGGTTCAGTGGATTGAATTCGATTGTATTGGATTGGATTGGCTTAGATTGGGTTCAGTTGGATTGAATTCGATTGGATTGGATTGGATTGGGCTTAGATTGGGTTCAGTTGGATGAATTCGATTGATTGGATTGGATTGGCTTGGATTGGGTCAGTTGGATGAATCGTTGTATTGGATTGGATTGGCTTATTGGGTTCAGTTGGATTGAATTCGATGTTGATGGATTGGCTTGGATTGGATTGGGTTCAGTTGGATTGAATTCGATTGGATGGATTGGATTGGTTAGATTGGGTTCAGTTGGATTGAATTCGATTGTATTGGATGGATTGCTTAGATTGGGTTCAGTTGGATTGAATTCGATTGTATTGGATTGGATTGGCTTAGATGGGTTCAGTTGGATTGAATTCGATTGTATTGGATTGGATTGGCTTGGTTGGGTTCAGTTGGATTGAATTCGATTGTATGGATTGGATTGGCTTGGATTGGGTTCAGTTGGATTGAATTCGATTGTATTGGATTGGATGCTTGGATTGGATTGGGTTCAGTTGGATTGAATCGATTGATTGGATTGGATTGGCTTGATTGGGTTCAGTGGATTGAATTCGATTGTATTGGATTGGATTGGTTGGATTGGGTCTTGGATTGAATTCGATTGTATTGGATTGGATTGGCTTGATGGGTTCAGTTGGATTGAATTCGATTGATTGGATTGGATTGGCTTGGATTGGGTTCAGTTGGATTGAATTCGATTGTATTGGATTGGATTGGCTTGGATTGGGTTCAGTTGGATTGAATTCGATTGTATTGGATTGGATTGGGGGGATTGGGTTCAGTTGGATTGAATTCGATTTGATTGGATTGGATTGGCTTAGATTGGTTCAGTTGGATTGAATTCGTGATTGGATTGGATTGGCTTGGATGGATGGGTTCAGTTGGATTGAATTCGATTGTATGGATTGGATTGGCTTAGATTGGTTCAGTTGGATTGAATTCGTTGTATTGGATTGGATTGGCTTGGATTGGGTTCAGTTGGATTGAATTCGATGTATTGGATGGATTGGCTTGGAGGGTCAGTTGGATTGAATTCGATTGTATGGATTGGATTGGCTTGGATTGGGTTCAGTTGGATTGAATTCGATTGTATTGGATTGGATTGGCTTATTGGATTGGGTTCAGTTGGATTGATTCGATTGTATTGGATTGGATTGGCTGGATTGGGTTCAGTGGATTGAATTCGATTGTATTGGATTGGATTGGCTTAGATTGGGTTCAGTTGGATTGAATTCGATTGTATGGATTGGATTGGCTTGATTGGGTTCAGTTGGATTGAATTCGATTGTATTGGATTGGATTGGTTGGATTGGGTTCAGTTGGATTGAATTCGATTGGATTGGATTGGATTGGCTTAGATGGGTCAGTTGGATTGAATTCGATTGTATTGGATTGGATTGGCTTAGATTGGGTTCAGTTGGATTGAATTCGATTGTATTGGATTGGTTGGCTTGGATTGGGTTCAGTTGGATTGAATTCGATTGATTGGATTGGATTGGCTGAGATTGGGTTCAGTTGGATTGAATTCGATGTATTGGATTGGATTGGCTGGATTGGGTTCAGTTGGATTGAATTCGATGTATTGGATTGGATTGGCTTAGATTGGGTTCAGTTGGATTGAATTCGATTGTATTGGATTGGATTGGCTTAGATGGGTTCAGTTGGATTGAATTCGATTGTATTGGATTGGATTGGCTTAGATTGGGTTCAGTGGATTGAATTCGATTGTATTGGATTGGATTGGCTTGGATTGGATTGGGTTCAGTTGGATTGAATTCGATTGTATGGATTGGATTGGCTTGGATTGGGTTCAGTTGGATTGAATTCGATTGTATTGGATTGGATTGCTTAGATTGGGTTCAGTTGGATTGAATTCGATTGTTGGATTGGATTGGCTTTTGGATTGGGTTCAGTTGGATTGAATTCGATTGTATTGGATTGGATTGGCTTGATTGTGTTCAGTTGGATTGAATTCGATTGATTGGATTGGATTGGCTTGGATTGGGTTCAGTTGGATTGAATTCGATTGTATTGGATTGGATTGGCTTGATTGGGTTCAGTTGGATTGAATTCGATTGATTGGATTGGATTGGCTTAGATTGGGTTCAGTTGGATTGAATTCGATGATTGGATTGGATTGGCTTAGATGGATTGGGTTCAGTGGATTGAATTCGATTGTATTGGATTGGATTGGCTTAGATTGGGTTCAGTGGATTGAATTCGATTGTATTGGATTGGATTGGCTTGGATTGGGTTCAGTTGGATTGAATTCGATGTATTGGATTGGATTGGTTGGATTGGGTTCAGTTGGATTGAATTCGATTGTATTGGATTGGATTGGCTTGGATTGGGTTCAGTTGGATTGAATTCGATTGTATTGGATTGGATTGGCTTAGATTGGGTTCAGTTGGATTGAATTCGATTGTATTGGATTGGATTGGCTTAGATTGGGTTCAGTTGGATTGAATTCGATTGATGGATTGGATTGGCTTAGATTGGGTTCAGTTGGATTGAATTCGATTGTATTGGATTGGATTGGCTTGGATTGGGTTCAGTTGGATTGAATTCGATTGTATGGATTGGATTGGCTTAGTTGGGTTCAGTTGGATTGAATTCGATTGTTGGATTGGATTGGCTTGGATTGGGTTCAGTTGGATTGAATTCGATTGTATTGGATTGGATGGCTTTGGATTGGGTTCAGTTGGATTGAATTCGATTGTATTGGATTGGATTGGCTTGGATTGGGTTCAGTTGGATTGAATTCGATTGTATTGGATTGGATTGGCTTGGATTGGGTTCAGTTGGATTGAATTCGATTGTATTGGATTGGATTGGCTTGGATGGGTTCAGTTGGATTGAATTCGATTGTATTGGATTGGATTGGCTTAGATTGGGTTCAGTTGGATTGAATTCGGTATTGGATTGGATTGGCTTTAGATTGGGTTCAGTTGGATTGAATTCGATTGTATTGGATTGGATTGGATTGGATGGGTTCAGTTGGATTGAATTCGATTGATTGGATGGATTGGCTTAGATTGGGTTCAGTTGGATTGAATCGATTGTATTGGATTGGATTGGCTTGGATTGGGTTCAGTTGGATTGAATTCGATTGATTGGATTGGATTGGCTTAGATTGGTTCAGTTGGATTGAATTCGATTGATTGGATTGGATTGGCTTGATTGGGTTCAGGGATTGAATTCGATTGTATTGGATTGGATTGGCTTGGATTGGGTTCAGTTGGATTGAATTCGATTGTATTGGATTGGATTGGCTTAGATTGGGTTCAGTTGGATTGAATTCGATTGGATTGGGATTGGCTTGGCTTGGATTGGGTTCAGTTGGATTGAATTCGATTGTATTGGATTGGATTGGCTTGGATTGGGTTCAGTTGGATTGAATTCGATTGTATTGGATTGGATTGGCTTAGATTGGGTTCAGTTGGATTGAATTCGATTGGATTGGATTGGATTGGCTTGGATTGGGTTCAGTTGGATTGAATTCGATTGATTGGATTGGATTGGCTGGATTGGATTGGGTTCAGTTGGATTGAATTCGATTGTATTGGATTGGATTGGTTGGATTGGGTTCAGTTGGATTGAATTCGATTGTATTGGATTGGATTGGCTTGGATTGGGTTCAGTTGGATTGAATTCGATTGTATTGGATTGGATTGGCTTAGATTGGGTTCAGTTGGATTGAATTCGATTGTATTGGATTGGATTGGCTTGGATTGGGTTCAGTTGGATTGAATTCGATTGTATTGGATTGGATTGGCTTAGATTGGGTTCAGTTGGATTGAATTCGATTGATTGATTGGATTGGCTTGTAGATTGGGTTCAGTTGGATTGAATTCGATTGTATTGGATTGGATTGGCTTAGATTGGGTTCAGTTGGATTGAATTCGATTGTGATTGGATTGGATTGGATTGGGTTCAGTTGGATTGAATTCGATTGTATTGGATTGGATTGGCTTAGATTGGGTTCAGTTGGATTGAATTCGATTGTATGGATTGGATTGGCTGGATTGGGTTCAGTTGGATTGAATTCGATTGTATTGGATTGGATTGGCTTAGATTGGGTTCAGTTGGATTGAATTCGATTGTATTGGATTGGATTGGCTTGGATTGGGTTCAGTTGGATTGAATTCGATTGTATTGATTGGATTGGCTTGGATTGGGTTCAGTTGGATTGAATTCGATTGTATTGGATTGGATTGGCTTAGATTGGGTTCAGTTGGATTGAATTCGATTGTATTGGATTGGATTGGCTTGGATTGGGTTCAGTTGGATTGAATTCGATTGGATTGGATTGGATTGGCTTGGATTGGGTTCAGTTGGATTGAATTCGATTGATTGGATTGGATTGGCTTGGATTGGGTTCAGTTGGATTGAATTCGATTGTATTGGATTGGATTGGCTTAGATTGGGTTCAGTTGGATTGAATTCGATTGTATTGGATTGGATTGGCTTGGATTGGGTTCAGTTGGATTGAATTCGATTGGATTGGATGGCTTATTGGATTGGGTTCAGTTGGATTGAATTCGATTGTATTGGATTGGATTGGCTTGATTGGGTTCAGTTGGATTGAATTCGATTGATTGGATTGGATTGGCTTGGATTGGGTTCAGTTGGATTGAATTCGATTGTATTGGATTGGATTGGCTTGGATTGGGTTCAGTTGGATTGAATTCGATTGTATTGGATTGGATTGGCTTAGATTGGGTTCAGTTGGATTGAATTCGATTGTATTGGATTGGATTGGCTTGGATTGGGTTCAGTTGGATTGAATTCGATTGATTGGATTGGATTGGCGGATTGGGTTCAGTTGGATTGAATTCGATTGTATTGGATTGGATTGGCTTTTGGATTGGGTTCAGTTGGATTGAATTCGATTGTATTGGATTGGATTGGCTTGGATTGGGTTCAGTTGGATTGAATTCGATTGTATTGGATTGGATTGGCTTGGATGGGTTCAGTTGGATTGAATTCGATTGTATTGGATTGGATTGGCTTGGATTGGGTTCAGTTGGATTGAATTCGATTGTATTGGATTGGGTTGGATTGGATTGGGTTCAGTTGGATTGAATTCGATTGTATTGGATTGGATTGGCTTGGATTGGGTTCAGTTGGATTGAATTCGATTGTATTGGATTGGATTGGCTTAGATTGGGTTCAGTTGGATTGAATTCGATTGTATTGGATTGGATTGGCTTAGATTGGGTTCAGTTGGATTGAATTCGATTGTATTGGATTGGATTGGCTTGGATTGGGTTCAGTTGGATTGAATTCGATTGGATTGGATTGGCTTTTGGATTGGGTTCAGTTGGATTGAATTCGATTGTATTGGATTGGATTGGCTTGATTGGGTTCAGTTGGATTGAATTCGATTGATTGGATTGGATTGGCTTGGAGATTGGGTTCAGTTGGATTGAATTCGATTGTATTGGATTGGATTGGCTTAGATTGGGTTCAGTTGGATTGAATTCGATTGATTGGATTGGATTGGCTTAGATGGATGGGTTCAGTTGGATTGAATTCGATGTATTGGATTGGATTGGCTTGGATTGGGTTCAGTTGGATTGAATGAATTGATTGGATTGGATTGGATTGGCTTGGATTGGGTTCAGTTGGATTGAATTCGATTGTATTGGATTGGATTGGCTTGGATTGGGTTCAGTTGGATTGAATTCGATTGTATTGGATTGGATTGGCTTGGATTGGGTTCAGTTGGATTGAATTCGATTGTATTGGATTGGATTGGCTTAGATTGGGTTCAGTTGGATTGAATTCGATTGTATTGGATTGGATTGGCTTGGATTGGGTTCAGTTGGATTGAATTCGATTGTATTGGATTGGATTGGCTTGGATTGGGTTCAGTTGGATTGAATTCGATTGTATTGGATTGGATTGGCTTAGATTGGGTTCAGTTGGATTGAATTCGATTGTATTGGATTGGATTGGCTTGGATTGGGTTCAGTTGGATTGAATTCGATTGTATTGGATTGGATTGGCTTAGATTGGGTTCAGTTGGATTGAATTCGATTGTATTGGATTGGATTGGCTTGGATTGGGTTCAGTTGGATTGAATTCGATTGTATTGGATTGGATTGGCTTGGATTGGGTTCAGTTGGATTGAATTCGATTGTATTGGATTGGATTGGCTTGGATTGGGTTCAGTTGGATTGAATTCGATTGTATTGGATTGGATTGGCTTAGATTGGGTTCAGTTGGATTGAATTCGATTGTATTGGATTGGATTGGCTTAGATTGGGTTCAGTTGGATTGAATTCGATTGTATTGGATTGGATTGGCTTGAATGTGTTCAGTTGGATTGAATTCGATTGTATTGGATTGGATTGGCTTGGATTGGGTTCAGTTGGATTGAATTCGATTGTATTGGATTGGATTGGCTTAGATTGGGTTCAGTTGGATTGAATTCGATTGTATTGGATTGGATTGGCTTGGATTGGGTTCAGTTGGATTGAATTCGATTGTATTGGATTGGATTGGCTTAGATTGGGTTCAGTTGGATTGAATTCGATTGATTGGATTGGATTGGCTTGGATTGGGTTCAGTTGGATTGAATTCGATTGTATTGGATTGGATTGGCTTGATTGGGTTCAGTTGGATTGAATTCGATTGTATTGGATTGGATTGGCTTGGATTGGGTTCAGTTGGATTGAATTCGATTGTATTGGATTGGATTGGCTTGATTGGGTTCAGTTGGATTGAATTCGATTGTATTGATTGGATTGGTTGGATTGGGTTCAGTTGGATTGAATTCGATTGTATTGGATTGGATTGGCTTGGATTGGGTTCAGTTGGATTGAATTCGATTGTATTGGATTGGATTGGCTTGGATTGGGTTCAGTTGGATTGAATTCGATTGTATTGGATTGGATTGGCTTAGATTGGGTTCAGTTGGATTGAATTCGATTGTATTGGATTGGATTGGGTTGGATTGGGTTCAGTTGGATTGAATTCGATTGTATTGGATTGGATTGGCTTAGATTGGGTTCAGTTGGATTGAATTCGATTGTATTGGATTGGATTGGCTTGGATTGGGTTCAGTTGGATTGAATTCGATTGTATTGGATTGGATTGGCTTGGATTGGGTTCAGTTGGATTGAATTCGATTGTATTGGATTGGATTGGCTTGGATTGGGTTCAGTTGGATTGAATTCGATTGTGGATTGGATTGGCTTGGATTGGGTTCAGTTGGATTGAATTCGATTGTATTGGATTGGATTGGCTTGGATTGGGTTCAGTTGGATTGAATTCGATTGTATTGGATTGGATTGGCTTAGATTGGGTTCAGTTGGATTGAATTCGATTGTATTGGATTGGATTGGCTTGGATTGGGTTCAGTTGGATTGAATTCGATTGTATTGGATTGGATTGGCTTAGATTGGGTTCAGTTGGATTGAATTCGATTGTATTGGATTGGATTGGCTTGGATTGGGTTCAGTTGGATTGAATTCGATTGATTGGATTGGATTGGCTTGGATTGGGTTCAGTTGGATTGAATTCGATTGTATTGGATTGGATTGGCTTGGATTGGGTTCAGTTGGATTGAATTCGATTGTATTGGATTGGATTGGCTTGGATTGGGTTCAGTTGGATTGAATTCGATTGTATTGGATTGGATTGGCTTGGATTGGGTTCAGTTGGATTGAATTCGATTGTATTGGATTGGATTTGGCTTAGATTGGGTTCAGTTGGATTGAATTCGATTGTATTGGATTGGATTGGCTTAGATTGGGTTCAGTTGGATTGAATTCGATTGATTGGATTGGATTGGCTTGGATTGGGTTCAGTTGGATTGAATTCGATTGTATTGGATTGGATTGGCTTGGATTGGGTTCAGTTGGATTGAATTCGATTGTATTGGATTGGATTGGCTTAGATTGGGTTCAGTTGGATTGAATTCGATTGTATTGGATTGGATTGGCTTAGATTGGGTTCAGTTGGATTGAATTCGATTGTATTGGATTGGATTGGCTTGGATTGGGTTCAGTTGGATTGAATTCGATTGTATTGGATTGGATTGGCTTAGATTGGGTTCAGTTGGATTGAATTCGATTGTATTGGATTGGATTGGCTTAGATTGGGTTCAGTTGGATTGAATTCGATTGTATTGGATTGGATTGGCTTAGATTGGGTTCAGTTGGATTGAATTCGATTGTATTGGATTGGATTGGCTTGGATTGGGTTCAGTTGGATTGAATTCGATTGTATTGGATTGGATTGGCTTAGATTGGGTTCAGTTGGATTGAATTCGATTGTATTGGATTGGATTGGCTTAGATTGGGTTCAGTTGGATTGAATTCGATTGTATTGGATTGGATTGGCTTAGATTGGGTTCAGTTGGATTGAATTCGATTGTATTGGATTGGATTGGCTTGGATTGGGTTCAGTTGGATTGAATTCGATTGTATTGGATTGGATTGGTTGGATTGGGTTCAGTTGGATTGAATTCGATTGTATTGGATTGGATTGGCTTGGATTGGGTTCAGTTGGATTGAATTCGATTGTATTGGATTGGATTGGCTTGGATTGGGTTCAGTTGGATTGAATTCGATTGTATTGGATTGGATTGGCTTGGATTGGGTTCAGTTGGATTGAATTCGATTGTATTGGATTGGATTGGCGAGATTGGGTTCAGTTGGATTGAATTCGATTGTATTGGATTGGATTGGCTTGGATTGGGTTCAGTTGGATTGAATTCGATTGTATTGGATTGGATTGGCTTGGATTGGGTTCAGTTGGATTGAATTCGATTGTATTGGATTGGATTGGCTTGGATTGGGTTCAGTTGGATTGAATTGGTTTGAATTCGATTGTATTGGATTGGATTGGCTTGATTGGGTTCAGTTGGATTGAATTCGATTGTATTGGATTGGATTGGCTTGGATTGGGTTCAGTTGGATTGAATTCGATTGTATTGGATTGGATTGGCTTGGATTGGGTTCAGTTGGATTGAATTCGATTGTATTGGATTGGATTGGCTTAGATTGGGTTCAGTTGGATTGAATTCGATTGTATTGGATTGGATTGGCTTGAGATTGGGTTCAGTTGGATTGAATTCGATTGTATTGGATTGGATTGGCTTGGATTGGGTTCAGTTGGATTGAATTCGATGTGGATTGGATTGGATTGGGATTGGGTTCAGTTGGATTGAATTCGATTGTATTGGATTGGATTGGCTTGGATTGGGTTCAGTTGGATTGAATTCGATTGTATTGGATTGGATTGGCTTGGATTGGGTTCAGTTGGATTGAATTCGATTGTATTGGATTGGATTGGCTTGGATTGGGTTCAGTTGGATTGAATTCGATTGTATTGGATTGGATTGGCTTGGATTGGGTTCAGTTGGATTGAATTCGATTGTATTGGATGGATTGGCTTAGATTGGGTTCAGTTGGATTGAATTCGATTGTATTGGATTGGATTGGCTTTAGATTGGGTTCAGTTGGATTGAATTCGATTGTATTGGATTGGATTGGCTTAGATGGTTCAGTTGGATTGAATTCGATTGTATTGGATTGGATTGGCTTTGGATTGGGTTCAGTTGGATTGAATTCGATTGTATTGGATTGGAGGGCTTGGATTGGGTTCAGTTGGATTGAATTCGATTGTATTGGATTGGAGGCTTGATTGGGTTCAGTTGGATTGAATCGATTGTATTGGATTGGATTGGGCTTAGATTGGGTTCAGTTGGATTGAATTCGATTGTATTGGATTGGATTGTTGGATTGGGTTCAGTTGGATTGAATTCGATTGTATGGATTGGATTGGCTGGATGGGTTCAGTTGGATTGAATTCGATTGTATTGGATTGGATTGGCTGGATTGGATTGGGTTCAGTTGGATTGAATTCGATTGTATTGGATTGGATTGGTGGATTGATTGGGTTCAGTTGGATTGAATTCGATTATATTGGATTGGATTGGTTTGGATTGGGTTCATTGGATTGAATTCGATTGTATTGGATTGGATTGGTTGGATTGGGTTCAGTTGGATTGAATCGATTGTATTGGATTGGATTGGCTTGGATGGGTTCAGTTGGATTGAATTCGATTGTATGGATTGGATTGGTTGGATTGGATTGGGTTCAGTTGGATTGAATTCGATTGTATTGGATTGGATTGGCTTGGATTGGGTTCAGTTGGATTGAATTCGATTGTATTGGATTGGATTGGCTTGGATTGGGTTCAGTTGGATTGAATTCGATTGTATTGGATTGGCTTGGCTTGGATTGGGTTCAGTTGGATTGAATTCGATTGTATTGGATTGGATTGGCTTAGATTGGGTTCAGTTGGATTGAATTCGATGTATGGATTGGCTTGGATTGGATTGGGTTCAGTTGGATTGAATTCGATTGTATTGGATTGGTGGCTTGGATTGGGTTCAGTTGGATTGAATTCGATTGTATTGGATTGGATTGGCTTGGATGGGTTCAGTTGGATTGAATTCGATTGTATTGGATTGGATTGGCTTGGATTGGGTTCAGTTGGATTGAATTCGATTGTATTGGATTGGATTGGCTTGGATTGGGTTCAGTTGGATTGAATTCGATTGTATTGGATTGGATTGGCTTAGATTGGGTTCAGTTGGATTGAATTCGATTGTATGGATTGGATTGGCTTGGATTGGGTTCAGTTGGATTGAATTCGATTGTATTGGATTGGATGGCTTAGATTGGGTTCAGTTGGATTGAATTCGATTGTATTGGATTGGATTGGCTGGATTGGGTTCAGTTGGATTGAATTCGATTGATTGGATTGGATTGGATTGGATTGGGTTCAGTTGGATTGAATTCGATTGTATTGGATTGGATTGGTTGGTTGGATTGGGTTCAGTTGGATTGAATTCGATGTATTGGATTGGATTGGCTTGGATTGGGTTCAGTTGGATTGAATTCGATTGTATTGGATTGGATGGCTTAGATTGGGTTCAGTTGGATTGAATTCGATTGTATTGGATTGGATTGGTTGGATTGGGTTCAGTTGGATTGAATTCGATTGTATTGGATTGGATTGGCTTGGATTGGGTCAGTTGGATTGAATTCGATTGTATGGATTGGATTGGCTTAGATTGGGTTCAGTTGGATTGAATTCGATTGTATGGATTGGATTGGCTTGGAGATTGGGTTCAGTTGGATTGAATTCGTGTATTGGATTGGATTGGTTGGATTGGGTTCAGTTGGATTGAATTCGATTGTATTGGATTGGATTGGCTTGGATTGGGTTCAGTTGGATTGAATTCGATGTATTGGATTGGATTGGCTTGGATTGGGTTCAGTTGGATTGAATTCGATTGTATGGATTGGATTGGCTTGGATTGGGTTCAGTTGGATTGAATTCGATTGTATTGGATTGGATTGGCTTGGATTGGGTTCAGTTGGATTGAATTCGATTGTATTGGATTGGATTGGCTTAGATTGGGTTCAGTTGGATTGAATTCGATTGTATTGGATTGGATTGGCTTGGATTGGGTTCAGTTGGATTGAATTCGATTGTATTGGATTGGATTGGTTGGATTGGGTTCAGTTGGATTGATGAATTGATTGGATTGGATTGGATTGGCTTAGATTGGGTTCAGTTGGATTGAATTCGATTGTATTGGATTGGATTGGCTTGGATTGGGTTCAGTTGGATTGAATTCGATTGTATTGGATTGGGTTGGCTTGGATTGGGTTCAGTTGGATTGAATTCGATTGTATGGATTGGATTGGCTTGGATGGATTGGGTTCAGTTGGATTGAATTCGATTGTATTGGATTGGATTGGCTTGGATTGGATTGGGTTCAGTTGGATTGAATTCGATGTATTGGATTGGATTGGCTTGGATTGGGTTCAGTTGGATTGAATTCGATGTTTGGATTGGATTGGCTTGGATTGGGTTCAGTTGGATTGAATTCGATTGTATTGGATTGGATTGGCTTGGATTGGGTTCAGTTGGATTGAATTCGATTGTATTGGATTGGATTGGCTTGGATTGGGTTCAGTTGGATTGAATTCGATTGTATGGATGGATTGGATTGGATTGGGTTCAGTTGGATTGAATTCGATTGTATTGGATTGGATTGGCTTGGATTGGGTTCAGTTGGATTGAATTCGATTGTATTGGGATTGGTGGATTGGGTTCAGTTGGATTGAATTCGATTGATTGGATTGGCTTGGATTGGGTTCAGTTGGATTGAATTCGATTGTATTGGATTGGCTTGGATTGGATTGGGTTCAGTTGGATTGAATTCGATTGTATTGGATTGGATTGGCTTGGATGGATTGGGTTCAGTTGGATTGAATTCGATGTTGGATGGTTGGATTGGCTTGGATTGGGTTCAGTTGGATTGAATTCGATTGTATTGGATTGGATTGGTTGGATTGGGTTCAGTTGGATTGAATTCGATTGTATTGGATTGGATTGGCTTGGATGGGTTCAGTTGGATTGAATTCGATTGTATTGGATTGGATTGGCTTAGATTGGGTTCAGTTGGATTGAATTCGATTGTATGGATTGGATGGCTTGGTTGGATTGGGTTCAGTTGGATTGAATTCGATTGTATTGGATTGGATTGGCTTGGATTGGGTTCAGTTGGATTGAATTCGATTGATTGGATTGGATTGGCGGATTGGGTTCAGTTGGATTGAATTCGATTGTATTGGATTGGATTGGCTTGGATTGGGTTCAGTTGGATTGAATTCGATTGTATTGGATTGGATTGGCTTGGATTGGGTTCAGTGGATTGAATTCGATTGTATTGGATTGGATTGGCTTGATTGGGTTCAGTTGGATTGAATTCGATTGATTGGATTGGATTGGCTTGGATTGGGTTCAGTTGGATTGAATTCGATTGTATTGGATTGGATTGGCTTGGATTGGGTTCAGTTGGATTGAATTCGATTGATTGGATTGGATTGGCTTGGATTGGATGGGTTCAGTTGGATTGAATTCGATTGTATTGGATTGGATTGGTTGGATTGGGTTCAGTTGGATTGAATTCGATTGTATTGGATTGGATTGGCTTAGATTGGGTTCAGTTGGATTGAATTCGATTGTATTGGATTGGATTGGCTTGGATTGGGTTCAGTTGGATTGAATTCGATTGTATTGGATTGGATTGGCTTTGGATTGGGTTCAGTTGGATTGAATTCGATTGTATTGGATTGGATTGGCTTATGGATGGGTTCAGTTGGATTGAATTCGATTGGATTGGATTGGTTTGGATTGGGTTCAGTTGGATTGAATTCGATTGTATTGGATTGGATTGGCTTGGATTGGGTTCAGTTGGATTGAATTCGATTGTATTGGATTGGATTGGCTTGGATTGGGTTCAGTTTGGATTGAATTCGATTGTATTGGATTGGATTGGCTTAGATTGGGTTCAGTTGGATTGAATTCGATTGTATTGGATTGGATTGGTTGGATTGGGTTCAGTTGGATTGAATTCGATTGTATTGGATTGGATTGGCTTGGATTGGATTGGGTTCAGTTGGATTGAATTCGATTGTATTGGATTGGATTGGTTAGATTGGGTTCAGTTGGATTGAATTCGATTGTAGGATTGGATTGGCTTAGATTGGGTTCAGTTGGATTGAATTCGATTGTATGGATTGGATTGGATTGGATTGGGTTCAGTTGGATTGAATTCGATTGTATTGGATTGGATTGGCTTGGATTGGGTTCAGTTGGATTGAATTCGATTGTATTGGATTGGATTGGCTTGATTGGGTTCAGTTGGATTGAATTCGATTGTATGGATTGGATTGGTTGGCTTAGATTGGGTTCAGTTGGATTGAATTCGATTGTATTGGATTGGATTGGCTTGGATTGGGTTCAGTTGGATTGAATTCGATTGTATTGGATTGGATTGGCTTGGATTGGGTTCAGTTGGATTGAATTCGATTGATTGGATTGGATTGGTTGGCTTGATTGGGTTCAGTTGGATTGAATTCGATTGTATTGGATTGGATTGGCTTGGATTGGGTTCAGTTGGATTGAATTCGATTGTATTGGATTGGATTGGCTTGATTGGGTTCAGTTGGATTGAATTCGATTGTATTGGATTGGATTGGCTTGGATTGGGTTCAGTTGGATTGAATTCGATTGTATTGGATTGGATTGGCTTGGATTGGGTTCAGTTGGATTGAATTCGATTGTATTGGATTGGATTGGCTTAGATTGGGTTCAGTTGGATTGAATTCGATTGTATTGGATTGGATTGGCTTGGATTGGGTTCAGTTGGATTGAATTCGATTGTATTGGATTGGATTGGCTTGGATTGGGTTCAGTTGGATTGAATTCGATTGTATTGGATTGGATTGGCTTGGATTGGGTTCAGTTGGATTGAATTCGATTGTATTGGATTGGATTGGCTTGGATTGGGTTCAGTTGGATTGAATTCGATTGTATTGGATTGGATTGGCTTGGATTGGGTTCAGTTGGATTGAATTCGATTGTATTGGATTGGATTGGTTGGATTGGGTTCAGTTGGATTGAATTCGATTGTATTGGATTGGATTGGTTGGATTGGGTTCAGTTGGATTGAATTCGATTGTATTGGATTGGATTGGCTTAGATTGGGTTCAGTTGGATTGAATTCGATTGTATTGGATTGGATTGGCTTGATTGGGTTCAGTTGGATTGAATTCGATTGTATTGGATTGGGGATTGGTTGGATTGGGTTCAGTTGGATTGAATTCGATTGTATTGGATTGGATTGGCTTGGATTGGGTTCAGTTGGATTGAATTCGATTGTATTGGATTGGATTGGCTTGGATTGGGTTCAGTTGGATTGAATTCGATTGTATTGGATTGGATTGGCTTGGATTGGGTTCAGTTGGATTGAATTCGATTGTATTGGATTGGATTGGCTTGGATTGGGTTCAGTTGGATTGAATTCGATTGTATTGGATTGGATTGGCTTGGATTGGGTTCAGTTGGATTGAATTCGATTGTATTGGATTGGATTGGCTTGGATTGGGTTCAGTTGGATTGAATTCGATTGTATTGGATTGGATTGGTTGGATTGGGTTCAGTTGGATTGAATTCGATTGTATTGGATTGGATTGGCTTGGATGGATTGGGTTCAGTTGGATTGAATTCGATTGTATTGGATTGGATTGGCTTGGATTGGGTTCAGTTGGATTGAATTCGATTGTATTGGATTGGATTGGCTTGGATTGGGTTCAGTTGGATTGAATTCGATTGTATTGGATTGGATTGGCTTGGATTGGGTTCAGTTGGATTGAATTCGATTGTATTGGATTGGATTGGCTTGATTGGGTTCAGTTGGATTGAATTCGATTGTATTGGATTGGATTGGCTTGGATTGGGTTCAGTTGGATTGAATTCGATTGTATTGGATTGGATTGGCTTGGATTGGGTTCAGTTGGATTGAATTCGATTGTATTGGATTGGATTGGCTTGGATTGGGTTCAGTTGGATTGAATTCGATTGTATTGGATTGGATTGGCTTGGATTGGGTTCAGTTGGATTGAATTCGATTGTATTGGATTGGATTGGCTTGGATTGGGTTCAGTTGGATTGAATTCGATTGTATTGGATTGGATTGGCTTGGATTGGGTTCAGTTGGATTGAATTCGATTGTATTGGATTGGATTGGCTTGGATTGGGTTCAGTTGGATTGAATTCGATTGTATTGGATTGGATTGGCTTGATTGGGTTCAGTTGGATTGAATTCGATTGTATTGGATTGGATTGGCTTGGATTGGGTTCAGTTGGATTGAATTCGATTGTATTGGATTGGATTGGGTTGGATTGGGTTCAGTTGGATTGAATTCGATTGTATTGGATTGGATTGGCTTAGATTGGGTTCAGTTGGATTGAATTCGATTGTATTGGATTGGATTGGCTTGGATTGGGTTCAGTTGGATTGAATTCGATTGTATTGGATTGGATTGGTTGGATTGGGTTCAGTTGGATTGAATTCGATTGTATTGGATTGGATTGGCTTGGATTGGGTTCAGTTGGATTGAATTCGATTGTATTGGATTGGATTGGCTTGGATTGGATTGGGTTCAGTTGGATTGAATTCGATTGTATTGGATTGGATTGGCTTATTGGATTGGGTTCAGTTGGATTGAATTCGATTGTATTGGATTGGATTGGTTGGATTGGGTTCAGTTGGATTGAATTCGATTGTATTGGATTGGATTGGCTTGGATTGGGTTCAGTTGGATTGAATTCGATTGTATTGGATTGGATTGGCTTGATTGGGTTCAGTTGGATTGAATTCGATTGTATTGGATTGGATTGGCTTTGATTGGGTTCAGTTGGATTGAATTCGATTGTATTGGATTGGATTGGCTTGGATTGGGTTCAGTTGGATTGAATTCGATTGTATTGGATTGGATTGGCTTGGATTGGTTCAGTTGGATTGAATTCGATTGTATTGGATTGGATTGGCTTGGATTGGGTTCAGTTGGATTGAATTCGATTGTATTGGATTGGATTGGCTTGGATTGGGTTCAGTTGGATTGAATTCGATTGTATTGGATTGGATTGGCTTGGATTGGGTTCAGTTGGATTGAATTCGATTGTATTGGATTGGATTGGTTGGATTGGGTTCAGTTGGATTGAATTCGATTGTATTGGATTGGATTGGCTTGGATTGGGTTCAGTTGGATTGAATTCGATTGTATTGGATTGGATTGGCTTGGATTGGGTTCAGTTGGATTGAATTCGATTGTATTGGATTGGATTGGCTTGGATTGGGTTCAGTTGGATTGAATTCGATTGTATTGGATTGGATTGGCTTGGATTGGGTTCAGTTGGATTGAATTCGATTGTATTGGATTGGATTGGCTTGGATTGGGTTCAGTTGGATTGAATTCGATTGTATTGGATTGGATTGGCTTGGATTGGGTTCAGTTGGATTGAATTCGATTGTATTGGATTGGATTGGCTTGGATTGGGTTCAGTTGGATTGAATTCGATTGTATTGGATTGGATTGGCTTGGATTGGGTTCAGTTGGATTGAATTCGATTGTATTGGATTGGATTGGCTTGGATTGGGTTCAGTTGGATTGAATTCGATTGTATTGGATTAAATTGGCTTGAATGTGTTCAATTGGATTGAATTCGATTGTATTGGATTGGATTGGCTTGGATTGGATTGGGTTCAGTTGGATTGAATTCGATTGTATTGGATTGGATTGGCTTGGATTGGGTTCAGTTGGATTGAATTCGATTGTATTGGATTGGATTGGCTTGGATTGGGTTCAGTTGGATTGAATTCGATTGTATTGGATTGGATTGGCTTGGATTGGGTTCAGTTGGATTGAATTCGATTGTATTGGATTGGATTGGCTTGGATTGGGTTCAGTTGGATTGAATTCGATTGTATTGGATTGGATTGGCTTGGATTGGGTTCAGTTGGATTGAATTCGATTGTATTGGATTGGATTGGGTTGGATTGGGTTCAGTTGGATTGAATTCGATTGTATTGGATTGGATTGGCTTGGATTGGGTTCAGTTGGATTGAATTCGATTGTATTGGATTGGATTGGCTTGATTGGGTTCAGTTGGATTGAATTCGATTGTATTGGATTGGATTGGCTTGGATTGGGTTCAGTTGGATTGAATTCGATTGTATTGGATTGGATTGGCTTGGATTGGGTTCAGTTGGATTGAATTCGATTGTATTGGATTGGATTGGCTTGGATTGGGTTCAGTTGGATTGAATTCGATTGTATTGGATTGGATTGGCTTGGATTGGGTTCAGTGGATTGAATTCGATTGTATTGGATTGGATTGGCTTGGATTGGGTTCAGTTGGATTGAATTCGATTGTATTGGATTGGATTGGCTTGGATTGGGTTCAGTTGGATTGAATTCGATTGTATTGGATTGGATTGGCTTGGATTGGGTTCAGTTGGATTGAATTCGATTGTATTGGATTGGATTGGCTTGGATTGGGTTCAGTTGGATTGAATTCGATTGTATTGGATTGGATTGGCTTATTGATTGGGTTCAGTTGGATTGAATTCGATTGTATTGGATTGGATTGGCTTGGATTGGGTTCAGTTGGATTGAATTCGATTGTATTGGATTGGATTGGCTTGGATTGGGTTCAGTTGGATTGAATTCGATTGTATTGGATTGGATTGGCTTGGATTGGGTTCAGTTGGATTGAATTCGATTGTATTGGATTGGATTGGCTTAGATTGGGTTCAGTTGGATTGAATTCGATTGTATTGGATTGGATTGGCTTGGATTGGGTTCAGTTGGATTGAATTCGATTGTATTGGATTGGATTGGCTTGGATTGGGTTCAGTTGGATTGAATTCGATTGTATTGGATTAAATTGGCTTGAATGTGTTCAATTGGATTGAATTCGATTGTATTGGATTGGATTGGCTTGGATTGGGTTCAGTTGGATTGAATTCGATTGTATTGGATTGGATTGGCTTGGATTGGGTTCAGTTGGATTGAATTCGATTGTATTGGATTGGATTGGCTTGGATTGGGTTCAGTTGGATTGAATTCGATTGTATTGGATTGGATTGGCTTGGATTGGGTTCAGTTGGATTGAATTCGATTGTATTGGATTGGATTGGCTTGGATTGGGTTCAGTTGGATTGAATTCGATTGTATTGGATTGGATTGGCTTGGATTGGGTTCAGTTGGATTGAATTCGATTGTATTGGATTGGATTGGCTTGGATTGGGTTCAGTTGGATTGAATTCGATTGTATTGGATTGGATTGGCTTGGATTGGGTTCAGTTGGATTGAATTCGATTGTATTGGATTGGATTGGCTTGATTGGGTTCAGTTGGATTGAATTCGATTGTATTGGATTGGATTGGCTTGGATTGGGTTCAGTTGGATTGAATTCGATTGTATTGGATTGGATTGGTTGGATTGGGTTCAGTTGGATTGAATTCGATTGTATTGGATTGGATTGGCTTGGATTGGGTTCAGTTGGATTGAATTCGATTGTATTGGATTGGATTGGCTTGATTGGGTTCAGTTGGATTGAATTCGATTGTATTGGATTGGATTGGCTTGGATTGGGTTCAGTTGGATTGAATTCGATTGTATTGGATTGGATTGGCTTGATTGGGTTCAGTTGGATTGAATTCGATTGTATTGGATTGGATTGGCTTGGATTGGGTTCAGTTGGATTGAATTCGATTGTATTGGATTGGATTGGCTTATGGATTGGGTTCAGTTGGATTGAATTCGATTGTATTGGATTGGATTGGCTTGGATTGGGTTCAGTTGGATTGAATTCGATTGTATTGGATTGGATTGGCTTGGATTGGGTTCAGTTGGATTGAATTCGATTGTATTGGATTGGATTGGCTTGGATTGGGTTCAGTTGGATTGAATTCGATTGTATTGGATTGGATTGGCTTGGATTGGGTTCAGTTGGATTGAATTCGATTGTATTGGATTGGATTGGCTTGAATGGGTTCAGTTGGATTGAATTCGATTGTATTGGATTGGATTGGCTTGGATTGGGTTCAGTTGGATTGAATTCGATTGTATTGGATTGGATTGGCTTGGATTGGGTTCAGTTGGATTGAATTCGATTGTATTGGATTGGATTGGCTTAGATTGGGTTCAGTTGGATTGAATTCGATTGTATTGGATTGGATTGGCTTGGATTGGGTTCAGTTGGATTGAATTCGATTGTATTGGATTGGATTGGCTTGGATTGGGTTCAGTTGGATTGAATTCGATTGTATTGGATTGGATTGGCTTGGATTGGGTTCAGTTGGATTGAATTCGATTGTATTGGATTGGATTGGCTTGGATTGGGTTCAGTTGGATTGAATTCGATTGTATTGGATTGGATTGGCTTGGATTGGGTTCAGTTGGATTGAATTCGATTGTATTGGATTGGATTGGCTTGATTGGGGTTCAGTTGGATTGAATTCGATTGTATTGGATTGGATTGGCTTGGATTGGGTTCAGTTGGATTGAATTCGATTGTATTGGATTGGATTGGTTGGATTGGGTTCAGTTGGATTGAATTCGATTGTATTGGATTGGATTGGCTTGGATTGGGTTCAGTTGGATTGAATTCGATTGTATTGGATTGGATTGGCTTGGATTGGGTTCAGTTGGATTGAATTCGATTGTATTGGATTGGATTGGCTTGGATTGGGTTCAGTTGGATTGAATTCGATTGTATTGGATTGGATTGGTTGGATTGGGTTCAGTTGGATTGAATTCGATTGTATTGGATTGGATTGGTTGATTGGGTTCAGTTGGATTGAATTCGATTGTATTGGATTGGATTGGCTTGGATTGGGTTCAGTTGGATTGAATTCGATTGTATTGGATTGGATTGGCTTGATTGGGTTCAGTTGGATTGAATTCGATTGTATTGGATTGGATTGGCTTGATTGGGTTCAGTTGGATTGAATTCGATTGTATTGGATTGGTTGGCTTGGATTGGGTTCAGTTGGATTGAATTCGATTGTATTGGATTGGATTGGCTTGAATTGGGTTCAGTTGGATTGAATTCGATTGTATTGGATTGGATTGGCTTGGATTGGGTTCAGTTGGATTGAATTCGATTGTATTGGATTGGATTGGCTTGATTGGATTGGGTTCAGTTGGATTGAATTCGATTGTATTGGATTGGATTGGCTTATTGGGATTGGGTCAGTTGGATTGAATTCGATTGTATTGGATTGGTTGGATTGGGTTCAGTTGGATTGAATTCGATTGTATTGGATTGGATTGGTTCAGTTGGATTGAATTCGATTGTATTGGATTGGATTGGGTTCAGTTGGATTGAATTCGATTGTATTGGATTGGATTGGGTTCAGTTGGATTGAATTCGATTGTATTGGATTGGATTGGCTTGGATTGGGTTCAGTTGGATTGAATTCGATTGTATTGGATTGGATTGGGTTGGATTGGGTTCAGTTGGATTGAATTCGATTGTATTGGATTGGATTGGCTTGGATTGGGTTCAGTTGGATTGAATTCGATTGTATTGGATTGGATTGGCTTGGATTGGGTTCAGTTGGATTGAATTCGATTGTATTGGATTGGATTGGCTTGGATTGGGTTCAGTTGGATTGAATTCGATTGTATTGGATTGGATTGGCTTGGATTGGGTTCAGTTGGATTGAATTCGATTGTATTGGATTGGATTGGCTTGGATTGGGTTCAGTTGGATTGAATTCGATTGTATTGGATTGGATTGGATTGGATTGGGTTCAGTTGGATTGAATTCGATTGTATTGGATTGGATTGGCTTGGATTGGATTGGGTTCAGTTGGATTGAATTCGATTGTATTGGATTGGATTGGATTGGATTGGGTTCAGTTGGATTGAATTCGATTGTATTGGATTGGATTGGCTTGGATTGGGTTCAGTTGGATTGAATTCGATTGTATTGGATTGGATTGGCTTGGATTGGGTTCAGTTGGATTGAATTCGATTGTATTGGATTGGATTGGCTTGGATTGGGTTCAGTTGGATTGAATTCGATTGTATTGGATTGGATTGGCTTGATTGGTGTTCAGTTGGATTGAATTCGATTGTATTGGATTGGATTGGCTTGATTGGGTTCAGTTGGATTGAATTCGATTGTATTGGATTGGATTGGCTTGATTGGGTTCAGTTGGATTGAATTCGATTGTATTGGATTGGATTGGCTTGGATTGGGTTCAGTTGGATTGAATTCGATTGTATTGGATTGGTTGGCTTGATTGGGTTCAGTTGGATTGAATTCGATTGTATTGGATTGGATTGGCTTGATTGGGTTCAGTTGGATTGAATTCGATTGTATTGGATTGGATTGGCTTGATTGGGTTCAGTTGGATTGAATTCGATTGTATTGGATTGGATTGGCTTGGATTGGGTTCAGTTGGATTGAATTCGATTGTATTGGATTGGATTGGATTGGCTTGGATTGGGTTCAGTTGGATTGAATTCGATTGTATTGGATTGGATTGGCTTGGATTGGGTTCAGTTGGATTGAATTCGATTGTATTGGATTGGATTGGCTTGGATTGGGTTCAGTTGGATTGAATTCGATTGTATTGGATTGGCTTGGCTTGGATTGGGTTCAGTTGGATTGAATTCGATTGTATTGGATTGGATTGGCTTGATTGGGTTCAGTTGGATTGAATTCGATTGTATTGGATTGGATTGGCTTGGATTGGGTTCAGTTGGATTGAATTCGATTTATTGGATTGGATTGGCTTGGATTGGGTTCAGTTGGATTGAATTCGATTGTATTGGATTGGATTGGATTGGATTGGGTTCAATTGGATTGAATTCGATTGTATTGGATTGGGTTCAGTTGGATTGAATTCGATTGTATTGGATTGGATTGGGTTGGATTGGGTTCAGTTGGATTGAATTCGTTTATATTGGATTGGATTGGGTTGGATTGGGTTCACTTGGATTACATTCGATTGTATTGGATTGGATTGGCTTGGATTGGGTTCAGTTGGATTGAATTCGATTGTATTGGATTGGATTGGCTTGGATTGGTTCATTGGATTGAATTCGATTGTATTGGATTGGATTGGCTTTGGATTGGGTTCAGTTGGATTGAATTCGATTGTATTGGATTGGATTGGCTTGGATTGGGTTCAGTTGGATTGAATTCGATTGTATTGGATTGGATTGGCTTGGATTGGGTTCAGTTGGATTGAATTCGATTGTATTGGATTGGATTGGCTTGGATTGGTTCAGTTGGATTGAATTCGATTGTATTGGATTGGATTGGCTTGGATTGGGTTCAGTTGGATTGAATTCGATTGTATTGGATTGGATTGGATTGGATTGGTTCAGTTGGATTGAATTCGATTGTATTGGATTGGATTGGCTTGGATTGGATTGGTTCAGTTGGATTGAATTCGATTGTATTGGATTGGATTGGCTTGGATTGGGTTCAGTTGGATTGAATTCGATTGTATTGGATTGGATTGGCTTGGATTGGGGTTCAGTTGGATTGAATTCGATTGTATTGGATTGGATTGGCTTGATTGGGTTCAGTTGGATTGAATTCGATTGTATTGGATTGGATTGGCTTGATTGGGTTCAGTTGGATTGAATTCGATTGTATTGGATTGGATTGGCTTGGATTGGGTTCAGTTGGATTGAATTCGATTGTATTGGATTGGATTGGCTTGATTGGTTCAGTTGGATTGAATTCGATTGTATTGGATTGGATTTTGGATTGGGTTCAGTTGGATTGAATTCGATTGTATTGGATTGGATTGGCTTGGATTGGGTTCAGTTGGATTGAATTCGATTGTATTGGATTGGATTGGATTGGGTTCAGTTGGATTGAATTCGATTGTATTGGATTGGATTGGCTTGGATTGGGTTCAGTTGGATTGAATTCGATTGTATTGGATTGGATTGGCTTGGATTGGGTTCAGTTGGATTGAATTCGATTGTATTGGATTGGATTGGGTTGGATTGGGTTCAGTTGGATTGAATTCGATTGTATTGGATTGGATTGGCTTGGATTGGGTTCAGTTGGATTGAATTCGATTGTATTGGATTGGATTGGCTTAGATTGGGTTCAGTTGGATTGAATTCGATTGTATTGGATTGGATTGGCTTAGATTGGGTTCAGTTGGATTGAATTCGATTGTATTGGATTGGATTGGCTTGGATTGGGTTCAGTTGGATGAATTCGATTGTATTGGATTGGATTGGCTTGATTGGGTTCAGTTGGATTGAATTCGATTGTATTGGATTGGATTGGCTTGATGGGTTCAGTTGGATTGAATTCGATTGTATTGGATTGGATTGGCTTGGATTGGGTTCAGTTGGATTGAATTCGATTGTATTGGATTGGATTGGCTTGGATTGGGTTCAGTTGGATTGAATTCGATTGTATTGGATTGGATTGGCTTGGATTGTTCAGTTGGATTGAATTCGATTGTATTGGATTGGATTGGTTGGATTGTTCAGTTGGATTGAATTCGATTGTATTGGATTGGGGGTCAGTTGGATTGAATTCGATTGTATTGGATTGGATTGGGTTGGATTGGGTTCAGTTGGATTGAATTCGATTGTATTGGATTGGATTGGCTTGGATTGGGTTCAGTTGGATTGAATTCGATTGTATTGGATTGGATTGGCTTGGATTGGGTTCAGTTGGATTGAATTCGATTGTATTGGATTGGATTGGCTTGGATTGGGTTCAGTTGGATTGAATTCGATTGTATTGGATTGGATTGGCTTGGATTGGGTTCAGTTGGATTGAATTCGATTGTATTGGATTGGATTGGTTGGATTGGGTTCAGTTGGATTGAATTCGATTGTATTGGATTGGATTGGCTTGGATTGGGTTCAGTTGGATTGAATTCGATTGGATTGGATTTGGCTTGGATTGGGTTCAGTTGGATTGAATTCGATTGTATTGGATTGGATTGGCTTGGATTGGGTTCAGTTGGATTGAATTCGATTGTATTGGATTGGATTGGCTTGGATTGGGTTCAGTTGGATTGAATTCGATTGTATTGGATTGGATTGGCTTGGATTGGGTTCAGTTGGATTGAATTCGATTGTATTGGATTGGATTGGCTTGGATTGGGATTGGTTCAGTTGGATTGAATTCGATTGTATTGGATTGGATTGGCTTGGATTGGGTTCAGTTGGATTGAATTCGATTGTATTGGATTGGATTGGATTGGGGTTCAGTTGGATTGAATTCGATTGTATTGGATTATTGGCTTGGATTGGGTTCAGTTGGATTGAATTCGATTGTATTGGATTGGATTGGCTTGGATTGGGTTCAGTTGGATTGAATTCGATTGTATTGGATTGGATTGGCTTGATTGGGTTCAGTTGGATTGAATTCGATTGTATTGGATTGGATTGGCTTGGATTGGGATTGGTTCAGTTGGATTGAATTCGATTGTATTGGATTGGATTGGCTTGGATTGGGTTCAGTTGGATTGAATTCGATTGTATTGGATTGGATTGGCTTGGATTGGATTGGTTCGTTGGATTGAATTCGATTGTATTGGATTGGATTGGCTTGGATTGGATTGGGTTCAGTTGGATTGAATTCGATTGTATTGGATTGGATTGGCTTGGATTGGGTTCAGTTGGATTGAATTCGATTGTATTGGATTGGATTGGCTGGATTGGATTGGGTTCAGTTGGATTGAATTCGATTGTATTGGATTGGATTGGCTTGGATTGGATTGGGTTCAGTTGGATTGAATTCGATTGTATTGGATTGGATTGGCTTGGATTGGGTTCAGTTGGATTGAATTCGATTGATTGGATTGGATTGGATTGGCTTGGATTGGGTTCAGTTGGATTGAATTCGATTGTATTGGATTGGATTGGCTTGGATTGGATTCAGTTTGATTGAATTCGATTGTATTGGATTGATTGGCTTGGATTGGATTGGGTTCAGTTGGATTGAATTCGATTGTATTGGATTGGATTGGGTTCAGTTGGATTGAATTCGATTGTATTGGATTGGATTGGCTTGGATGGTGTTCAGTTGGATTGAATTCGATTGTATTGGATTGGATTGGCTGGATTGGATTGGGTTCAGTTGGATTGAATTCGATTGTATTGGATTGGATTGGTTGGATTGGTTCAGTTGGATTGAATTCGATTGTATTGGATTGGATTGGCTTGGATTGGGTTCATTGGATTGAATTCGATTGTATTGGATTGGATTGGCTTGGATTGGGTTGATGGGTTCAGTTGGATTGAATTCGATTGTATTGGATTGGATTGGTTGGATTGGTTCATTGGATTGAATCGATTGATTATTGGATTGGATTGGGTTCAGTTGGATTGAATTCGATTGTATTGGATTGGATTCTTGGATTGTTCATTGATTGAATTCGATTGTTTGGATTGGATTGGATTGGATTGGTTCAGTTGGATTGAATTCGATTGTATTGGATTATTGGCTTGGTGTTTCAGTGGATTGAATTCGATTGTATTGGATTGGATTGGCTTGGATTGGATTGGGTTCAGTTGATTGAATTCGATTGTATTGGATTGGATTGGCTTGGATTGGATTGGGTTCAGTTTGGATTGAATTCGATTGTATTGGATTGGATTGGTTGGATTGGGTTCAGTTGGATTGAATTCGATTGTATTGGATTGGATTGGCTTGATTGGGTTCGGTTGGATTGAATACGTTGTATTGGATTGGATTGGGTTGGATTGGGTTCAGTTGATTGAATTCGATTGTATTGGATTGGATTGGTTGGATTTGTTCAGTTGGATTGAATTCGATTGTATTGGATTGGATTGGCTTGGATTGGATTGGGTTCAGTTGGATTGAATTCGATTGTATTGGATTGGATTGGGATTGGATTGGGTTCAGTTGGATTGAATTCGATTGTATTGGATTGGATTGGCTTAGATTGGGTTCAGTTGGATTGAATTCGATTGTATTGGATTGGATTGGCTTGGATTGGGTTCAGTTGGATTGAATTCGATTGTATTGGATTGGATTGGTTGGTTGGATTGGGTTCAGTTGGATTGAATTCGATTGTATTGGATTGGATTGGCTTATTTGGATTGGGTTCGGTTGGATTGAATTCGTTTGTATTGGATTGGATTGGCTTGATTGGGTTCAGTTGGATTGAATTCGATTGTATTGGATTGGATTGTCTTGCATTGGATTGGGTTCAGTTGGATTGAATTCGATTGTATTGGGTTGGATTGCCTTGGATTGGGTTCAGTTGGATTGAATTCGATTGTATTGGATTGGATTGGGTTGGATTGGGTTCAGTTGGATTGAATTCGATTGTATTGGATTGGATTGGGTTGGATTGGATTGGGTTGGATTGGAATGGATTCGATTGGTTTGGATGCGATTTCATTGCATTGGATTTGATTGGATTGGAATGGATTCGATTCGGATGTGATTCGTTTGGATTGGTTTGGGTTGGATTTGATTCGATTGGTTTGGATGCGATTCGTTTGGATTGGATTGGGTTGGATTGGATTTGATTGGATTAGAATGGATTCGATTGGGTTGGATTCGATTCGATTGAATTTCATTGGATTGGATTTGGTTTGATTGGTTTGGATGCGATTCTATTCCATTGGATTTGATGCGATAGGATTGGATTCAATTTGGTTCAATTCGATTGAATCCGATTTGATTGTGTTGGATTCGATTTGATTGGATTGGAATGGATTCGATTGGGTTGGATGCCATTCCATTGGATTGGTTTGGATTCGATTGAGTTCGATTCGATTCAATTGGCTTGGATTCGATTTGATTGGATTTGATCCGGTTCAATTACATTAGATTCGATTCGATTGGCCTGGATGCGATTGGATTGGATTAGGTTGGATGCGATTCGATTGGATTAGTTTGTTTTCGGTTGGATTGGAATGGATTCGATTGGGTTGGCTTGGATTGGCTTTTGATTCAATTTGGATTCTTGGATGCGATTCAATTGGATTGGATTCGATTCAATTGGCTTGGATTCGGTTTAATTGGATTGGTTTCGATTCGATTCGATTGGTTTGGATTGAATTTGATTGGATTGAATTTAACTCGATTGAATTGGATTCGAATCAATTGGATTTGATTCGGTTCAATTAGATTGGATTCGATTCGATTCGTTTGGAATGGATGTGGTTGGATTGGATTGGATACGATTCGATTGGGTTGGATTCGATTCGATTCGTTTGGAATGGATGTGGTTGGATTTGAAGCGATTGGATTCGATTCGATTCAATTGGATTGGATGCGATTCAATTGTATTTTATTCGGATCAATTTGATTGGATTGAATTCGATTCGATTTGATTGGTTTGGATTGGATGTGGTTGGATTGGAAGCGATTGGATTGGAATGGATTCGATTGGGTTGAGTTGCATTCCATTCAATTGAGTTGCATTCCATTCAATTGAGTTGCATTCCATTCAATTGAGTTGCATTCCATTCAATTGAGATGCATTCCATTCAATTGTGTTGGATTCGATTCAATTCGATTGTATTCGATTCGATTGGATCCGATTTAATTGGCTTAGATTCGGTTCAATTGGATTGGTTTCGATTCCAATGGTTTGGATGCGATTCGATTCGATTGGATTGGATTCGATTCGATTCAAATGGTTTAGATTAGATTCGAATCGATTCGGTTGGGTTGGATGTGATTCGATTTGTTTCGATTGGATTTGATTCGATTGGATTGGATTGGATTGGATTGGATTCAATTGGTTTAGATTCGATTCGATTTGATTGGATTCGGTTCGATTTGATTGGTTTCGATTCGATTGTGTTGGGTTCGATTTAATTGGATTGGATTAGGTTCAATTTGATTCGATTCGATTCGATTGGTTTGGATGCGATTCGATTGGATTGGATACGATTCGACTGAGTTGGATTCGATTCAATTGGATTGGTTTCGATTGGATTGGATTCGATTCGATTCGATTGAGTTGGATTCGATTCAATTGGATTGGATTAGGTTAATTTGGATTGGATTCGTTTCAATTGGATTGCTTTCGATTGGTTTGGATGCGATTCGATTCATTTGATTGGATTGGATTCGATTCGACTGAATTTCATTGGATTGGATTCGATTTGATTGGTTTGGATGCGATTCTATTGGATTGGATTCGATACGATAGGATTGGATTCAGTTTGGTTCAATTCGATTGAATCCGATTTGATTGTGTTGGATTCGATTTAATTGGATTGGCTTGGATTTGATTGGCTTGGATTGGGTTCAATTGGATTGAATTCGATTGTATTGGATTAAATTCGATTCGATAGGATTGGATTCGATTTGATTGGATTGGAATGGATTCGATTGGGTTGGATGCCATTCCATTGGATTGGTTTGGATTCGATTGAGTTCGATTCGATTCAATTGGCTTGGATTCGATTTGATTGGATTTGATCCGGTTCAATTACATTAGATTCGATTCGATTGGCCTGGATGCGATTGGATTGGATTGGGTTGGATGCGATTCGATTGGATTAGTTTGTTTTCGGTTGGATTGGAATGGATTCGATTGGGTTGGTTTGGATTTGATTCAATTGGCTTGGATTCGATTCAATTGGCTTGGATTCGATTCAATTTGATTGGAATGGATTCGTTTTGATTGGGTTGGATTCGATTTAATTGGATTGGATTAGGTTCAATTGGATTGGATTGGATTCGATTCGATTGGGTTGGGTTGGATTCGACTCGATTGGTTTGGATTAGATTTGATTGGGTTGGATGCGATTTGAATGGATTCAATTTGATTGGATTCGATACAATTGGATTTGATTCGATTCGATTGGATTCGATTTGATTGGTTTGGATGCGATTCGATTGGATTGGATACGATTCAATTGGATTGGTTTCGATTGGGTTGGATTGGATTAGGTTAATTTGGATTGGATTCTTTTCAATTGGATTGCTTTCGATTGGATTGGATTCGATTCGACTGGGTTGGATGCGATTCGATTGAATTAGTTTCGATTCGATTGGATTGGGATGGATTCGATAGGGCTGGATTGGATTCGTTTAGATTGGATTGGATTCGATTTAATTGGGTTGGATTCGATTCGATTGGAATTGATTCGATTCAATAGGATTGAATTGGATGGATTCGATTGGCTTGGATTCGGTTCAATTGGATTTGTTTCGTTTGGATTGGATTCGATTCGATTGAATTGGATTCGATTGGATTCGATTGGATTCGATTCGATTCGATTGGAATTGATTCGATTCAATAGGATTGGATGGATTCGATTGGCTTGGAATCGGTTCAATTGGATTGGATTTGATGCGTTTGGTTTGGATGCGATTGGATTGGATTGGGTTGGATTCGGTTGATTGGGTTGGATTTCGATTCGATTCAATTTCGTTCAATTCGATTGGATTCGATTTGATTCTGTTGGATGCGATTGGATTGGATTGGATTCGGTCCAATTTGATTTGATTCGATTTGATTGTGTTGGATTTGATTGGATTTGATTGGATTGGAATGGATTCGGTTGGGTTGGGTTGGATTAGGTTCAATTGGTTTGGATTGGATTGGATTGGATTCGATTCGATTCGATTGGAATTGATTCGATTCAATTAGATTGCATTCGATTGAATTGGCTTGGATTGGGTTCAATTGGATTGGATTGGATTCGATTCGATTGGGTTGTTTTCGTTTTGATTGAGTTGGATTCGATTGAATTGGCTTCGATTGGGTTCAATTGGATTGGTTTCGATTCGATTGCATTTTATTCGGTTCAATTAGATTGCATTCGATTGAATTGGCTTGGATTGGGTTCAATTGGATTGGATTCGATTCGATTCGATTGGGTTGCATTCGTTTTGATTGAATTTGATTGGATTGGATTTGATTCGATTGGGTTCGATTCGATTCAGTTAATTTGGTTTGGATCCAGTTGAGTCGGATTCGATTTAATTGGGTTGGATGCGATTCGATTGGATTGGCTTGGATTCGATTTGTTTCGATTGTATTGGATTCGATTTGGTTCAATTCGATTTAATTCGATTCGATTCGATTGGATTTGATACAATTGGATTGGAATCGATTCGACTGGGTTGGATTTGTTTTGATTGCGTTGGATTCGATTTAATTTGCTTGGATTCGGTTCAATTGGATTGGTTTCGATTCGATTGGTTTGCATGCGATTCTATTGGAATGGATTTGATTGGATTGGAATGGATTCGATTGGTTTGGATTCGATTCGATTGGGTTGGATTGGATGCGATTCGATTGGATTGGATTCGATTCGATTGGCTTGGATGCGATTCAACTGGATTGGATTCGATTCAGTTGAGTTGGATTCGATTCGATTGGAATTGATTCGATTCAATAGGATTGGAATTGGATTGGAATTGGAATTGGAATGGATTCGATTCCGTTGGATTCGATACAATCGGATTGGATGCGATTCGATTGTGTTGGATTCGGTTCATTTGAGTTGGATTCGATTCGATGGGTTTGGATGCGATTGGATTGGATTCGATTCAACTGGCTTGGGTTCGGTTCAATTAGATTGCATTCGATTGGATTGGATGTCATTTGGTTGAATTCGTTTCGATTTGTTTCGATTGTATTGGATTCGATTTGTTTCAATTCGATTGAATTCGATTTGATTGTGTTGGATTCGATTTAATTGGATTGGCTTGGATTTGATTGGCTTGGATTGGGTTCAATTGGATTGAATTCGATTGTATTGGATTAAATTCGATTCGATAGGATTGGATTCGATTTGATTGGATTGGAATGGATTCGATTGGGTTGGATGCCATTCCATTGGATTGGTTTGGATTCGATTGAGTTCGATTCGATTCAATTGGCTTGGATTCGATTTGATTGGATTTGATCCGGTTCAATTACATTAGATTCGATTCGATTGGCCTGGATGCGATTGGATTGGATTGGGTTGGATGCGATTCGATTGGATTAGTTTGTTTTCGGTTGGATTGGAATGGATTCGATTGGGTTGGTTTGGATTTGATTCAATTGGCTTGGATTCGATTCAATTGGCTTGGATTCGATTCAATTTGATTGGAATGGATTCGTTTTGATTGGGTTGGATTCGATTTAATTGGATTGGATTAGGTTCAATTGGATTGGATTGGATTCGATTCGATTGGGTTGGGTTGGATTCGACTCGATTGGTTTGGATTAGATTTGATTGGGTTGGATGCGATTTGAATGGATTCAATTTGATTGGATTCGATACAATTGGATTTGATTCGATTCGATTGGATTCGATTTGATTGGTTTGGATGCGATTCGATTGGATTGGATACGATTCGATTGAGTTGGATTCGATTCAATTGGATTGGTTTCGATTGGATTGGATTCGATTCGATTGGGTTGGATGCGATTCGATTGAATTAGTTTCGATTCGATTGGATTGGGATGGATTCGATAGGGCTGGATTGGATTCGTTTAGATTGGATTGGATTCGATTTAATTGGGTTGGATTCGATTCGATTGGAATTGATTCGATTCAATAGGATTGAATTGGATGGATTCGATTGGATTAGATTCCATTCGATTGGATTAGATTCGGTTCGATTGGATTGGATTCGATTCGATTGGATTAGATTCGATCCAATTGGGTTGCCTTGGATTTGATTCGATTGAATTAGATTCGATTGGATTGGATTAGATTCGATTCGATTGTGTTGGATTGGATTTGATTGGCTTGGATTGGATTCGATTCGTCTCTATTAGATTCGATTTGATTGTGTTGCATTAGGTTTAAATGGATTCGATTCGATTGGAATTGATTCGATTCAATTCGATTGTGTTGGATTCCATTCGGTTGGATTAGATTCGATTCGATTGGTTTGAATTTGATTCCATTGTGTTGTTTCGATTCAATTGGAATGGATTCGGTTTAATTGGATTGGATTAGATTTGATTTGATTGGATTCGATTCGATTCAGTTGGATTGGATTCGATTCGATTGGGTTGGATTAGATTGGATTCGATTCGATTCAGTTGGATTGGATTCAATTCGATTGGCTTGGATTAGATTCGATTGGGTTGGATTCGATTCGATTAAATTGGATTCGATTGGATTTAATTCGATTCGATTGGATTGTGTTGGATTAGGCTCAGTTGGATTCGATTCGATTTGTTTGGTTTGAATTTGATTCGATTGTGTTGATTCGATTCAATTGGAATGGAATAGGTTCAATTGGATGGGATTGGATTCGATTTGATCGGATTCGACTCGATTCGATTGGGTTGGATTCCATTCGATTCGATTGAATTGGATTCCATTCGATTAAGTTGGATTCGATTCGATTGGATTCGATTTAATTGGTTTGGAATCGACTCGATTAAGTTGGATTCGATTCGATTGGATTGAATTGGATTCGATTTGATTGGATTCAATTCGATTCGATTAAATTGGATTCGATTCGATTGGATTCGATTCATTTCGATTAAATTGGATTCGATTTGATTGGTTTGGATTCGATTCGATTAAGTTGGATTCGATTCGATTGGATTGAATTGGATTCGATTTGATTGGATTCAATTCGATTCGATTGAGTTGGATTCGATTCGATTGGATTAAATTCGATTGGATTCTTTTTGGCTCCCTTTACACGCCTGCATGCTTTTGTGAATGCAAGGCCTCATAATGCGAGTGTTGGGAGGTTTGGTATTCCAACAGCAAGGCCTACTCACGCCCATTTTTCACTGCACAATGGTTGAGGCGAGAAATTGGAAGTGTTTCGGCAATGCGGCAATGCGTCAATCGGTTTGCTGCCTTAGTGACTTAGTGGCGGTGGATTGGGATTAGTGGGACATGGCTATGTAGAGAAGTGTTTCGACTTTACCAAGTACTTGGTGCCTATTGGCTGTTTTCTTGCCAACAGGTATTCATTGCATTTTCATGCCTCGTAGTTATTATTCATTGCGTTGCTAATCTATGTTTACATTGATAGAATGGAGGTTGAAGGGGTGGGTGCGGTTCCTGTGAGGACTTCTTCGCATTCCTCACTCGCTAGGGATGGAGGCATTGTGTGGCAGCGATGAGTGTGGCTGTCGCCTTCGCTATCACTTCACGCGTTCCTCGGTTAGGATTGGATTGGATTGGATCGGACTGGGACTGCCTGTCCGCCTGGAACGGAGCTTGCAAACTGCCTAGATCGCATTCTACTGAACCTACCCATCACCGGACTCGAGCGTCGACATCAGGCAATCTGGGAGGAGGTTGAAATGTTGACTAGCGAAACTGCTTCAATTTGCTGCTTGGAGGCTTCTATTTGGGTGCTGTGTGTGTCACTCAGCAGCCTAGAGGTGCCTCAGCTGCTGTGGGGAGGTGAGAAGTGCGCTGGTCTTCACTCATGTGCAACAAGTAGTAAGCAGGAGAGAGGTGTTGTGCGTATCTCTGTCACTTCTGCCTATGTAAATCGGCTGAATAGCAGGAATGCATGCATTTGGTGTTCTGAGTGGGACTTTGCTGCGGCAGGGTTGATAAGGACTGAGAGCGCCAAAGGGGCTTGTGCCTTGCTTTGCCTTGCCTTGCCTTGCCATGGCAAGGTGGCGGCAACTTTGCTTACAATGCACCGACTAATCAGACGTGGAGGAGCAGTCCGTGCAGAGTGAGCATGCATTTAGATGTGGTCGTTGCGTGTGCAGAGTGAGGAGACGACTTCAGCATGTCTTCACTTCGAATTGCTTCCACAGGGTCTATTGGCATGCAGAGTAAATGGAGAAGTCAAATTGGCCCTGTCAGCGTTGAGTGGTCAAAGCCACGATTGTGGCAGAACGATGAGGCCTTGCAGTGGTTAGAAGTGTGCACTTAACTAGAACAACGCTGGAATCACTGGAAGTGCACTTGGACATCTACCGCCTTCTGGTGGTTGATGTGGGGAAGACGCCGTTGAGGCAGGGATCATGCCACACCCACTAGACCACTCCCTTATCCTAGGCGGCGAAAGTGCGCTTCCAACCCGACAAGCACGCCCTAGTCCTCCTCCTTCTCCTCGCATCCCCTCCCTCGCCCTCCTTCCCATCTTCCCACCCATTCTTACGAGAAAACTCCTCCTACCTTCAAACTCTTTACTTTACTACCTATGTGGCCAGCCCAGTGGCTGGTGGAATGGTGGACAATGCGATAAGGTGGGTGGTGGAGGGCCTTCGGTGTGGCCGCAGTCAGGCTTCACAGTCAGGTCGTAGGAGCAGTGGGAATAGCTGGCTGTGCCTCTGCTCCCGATGCTCTTCGACAATCAACTGCCCTGCGCAACATTTTTGCTTGCGTGTTTGGGAGTCGCGTAGCTTATTTGTGGCAGTGCATTCAGCTTGCTCGCATGGTTGTATTTCGGGACCGTGGCCAACTGTGTGTGTCTCAGTTTCGCTAATAAAACTCCTGCGTTTTAGATGTGGGGAGGTTGCAGCGATTACTGGAGTCGTGTGTCCACGCACCGATCCAAGTAAGTCCTAGTGTCTTCCTTCCGCTTGCCTCCTCCTCCTCCTCAGCTCACATTGCAGGTGCTGCATAGGAGCTGTAGTTGAAGACGTGCTTCATGCTTTCATACTCAGTGAGTTGGTGCACAATATCTTGCAGATCAGACATGGTGATTGGTCGGGCAGTAGAACAGTGTCACACATCTTCTAGTTGTCTTGCTTCCCTACTCCTCACTCAGGGGGCAGTAGTGCGAGAGTTTGTGTCACTGAAACTCGCCAGATTCGTGGGCATTGTCTGTATTGGCATGGTTGTGTTCCTTCTTTCAGCTGAGCGCTGGTGGCGAGAGTGGAATGCTCAACAGCCCCGTGAGTTGGCCTCACTCAAACACTCGCCTTCTGCTCATGTCTCCTCATCCTCCTCGTGCTGCACTTCCATTGACTGTTTTGGGGCCACAGCGTCAGCCCGGGTTAAGGAGTAGGCGCAGAAGACCGTGGCGGCTCTTCTGCTGCCACAGCCGTTAGGGACGTTTCCCCCACCCTACCCCACCCATTCCTCTTCTGTTTCCCCTCCCCACACCCTCACCCCATAGCATGATTGTATCAATAAAGCAGGTCTGTTGCCACGCATCATTCTAACAAAGCTTTTGTCACGGCAATACCTTCTTCTGCCTTCTATGTGGGCAAGATGAGGTGGGTGGTGGTGCGACCGGGATGCGACCAGATGCGTGATGCCATTGCTTCCTGTGGAAGAGGTTGCACTGGCCACTTGAGACGTGTGCCTTGACACCGACTGAAGTGAGCTTCACTGACTCCTTCCTTTGTTTCCCGTGTCTCCTCCTCCTCCTCCTCCTCCTCCTCCTCCTGCCGCTCTAGCTCAATTCGCATTGTTGGTGTTCCCTGGGCGATGCGTAGGTGAATAGGTGCAGTCCAGTGGCCAACAGTCGCACCAGTCAAGGGTGGTAGCTGACTAGACCGTGTTTGCACAACAACTACAACAACAACAACAACAACCACAGCAGTAGCAGTAGCAGCAGCAGCAGCAGCATAGCACTGGGTCCGCACGCACACCTGCCTCTTCTGAGCCACTGCTTCCCACTCTTTCTGCACTTCAGTACGCACTCGACTGCTGTCTACAGTTGGCAAAATAAGTCCACACACTCCTCTCCGATGCTCGGTAGCTCTTTGCCCATTCGTAATAACAATAATGAAAGCATATGAGCTATGTCAATCACTCGAACGCGCCGTCACCTTGCAAAGCAGCGTCAGCAGTAGTCATGGCGACGACGATTAAAAGTGGAATATTAATTGGCTGAAGAGAGCAACACATTAAAAGCACAAACCACTCAATTTGTATTCATTATTTATTTTGCGAAGCAAAATTATTAAGTCGGCACTATGAAATGCAAGAGTGCATATTTAGAGCAGATGTGTTTAATGTCGGATGTTCACATGTGAATGAGATTGCAGTGGGCAGACTTGGAGCTGTTTCGGCTACTAGGAGGAGGTTGCACTGAGATTGGGTCATTTCATAACAATGCTCTAATCTGATGTCTTGCATTGGCTCAGTGAGCAGAACACCAAGCCCGACTACTCACGGCACGTTGGAGGGCATTGCGTGAGAAGGATGTTGTAAATGACCCCGTCATCAGTCATTATTCATCAGTCATCAGTCATTAGACATCAGGCCCGTCTGCGTTCGCTGTTAGGTCATGGCAGTCGTGTTGCAGGGTGCGAGATACCACGCTAGCCATTTGCTGTGTGCGAGATGCGGTGCTTGCTGGCCATTGCTGCGCTGTGGCACGACACTTCACACAAGTCGACCGGACATCCTCCAAGGCCTGCTTTCGCCTCACCAATGATGAGGCAGGTTGGATGAAGAAGAAGAAGAAGAGGAGGAGGAGGAGGAGGAGGAGGAGGAGGAGGAGGAGGAGGAGGAGAGGAAGAGGCGGACTTCACGATGTGGTGAAGGAGACATTGAGGTGCGATGGAGAGGTTGGCCTGTCCAATGCCACCTCATATTGGTTTGGTCACACCTCTGCCTCCATTCTCATTCCACTCTTCTCTTGACCAGCCACGCTATTTCAGCTTGTCCCGCCATCACTTTGACGACTGCATGCAAAGTTCAAAGCACCCAGGTGTCAGGGGCAGCAGATGTTGACAAGGCGAAGCAGGGTAGAATTGTAGGATGGAGGAGAACTGGAGGCATGTGTATGGCCACTGCATCCCCTCACTTCGAGACGTATTTCGGTGTAGCATCCACTCCATTCAGTGGCGAGATTCGCAGCTCACAACTCACTGCACCAACATTGTTGATCAACGATTGGCTAGACCAGCGCAGCTGAAGTGATCCCACCACCCACACCCACACCAACACCCACAGCCACTCACTAAGCCAACCAAACCTCCAGTACTTGTCGCACCACCTTCCTCCCGATCCTACCCACAGAGAAGGCAAAGAGAAGGTAGTGCGTGGCAACAGACCTGCTTTATTGATACAATCATGCTATGGGGTGTGGGGGGGGAAACAAAAAAGGGGTGAGTGGGGTGGAGAACGGTCCCTAATGGCTGTGGCAGCAGAAGAGCCGCCACGGACTTCTGCGCCTATTCCTTATCCCGGGTTGACGCTGTGGCCCTAAAACAGTCAATGGAAGTGCAGGACTACGAGGAGGAGGAGGAGGAGGAGGAGGAGGAGGAGGAGGAGACATGGGAAGAAGGCGAGAGTTGGAGTGAGGCCAACTTACGGGGTTGTCGAGCGTTCCACTCCCGCCACCAGCGCTCAGCTAAAAGAGGAAACACAACCGTGCCCATGCAGACAATGCCCTCAAATCTGGCCACCCGATTTGACAGCAACGCTCACTCTACAGCCAGCTGTCCGAGAAATGCAAAGCAATCACCTAGAACATGTGTCACACTGTTCTACTGCCCGACTAACCACCATGTCTAGTCTGCAACACATCGTGCACCTACTGACTGAGCATGAAATCATGAAGCCAGTCTTGAGCTAGAGCTGCTATGCAGCACCTGCTATGTGAGCTGGGGAGTAGTAGTAATAGGAGGAGGAGGAGGAGGATGTGAGGTAAAGGAAGACAGTGAGACTCACTTGGATCCGTGCGTAGACACGCGGTCCCAGTGGTCGGTGCAACCTCCTCATCAGGAAGAGGTGTAACCGCGAAGCTAGTCGCGTCCCGCTCCACTGAGCCTGACGCCGGCCTCCCTCCACGCCGGTTGGACGTTCTCGCCTCCACTCCAACTGAGCGCCGGTGGCGCTGCCCCGTCGCGCCTCCCATCTGCGTCACGTCTACAAGGCAGCACACTCATTAGCACTATGCACACACCTACAGTCGAAGAGCGTGCCAACGAATGCACCGCATCCCCATACGCACAACCACAAGAGCAGCCTGAATGTGCTGCCCCAACTGAGCAGCACGAAGGCCCAGTATGCCAACAGGAAGGTCCCGAAGACGACTTCTCTCTCCGCTAGCAGCATAATACGCAAACCACGGAAATATGGCGATTGCGACGACGCGGCTGACACATCGGTCGATGGCACCATCGAAGACGCCGAATTCAAATGCACGTGCAGCGTGCGTGCTTGGTTGCATGCGCGCTTGCAAGGATGGAATGGGTGGAGCAGGCTGGACGCCACTGACTGGGGTTGTTGTGGTGGTGGTGGTGGTGGTGGTGGTGGTGGTGGTGGTGGTGGTGGTGGTGGTGGTGGTGGTGGTGGTGGTGGTGGGTGGTGGTGGTGGTGGTGGTGGTGGTGGTGGTGGTGGTGGTGGTGGTGGTGGTGGTGGTGGTGGTGGTGGTGGTGGGTGGTGGTGGTGGAAGCTTCGTGGGCGACGTAGGCAAAGAGAGACTTGAGGACCAAATGGCCACAGTGAAAGTAGACAAATTGCTGCACACCCCGTGGTGACATGTGATCCAGCCATCAAGTCGCCTCTCCGAGTCAGGCTTTACTGTGCTTGCCGTGTGGTGAGGCTTTGCGAGCCATGCAGGCAGGCATGGCGTCACTTGGGAGCAGAAGTTACGTGGTCTTTGTGAACCAGGCCCACGGTGACTGCGGTGAAGGGAGTATGGGAAGCAAACAGTCCACGATGCATGATGCAGTGCTGTGGCTCGTCGGCTGCGTTTCCTCCTTTCTAGCCATTTCATGTCTCCTGATTAGAAGGCCCCAATGCTTAAACTAATCACTACCCAAGTCAATCGTGTTGCACTGACGAGCATTATTTAGTAGCGTTGGACGATGCCACTTTGGAGAGTTAGCATTTGGGTTTGCGGCATATGGGAGAAGTTCAGACGAAGGGAGTGTAGTGCAGATGGGGCGGTGTAGGCTATGAGAGTGATGCGCTCGGCAATGTGAGCTCGGGTTTTGCGACTCTGGGACACAGTGAAATGGGTGAGGGCAAAAGCAGTGGCGAAGGCAGGGGCCTTTGACACCCGTGGTTTGCAACGCGTCTGCCACGTCTCCTCAATGACAAAAGCAAGCCGGTCTGATGGTTGCGGATCTGCTCTGTGCTAGGTTTGCCAGCATTCAAGGCACTTCGGTAGAAGCTCTTCCTGGCAGTGATAGTGCTTTAGCAATCCTAGTGCATTTTGCTCTCGACTGCTCAAACAGCTCTTGTGTGCAAATAACTACCCAAGCATAACTATGCTTCGTACTCTTGCATTACCAATACTCCATCACAAACGCAACTGCTACTATAACTGGACTAAACAGGAAATCGTTGTTGTTGTTGTTAGTGTTGTTGTTGTTGTTGTTGTTGTTGTTGTTGTTGTTGCATATTGCTTTGCATTCGGTAACTTGCTCATCTAAAGCACCTTTGCACGTCCTCGCGTCACCTCGCCAGCGACATTGATGATGCTTCCCAAGGACACCGCGCGACCCTGCCGTGTGATTATCATGTCTACACGACTGAGGTTTGAGTGGTGGGAGTGCATTGTCTTTTGCGGCCTCGAGCGATTAAAGTGGATTATTTGTGTGCCTGTGCACTTTTGTGGCAGTTGGTTTGGGCTTATAGACGAGTGTGCCGGAAGGAACGGGAGTGGCGTATTTTTGCAGTGCAACATTGTCAAAGCAGTGAGAGCCAATGGTGGGCTAGCACTGCACCGTAGTCATTTGCGCTCTTTAGATGTGTTGTGGCCTTTGTCTTACCACGGCTGCTTGTGTTTGGTTGGCCAAATTGAACCAATTGTAGCTGACTCATGGTGCTCGTCGATGTGCTGCGATTCTGAAGGTGAGGTTGGGTGTGTGAAGGCTATAGCGCTTGCAATTGGCGCGTGGAGTGGCTTTGAGCCTGCTCGGAACAAATGCATGGTCAGCGAGAGGTGGTGTGTGTGTGGTTTGCGTGGTAGAGAGTGAGTGAAGAGCACACCTCCTGTCGATTGGCTGTTCGTACTTACACGGATGATGTTAAGTGAAGAGACTGCATTTGCGAGGCAGGTCTTGGCCTCGCATTCAGCTGTAGCGTTGTCAGCAAGTGCAAGGGGCGTGGACACGAGACTGCAACCGCTCTCCTCCTCCTCCTCCTCCTCCCCATTCTTCTTCTTCTGCTGCAGCTGCAGCTGCAGGTGCGACTCACTGCACCACTTTGAGACGGCGGTCTCGACCCCTCGAGTTCTGCTCACAGGAGTCTGTACAATCATTAGTGCAGAAGTGCGGATAGCACGGCAAGTAAGTCGGATAAGCCTGTTGGCTGTAACGCAGCGAACAGTGCGATGTGTTTCAGCATTAACACCTACTCATTATGTTCTTGCTAGTAAGTGTTCACTGTGTGCTTTCTTATCCATTTCCTCTATCCTCACATTTGCTTCACAGAATATTGAGGAGAAGTATCTTCATTATGTGGCAGCGATGAGTGCGACTCTCGCCTTTGCTATGGCTTCGCACGTCCCTCGAGCAAGGTTGGATTGGTGGAAGTGAGTTGTTGCCCTCTTTTCTGTGCAGCTGCAGAATCGGTGGTGGTTTTGTATTTTGGATGGAGGAGTGCTTTTAGCATTTATCCGTAGGTAGGTCTTTTCAGGTAGTATGTGTGTGGTAGAGGGTGTGTTAGTTTTAGTTGATTAGCTGCTGTTAGGTGCGCCAAATGTCGATTGGCTCCCTTTATATGCCCGCATGCTAGTGTGAATGCAAGGCCTCATAATGCGAGTGTTGGGAGGTTTGGTTTTCCAACTGCAAGGCCTACTCACGCTCATATTTCACTGCGCGGTAGTTGAGGCGAGAAATTGGAAGTGTTTCGCAATGCGGCAATGCGTCAATCGGTTTGCTGCCTTAGTGACTTAGTGAGGGTGGATTGGGATTAGTGGGACATGGCTATGTAGAGAAGTGTTTCGACTTTACCAAGTACTTGGTGCCTATTGGCTGTTTCTTGCCAACAGGTATTCATTGCATTTTCATGCCTCGTAGTTATTATTCATTGCGTTGCTTATCTATGTTTACATTGATAGAATGGAGGTTGAAGGGGTGGGTGCGGTTCCTGTGAGGACTTCTTCGCTTCTCATTTGCCAGGATGGAGGCATTGTGTGGCAGCGATGAGTGCGGCTGTCGTCTTCGCTATCACATCACACGTTCCTCGATTAGGATTGTATTGGATTCGATTTGATGCGATTCAATGGGATTTTATTTGGTTCGGCTGCATTGGATTCGATTCGATTGGGTTGGATTCGATTCGATTGCGTTGGATGCGATTGGATTGGATTGGATTCGATTCAATTGGATTCTATTGGATTCGATTCGATTCGATAGGATTGAATTCGATTTGATTGAATTTGATTGGATTGGATTCGATTCGATAGGATTGGATTCGATTGGATTGGTTTGGATTCGATGGATTGGATTGGATCTGACTGGATTGGAATGGATTCGATTGGGTTAAATTGGATTTGATTCAATTGGCTTTGATTCGATTCGATTTGATTGGATTCGATTCGTTTGGGTTGGATTCGATTCGATTGGTTTCGATTGGATTGAATTCGATTTGGTTTAATTCAAATGGTTTCGATTCGATTGTGTTGGATTCGATTTAATTGGATTGGATTGGATTGGATTGGATGTTATTTGATTGGGTTGGATTCGATTCGATTGGCCTGGATGCGATTTGATTGGATTCGATTCGATTCGATTCGATTTGTTTCGATTCTATTGGATTCGATTTGGCTCAATTTGATTGGTTTGGATTCGATTGTGTTGGATTCGATTTAATTGGATTAAATTAGGTTCAATTGGATTGGATTAGGTTCAATTGGATTGGATTCGATTCGATTCGTTTCGATTCGATTGGAATTGATTTGATTCAATAGGATTGAATTGGATTTGACTGGATTGGAATGGATTCGATTTGGTTGGATGCGATTTGCTTGAGTTGGATTCGATCCAGTTGAGTTGGATTCGATTCAGTTGGATTGGATTCGATTCAATTGGGTTGGATTCGATTTGATTGGGTTGGATTGGATTCAATTCGGTTAGGTTGGATTCGTCTCGATTTGTTTCGATTGTATTGGATTCGATTTGGTTTAATTCGATTGAATTCGATTCGATTCGATTGGATTTGATACAATTGGATTGGAATCGATTCGACTGGGTTGGATGCGATTCGATTGGATTCTATTCGATTCGTTTGGGTTGGATTCGATTTGGTTCGGTTCGATTGGTTTCGATTCGATTTTGTTGGATTCGATTTAATTGGATTGGATTAGGTTCAATTGGATTGGTTTGGATTTGATTGGGTTGGATGCGATTCGATTGGATTGGATTGGACTCGATTCGATTGAGTTGGATTCGTTTCAATTGGCTTGGATTCAGTTCAATTAGATTGCATTTGATTCGATTGGCCTGGATGCGATTCGATTGGATTCGATTCGGTTCGATTTGTTTCGATTCTATTGGATTCGATTTGGCTCAATTCGATTGGTTTAGATTCGATTGTGTTGGATTCGATTTAATTGGATTAAATTAGGTTCAATTGGATTGGATTCGATTCGATTGGGTTGGATGCGATTCATTTGAGTTGGATTCGATTCATTTGAGTTGGATTCGATTCAGTTGAATTGGATTCGTTTCAATTGGGTTGGATTCGATTCAATTGAGTTGGATGCGATTCGATTGGGTTCGATTCGATTGGATTGGCTTGGATTCGATTCGAATGATTTGGATGCGATTCTATTGGAATGGATTTGATTGGATTGGAATGGATTCGATTGGATTGGATTCGATTTGATTCGGTTGGATGCGATTCAATTGGCTTCGATTCGATTTGATTTGATTGGCTTCGGCTCAATTTGATTGGGTTCGATTCAATTGGTTTGTATCGGATTTTATTTTATTGGCTTGGATTCGGTTGGGTTGGATGCGATTCAATTGGGTTGGATTTGATTTGGTTGGGTTGGATTCGATTTAATTGGATTAGATTCGATTGGTTTGGATTGGATTTGATTCAATTGGCTTGGATTCGATTCGATTTGATTGGATTCGGTTCAATTGGATTGGATTCGATTCGATTGGGTTGTATTGGATTTGATTGGATTGAATTCGATTTAGTTCAATTAGATTGGTTTTGATTCGATTGTGTTGGATTCGATTTAATTGGATTGGATTAGGTTCAATTGGATTGGATTGGATTCGATTCGATTGGGTTGGGTTGGATTAGATTCGATTGGTTTGGATTGGATTTGATTGGGTTGGATGCGATTTGAATGCATTCAATTTGATTGGATTCGATACAATTGGATTTGATTCGATTCGATTGGATTCGATTTGATTGGTTTCGATGCGATTCGATTCGGTTAGATGCGATTCGATTGGATTGGATTGGATTGGGTTGGATTGGAATGGATTCGATTGGTTTGGATGCGATTCGATTCATTAGATTGGATTGGATTCGATTCGACTGAATTTCATTGGATTGGATTCGATTTGATTGGTTTGGATGCGATTCTATTGGATTGGATTCGATGCGATAGGACTGGATTCAGTTTGGTTCAATTTGATTGAATCCGATTTGATTGTGTTGGATTCGATTTAATTGGATTGGATTAGGTTCAATTGGATTGGATTCGATTCGATTGGATTGGATTGGATTTGATTGGCTTGGATTGGATTCGGTTCGATTGGATTGGATGCGATTCTATTGGATTTGATTCGATTCGATAGGATTGAATTGGATTTGATTGGATTGGAATGGATTCGATTGGGTTGGATGCGATTCATTTGAGTTGGATTCGATTCAATGGAGTTGGATTCGATTCAGTTAATTTGGTTTGGATCCAGTTGAGTTGTATTCGATTCAATTCAATTGCATTTTATTCGGTTCAATTAGATTGCATTCGATTGAATTGGCTTGGATTGGGTTCAATTGGATTGGATTGGATTCGATTCGATTGGGTCGTTTTCGTTTTGATTGAGTTGGATTCGATTGAATTGGCTTCGATTGGGTTCAATTGGATTGGTTTCGATTCGATTGCATTTTATTCGGTTCAATTAGATTGCATTCGATTGAATTGGCTTGGATTGGGTTCAATTGGATTGGATTGGATTCGATTCGATTGGGTTGGATTCGTTTTGATTGAGTTGGATTCGATTGAAATGGCTTGGATTGGATTCGATTCGATTGGGTTGGATTCGTTTTGATTGAGTTGGATTCGATTAAATTGGCTTCGATTGGGTTCAATTGGATTGGTTTCGATTCGATTCGGTTGAGTTGGATTCGACTTGATTTGATTTGATTCGATTGGTTTCGATTGGATTGAATTGGATTTGATTAGATTGGAATGGATTCGATTGGGTTGGATTCGTTTCGATTGAGTTGGATTCGATTCATTTCGTTTGGATTCGGTTCGATTGGATTGGTTTCGATTCCATTGGAATTGATTCGATTCAATTGGGTTGGATTCGATTGGGTTGGATTGATTTCGATTGGTTTGCATTCGGCAATGCGTCAATCGGTTTGCTGCCTTAGTGACTTAGTGGCGGTGGATTGGGATTAGTGGGACATGGCTATGTAGAGAAGTGTTTCGACTTTACCAAGTACTTGGTGCCTATTGGCTGTTTTCTTGCCAACAGGTATTCATTGCATTTTCATGCCTCGTAGTTATTATTCATTGCGTTGCTTATCTATGTTTACATTGATAGAATGGAGTTTGAAGGGGTGGGTGCGGTTCCTGTGAGGACTTCTTCGCCTTCTCCATTTGCCAGTGATGGAGGCATTGTGTGGCAGCGATGAGTGCGGCTGTCGTCTTCGCTATCACATCACACGTTCCTCGATTAGGATTGTATTGGATTCGATTTGATGCGATTCAATGGGATTTTATTTGGTTCGGCTGCATTGGATTCGATTCGATTGGGTTGGATTCGATTCGATTGCGTTGGATGCGATTGGATTGGATTCGATTCGATTCAATTGGATTCTATTGGATTCGATTCGATTCGATAGGATTGAATTCGATTTGATTGAATTTGATTGGATTGGATTCGATTCGATAGGATTGGATTCGATTGGATTGGTTTGGATTCGATGGGATTGGATTGGATCTGACTGGATTGGAATGGATTCGATTTGGTTGGATTGGATGTGATTAGATTGGTTTCGATTGGATTGGATTCGATTTGATTGGTTTGGATGCGATTCTATTGGATTGGATTGGATTCGATTCGATTTGGTTGGATTGGATGTGATTAGATTGGTTTCGATTGGATTGGATTCGATTTGATTGGTTTGGATGCGATTCTATTGGATTGGATTGGATTCGATTCGATTTGGTTGGATTGGATGTGATTAGATTGGTTTCGATTGGATTGGATTCTTGGATTTGATTTGATTGGTTTGGATGCGATTCTATTGGAATGGATTTGATTGGATTGGAATGGATTCGATTCGATTGAATTTGATTGGATTGGATTCGATTCGATTGGTTTGGATGCGATTCGATTGGATTGGATTTGATTGGATTGGAATGGATTCGTTTGGATTGGATTGGATTTGATTCAATTGGCTTGGATTCGATTCGGTTTGATTGGATTCGGTTCAATTTGATTGGATTTGATTCAATTGGTTTGTATCGGATTTTATTCAATTGGCTTTGATTCGGTTCAATTTGATTGGATTCGATTCGATTGTGTTAGATTCGATTTAATGGGATTGGATTAGGTTCAATTGGATTGGATTCGATTCGATTGGTCTGGATTGGATTTGATTGGCTTGGATTCGATTCGATTGGCTTGGATTCGATTTGATTGAGTTGGATTGGATTCAATTGGCTTGGAATTCGGTTCAGTTAGATTGCATCCGATTGGCTTGGTTTGGATTGGATGTGATTGAATTGGATTTGATTCGATTGGATTGGTTCGGATTCGATTGGATTGGAATGGATTCGATTGGTTTGGATTGGATTTGATTCAATTGGTTTGGATTCGATTCGATTTGATTGGATTCGGTTCAATTTGATTGGATGCGATTCGTTTGGGTTGGATTCGATTCAATTGGATTGGACTCGATTCGATTGGATTCGGTTCGTTTGGGTCGGATTCGATTCGATTGGTTTTGATTGGATTGAATTCGATTTGGTTCAATTCGATTGGTTTCGATCCGATTTTGTTGGATTCGATTTAATTGGATTGGATTTGATTGGCTTGGATTCGATTCGATTGGGTTGGATTCGATTCGATTGCGTTGGATGCGATTGGATTGGATTGGATTGGATTCGATTCGATTCTATTGGATTGGATTCGATTCGATAGGATTGGATTCGATTTGATTGAATTTGATTGGATTGGATTCGATTCGATAGGATTGGATTCGATTGGATTGGATTGGATCTGACTGGATTGGAATGGATTCGATTGGGTTAAATTGGATTTGATTCAATTGGCTTTGATTCGATTCGATTTGATTGGATTCGATTCGTTTGGGTTGGATTCGATTCGATTGGTTTCGATTTGATTGAATCCGATTTGGTTTAATTCAAATGGTTTCGATTCGATTGTGTTGGATTCGATTTAATTGGATTGGATTGGATTGGATTAGGTTCAATTGGATTGGATTCGGTTGGATTGGATTGGACTCGATTCGATTGAGTTGGATTCGTTTCAATTGGCTTGGATTCAGTTCAACTAGATTGCATTTGATTCGATTGGCCTGGATGCGATTCGATTGGATTCGATTCGATTCGATTCGATTCGATTTGTTTCGATTCTATTGGATTCGATTTGGCTCAATTCGATTGGTTTAGATTCGATTGTGTTGGATTCGATTTAATTGGATTAAATTAGGTTCAATTGGATTGGATTAGGTTCACTTGGATTAAATTCGATTGGGTTGGATGCGATTCGCTTGGATTGGATTCGATTCGATTGGTTTGGATGCGATTCGATTGGATTTGATTGGATTGGATTCGATTCGATTGGCTTGGATGCCATTCGATTGGATTGGATTCGATTCAACTGGCTTGGATTTTGTTAAATTGGATTGGATTGGATTCGATTCGATTGGGTTGGATTGGATGCGATTCAATTGGGCTGGATTCGATTCAGTTAATTTGGTTTGGATCCAGTTGAGTTGGATTCGATTCAATTGGATTGGATTCGATTCAATTGGCTTGGATTGGGTTCAATTGGATTGGATTCGATTCGGTTGGGTTGGATTCGTCTCGATTTGTTTCGATTGTATTGGATTCGATTTGGTTCAATTCGATTGAATTCGATTCGATTCGATTGGGTTGCATTCGTTTTGATTGAATTTGATTGGATTGGATTTGATTCGATTGGGTTCGATTCGATTCAGTTAATTTGGTTTGGATCCAGTTGAGTCGGATTCGATTTAATTGGGTTGGATGCGATTCGATTGGATTGGCTTGGATTCGATTTGTTTCGATTGTATTGGATTCGATTTGGTTCAATTCGATTTAATTCGATTCGATTCGATTGGATTTGATACAATTGGATTGGAATCGATTCGACTGGGTTGGATTTGTTTTGATTGCGTTGGATTCGATTTAATTTGCTTGGATTCGGTTCAATTGGATTGGTTTCGATTCGATTGGTTTGCATGCGATTCTATTGGAATGGATTTGATTGGATTGGAATGGATTCGATTGGTTTGGATTCGATTCGATTGGGTTGGATTGGATGCGATTCGATTGGATTGGATTCGATTCGATTGGCTTGGATGCGATTCAACTGGATTGGATTCGATTCAGTTGAGTTGGATTCGATTCATTTGAGTCGGATTCGATTCAGTTGAGTTGGATTCGATTCGATTGGAATTGATTCGATTCAATAGGATTGGAATTGGATTGGAATTGGAATTGGAATGGATTCGATTCCGTTGGATTCGATACAATCGGATTGGATGCGATTCGATTGTGTTGGATTCGGTTCATTTGAGTTGGATTCGATTCGATGGGTTTGGATGCGATTGGATTGGATTCGATTCAACTGGCTTGGGTTCGGTTCAATTAGATTGCATTCGATTGGATTGGATGTCATTTGGTTGAATTCGTTTCGATTTGTTTCGATTGTATTGGATTCGATTTGTTTCAATTCGATTGAATCCGATTTGATTGTGTTGGATTCGGTTTAATTGGATTGGCTTGGATTTGATTGGCTTGGATTGGGTTCAATTGGATTGAATTCGATTGTATTGGATTAAATTCGATTCGATAGGATTGGATTCGATTTGATTGGATTGGAATAAATTCGATTGGGTTGGATGCCATTCCATTGGATTGGTTTGGATTCGATTGAGTTCGATTCGATTCAATTGGCTTGGATTCGATTTCATTGGGTTGAATTGGATTTGATTGCTGCCTTAGTGACTTAGTGGCGGTGGATTGGGATTAGTGGGACATGGCTATGTAGAGAAGTGTTTCGACTTTACCAAGTACTTGGTGCCTATTGGCTGTTTTCTTGCCAACAGGTATTCATTGCATTTTCATGCCTCGTAGTTATTATTCATTGCGTTGCTTATCTATGTTTACATTGATAGAATGGAGGTTGAAGGGGTGGGTGCGGTTCCTGTGAGGACTTCTTCGCCTTCCTCACTTGCCAAGGATGGAGGCATTGTGTGGCAGCGATGAGTGTGGCTGTCGCCTTCGCTATCACTTCACGCGTTCCTCGGTTAGGATTGGGACTGCTTGTCTGCCTGGTACGGAGCTTGCAAACTGCCTAGATCGCATTCTACTGAACCTACCCATCACCGGACTCGAGCGTGGACATCAGGCAATCTGCGAGGAGGTTGAAATGTTGACTAGCGAAACTGCTTCAATTTGCTGCTTGGAGGCTTCTATTTGGGTGCTGTGTGTGTCACTCAGCAGCCTAGAGGTGCCTCAGCTGCTGTGGGGAGGTGAGAAGTGCGCTGGTCTTCACTCATGTGCAACAAGTAGTAAGCAGGAGAGAGGTGTTGTGCGTATCTCTGTCACTTCTGCCTATGTAAATCGGCTGAATAGCAGGAATGCATGCATTTGGTGTTCTGAGTGGGACTTTGCTGCGGCAGGGTTGATAAGGACTGAGAGCGCCAAAGGGGCTTGTGCCTTGCCTTGCCTTGCCTTGCCATGGCAAGGTGGCGGCAACTTTGCTTACAATGCACCGACTAATCAGACGTGGAGGAGCAGTCCGTGCAGAGTGAGCATGCATTTAGATGTGGTCGTTGCGTGTGCAGAGTGAGGAGACGACTTCAGCATGTCTTCACTTCGAATTGCTTCCACAGGGTCTATTGGCATGCAGAGTAAATGGAGAAGTCAAATTGGCCCTGTCAGCGTTGAGTGGTCAAAGCCACGATTGTGGCAGAACGATGAGGCCTTGCAGTGGTTAGAAGTGTGCACTTAACTAGAACAACGCTGGAATCACTGGAAGTGCACTTGGACATCTACCGCCTTCTGGTGGTTGATGTGGGGAAGACGCCGTTGAGGCAGGGATCATGCCACACCCACTAGACCACTCCCTTATCCTAGGCGGCGAAAGTGCGCTTCCAACCCGACAAGCACGCCCTAGTCCTCCTCCTTCTCCTCGCATCCCCTCCCTCGCCCTCCTTCCCATCTTCCCACCCATTCTTACGAGAAAACTCCTCCTACCTTCAAACTCTTTACTTTACTACCTATGTGGCCAGCCCAGTGGCTGGTGGAATGGTGGACAATGCGATAAGGTGGGTGGTGGAGGGCCTTCGGTGTGGCCGCAGTCAGGCTTCACAGTCAGGTCGTAGGAGCAGTGGGAATAGCTGGCTGTGCCTCTGCTCCCGATGCTCTTCGACAATCAACTGCCCTGCGCAACATTTTTGCTTGCGTGTTTGGGAGTCGCGTAGCTTATTTGTGGCAGTGCATTCAGCTTGCTCGCATGGTTGTATTTCGGGACCGTGGCCAACTGTGTGTGTCTCAGTTTCGCTAATAAAACTCCTGCGTTTTAGATGTGGGGAGGTTGCAGCGATTACTGGAGTCGTGTGTCCACGCACCGATCCAAGTAAGTCCTAGTGTCTTCCTTCCGCTTGCCTCCTCCTCCTCCTCAGCTCACATTGCAGGTGCTGCATAGGAGCTGTAGTTGAAGACGTGCTTCATGCTTTCATACTCAGTGAGTTGGTGCACAATATCTTGCAGATCAGACATGGTGATTGGTCGGGCAGTAGAACAGTGTCACACATCTTCTAGTTGTCTTGCTTCCCTACTCCTCACTCAGGGGCAGTAGTGCGAGAGTTTGTGTCACTGAAACTCGCCAGATTCGTGGGCATTGTCTGTATTGGCATGGTTGTGTTCCTTCTTTCAGCTGAGCGCTGGTGGCGAGAGTGGAATGCTCAACAGCCCCGTGAGTTGGCCTCACTCAAACACTCGCCTTCTGCTCATGTCTCCTCATCCTCCTCGTGCTGCACTTCCATTGACTGTTTTGGGGCCACAGCGTCAGCCCGGGTTAAGGAGTAGGCGCAGAAGACCGTGGCGGCTCTTCTGCTGCCACAGCCGTTAGGGACGTTTCCCCCACCCTACCCCACCCATTCCTCTTCTGTTTCCCCTCCCCACACCCTCACCCCATAGCATGATTGTATCAATAAAGCAGGTCTGTTGCCACGCATCATTCTAACAAAGCTTTTGTCACGGCAATACCTTCTTCTGCCTTCTATGTGGGCAAGATGAGGTGGGTGGTGGTGCGACCGGGATGCGACCAGATGCGTGATGCCATTGCTTCCTGTGGAAGAGGTTGCACTGGCCACTTGAGACGTGTGCCTTGACACCGACTGAAGTGAGCTTCACTGACTCCTTCCTTTGTTTCCCGTGTCTCCTCCTCCTCCTCCTCCTCCTCCTCCTCCTCCTGCCGCTCTAGCTCAATTCGCATTGTTGGTGTTCCCTGGGCGATGCGTAGGTGAATAGGTGCAGTCCAGTGGCCAACAGTCGCACCAGTCAAGGGTGGTAGCTGACTAGACCGTGTTTGCACAACAACAACAACAACAACAACAACAACAACAACCACAGCAGTAGCAGTAGCAGCAGCAGCAGCAGCATAGCACTGGGTCCGCACGCACACCTGCCTCTTCTGAGCCACTGCTTCCCACTCTTTCTGCACTTCAGTACGCACTCGACTGCTGTCTACAGTTGGCAAAATAAGTCCACACACTCCTCTCCGATGCTCGGTAGCTCTTTGCCCATTCGTAATAACAATAATGAAAGCATATGAGCTATGTCAATCACTCGAACGCGCCGTCACCTTGCAAAGCAGCGTCAGCAGTAGTCATGGCGACGACGATTAAAAGTGGAATATTAATTGGCTGAAGAGAGCAACACATTAAAAGCACAAACCACTCAATTTGTATTCATTATTTATTTTGCGAAGCAAAATTATTAAGTCGGCACTATGAAATGCAAGAGTGCATATTTAGAGCAGATGTGTTTAATGTCGGATGTTCACATGTGAATGAGATTGCAGTGGGCAGACTTGGAGCTGTTTCGGCTACTAGGAGGAGGTTGCACTGAGATTGGGTCATTTCATAACAATGCTCTAATCTGATGTCTTGCATTGGCTCAGTGAGCAGAACACCAAGCCCGACTACTCACGGCACGTTGGAGGGCATTGCGTGAGAAGGATGTTGTAAATGACCCCGTCATCAGTCATTATTCATCAGTCATCAGTCATTAGACATCAGGCCCGTCTGCGTTCGCTGTTAGGTCATGGCAGTCGTGTTGCAGGGTGCGAGATACCACGCTAGCCATTTGCTGTGTGCGAGATGCGGTGCTTGCTGGCCATTGCTGCGCTGTGGCACGACACTTCACACAAGTCGACCGGACATCCTCCAAGGCCTGCTTTCGCCTCACCAATGATGAGGCAGGTTGGATGAAGAAGAAGAAGAAGAGGAGGAGGAGGAGGAGGAGGAGGAGGAGGAGGAGGAGGAGGAGGAGGAGGAGGAGGAGGAGGAGGAAGAGGCGGACTTCACGATGTGGTGAAGGAGACATTGAGGTGCGATGGAGAGGTTGGCCTGTCCAATGCCACCTCATATTGGTTTGGTCACACCTCTGCCTCCATTCTCATTCCACTCTTCTCTTGACCAGCCACGCTATTTCAGCTTGTCCCGCCATCACTTTGACGACTGCATGCAAAGTTCAAAGCACCCAGGTGTCAGGGGCAGCAGATGTTGACAAGGCGAAGCAGGGTAGAATTGTAGGATGGAGGAGAACTGGAGGCATGTGTATGGCCACTGCATCCCCTCACTTCGAGACGTATTTCGGTGTAGCATCCACTCCATTCAGTGGCGAGATTCGCAGCTCACAACTCACTGCACCAACATTGTTGATCAACGATTGGCTAGACCAGCGCAGCTGAAGTGATCCCACCACCCACACCCACACCAACACCCACAGCCACTCACTAAGCCAACCAAACCTCCAGTACTTGTCGCACCACCTTCCTCCCGATCCTACCCACAGAGAAGGCAAAGAGAAGGTAGTGCGTGGCAACAGACCTGCTTTATTGATACAATCATGCTATGGGGTGTGGGGAGGGGAAACAAAAAAGGGGTGAGTGGGGTGGAGAACGGTCCCTAATGGCTGTGGCAGCAGAAGAGCCGCCACGGACTTCTGCGCCTATTCCTTATCCCGGGTTGACGCTGTGGCCCTAAAACAGTCAATGGAAGTGCAGGACTACGAGGAGGAGGAGGAGGAGGAGGAGGAGGAGGAGGAGACATGGGAAGAAGGCGAGAGTTGGAGTGAGGCCAACTTACGGGGTTGTCGAGCGTTCCACTCCCGCCACCAGCGCTCAGCTAAAAGAGGAAACACAACCGTGCCCATGCAGACAATGCCCTCAAATCTGGCCACCCGATTTGACAGCAACGCTCACTCTACAGCCAGCTGTCCGAGAAATGCAAAGCAATCACCTAGAACATGTGTCACACTGTTCTACTGCCCGACTAACCACCATGTCTAGTCTGCAACACATCGTGCACCTACTGACTGAGCATGAAATCATGAAGCCAGTCTTGAGCTAGAGCTGCTATGCAGCACCTGCTATGTGAGCTGGGGAGTAGTAGTAATAGGAGGAGGAGGAGGAGGATGTGAGGTAAAGGAAGACAGTGAGACTCACTTGGATCCGTGCGTAGACACGCGGTCCCAGTGGTCGGTGCAACCTCCTCATCAGGAAGAGGTGTAACCGCGAAGCTAGTCGCGTCCCGCTCCACTGAGCCTGACGCCGGCCTCCCTCCACGCCGGTTGGACGTTCTCGCCTCCACTCCAACTGAGCGCCGGTGGCGCTGCCCCGTCGCGCCTCCCATCTGCGTCACGTCTACAAGGCAGCACACTCATTAGCACTATGCACACACCTACAGTCGAAGAGCGTGCCAACGAATGCACCGCATCCCCATACGCACAACCACAAGAGCAGCCTGAATGTGCTGCCCCAACTGAGCAGCACGAAGGCCCAGTATGCCAACAGGAAGGTCCCGAAGACGACTTCTCTCTCCGCTAGCAGCATAATACGCAAACCACGGAAATATGGCGATTGCGACGACGCGGCTGACACATCGTCGATGGCACCATCGAAGACGCCGAATTCAAATGCACGTGCAGCGTGCGTGCTTGGTTGCATGCGCGCTTGCAAGGATGGAATGGGTGGAGCAGGCTGGACGCCACTGACTGGGGTTGTTGTGGTGGTGGTGGTGGTGGTGGTGGTGGTGGTGGTGGTGGTGGTGGTGGTGGTGGTGGTGGTGGTGGTGGTGGTGGGTGGTGGTGGTGGTGGTGGTGGTGGTGGTGGTGGTGGTGGTGGTGGTGGTGGTGGTGGTGGTGGTGGTGGTGGTGGTGGTGGTGGTGGTGGTGGTGGTGGTGGAAGCTTCGTGGGCGACGTAGGCAAAGAGAGACTTGAGGACCAAATGGCCACAGTGAAAGTAGACAAATTGCTGCACACCCCGTGGTGACATGTGATCCAGCCATCAAGTCGCCTCTCCGAGTCAGGCTTTACTGTGCTTGCCGTGTGGTGAGGCTTTGCGAGCCATGCAGGCAGGCATGGCGTCACTTGGGAGCAGAAGTTACGTGGTCTTTGTGAACCAGGCCCACGGTGACTGCGGTGAAGGGAGTATGGGAAGCAAACAGTCCACGATGCATGATGCAGTGCTGTGGCTCGTCGGCTGCGTTTCCTCCTTTCTAGCCATTTCATGTCTCCTGATTAGAAGGCCCCAATGCTTAAACTAATCACTACCCAAGTCAATCGTGTTGCACTGACGAGCATTATTTAGTAGCGTTGGACGATGCCACTTTGGAGAGTTAGCATTTGGGTTTGCGGCATATGGGAGAAGTTCAGACGAAGGGAGTGTAGTGCAGATGGGGCGGTGTAGGCTATGAGAGTGATGCGCTCGGCAATGTGAGCTCGGGTTTTGCGACTCTGGGACACAGTGAAATGGGTGAGGGCAAAAGCAGTGGCGAAGGCAGGGGCCTTTGACACCCGTGGTTTGCAACGCGTCTGCCACGTCTCCTCAATGACAAAAGCAAGCCGGTCTGATGGTTGCGGATCTGCTCTGTGCTAGGTTTGCCAGCATTCAAGGCACTTCGGTAGAAGCTCTTCCTGGCAGTGATAGTGCTTTAGCAATCCTAGTGCATTTTGCTCTCGACTGCTCAAACAGCTCTTGTGTGCAAATAACTACCCAAGCATAACTATGCTTCGTACTCTTGCATTACCAATACTCCATCACAAACGCAACTGCTACTATAACTGGACTAAACAGGAAATCGTTGTTGTTGTTGTTAGTGTTGTTGTTGTTGTTGTTGTTGTTGTTGTTGTTGTTGCATATTGCTTTGCATTCGGTAACTTGCTCATCTAAAGCACCTTTGCACGTCCTCGCGTCACCTCGCCAGCGACATTGATGATGCTTCCCAAGGACACCGCGCGACCCTGCCGTGTGATTATCATGTCTACACGACTGAGGTTTGAGTGGTGGGAGTGCATTGTCTTTTGCGGCCTCGAGCGATTAAAGTGGATTATTTGTGTGCCTGTGCACTTTTGTGGCAGTTGGTTTGGGCTTATAGACGAGTGTGCCGGAAGGAACGGGAGTGGCGTATTTTTGCAGTGCAACATTGTCAAAGCAGTGAGAGCCAATGGTGGGCTAGCACTGCACCGTAGTCATTTGCGCTCTTTAGATGTGTTGTGGCCTTTGTCTTACCACGGCTGCTTGTGTTTGGTTGGCCAAATTGAACCAATTGTAGCTGACTCATGGTGCTCGTCGATGTGCTGCGATTCTGAAGGTGAGGTTGGGTGTGTGAAGGCTATAGCGCTTGCAATTGGCGCGTGGAGTGGCTTTGAGCCTGCTCGGAACAAATGCATGGTCAGCGAGAGGTGGTGTGTGTGTGGTTTGCGTGGTAGAGAGTGAGTGAAGAGCACACCTCCTGTCGATTGGCTGTTCGTACTTACACGGATGATGTTAAGTGAAGAGACTGCATTTGCGAGGCAGGTCTTGGCCTCGCATTCAGCTGTAGCGTTGTCAGCAAGTGCAGGGGGCGTGGACACGAGACTGCAACCGCTCTCCTCCTCCTCCTCCTCCTCCTCCTCCCCATTCTTCTTCTTCTGCTGCAGCTGCAGCTGCAGGTGCGACTCACTGCACCACTTTGAGACGGCGGTCTCGACCCCTCGAGTTCTGCTCACAGGAGTCTGTACAATCATTGGTGCAGAAGTGCGGATAGCACGGCAAGTAAGTCGGATAAGCCTGTTGGCTGTAACGCAGCGAACAGTGCGATGTGTTTCAGCATTAACACCTACTCATTATGTTCTTGCTAGTAAGTGTTCACTGTGTGCTTTCTTATCCATTTCCTCTATCCTCACATTTGCTGTACAGAGTATTAAGGAGAAGTATCCTCATTATGTGGCAGCGATGAGTGCGACTCTCGCCTTTGCTATGGCTTCGCACGTCCCTCGAGCAAGGTTGGATTGGTGGAAGTGAGTTGTTGCCCTCTTTTCTGTGCAGCTGCAGAATAGGTGGTGGTTTTGTATTTTGGATGGAGGAGTGCTTTTAGCATTTATCCGTAGGTAGGTCTTTTCAGGTAGTATGTATGTGGTAGAGGGTGTGTTCGATTTAGTTGACTAGCTGCTATTAGGTGGATTGGATTAAATTGGATTCGATTAAATTAAATTCGATTCGATTAGTTAAATTCCGTTCGATTGGATTAGATTCCATTCGATTGGATTAGATTCGATCCAATTGGGTTGCCTTGGATTTGATTCGATTGAATTAGATTCGATTGGATTGGATTAGATTCGATTCGATTGTGTTGGATTGGATCTGATTGGCTTGGATTGGATTCGATTCGTCTCTATTAGATTCGATTTGATTGTGTTGCATTAGGTTCAAATGGATTCGATTCGATTGGAATTGATTCGATTCGATTCGATTGTGTTGGATTCCATTCGGTTGGATTAGATTCGATTCGATTGGTTTGAATTTGATTCCATTGTGTTGTTTCGATTCAATTGGAATGGATTCGGTTTAATTGGATTGGATTAGATTTGATTTGATTGGATTCGATTCGATTCGATTCAGTTGGATTGGATTCGATTCGATTGGGTTGGATTAGATTGGATTCGATTCGATTCAGTTGGATTGGATTCAATTCGATTGGCTTGGATTAGATTCGATTGGGTTGGATTCGATTCGATTAAATTGGATTCGATTGGATTTAATTCGATTCGATTGGATTGTGTTGGATTAGGCTCAGTTGGATTCGATTCGATTTGTTTGGTTTGAATTTGATTCCATTGTGTTGATTCGATTCAATTGGAATGGAATAGGTTCAATTGGATGGGATTGGATTCGATTTGATCGGATTCGACTCGATTCGATTGGGTTGGATTCCATTCGATTCGATTGAATTGGATTCGATTCGATTGGATTGGATTCCATTCGATTAAGTTGGATTCGATTCGATTGGATTCGATTTAATTGGTTTGGATTCGATTCGATTAAGTTGGATTCGATTCGATTGGATTGAATTGGATTCGATTTGATTGGATTCAATTCGATTCGATTGAGTTGGATTCGATTCGATTGGATTAAATTCGATTGGATTCTTTTTGGCTCCCTTTACACGCCTGCATGCTTTTGTGAATGCAAGGCCTCATAATGCGAGTGTTGGGAGGTTTGGTATTCCAACTGCAAGGCCTACTCACGCCCATTTTTCACTGCACAATGGTTGAGGCGAGAAATTGGAAGTGTTTCGGCAATGCGGCAATGCGTCAATGCGTCAATCGGTTTGCTGCCTTAGTGACTTAGTGGCGGTGGATTGGGATTAGTGGGACATGGCTATGTAGAGAAGTGTTTCGACTTTACCAAGTACTTGGTGCCTATTGGCTGTTTTCTTGCCAACAGGTATTCATTGCATTTTCATGCCTCGTAGTTATTATTCATTGCGTTGCTAATCTATGTTTACATTGATAGAATGGAGGTTGAAGGGGTGGGTGCGGTTCCTGTGAGGACTTCTTCGCATCTCACTCGCTAGGATGGAGGCATTGTGTGGCAGCGATGAGTGTGGCTGTCGCCTTCGCTATCACTTCACGCGTTCCTCGGTTAGGATTGGATTGGATTGGATCGGACTAGGACTGCCTGTCCGCCTGGAACGGAGCTTGCAAACTGCCTAGATCGCATTCTACTGAACCTACCCATCACCGGACTCGAGCGTCGACATCAGGCAATCTGGGAGGAGGTTGAAATGTTGACTAGCGAAACTGCTTCAATTTGCTGCTTGGAGGCTTCTATTTGGGTGCTGTGTGTGTCACTCAGCAGCCTAGAGGTGCCTCAGCTGCTGTGGGGAGGTGAGAAGTGCGCTGGTCTTCACTCATGGGCAACAAGTAGTAAGCAGGAGAGAGGTGTTGTGCGTATCTCTGTCACTTCTGCCTATGTAAATCGGCTGAATAGCAGGAATGCATGCATTTGGTGTTGCTGATTGGGACTTTGCTGCGGCAGGGTTGATAAGGACTGAGAGCGCCAAAGGGGCTTGTGCCTTGCCTTGCCTTGCCTTGCCTTGCCATGGCAAGGTGGCGGCAACTTTGCTTACAATGCACCGACTAATCAGACGTGGAGGAGCAGTCCGTGCAGAGTGAGCATGCATTTAGATGTGGTCGTTGCGTGTGCAGAGTGAGGAGACGACTTCAGCATGTCTTCACTTCGAATTGCTTCCACAGGGTCTATTGGCATGCAGAGTAAATGGAGAAGTCAAATTGGCCCTGTCAGCGTTGAGTGGTCAAAGCCACGATTGTGGCAGAACGATGAGGCCTTGCAGTGGTTAGAAGTGTGCACTTAACTAGAACAACGCTGGAATCACTGGAAGTGCACTTGGACATCTACCGCCTTCTGGTGGTTGATGTGGGGAAGACGCCGTTGAGGCAGGGATCATGCCACACCCACTAGACCACTCCCTTATCCTAGGCGGCGAAAGTGCGCTTCCAACCCGACAAGCACGCCCTAGTCCTCCTCCTTCTCCTCGCATCCCCTCCCTCGCCCTCCTTCCCATCTTCCCACCCATTCTTACGAGAAAACTCCTCCTACCTTCAAACTCTTTACTTTACTACCTATGTGGCCAGCCCAGTGGCTGGTGGAATGGTGGACAATGCGATAAGGTGGGTGGTGGAGGGCCTTCGGTGTGGCCGCAGTCAGGCTTCACAGTCAGGTCGTAGGAGCAGTGGGAATAGCTGGCTGTGCCTCTGCTCCCGATGCTCTTCGACAATCAACTGCCCTGCGCAACATTTTTGCTTGCGTGTTTGGGAGTCGCGTAGCTTATTTGTGGCAGTGCATTCAGCTTGCTCGCATGGTTGTATTTCGGGACCGTGGCCAACTGTGTGTGTCTCAGTTTCGCTAATAAAACTCCTGCGTTTTAGATGTGGGGAGGTTGCAGCGATTACTGGAGTCGTGTGTCCACGCACCGATCCAAGTAAGTCCTAGTGTCTTCCTTCCGCTTGCCTCCTCCTCCTCCTCAGCTCACATTGCAGGTGCTGCATAGGAGCTGTAGTTGAAGACGTGCTTCATGCTTTCATGCTCAGTGAGTTGGTGCACAATATCTTGCAGATCAGACATGGTGATTGGTCGGGCAGTAGAACAGTGTCACACATCTTCTAGTTGTCTTGCTTCCCTACTCCTCACTCAGGGGGCAGTAGTGCGAGAGTTTGTGTCACTGAAACTCGCCAGATTCGTGGGCATTGTCTGTATTGGCATGGTTGTGTTCCTTCTTTCAGCTGAGCGCTGGTGGCGAGAGTGGAATGCTCAACAGCCCCGTGAGTTGGCCTCACTCAAACACTCGCCTTCTGCTCATGTCTCCTCATCCTCCTCGTGCTGCACTTCCATTGACTGTTTTGGGGCCACAGCGTCAGCCCGGGTTAAGGAGTAGGCGCAGAAGACCGTGGCGGCTCTTCTGCTGCCACAGCCGTTAGGGACGTTTCCCCCACCCTACCCCACCCATTCCTCTTCTGTTTCCCCTCCCCACACCCTCACCCCATAGCATGATTGTATCAATAAAGCAGGTCTGTTGCCACGCATCATTCTAACAAAGCTTTTGTCACGGCAATACCTTCTTCTGCCTTCTATGTGGGCAAGATGAGGTGGGTGGTGGTGCGACCGGGATGCGACCAGATGCGTGATGCCATTGCTTCCTGTGGAAGAGGTTGCACTGGCCACTTGAGACGTGTGCCTTGACACCGACTGAAGTGAGCTTCACTGACTCCTTCCTTTGTTTCCCGTGTCTCCTCCTCCTCCTCCTCCTCCTGCCGCTCTAGCTCAATTCGCATTGTTGGTGTTCCCTGGGCGATGCGTAGGTGAATAGGTGCAGTCCAGTGGCCAACAGTCGCACCAGTCAAGGGTGGTAGCTGACTAGACCGTGTTTGCACAACAACAACAACAACAACAACACAGCAGTAGCAGTAGCAGCAGCAGCAGCAGCATAGCACTGGGTCCGCACGCACACCTGCCTCTTCTGAGCCACTGCTTCCCACTCTTTCTGCACTTCAGTACGCACTCGACTGCTGTCTACAGTTGGCAAAATAAGTCCACACACTCCTCTCCGATGCTCGGTAGCTCTTTGCCCATTCGTAATAACAATAATGAAAGCATATGAGCTATGTCAATCACTCGAACGCGCCGTCACCTTGCAAAGCAGCGTCAGCAGTAGTCATGGCGACGACGATTAAAAGTGGAATATTAATTGCACAAACCACTCAATTTGTATTCATTATTTATTTTGCGAAGCAAAATTATTAAGTCGGCACTATGAAATGCAAGAGTGCATATTTAGAGCAGATGTGTTTAATGTCGGATGTTCACATGTGAATGAGATTGCAGTGGGCAGACTTGGAGCTGTTTCGGCTACTAGGAGGAGGTTGCACTGAGATTGGGTCATTTCATAACAATGCTCTATCTGATGTCTTGCATTGGCTCAGTGAGCAGAACACCAAGCCCGACTACTCACGGCACGTTGGAGGGCATTGCGTGAGAAGGATGTTGTAAATGACCCCGTCATCAGTCATTATTCATCAGTCATCAGTCATTAGACATCAGGCCCGTCTGCGTTCGCTGTTAGGTCATGGCAGTCGTGTTGCAGGGTGCGAGATACCACGCTAGCCATTTGCTGTGTGCGAGATGCGGTGCTTGCTGGCCATTGCTGCGCTGTGGCACGACACTTCACACAAGTCGACCGGACATCCTCCAAGGCCTGCTTTCGCCTCACCAATGATGAGGCAGGTTGGATGAAGAAGAAGAGGAGAGGAAGGAGGAGGAGGAGGAGGAGGAGGAGGAGGAGGAAGAGGAAGAGGCGGACTTCACGATGTGGTGAAGGAGACATTGAGGTGCGATGGAGAGGTTGGCCTGTCCAATGCCACCTCATATTGGTTTGGTCACACCTCTGCCTCCATTCTCATTCCACTCTTCTCTTGACCAGCCACGCTATTTCAGCTTGTCCCGCCATCACTTTGACGACTGCATGCAAAGTTCAAAGCACCCAGGTGTCAGGGGCAGCAGATGTTGACAAGGCGAAGCAGGGTAGAATTGTAGGATGGAGGAGAACTGGAGGCATGTGTATGGCCACTGCATCCCCTCACTTCGAGACGTATTTCGGTGTAGCATCCACTCCATTCAGTGGCGAGATTCGCAGCTCACAACTCACTGCACCAACATTGTTGATCAACGATTGGCTAGACCAGCGCAGCTGAAGTGATCCCACCACCCACACCCACACCAACACCCACAGCCACTCACTAAGCCAACCAAACCTCCAGTACTTGTCGCACCACCTTCCTCCCGATCCTACCCACAGAGAAGGCAAAGAGAAGGTAGTGCGTGGCAACAGACCTGCTTTATTATACAATCATGCTATGGGGTGTGGGGGGGGAAACAAAAAAGGGGTGGTGGGGTGGGAACGGTCCCTAATGGCTGTGGCAGCAGAAGAGCCGCCACGGACTTCTGCGCCTATTCCTTATCCCGGGTTGACGCTGTGGCCCTAAAACAGTCAATGGAAGTGCAGGACTACGAGGAGGAGGAGGAGGAGGAGGAGACATGGGAAGAAGGCGAGAGTTGGAGTGAGGCCAACTTACGGGGTTGTCGAGCGTTCCACTCCCGCCACCAGCGCTCAGCTAAAAGAGGAAACACAACCGTGCCCATGCAGACAATGCCCTCAAATCTGGCCACCCGATTTGACAGCAACGCTCACTCTACAGCCAGCTGTCCGAGAAATGCAAAGCAATCACCTAGAACATGTGTCACACTGTTCTACTGCCCGACTAACCACCATGTCTAGTCTGCAACACATCGTGCACCTACTGACTGAGCATGAAATCATGAAGCCAGTCTTGAGCTAGAGCTGCTATGCAGCACCTGCTATGTGAGCTGGGGAGTAGTAGTAATAGGAGGAGGAGGAGGAGGATGTGAGGTAAAGGAAGACAGTGAGACTCACTTGGATCCGTGCGTAGACACGCGGTCCCAGTGGTCGGTGCAACCTCCTCATCAGGAAGAGGTGTAACCGCGAAGCTAGTCGCGTCCCGCTCCACTGAGCCTGACGCCGGCCTCCCTCCACGCCGGTTGGACGTTCTCGCCTCCACTCCAACTGAGCGCCGGTGGCGCTGCCCCGTCGCGCCTCCCATCTGCGTCACGTCTACAAGGCAGCACACTCATTAGCACTATGCACACACCTACAGTCGAAGAGCGTGCCAACGAATGCACCGCATCCCCATACGCACAACCACAAGAGCAGCCTGAATGTGCTGCCCCAACTGAGCAGCACGAAGGCCCAGTATGCCAACAGGAAGGTCCCGAAGACGACTTCTCTCTCCGCTAGCAGCATAATACGCAAACCACGGAAATATGGCGATTGCGACGACGCGGCTGACACATCGATCGATGGCACCATCGAAGACGCCGAATTCAAATGCACGTGCAGCGTGCGTGCTTGGTTGCATGCGCGCTTGCAAGGATGGAATGGGTGGAGCAGGCTGGACGCCACTGACTGGGGTTGTTGTGTGGTGGTGGTGGTGGTGGTGGTGGTGGTGGTGGTGTGGTGGTGTGGTGGTGGTGTGGTGGTGGTGGTGGTGGTGGTGGTGGTGGTGGTGGTGGTGGTGGTGGTGGTGTGGTGGTGGTGGTGGTGGTGGTGGTGGTGGTGGTGGTGGTGTGTGGTGGTGGTGGTGGTGGTGGGTGGAAGCTTCGTGGGCGACGTAGGCAAAGAGAGACTTGAGGACCAAATGGCCACAGTGAAAGTAGACAAATTGCTGCACACCCCGTGGTGACATGTGATCCAGCCATCAAGTCGCCTCTCCGAGTCAGGCTTTACTGTGCTTGCCGTGTGGTGAGGCTTTGCGAGCCATGCAGGCAGGCATGGCGTCACTTGGGAGCAGAAGTTACGTGGTCTTTGTGAACCAGGCCCACGGTGACTGCGGTGAAGGGAGTATGGGAAGCAAACAGTCCACGATGCATGATGCAGTGCTGTGGCTCGTCGGCTGCGTTTCCTCCTTTCTAGCCATTTCATGTCTCCTGATTAGAAGGCCCCAATGCTTAAACTAATCACTACCCAAGTCAATCGTGTTGCACTGACGAGCATTATTTAGTAGCGTTGGACGATGCCACTTTGGAGAGTTAGCATTTGGGTTTGCGGCATATGGGAGAAGTTCAGACGAAGGGAGTGTAGTGCAGATGGGGCGGTGTAGGCTATGAGAGTGATGCGCTCGGCAATGTGAGCTCGGGTTTTGCGACTCTGGGACACAGTGAAATGGGTGAGGGCAAAAGCAGTGGCGAAGGCAGGGGCCTTTGACACCCGTGGTTTGCAACGCGTCTGCCACGTCTCCTCAATGACAAAAGCAAGCCGGTCTGATGGTTGCGGATCTGCTCTGTGCTAGGTTTGCCAGCATTCAAGGCACTTCGGTAGAAGCTCTTCCTGGCAGTGATAGTGCTTTAGCAATCCTAGTGCATTTTGCTCTCGACTGCTCAAACAGCTCTTGTGTGCAAATAACTACCCAAGCATAACTATGCTTCGTACTCTTGCATTACCAATACTCCATCACAAACGCAACTGCTACTATAACTGGACTAAACAGGAAATCGTTGTTGTTGTTGTTAGTGTTGTTGTTGTTGTTGTTGTTGTTGTTGTTGTTGTTGCATATTGCTTTGCATTCGGTAACTTGCTCATCTAAAGCACCTTTGCACGTCCTCGCGTCACCTCGCCAGCGACATTGATGATGCTTCCCAAGGACACCGCGCGACCCTGCCGTGTGATTATCATGTCTACACGACTGAGGTTTGAGTGGTGGGAGTGCATTGTCTTTTGCGGCCTCGAGCGATTAAAGTGGATTATTTGTGTGCCTGTGCACTTTTGTGGCAGTTGGTTTGGGCTTATAGACGAGTGTGCCGGAAGGAACGGGAGTGGCGTATTTTTGCAGTGCAACATTGTCAAAGCAGTGAGAGCCAATGGTGGGCTAGCACTGCACCGTAGTCATTTGCGCTCTTTAGATGTGTTGTGGCCTTTGTCTTACCACGGCTGCTTGTGTTTGGTTGGCCAAATTGAACCAATTGTAGCTGACTCATGGTGCTCGTCGATGTGCTGCGATTCTGAAGGTGAGGTTGGGTGTGTGAAGGCTATAGCGCTTGCAATTGGCGCGTGGAGTGGCTTTGAGCCTGCTCGGAACAAATGCATGGTCAGCGAGAGGTGGTGTGTGTGTGGTTTGCGTGGTAGAGAGTGAGTGAAGAGCACACCTCCTGTCGATTGGCTGTTCGTACTTACACGGATGATGTTAAGTGAAGAGACTGCATTTGCGAGGCAGGTCTTGGCCTCGCATTCAGCTGTAGCGTTGTCAGCAAGTGCAGGGGGCGTGGACACGAGACTGCAACCGCTCTCCTCCTCCTCCTCCTCCTCCTCCTCCCCATTCTTCTTCTTCTGCTGCAGCTGCAGCTGCAGGTGCGACTCACTGCACCACTTTGAGACGGCGGTCTCGACCCCTCGAGTTCTGCTCACAGGAGTCTGTACAATCATTGGTGCAGAAGTGCGGATAGCACGGCAAGTAAGTCGGATAAGCCTGTTGGCTGTAACGCAGCGAACAGTGCGATGTGTTTCAGCATTAACACCTACTCATTATGTTCTTGCTAGTAAGTGTTCACTGTGTGCTTTCTTATCCATTTCCTCTATCCTCACATTTGCTGTACAGAGTATTAAGGAGAAGTATCCTCATTATGTGGCAGCGATGAGTGCGACTCTCGCCTTTGCTATGGCTTCGCACGTCCCTCGAGCAAGGTTGGATTGGTGGAAGTGAGTTGTTGCCCTCTTTTCTGTGCAGCTGCAGAATAGGTGGTGGTTTTGTATTTTGGATGGAGGAGTGCTTTTAGCATTTATCCGTAGGTAGGTCTTTTCAGGTAGTATGTATGTGGTAGAGGGTGTGTTCGATTTAGTTGACTAGCTGCTATTAGGTGGATTGGATTAAATTGGATTCGATTAAATTAAATTCGATTCGATTAGTTAAATTCCGTTCGATTGGATTAGATTCCATTCGATTGGATTAGATTCGATCCAATTGGGTTGCCTTGGATTTGATTCGATTGAATTAGATTCGATTGGATTGGATTAGATTCGATTCGATTGTGTTGGATTGGATCTGATTGGCTTGGATTGGATTCGATTCGTCTCTATTAGATTCGATTTGATTGTGTTGCATTAGGTTCAAATGGATTCGATTCGATTGGAATTGATTCGATTCGATTCGATTGTGTTGGATTCCATTCGGTTGGATTAGATTCGATTCGATTGGTTTGAATTTGATTCCATTGTGTTGTTTCGATTCAATTGGAATGGATTCGGTTTAATTGGATTGGATTAGATTTGATTTGGATTGGATTCGATTCGATTCGATTCAGTTGGATTGGATTCGATTCGATTCAGTTGGATTGGATTATTCGATTGGATTGGATTCGATTCAGTTGGATTGGATTCGATTCGATTGGCTTGGATTATTCGATTCGATTGGGGTTGGATTTCGATTCGATTAAATTCGATTCGATTGGATTTAATTCGATTCGATTTGGATTCGATTGTTGGATTAGGCTCAGTTGGATTCGATTCGATTTGTTTGGATTCGATTTCGATTCCATTGTGTTGATTCGATTCAATTGAATGGAATATTCGATTCAATTGGATGGGATTGGATTCGATTTGATGGATTCGACTCGATTCGATGGGTTGGATTCATTCGATTCGATTGAATTGGATTCGATTGTTGGATTGGATTCGATTCGATTGGATTCGAGATTGGATTCGATTCGATTGGATTCGATTTAATTGGTTTGGATTCGATTCGATTAAGTTGGATTCGATTCGATTGGATTGAATTGGATTCGATTTGATTGGATTCAATTCGATTCGATTGAGTTGGATTCGATTCGATTGGATTAAATTCGATTGGATTCTTTTTGGCTCCCTTTACACGCCTGCATGCTTTTGTGAATGCAAGGCCTCATAATGCGAGTGTTGGGAGGTTTGGTATTCCAACTGCAAGGCCTACTCACGCCCATTTTTCACTGCACAATGGTTGAGGCGAGAAATTGGAAGTGTTTCGGCAATGCGGCAATGCGTCAATGCGTCAATCGGTTTGCTGCCTTAGTGACTTAGTGGCGGTGGATTGGGATTAGTGGGACATGGCTATGTAGAGAAGTGTTTCGACTTTACCAAGTACTTGGTGCCTATTGGCTGTTTTCTTGCCAACAGGTATTCATTGCATTTTCATGCCTCGTAGTTATTATTCATTGCGTTGCTAATCTATGTTTACATTGATAGAATGGAGGTTGAAGGGGTGGGTGCGGTTCCTGTGAGGACTTCTTCGCATTCCTCACTCGCTAGGGATGGAGGCATTGTGTGGCAGCGATGAGTGTGGCTGTCGCCTTCGCTATCACTTCACGCGTTCCTCGGTTAGGATTGGATTGGATTGGATCGGACTAGGACTGCCTGTCCGCCTGGAACGGAGCTTGCAAACTGCCTAGATCGCATTCTACTGAACCTACCCATCACCGGACTCGAGCGTCGACATCAGGCAATCTGGGAGGAGGTTGAAATGTTGACTAGCGAAACTGCTTCAATTTGCTGCTTGGAGGCTTCTATTTGGGTGCTGTGTGTGTCACTCAGCAGCCTAGAGGTGCCTCAGCTGCTGTGGGGAGGTGAGAAGTGCGCTGGTCTTCACTCATGTGCAACAAGTAGTAAGCAGGAGAGAGGTGTTGTGCGTATCTCTGTCACTTCTGCCTATGTAAATCGGCTGAATAGCAGGAATGCATGCATTTGGTGTTCTGAGTGGGACTTTGCTGCGGCAGGGTTGATAAGGACTGAGAGCGCCAAAGGGGCTTGTGCCTTGCTTTGCCTTGCCTTGCCTTGCCATGGCAAGGTGGCGGCAACTTTGCTTACAATGCACCGACTAATCAGACGTGGAGGAGCAGTCCGTGCAGAGTGAGCATGCATTTAGATGTGGTCGTTGCGTGTGCAGAGTGAGGAGACGACTTCAGCATGTCTTCACTTCGAATTGCTTCCACAGGGTCTATTGGCATGCAGAGTAAATGGAGAAGTCAAATTGGCCCTGTCAGCGTTGAGTGGTCAAAGCCACGATTGTGGCAGAACGATGAGGCCTTGCAGTGGTTAGAAGTGTGCACTTAACTAGAACAACGCTGGAATCACTGGAAGTGCACTTGGACATCTACCGCCTTCTGGTGGTTGATGTGGGGAAGACGCCGTTGAGGCAGGGATCATGCCACACCCACTAGACCACTCCCTTATCCTAGGCGGCGAAAGTGCGCTTCCAACCCGACAAGCACGCCCTAGTCCTCCTCCTTCTCCTCGCATCCCCTCCCTCGCCCTCCTTCCCATCTTCCCACCCATTCTTACGAGAAAACTCCTCCTACCTTCAAACTCTTTACTTTACTACCTATGTGGCCAGCCCAGTGGCTGGTGGAATGGTGGACAATGCGATAAGGTGGGTGGTGGAGGGCCTTCGGTGTGGCCGCAGTCAGGCTTCACAGTCAGGTCGTAGGAGCAGTGGGAATAGCTGGCTGTGCCTCTGCTCCCGATGCTCTTCGACAATCAACTGCCCTGCGCAACATTTTTGCTTGCGTGTTTGGGAGTCGCGTAGCTTATTTGTGGCAGTGCATTCAGCTTGCTCGCATGGTTGTATTTCGGGACCGTGGCCAACTGTGTGTGTCTCAGTTTCGCTAATAAAACTCCTGCGTTTTAGATGTGGGGAGGTTGCAGCGATTACTGGAGTCGTGTGTCCACGCACCGATCCAAGTAAGTCCTAGTGTCTTCCTTCCGCTTGCCTCCTCCTCCTCCTCAGCTCACATTGCAGGTGCTGCATAGGAGCTGTAGTTGAAGACGTGCTTCATGCTTTCATACTCAGTGAGTTGGTGCACAATATCTTGCAGATCAGACATGGTGATTGGTCGGGCAGTAGAACAGTGTCACACATCTTCTAGTTGTCTTGCTTCCCTACTCCTCACTCAGGGGGCAGTAGTGCGAGAGTTTGTGTCACTGAAACTCGCCAGATTCGTGGGCATTGTCTGTATTGGCATGGTTGTGTTCCTTCTTTCAGCTGAGCGCTGGTGGCGAGAGTGGAATGCTCAACAGCCCCGTGAGTTGGCCTCACTCAAACACTCGCCTTCTGCTCATGTCTCCTCATCCTCCTCGTGCTGCACTTCCATTGACTGTTTTGGGGCCACAGCGTCAGCCCGGGTTAAGGAGTAGGCGCAGAAGACCGTGGCGGCTCTTCTGCTGCCACAGCCGTTAGGGACGTTTCCCCCACCCTACCCCACCCATTCCTCTTCTGTTTCCCCTCCCCACACCCTCACCCCATAGCATGATTGTATCAATAAAGCAGGTCTGTTGCCACGCATCATTCTAACAAAGCTTTTGTCACGGCAATACCTTCTTCTGCCTTCTATGTGGGCAAGATGAGGTGGGTGGTGGTGCGACCGGGATGCGACCAGATGCGTGATGCCATTGCTTCCTGTGGAAGAGGTTGCACTGGCCACTTGAGACGTGTGCCTTGACACCGACTGAAGTGAGCTTCACTGACTCCTTCCTTTGTTTCCCGTGTCTCCTCTCCTCCTCCTCCTCCTCCTCCTCCTGCCGCTCTAGCTCAATTCGCATTGTTGGTGTTCCCTGGGCGATGCGTAGGTGAATAGGTGCAGTCCAGTGGCCAACAGTCGCACCAGTCAAGGGTGGTAGCTGACTAGACCGTGTTTGCACAACAACAACAACAACAACAACAACAACCACAGCAGTAGCAGCAGCAGCAGCAGCAGCATAGCACTGGGTCCGCACGCACACCTGCCTCTTCTGAGCCACTGCTTCCCACTCTTTCTGCACTTCAGTACGCACTCGACTGCTGTCTACAGTTGGCAAAATAAGTCCACACACTCCTCTCCGATGCTCGGTAGCTCTTTGCCCATTCGTAATAACAATAATGAAAGCATATGAGCTATGTCAATCACTCGAACGCGCCGTCACCTTGCAAAGCAGCGTCAGCAGTAGTCATGGCGACGACGATTAAAAGTGGAATATTAATTGGCTGAAGAGAGCAACACATTAAAAGCACAAACCACTCAATTTGTATTCATTATTTATTTTGCGAAGCAAAATTATTAAGTCGGCACTATGAAATGCAAGAGTGCATATTTAGAGCAGATGTGTTTAATGTCGGATGTTCACATGTGAATGAGATTGCAGTGGGCAGACTTGGAGCTGTTTCGGCTACTAGGAGGAGGTTGCACTGAGATTGGGTCATTTCATAACAATGCTCTAATCTGATGTCTTGCATTGGCTCAGTGAGCAGAACACCAAGCCCGACTACTCACGGCACGTTGGAGGGCATTGCGTGAGAAGGATGTTGTAAATGACCCCGTCATCAGTCATTATTCATCAGTCATCAGTCATTAGACATCAGGCCCGTCTGCGTTCGCTGTTAGGTCATGGCAGTCGTGTTGCAGGGTGCGAGATACCACGCTAGCCATTTGCTGTGTGCGAGATGCGGTGCTTGCTGGCCATTGCTGCGCTGTGGCACGACACTTCACACAAGTCGACCGGACATCCTCCAAGGCCTGCTTTCGCCTCACCAATGATGAGGCAGGTTGGATGAAGAAGAAGAAGAGGAGGAGGAGGAGGAGGAGGAGGAGGAGGAGGAGGAGGAGGAGGAGGAAGAGGCGGACTTCACGATGTGGTGAAGGAGACATTGAGGTGCGATGGAGAGGTTGGCCTGTCCAATGCCACCTCATATTGGTTTGGTCACACCTCTGCCTCCATTCTCATTCCACTCTTCTCTTGACCAGCCACGCTATTTCAGCTTGTCCCGCCATCACTTTGACGACTGCATGCAAAGTTCAAAGCACCCAGGTGTCAGGGGCAGCAGATGTTGACAAGGCGAAGCAGGGTAGAATTGTAGGATGGAGGAGAACTGGAGGCATGTGTATGGCCACTGCATCCCCTCACTTCGAGACGTATTTCGGTGTAGCATCCACTCCATTCAGTGGCGAGATTCGCAGCTCACAACTCACTGCACCAACATTGTTGATCAACGATTGGCTAGACCAGCGCAGCTGAAGTGATCCCACCACCCACACCCACACCAACACCCACAGCCACTCACTAAGCCAACCAAACCTCCAGTACTTGTCGCACCACCTTCCTCCCGATCCTACCCACAGAGAAGGCAAAGAGAAGGTAGTGCGTGGCAACAGACCTGCTTTATTAATTCAATCATGCTATGGGGTGTGGGGGGGGAAACAAAAAAGGGGTGAGTGGGGTGGAGAACGGTCCCTAATGGCTGTGGCAGCAGAAGAGCCGCCACGGACTTCTGCGCCTATTCCTTATCCCGGGTTGACGCTGTGGCCCTAAAACAGTCAATGGAAGTGCAGGACTACGAGGAGGAGGAGGAGGAGGAGGAGGAGGAGGAGACATGGGAAGAAGGCGAGAGTTGGAGTGAGGCCAACTTACGGGGTTGTCGAGCGTTCCACTCCCGCCACCAGCGCTCAGCTAAAAGAGGAAACACAACCGTGCCCATGCAGACAATGCCCTCAAATCTGGCCACCCGATTTGACAGCAACGCTCACTCTACAGCCAGCTGTCCGAGAAATGCAAAGCAATCACCTAGAACATGTGTCACACTGTTCTACTGCCCGACTAACCACCATGTCTAGTCTGCAACACATCGTGCACCTACTGACTGAGCATGAAATCATGAAGCCAGTCTTGAGCTAGAGCTGCTATGCAGCACCTGCTATGTGAGCTGGGGAGTAGTAGTAATAGGAGGAGGAGGAGGAGGATGTGAGGTAAAGGAAGACAGTGAGACTCACTTGGATCCGTGCGTAGACACGCGGTCCCAGTGGTCGGTGCAACCTCCTCATCAGGAAGAGGTGTAACCGCGAAGCTAGTCGCGTCCCGCTCCACTGAGCCTGACGCCGGCCTCCCTCCACGCCGGTTGGACGTTCTCGCCTCCACTCCAACTGAGCGCCGGTGGCGCTGCCCCGTCGCGCCTCCCATCTGCGTCACGTCTACAAGGCAGCACACTCATTAGCACTATGCACACACCTACAGTCGAAGAGCGTGCCAACGAATGCACCGCATCCCCATACGCACAACCACAAGAGCAGCCTGAATGTGCTGCCCCAACTGAGCAGCACGAAGGCCCAGTATGCCAACAGGAAGGTCCCGAAGACGACTTCTCTCTCCGCTAGCAGCATAATACGCAAACCACGGAAATATGGCGATTGCGACGACGCGGCTGACACATCGTCGATGGCACCATCGAAGACGCCGAATTCAAATGCACGTGCAGCGTGCGTGCTTGGTTGCATGCGCGCTTGCAAGGATGGAATGGGTGGAGCAGGCTGGACGCCACTGACTGGGGTTGTTGTGGTGGTGGTGGTGGTGGTGGTGGTGGTGTGGTGGTGGTGGTGGTGGTGGTGGGTGGTGGTGGTGGTGGTGGTGGTGGTGGTGTGGTGGTGGTGGTGGTGGTGGTGGTGGTGGTGGTGGTGGTGGTGGTGGTGGTGGTGGGTGGTGGTGGTGGTGGTGGTGGAAGCTTCGTGGGCGACGTAGGCAAAGAGAGACTTGAGGACCAAATGGCCACAGTGAAAGTAGACAAATTGCTGCACACCCCGTGGTGACATGTGATCCAGCCATCAAGTCGCCTCTCCGAGTCAGGCTTTACTGTGCTTGCCGTGTGGTGAGGCTTTGCGAGCCATGCAGGCAGGCATGGCGTCACTTGGGAGCAGAAGTTACGTGGTCTTTGTGAACCAGGCCCACGGTGACTGCGGTGAAGGGAGTATGGGAAGCAAACAGTCCACGATGCATGATGCAGTGCTGTGGCTCGTCGGCTGCGTTTCCTCCTTTCTAGCCATTTCATGTCTCCTGATTAGAAGGCCCCAATGCTTAAACTAATCACTACCCAAGTCAATCGTGTTGCACTGACGAGCATTATTTAGTAGCGTTGGACGATGCCACTTTGGAGAGTTAGCATTTGGGTTTGCGGCATATGGGAGAAGTTCAGACGAAGGGAGTGTAGTGCAGATGGGGCGGTGTAGGCTATGAGAGTGATGCGCTCGGCAATGTGAGCTCGGGTTTTGCGACTCTGGGACACAGTGAAATGGGTGAGGGCAAAAGCAGTGGCGAAGGCAGGGGCCTTTGACACCCGTGGTTTGCAACGCGTCTGCCACGTCTCCTCAATGACAAAAGCAAGCCGGTCTGATGGTTGCGGATCTGCTCTGTGCTAGGTTTGCCAGCATTCAAGGCACTTCGGTAGAAGCTCTTCCTGGCAGTGATAGTGCTTTAGCAATCCTAGTGCATTTTGCTCTCGACTGCTCAAACAGCTCTTGTGTGCAAATAACTACCCAAGCATAACTATGCTTCGTACTCTTGCATTACCAATACTCCATCACAAACGCAACTGCTACTATAACTGGACTAAACAGGAAATCGTTGTTGTTGTTGTTGTTGTTGTTGTTGTTGTTGTTGTTGCATATTGCTTTGCATTCGGTAACTTGCTCATCTAAAGCACCTTTGCACGTCCTCGCGTCACCTCGCCAGCGACATTGATGATGCTTCCCAAGGACACCGCGCGACCCTGCCGTGTGATTATCATGTCTACACGACTGAGGTTTGAGTGGTGGGAGTGCATTGTCTTTTGCGGCCTCGAGCGATTAAAGTGGATTATTTGTGTGCCTGTGCACTTTTGTGGCAGTTGGTTTGGGCTTATAGACGAGTGTGCCGGAAGGAACGGGAGTGGCGTATTTTTGCAGTGCAACATTGTCAAAGCAGTGAGAGCCAATGGTGGGCTAGCACTGCACCGTAGTCATTTGCGCTCTTTAGATGTGTTGTGGCCTTTGTCTTACCACGGCTGCTTGTGTTTGGTTGGCCAAATTGAACCAATTGTAGCTGACTCATGGTGCTCGTCGATGTGCTGCGATTCTGAAGGTGAGGTTGGGTGTGTGAAGGCTATAGCGCTTGCAATTGGCGCGTGGAGTGGCTTTGAGCCTGCTCGGAACAAATGCATGGTCAGCGAGAGGTGGTGTGTGTGTGGTTTGCGTGGTAGAGAGTGAGTGAAGAGCACACCTCCTGTCGATTGGCTGTTCGTACTTACACGGATGATGTTAAGTGAAGAGACTGCATTTGCGAGGCAGGTCTTGGCCTCGCATTCAGCTGTAGCGTTGTCAGCAAGTGCAAGGGGCGTGGACACGAGACTGCAACCGCTCTCCTCCTCCTCCTCCTCCTCCCCATTCTTCTTCTTCTGCTGCAGCTGCAGCTGCAGGTGCGACTCACTGCACCACTTTGAGACGGCGGTCTCGACCCCTCGAGTTCTGCTCACAGGAGTCTGTACAATCATTAGTGCAGAAGTGCGGATAGCACGGCAAGTAAGTCGGATAAGCCTGTTGGCTGTAACGCAGCGAACAGTGCGATGTGTTTCAGCATTAACACCTACTCATTATGTTCTTGCTAGTAAGTGTTCACTGTGTGCTTTCTTATCCATTTCCTCTATCCTCACATTTGCTTCACAGAATATTGAGGAGAAGTATCTTCATTATGTGGCAGCGATGAGTGCGACTCTCGCCTTTGCTATGGCTTCGCACGTCCCTCGAGCAAGGTTGGATTGGTGGAAGTGAGTTGTTGCCCTCTTTTCTGTGCAGCTGCAGAATCGGTGGTGGTTTTGTATTTTGGATGGAGGAGTGCTTTTAGCATTTATCCGTAGGTAGGTCTTTTCAGGTAGTATGTGTGTGGTAGAGGGTGTGTTAGTTTTAGTTGATTAGCTGCTGTTAGGTGCGCCAAATGTCGATTGGCTCCCTTTATATGCCCGCATGCTAGTGTGAATGCAAGGCCTCATAATGCGAGTGTTGGGAGGTTTGGTTTTCCAACTGCAAGGCCTACTCACGCTCATATTTCACTGCGCGGTAGTTGAGGCGAGAAATTGGAAGTGTTTCGCAATGCGGCAATGCGTCAATCGGTTTGCTGCCTTAGTGACTTAGTGAGGGTGGATTGGGATTAGTGGGACATGGCTATGTAGAGAAGTGTTTCGACTTTACCAAGTACTTGGTGCCTATTGGCTGTATTCTTGCCAACAGGTATTCATTGCATTTTCATGCCTCGTAGTTATTATTCATTGCGTTGCTTATCTATGTTTACATTGATAGAATGGAGGTTGAAGGGGTGGGTGCGGTTCCTGTGAGGACTTCTTCGCCTTCTCCATTTGCCAGTGATGGAGGCATTGTGTGGCAGCGATGAGTGCGGCTGTCGTCTTCGCTATCACATCACACGTTCCTCGATTAGGATTGTATTGGATTCGATTTGATGCGATTCAATGGGATTTTATTTGGTTCGGCTGCATTGGATTCGATTCGATTGGGTTGGATTCGATTCGATTGCGTTGGATGCGATTGGATTGGATTGGATTCGATTCAATTGGATTCTATTGGATTCGATTCGATTCGATAGGATTGAATTCGATTTGATTGAATTTGATTGGATTGGATTCGATTCGATAGGATTGGATTCGATTGGATTGGTTTGGATTCGATGGGATTGGATTGGATCTGACTGGATTGGAATGGATTCGATTGGATTGGATTGGATTTGATTCACTTGGCTTTGATTCGATTCGATTTGATTGGATTCGATTCGTTTGGGTTGGATTCGATTCGATTGGTTTCGATTGGATTGAATTCGATTTGGTTTAATTCAAATGGTTTCGATTCGATTGTGTTGGATTCGATTTAATTGGATTGGATTGGATTGGATTGGATGTTATTTGATTGGGTTGGATTCGATTCGATTGGCCTGGATGCGATTTGATTGGATTCGATTCGATTCGATTCGATTTGTTTCGATTCTATTGGATTCGATTTGGCTCAATTTGATTGGTTTGGATTCGATTGTGTTGGATTCGATTTAATTGGATTAAATTAGGTTCAATTGGATTGGATTAGGTTCAATTGGATTGGATTCGATTCGATTCGTTTCGATTCGATTGGAATTGATTTGATTCAATAGGATTGAATTGGATTTGACTGGATTGGAATGGATTCGATTTGGTTGGATGCGATTTGCTTGAGTTGGATTCGATCCAGTTGAGTTGGATTCGATTCAGTTGGATTGGATTCGATTCAATTGGGTTGGATTCGATTTGATTGGGTTGGATTGGATTCAATTCGGTTAGGTTGGATTCGTCTCGATTTGTTTCGATTGTATTGGATTCGATTTGGTTTAATTCGATTGAATTCGATTCGATTCGATTGGATTTGATACAATTGGATTGGAATCGATTCGATTGGGTTGGATGCGATTCGATTGGATTCTATTCGATTCGTTTGGGTTGGATTCGATTTGGTTCAGTTCGATTGGTTTCGATTCGATTTTGTTGGATTCGATTTAATTGGATTGGATTAGGTTCAATTGGATTGGTTTGGATTTGATTGGGTTGGATGCGATTCGATTGGATTGGATTGGACTCGATTCGATTGAGTTGGATTCGTTTCAATTGGCTTGGATTCAGTTCAATTAGATTGCATTTGATTCGATTGGCCTGGATGCGATTCGATTGGATTCGATTCGGTTCGATTTGTTTCGATTCTATTGGATTCGATTTGGCTCAATTCGATTGGTTTAGATTCGATTGTGTTGGATTCGATTTAATTGGATTAAATTAGGTTCAATTGGATGGATTCGATTCGATTGGGTTGGATGCGATTCATTTGAGTTGGATTCGATTCAATTGAATTGGATTCGTTTCAATTGGGTTGGATTCGATTCAATTGAGTTGGATGCGATTCGATTGGGTTCGATTCGATTGGATTGGCTTGGATTCGATTCGAATGATTTGGATGCGATTCTATTGGAATGGATTTGATTGGATTGGAATGGATTCGATTGGATTGGATTCGATTTGATTCGGTTGGATGCGATTCAATTGGCTTCGATTCGATTTGATTTGATTGGCTTCGGCTCAATTTGATTGGGTTCGATTCAATTGGTTTGTATCGGATTTTATTTTATTGGCTTGGATTCGGTTGGGTTGGATGCGATTCAATTGGGTTGGATTTGATTTGGTTGGGTTGGATTCGATTTAATTGGATTAGATTCGATTGGTTTGGATTGGATTTGATTCAATTGGCTTGGATTCGATTCGATTTGATTGGATTCGGTTCAATTGGATTGGATTCGATTCGATTGGGTTGTATTGGATTTGATTGGATTGAATTCGATTTAGTTCAATTAGATTGGTTTTGATTCGATTGTGTTGGATTCGATTTAATTGGATTGGATTAGGTTCAATTGGATTGGATTCGATTCGATTCGATTGGGTTGGGTTGGATTAGATTCGATTGGTTTGGATTGGATTTGATTGGGTTGGATGCGATTTGAATGCATTCAATTTGATTGGATTCGATACAATTGGATTTGATTCGATTCGATTGGATTCGATTTGATTGGTTTCGATGCGATTCGATTCGGTTAGATGCGATTCGATTGGATTGGATTGGATTGGGTTGGATTGGAATGGATTCGATTGGTTTGGATGCGATTCGATTCATTAGATTGGATTGGATTCGATTCGACTGAATTTCATTGGATTGGATTCGATTTGATTGGTTTGGATGCGATTCTATTGGATTGGATTCGATGCGATAGGACTGGATTCAGTTTGGTTCAATTTGATTGAATCCGATTTGATTGTGTTGGATTCGATTTAATTGGATTGGATTAGGTTCAATTGGATTGGATTCGATTCGATTGGATTGGATTGGATTTGATTGGCTTGGATTGGATTCGGTTCGATTGGATTGGATGCGATTCTATTGGATTTGATTCGATTCGATAGGATTGAATTGGATTTGATTGGATTGGAATGGATTCGATTGGGTTGGATGCGATTCATTTGAGTTGGATTCGATTCAATGGAGTTGGATTCGATTCAGTTAATTTGGTTTGGATCCAGTTGAGTTGTATTCGATTCAATTCAATTGCATTTTATTCGGTTCAATTAGATTGCATTCGATTGAATTGGCTTGGATTGGGTTCAATTGGATTGGATTGGATTCGATTCGATTGGGTCGTTTTCGTTTTGATTGAGTTGGATTCGATTGAATTGGCTTCGATTGGGTTCAATTGGATTGGTTTCGATTCGATTGCATTTTATTCGGTTCAATTAGATTGCATTCGATTGAATTGGCTTGGATTGGGTTCAATTGGATTGGATTGGATTCGATTCGATTGGGTTGGATTCGTTTTGATTGAGTTGGATTCGATTGAAATGGCTTGGATTGGATTCGATTCGATTGGGTTGGATTCGTTTTGATTGAGTTGGATTCGATTAAATTGGCTTCGATTGGGTTCAATTGGATTGGTTTCGATTCGATTCGGTTGAGTTGGATTCGACTTGATTTGATTTGATTCGATTGGTTTCGATTGGATTGAATTGGATTTGATTAGATTGGAATGGATTCGATTGGGTTGGATTCGTTTCGATTGAGTTGGATTCGATTCATTTCGTTTGGATTCGGTTCGATTGGATTGGTTTCGATTCCATTGGAATTGATTCGATTCAATTGGGTTGGATTCGATTGGGTTGGATTGATTTCGATTGGTTTGCATTCGGCAATGCGTCAATCGGTTTGCTGCCTTAGTGACTTAGTGGCGGTGGATTGGGATTAGTGGGACATGGCTATGTAGAGAAGTGTTTCGACTTTACCAAGTACTTGGTGCCTATTGGCTGTTTTCTTGCCAACAGGTATTCATTGCATTTTCATGCCTCGTAGTTATTATTCATTGCGTTGCTTATCTATGTTTACATTGATAGAATGGAGGTTGAAGGGTGGGTGCGGTTCCTGTGAGGACTTCTTCGCATTCCTCACTCGCTAGGGATGGAGGCATTGTGTGGCAGCGATGAGTGTGGCTGTCGCCTTCGCTATCACTTCACGCGTTCCTCGGTTAGGATTGGATTGGATTGGATCGGACTGGGACTGCCTGTCCGCCTGGAACGGAGCTTGCAAACTGCCTAGATCGCATTCTACTGAACCTACCCATCACCGGACTCGAGCGTCGACATCAGGCAATCTGGGAGGAGGTTGAAATGTTGACTAGCGAAACTGCTTCAATTTGCTGCTTGGAGGCTTCTATTTGGGTGCTGTGTGTGTCACTCAGCAGCCTAGAGGTGCCTCAGCTGCTGTGGGGAGGTGAGAAGTGCGCTGGTCTTCACTCATGTGCAACAAGTAGTAAGCAGGAGAGAGGTGTTGTGCGTATCTCTGTCACTTCTGCCTATGTAAATCGGCTGAATAGCAGGAATGCATGCATTTGGTGTTCTGAGTGGGACTTTGCTGCGGCAGGGTTGATAAGGACTGAGAGCGCCAAAGGGGCTTGTGCCTTGCCTTGCCTTGCCTTGCCTTGCCATGGCAAGGTGGCGGCAACTTTGCTTACAATGCACCGACTAATCAGACGTGGAGGAGCAGTCCGTGCAGAGTGAGCATGCATTTAGATGTGGTCGTTGCGTGTGCAGAGTGAGGAGACGACTTCAGCATGTCTTCACTTCGAATTGCTTCCACAGGGTCTATTGGCATGCAGAGTAAATGGAGAAGTCAAATTGGCCCTGTCAGCGTTGAGTGGTCAAAGCCACGATTGTGGCAGAACGATGAGGCCTTGCAGTGGTTAGAAGTGTGCACTTAACTAGAACAACGCTGGAATCACTGGAAGTGCACTTGGACATCTACCGCCTTCTGGTGGTTGATGTGGGGAAGACGCCGTTGAGGCAGGGATCATGCCACACCCACTAGACCACTCCCTTATCCTAGGCGGCGAAAGTGCGCTTCCAACCCGACAAGCACGCCCTAGTCCTCCTCCTTCTCCTCGCATCCCCTCCCTCGCCCTCCTTCCCATCTTCCCACCCATTCTTACGAGAAAACTCCTCCTACCTTCAAACTCTTTACTTTACTACCTATGTGGCCAGCCCAGTGGCTGGTGGAATGGTGGACAATGCGATAAGGTGGGTGGTGGAGGGCCTTCGGTGTGGCCGCAGTCAGGCTTCACAGTCAGGTCGTAGGAGCAGTGGGAATAGCTGGCTGTGCCTCTGCTCCCGATGCTCTTCGACAATCAACTGCCCTGCGCAACATTTTTGCTTGCGTGTTTGGGAGTCGCGTAGCTTATTTGCGGCAGTGCATTCAGCTTGCTCGCATGGTTGTATTTCGGGACCGTGGCCAACTGTGTGTGTCTCAGTTTCGCTAATAAAACTCCTGCGTTTTAGATGTGGGGAGGTTGCAGCGATTACTGGAGTCGTGTGTCCACGCACCGATCCAAGTAAGTCCTAGTGTCTTCCTTCCGCTTGCCTCCTCCTCCTCCTCAGCTCACATTGCAGGTGCTGCATAGGAGCTGTAGTTGAAGACGTGCTTCATGCTTTCATGCTCAGTGAGTTGGTGCACAATATCTTGCAGATCAGACATGGTGATTGGTCGGGCAGTAGAACAGTGTCACACATCTTCTAGTTGTCTTGCTTCCCTACTCCTCACTCAGGGGCAGTAGTGCGAGAGTTTGTGTCACTGAAACTCGCCAGATTCGTGGGCATTGTCTGTATTGGCATGGTTGTGTTCCTTCTTTCAGCTGAGCGCTGGTGGCGAGAGTGGAATGCTCAACAGCCCCGTGAGTTGGCCTCACTCAAACACTCGCCTTCTGCTCATGTCTCCTCATCCTCCTCGTGCTGCACTTCCATTGACTGTTTTGGGGCCACAGCGTCAGCCCGGGTTAAGGAGTAGGCGCAGAAGACCGTGGCGGCTCTTCTGCTGCCACAGCCGTTAGGGACGTTTCCCCCACCCTACCCCACCCATTCCTCTTCTGTTTCCCCTCCCCACACCCTCACCCCATAGCATGATTGTATCAATAAAGCAGGTCTGTTGCCACGCATCATTCTAACAAAGCTTTTGTCACGGCAATACCTTCTTCTGCCTTCTATGTGGGCAAGATGAGGTGGGTGGTGGTGCGACCGGGATGCGACCAGATGCGTGATGCCATTGCTTCCTGTGGAAGAGGTTGCACTGGCCACTTGAGACGTGTGCCTTGACACCGACTGAAGTGAGCTTCACTGACTCCTTCCTTTGTTTCCCGTGTCTCCTCCTCCTCCTCCTCCTCTTCCTCCTCCTCCTGCCGCTCTAGCTCAATTCGCATTGTTGGTGTTCCCTGGGCGATGCGTAGGTGAATAGGTGCAGTCCAGTGGCCAACAGTCGCACCAGTCAAGGGTGGTAGCTGACTAGACCGTGTTTGCACAACAACTACTACAACAACAACAACCACAGCAGTAGCAGTAGCAGCAGCAGCAGCAGCATAGCACTGGGTCCGCACGCACACCTGCCTCTTCTGAGCCACTGCTTCCCACTCTTTCTGCACTTCAGTACGCACTCGACTGCTGTCTACAGTTGGCAAAATAAGTCCACACACTCCTCTCCGATGCTCGGTAGCTCTTTGCCCATTCGTAATAACAATAATGAAAGCATATGAGTCATGTCAATTACTCGAACGCGCCGTCACCTTGCAAAGCAGCGTCAGCAGTAGTCATGGCGACGACGATTAAAAGTGGAATATTAATTGGCTGAAGAGAGCAACACATTAAAAGCACAAACCACTCAATTTGTATTCATTATTTATTTTGCGAAGCAAAATTATTAAGTCGGCACTATGAAATGCAAGAGTGCATATTTAGAGCAGATGTGTTTAATGTCGGATGTTCACATGTGAATGAGATTGCAGTGGGCAGACTTGGAGCTGTTTCGGCTACTAGGAGGAGGTTGCACTGAGATTGGGTCATTTCACTACAATGCTGTTATCTGATGTCTTGCATTGGCTCACTGAGCAGAACGCCAAGCCGACTACTCACGGCACGTTGGAGGGCATTGCGTGAGAAGGATGTTGTAAATGACCCCGTCATCAGTCATTATTCATCAGTCATCAGTCATTAGACATCAGGCCCGTCTGCGTTCGCTGTTAGGTCATGGCAGTCGTGTTGCAGGGTGCGAGATACCACGCTTGCCATTTGCTGTGTGGGAGATGGGGTTGGAAGAAGAAGAAGGAGAAGAAGAAGAGGAGAAGGAGGAGGAGGAGGAGGAGGAAGAGGAAGAGGCGGACTTCACGATGTGGTGAAGGAGACATTGAGGTGCGATGGAGAGGTTGGCCTGTCCAATGCCACCTCATATTGGTTTGGTCACACCTCTGCCTCCATTCTCATTCCACTCTTCTCTTGACCAGCCACGCTATTTCAGCTTGTCCCGCCATCACTTTGACGACTGCATGCAAAGTTCAAAGCACCCAGGTGTCAGGGGCAGCAGATGTTGACAAGGCGAAGCAGGGTAAATTGTAGGATGGAGGAGAACTGGAGGCATGTGTATGGCCACTGCATCCCCTCACTTCGAGACGTATTTCGGTGTAGCATCCACTCCATTCAGTGGCGAGATTCGCAGCTCACAACTCACTGCACCAACATTGTTGATCAACGATTGGCTAGACCAGCGCAGCTGAAGTGATCCCACCACCCACACCCACACCAACACCCACAGCCACTCACTAAGCCAACCAAACCTCCAGTACTTGTCGCACCACCTTCCTCCCGATCCTACCCACAGAGAAGGCAAAGAGAAGGTAGTGCGTGGCAACAGACCTGCTTTATTAATTCAATCATGCTATGGGGTGTGGGGAGGGGAAACAAAAAAGGGGTGGGCGGGGTGGGGTGGGGAACGGTCCCTAATGGCTGTGGCAGCAGAAGAGCCGCCACGGACTTCTGCGCCTATTCCTTATCCCGGGTTGACGCTGTGGCCCTAAAACAGTCAATGGAAGTGCAGGACTACGAGGAGGAGGAGGAGGAGGAGGAGGAGGAGGAGACATGGGAAGAAGGCGAGAGTTGGAGTGAGGCCAACTTACGGGGTTGTCGAGCGTTCCACTCCCGCCACCAGCGCTCAGCTAAAAGAGGAAACACAACCGTGCCCATGCAGACAATGCCCTCAAATCTGGCCACCCGATTTGACAGCAACGCTCACTCTACAGCCAGCTGTCCGAGAAATGCAAAGCAATCACCTAGAACATGTGTCACACTGTTCTACTGCCCGACTAACCACCATGTCTAGTCTGCAACACATCGTGCACCTACTGACTGAGCATGAAATCATGAAGCCAGTCTTGAGCTAGAGCTGCTATGCAGCACCTGCTATGTGAGCTGGGGAGTAGTAGTAATAGGAGGAGGAGGAGGAGGATGTGAGGTAAAGGAAGACAGTGAGACTCACTTGGATCCGTGCGTAGACACGCGGTCCCAGTGGTCGGTGCAACCTCCTCATCAGGAAGAGGTGTAACCGCGAAGCTAGTCGCGTCCCGCTCCACTGAGCCTGACGCCGGCCTCCCTCCACGCCGGTTGGACGTTCTCGCCTCCACTCCAACTGAGCGCCGGTGGCGCTGCCCCGTCGCGCCTCCCATCTGCGTCACGTCTACAAGGCAGCACACTCATTAGCACTATGCACACACCTACAGTCGAAGAGCGTGCCAACGAATGCACCGCATCCCCATACGCACAACCACAAGAGCAGCCTGAATGTGCTGCCCCAACTGAGCAGCACGAAGGCCCAGTATGCCAACAGGAAGGTCCCGAAGACGACTTCTCTCTCCGCTAGCAGCATAATACGCAAACCACGGAAATATGGCGATTGCGACGACGCGGCTGACACATCGATCGATGGCACCATCGAAGACGCCGAATTCAAATGCACGTGCAGCGTGCGTGCTTGGTTGCATGCGCGCTTGCAAGGATGGAATGGGTGGAGCAGGCTGGACGCCACTGGGGTGTGGTGGTGGTGGTGGTGGTGGTGGTGGTGGTGGTGGTGGTGGTGGTGGTGGTGGTGGTGGTGGTGGTGGTGGTGGTGGTGGTGGTGGTGGTGGTGGTGGTGGTGGTGGTGGTGGTGGTGGTGGTGGTGGTGGTGGTGGTGGTGGTGGTGGTGGTGGTGGTGGTGGTGGTGGTGGTGGTGGTGGTGGTGGTGGTGGTGGTGGTGGTGGTGGTGGAAGCTTCGTGGGCGACGTAGGCAAAGAGAGACTTGAGGACCAAATGGCCACAGTGAAAGTAGACAAATTGCTGCACACCCCGTGGTGACATGTGATCCAGCCATCAAGTCGCCTCTCCGAGTCAGGCTTTACTGTGCTTGCCGTGTGGTGAGGCTTTGCGAGCCATGCAGGCAGGCATGGCGTCACTTGGGAGCAGAAGTTACGTGGTCTTTGTGAACCAGGCCCACGGTGACTGCGGTGAAGGGAGTATGGGAAGCAAACAGTCCACGATGCATGATGCAGTGCTGTGGCTCGTCGGCTGCGTTTCCTCCTTTCTAGCCATTTCATGTCTCCTGATTAGAAGGCCCCAATGCTTAAACTAATCACTACCCAAGTCAATCGTGTTGCACTGACGAGCATTATTTAGTAGCGTTGGACGATGCCACTTTGGAGAGTTAGCATTTGGGTTTGCGGCATATGGGAGAAGTTCAGACGAAGGGAGTGTAGTGCAGATGGGGCGGTGTAGGCTATGAGAGTGATGCGCTCGGCAATGTGAGCTCGGGTTTTGCGACTCTGGGACACAGTGAAATGGGTGAGGGCAAAAGCAGTGGCGAAGGCAGGGGCCTTTGACACCCGTGGTTTGCAACGCGTCTGCCACGTCTCCTCAATGACAAAAGCAAGCCGGTCTGATGGTTGCGGATCTGCTCTGTGCTAGGTTTGCCAGCATTCAAGGCACTTCGGTAGAAGCTCTTCCTGGCAGTGATAGTGCTTTAGCAATCCTAGTGCATTTTGCTCTCGACTGCTCAAACAGCTCTTGTGTGCAAATAACTACCCAAGCATAACTATGCTTCGTACTCTTGCATAACCACTATTTTATCCCAAACGCAGCTGCAACTATAGCTAGACTAAACAGGAAATCGTTGTTGTTGGTGTATATTGCTTTGCATTTGGTAACTTGCTCATCTAAAGCACCTTTGCACGTCCTCGCGTCACCTTGCCAGCGACATTGATGATGCTTCCCAAGGACACCGCGCGTCTGTGCCGTGTGATTATCGTTTCTGCACGACTGAGGTTTCAGTGGTAGGAGTGTGATTTATTTTGCCGTCTCGAACGATTAAAGTGGATTATTTGTGTGCCTGTGCACTTTTGCGGCAGTTGGTTTGGGCTTATAGACGAGTGTGTCGGAAGGAAGGGGAGTGGCGTATTTTTTCAGTGCGGCATTGTCAAATCAGTGAGAGCCAATGGTGGGCTAGCACTGCGCCGTAGTCATTTGCGTTCTTTTGATGTGTTGTGGCCTTTGTCTCACCACGGCTGCTTGTGTTTGGTTGGCCAAATTGAGTCAATTATAGCTGACTCGTGGTGCTCGTCGATGTGCTGCGATTCTGAAGATGAGGTTGGGTGTGTGAAGGCTATAGCGCTTGCAATTGGCGCGTGGAGTGGCTTTGAGCCTGCTCGGAACAAGTGCATGGTCAGCGAGAGGTGGTGTGTGTGTGGTTTGCGTGGTGGAGAGTGAGTGAAGAGCACACCTCCTGTCGATTGGCTGTTCGTACTTACACGGATGATGTTAAGTGAAGAGACTGCATTTGCGAGGCAGGTCTTGGCCTCGCATTCAGCTGTGGCGTTGTCAGCAAGTGCAAGGGGCGTGGACACGAGACTGCAACCGCTCTCCTCCTCCTCCTCCTCCTCCCCATTCTTCTTCTTCTGCTGCAGCTGCAGCTGCAGGTGCGACTCACTGCACCACTTTGAGACGGCGGTCTCGACCCCTCGAGTTCTGCTCACAGGAGTCTGTACAATCATTGGTGCAGAAGTGCGGATAGCACGGCAAGTAAGTCGGATAAGCCTGTTGGCTGTAACGCAGCGAACAGTGCGATGTGTTTCAGCATTAACACCTACTCATTATGTTCTTGCTAGTAAGTGTTCACTGTGTGCTTTCTTATCCATTTCCTCTATCCTCACATTTGCTGTACAGAGTATTAAGGAGAAGTATCTTCATTATGTGGCAGCGATGAGTGCGACTCTCGCCTTTGCTATGGCTTCGCACGTCCCTCGAGCAAGGTTGGATTGGTGGAAGTGAGTTGTTGCCCTCTTTTCTGTGCAGCTGCAGAATCGGTGGTGGTTTTGTATTTTGGATGGAGGAGTGCTTTTAACATTTATCCGTAGGTAGGTCTTTTCAGGTAGTATGTGTGTGGTAGAGGGTGTGTTAGTTTTAGTTGATTAGCTGCTGTTAGGTGCGCCAAATGTCGATTGGCTCCCTTTATATGCCCGCATGCTAGTGTGAATGCAAGGCCTCATAATGCGAGTGTTGGGAGGTTTGGTTTTCCAACTGCAAGGCCTACTCACGCTCATATTTCACTGCGCGGTAGTTGAGGCGAGAAATTGGAAGTGTTTCGCAATGCGGCAATGCGTCAATCGGTTTGCTGCCTTAGTGACTTAGTGAGGGTGGATTGGGATTAGTGGGACATGGCTATGTAGAGAAGTGTTTCGACTTTACCAAGTACTTGGTGCCTATTGGCTGTATTCTTGCCAAGAGGTATTCATTGCATTTTCATGCCTCGTAGTTATTATTCATTGCGTTGCTTATCTATGTTTACATTGATAGAATGGAGGTTGAAGGGGTGGGTGCGGTTCCTGTGAGGACTTCTTCGCCTTCTCCATTTGCCAGTGATGGAGGCATTGTGTGGCAGCGATGAGTGCGGCTGTCGTCTTCGCTATCACATCACACGTTCCTCGATTAGGATTGTATTGGATTCGATTTGATGCGATTCAATGGGATTTTATTTGGTTCGGCTGCATTGGATTCGATTCGATTGGGTTGGATTGGATTCGATTCAATTGGATTCTATTGGATTCGATTCGATTCGATAGGATTGAATTCGATTTGATTGAATTTGATTGGATTGGATTCGATTCGATAGGATTGGATTCGATTGGATTGGTTTGGATTCGATGGGATTGGATTGGATCTGACTGGATTGGAATGGATTCGATTGGATTGGATTGGATTTGATTCACTTGGCTTTGATTCGATTCGATTTGATTGGATTCGATTCGTTTGGGTTGGATTCGATTCGATTGGTTTCGATTGGATTGAATTCGATTTGGTTTAATTCAAATGGTTTCGATTCGATTGTGTTGGATTCGATTTAATTGGATTGGATTGGATTGGATTGGATGTTATTTGATTGGGTTGGATTCGATTCGATTGGCCTGGATGCGATTTGATTGGATTCGATTCGATTCGATTCGATTTGTTTCGATTCTATTGGATTCGATTTGGCTCAATTTGATTGGTTTGGATTCGATTGTGTTGGATTCGATTTAATTGGATTAAATTAGGTTCAATTGGATTGGATTAGGTTCAATTGGATTGGATTCGATTCGATTCGTTTCGATTCGATTGGAATTGATTTGATTCAATAGGATTGAATTGGATTTGACTGGATTGGAATGGATTCGATTTGGTTGGATGCGATTTGCTTGAGTTGGATTCGATCCAGTTGAGTTGGATTCGATTCAGTTGGATTGGATTCGATTCAATTGGGTTGGATTCGATTTGATTGGGTTGGATTGGATTCAATTCGGTTAGGTTGGATTCGTCTCGATTTGTTTCGATTGTATTGGATTCGATTTGGTTTAATTCGATTGAATTCGATTCGATTCGATTGGATTTGATACAATTAGATTGGATTGGATTCGATTTGATTGGTTTGGATGCGATTCTATTGGAATGGATTTGATTGGATTGGAATGGATTCGATTGGCTTGGATTCGATTCGATTGGGTTGGATGCGATTCGATTGGATTCTATTCGATTCGTTTGGGTTGGATTCGATTTGGTTCAGTTCGATTGGTTTCGATTCGATTTTGTTGGATTCGATTTAATTGGATTGGATTAGGTTCAATTGGATTGGTTTGGATTTGATTGGGTTGGATGCGATTCGATTGGATTGGATTGGACTCGATTCGATTGAGTTGGATTCGTTTCAATTGGCTTGGATTCAGTTCAATTAGATTGCATTTGATTCGATTGGCCTGGATGCGATTCGATTCGATTCGATTTGTTTCGATTCTATTGGATTCGATTTGGCTCAATTCGATTGGTTTAGATTCGATTGTGTTGGATTCGATTTAATTGGATTAAATTAGGTTCAATTGGATTGGATTCGATTCGATTGGGTTGGATGCGATTCATTTGAGTTGGATTCGATTCATTTGAGTTGGATTCGATTCAATTGAATTGGATTCGATTCAATTGGGTTGGATTCGATTCGATTGGATTAAATGCGATTCTATTAGATTTGTTTCGATTTGATAGGACTGAATTGGATTTGATTGGATTGGATTCGATTCGATTCGTTTCGATTCGATTGGAATTGATTTGATTCAATAGGATTGAATTGGATTTGATTGGATTGGAATGGATTCGATTTGGTTGGATGCGATTTGCTTGAGTTGGATTCGATCCAGTTGAGTTGGATTCGATTCAGTTGGATTGGATTCGATTCAATTGGGTTGGATTCGATTTGATTGGGTTGGATTGGATTCGATTCGGTTGGGTTGGATTCGTCTCGATTTGTTTCGATTGTGTTGGATTCGATTTGGTTTAATTCGATTGAATTCGATTCGATTCGATTGGATTTGATACAATTGGATTGGATTGGATTCGATTCGATTGGTTTGGATGCGATTCTATTGGATTGGATTGGATTCGATTCGATTCGGTTGGGTTGGATGTGATTAGATTGGTTTCGATTGGATTGGATTCGATTCGATTCGATTCGGTTGGGTTGGATGTGATTAGATTGGTTTCGATTGGATTGGATTCGATTCGATTAGTTTGGATGCGATTCTATTGGAATGGATTTGATTGGATTGGAATGGATTCGATTGAGTTGGATGCGATTCGATTGGGTTGGGTTGGATTCGATTCGATTGGGTTGGATGCGATTCAATTGGGTTGGATGCGATTCATTTGAGTTGGATTCGATTCAGTTAATTTGGTTTGGATCCAGTCGGGTTGGATTTGATTCAATTGAATTGGATTCGATTTGATTGGGTTGGATTCGATTCAATTGAGTTGGATGCGGTTCGATTGGATTCGATTCGATTGGTTTCGATTGGATTGTGTTGGATTCGATTTAATTGGATTGGATTCGATTCAATTCGGTTGGATGCGATTCGATTGGATTGGCTTGGATTCCATTTGATTGGTTTGGATGCGATTCGATTGGAGTGGATTCGATTCAATTGGCTTGGATTGGGTTCAATTGGATTGAATTCGATTCGGTTGGGTTGGATGCGATTCGATTGGATTCTATTCGATTCGTTTGGGTTGGATTCGATTTGGTTCAGTTCGATTGGTTTCGATTCGATTTTGTTGGATTCGATTTAATTGGATTGGATTAGGTTCAATTGGATTGGTTTGGATTTGATTGGGTTGGATGCGATTCGATTGGATTGGATTGGACTCGATTCGATTGAGTTGGATTCGTTTCAATTGGCTTGGATTCAGTTCAATTAGATTGCATTTGATTCGATTGGCCTGGATGCGATTCGATTGGATTCGATTTGTTTCGATTCTATTGGATTCGATTTGGCTCAATTCGATTGGTTTAGATTCGATTGTGTTGGATTCGATTTAATTGGATTAAATTAGGTTCAATTGGATTGGATTCGATTCGATTGGGTTGGATGCGATTCATTTGAGTTGGATTCGATTCATTTGAGTTGGATTCGATTCAATTGAATTGGATTCGTTTCAATTGGGTTGGATTCGATTCAATTGAGTTGGATGCGATTCGATTGGGTTCGATTCGATTGGATTGGCTTGGATTCGATTCGAATGATTTGGATGCGATTCTATTGGAATGGATTTGATTGGATTGGAATGGATTCGATTGGATTGGATTCGATTTGATTCGGTTGGATGCGATTCAATTGGCTTCGATTCGATTTGATTTGATTGGCTTCGGTTCAATTTGATTGGATTCGATTCAATTGGTTTGTATCGGATTTTATTTAATTGGCTTGGATTCGGTTGGGTTGGATGCGATTCAATTGGGTTGGATTTGATTTGGTTGGGTTGGATTCGATTTAATTGGATTAGATTCGATTGGTTTGGATTGGATTTGATTCAATTAACTTGGATTCGATTCGATTTGATTGGATTCGGTTCAATTGGATTGGATTCGATTCGATTGGGTTGTATTGGATTTGATTGGATTGAATTCGATTTAGTTCAATTAGATTGGTTTTGATTCGATTGCGTTGGATTCGATTTAATTGGATTGGATTAGGTTCAATTGGATTGGATTGGATTGGATTCGATTGGGTTGGGTTGGATTAGATTCGATTGGTTTGGATTGGATTTGATTGGGTTGGATGCGATTTGAATGCATTCAATTTGATTGGATTCGATACAATTGGATTTGATTCGATTCGATTGGATTCGATTTGATTGGTTTCGATGCGATTCGATTCGGTTAGATGCGATTCGATTGGATTGGATTGGATTGGGTTGGATTGGAATGGATTCGATTGGTTTGGATGCGATTCGATTCATTAGATTGGATTGGATTCGATTCGACTGAATTTCATTGGATTGGATTCGATTTGATTGGTTTGGATGCGATTCTATTGGATTGGATTCGATGCGATAGGATTGGATTCAGTTTGGTTCAATTCGATTGAATCCGATTTGATTGTGTTGGATTCGATTTAATTGGATTGGATTCGATTCGATTGGATTGGATTGGATTTGATTGGCTTGGATTGGATTCGGTTCGATTGGATTGGATGCGATTCTATTGGATTTGATTCGATTCGATAGGATTGAATTGGATTTGATTGGATTGGAATGGATTCGATTGGGTTGGATGCGATTCATTTGAGTTGGATTCGATTCAATTGAGTTGGATTCGATTCAGTTAATTTGGTTTGGATCCAGTTGAGTTGTATTCGATTCAATTCAATTGCATTTTATTCGGTTCAATTAGATTGCATTCGATTGAATTGGCTTGGATTGGGTTCAATTGGATTGGATTGGATTCGATTCGATTGGGTCGTTTTCGTTTTGATTGAGTTGGATTCGATTGAATTGGCTTCGATTGGGTTCAATTGGATTGGTTTCGATTCGATTGCATTTTATTCGGTTCAATTAGATTGCATTCGATTGAATTGGCTTGGATTGGGTTCAATTGGATTGGATTGGATTGGATTCGATTGGGTTGGATTCGTTTTGATTGAGTTGGATTCGATTGAAATGGCTTGGATTGGATTCGATTCGATTGGGTTGGATTCGTTTTGATTGAGTTGGATTCGATTAAATTGGCTTCGATTGGGTTCAATTGGATTGGTTTCGATTCGATTCGGTTGAGTTGGATTCGACTTGATTTGATTTGATTCGATTGGTTTCGATTGGATTGAATTGGATTTGATTAGATTGGAATGGATTCGATTGGGTTGGATTTGTTTCGATTGAGTTGGATTCGATTCATTTCGTTTGGATTCGGTTCGATTGGATTGGTTTCGATTCCATTGGAATTGATTCGATTCAATTGGGTTGGATTCGATTGGGTTGGATTGATTTTGATTGGTTTGCATTCGGCAATGCGTCAATCGGTTTGCTGCCTTAGTGACTTAGTGGCGGTGGATTGGGATTAGTGGGACATGGCTATGTAGAGAAGTGTTTCGACTTTACCAAGTACTTGGTGCCTATTGGCTGTATTCTTGCCAAGAGGTATTCATTGCATTTTCATGCCTCGTAGTTATTATTCATTGCGTTGCTTATCTATGTTTACATTGATAGAATGGAGGTTGAAGGGGTGGGTGCGGTTCCTGTGAGGACTTCTTCGCCTTCTCCATTTGCCAGTGATGGAGGCATTGTGTGGCAGCGATGAGTGCGGCTGTCGTCTTCGCTATCACATCACACGTTCCTCGATTAGGATTGTATTGGATTCGATTTGATGCGATTCAATGGGATTTTATTTGGTTCGGCTGCATTGGATTCGATTCGATTGGATTGGATTGGATTTGATTGGCTTGGATTGGATTCGGTTCGATTGGATTGGATGCGATTCTATTGGATTTGATTCGATTCGATAGGATTGAATTGGATTTGATTGGATTGGAATGGATTCGATTGGGTTGGATGCGATTCATTTGAGTTGGATTCGATTCAATTGAGTTGGATTCGATTCAGTTAATTTGGTTTGGATCCAGTTGAGTTGTATTCGATTCAATTCAATTGCATTTTATTCGGTTCAATTAGATTGCATTCGATTGAATTGGCTTGGATTGGGTTCAATTGGATTGGATTGGATTCGATTCGATTGGGTCGTTTTCGTTTTGATTGAGTTGGATTCGATTGAATTGGCTTCGATTGGGTTCAATTGGATTGGTTTCGATTCGATTGCATTTTATTCGGTTCAATTAGATTGCATTCGATTGAATTGGCTTGGATTGGGTTCAATTGGATTGGATTGGATTGGATTCGATTGGGTTGGATTCGTTTTGATTGAGTTGGATTCGATTGAAATGGCTTGGATTGGATTCGATTCGATTGGGTTGGATTCGTTTTGATTGAGTTGGATTCGATTAAATTGGCTTCGATTGGGTTCAATTGGATTGGTTTCGATTCGATTCGGTTGAGTTGGATTCGACTTGATTTGATTTGATTCGATTGGTTTCGATTGGATTGAATTGGATTTGATTAGATTGGAATGGATTCGATTGGGTTGGATTTGTTTCGATTGAGTTGGATTCGATTCATTTCGTTTGGATTCGGTTCGATTGGATTGGTTTCGATTCCATTGGAATTGATTCGATTCAATTGGGTTGGATTCGATTGGGTTGGATTGATTTTGATTGGTTTGCATTCGGCAATGCGTCAATCGGTTTGCTGCCTTAGTGACTTAGTGGCGGTGGATTGGGATTAGTGGGACATGGCTATGTAGAGAAGTGTTTCGACTTTACCAAGTACTTGGTGCCTATTGGCTGTATTCTTGCCAACAGGTATTCATTGCATTTTCATGCCTCGTAGTTATTATTCATTGCGTTGCTTATCTATGTTTACATTGATAGAATGGAGGTTGAAGGGGTGGGTGCGGTTCCTGTGAGGACTTCTTCGCCTTCTCCATTTGCCAGTGATGGAGGCATTGTGTGGCAGCGATGAGTGCGGCTGTCGTCTTCGCTATCACATCACACGTTCCTCGATTAGGATTGTATTGGATTCGATTTGATGCGATTCAATGGGATTTTATTTGGTTCGGCTGCATTGGATTCGATTCGATTGGGTTGGATTGGATTCGATTCAATTGGATTCTATTGGATTCGATTCGATTCGATAGGATTGAATTCGATTTGATTGAATTTGATTGGATTGGATTCGATTCGATAGGATTGGATTCGATTGGATTGGTTTGGATTCGATTGGATTGGATTGGATCTGACTGGATTGGAATGGATTCGATTTGGTTGGATTGGATGTGATTAGATTGGTTTCGATTGGATTGGATTCGATTTGATTGGTTTGGATGCGATTCTATTGGATTGGATTGGATTCGATTCGATTTGGTTGGATTGGATGTGATTAGATTGGTTTCGATTGGATTGGATTCTTGGATTTGATTTGATTGGTTTGGATGCGATTCTATTGGAATGGATTTGATTGGATTGGAATGGATTCGATTCGATTGAATTTGATTGGATTGGATTCGATTCGATTGGTTTGGATGCGATTCGATTGGATTGGATTTGATTGGATTGGAATGGATTCGTTTGGATTGGATTGGATTTGATTCAATTGGCTTGGATTCGATTCGGTTTGATTGGATTCGGTTCAATTTGATTGGATTTGATCCAATTGGTTGTATCGGATTTTATTCAATTGGCTTTGATTCGGTTCAATTTGATTGGATTCGATTCGATTGTGTTAGATTCGATTTAATGGGATTGGATTAGGTTCAATTGGATTGGATTCGATTCGATTGGTCTGGATTGGATTTGATTGGCTTGGATTCGATTCGATTGGCTTGGATTCGATTTGATTGAGTTGGATTGGATTCAATTGGCTTGGATTCGGTTCAGTTAGATTGCATCCGATTGGCTTGGTTTGGATTGGATGTGATTGAATTGGATTTGATTCGATTGGATTGGTTCGGATTCGATTGGATTGGAATGGATTCGATTGGTTTGGATTGGATTTGATTCAATTGGTTTGGATTCGATTCGATTTGATTGGATTCGGTTCAATTTGATTGGATGCGATTCGTTTGGGTTGGATTCGATTCAATTGGATTGGACTCGATTCGATTGGATTCGGTTCGTTTGGGTCGGATTCGATTCGATTGGTTTTGATTGGATTGAATTCGATTTGGTTCAATTCGATTGGTTTCGATCCGATTTTGTTGGATTCGATTTAATTGGATTGGATTGGATTGGATTTGATTTGATTGGCTTGGATTCGATTCGATTGGGTTGGATTCGATTCGATTGCGTTGGATGCGATTGGATTGGATTGGATTGGATTCGATTCGATTCTATTGGATTGGATTCGATTCGATAGGATTGGATTCGATTTGATTGAATTTGATTGGATTGGATTCGATTCGATAGGATTGAATTCGATTTGATTGAATTTGATTGGATTGGATTCGATTCGATAGGATTGGATTCGATTGGATTGGTTTGGATTCGATGGGATTGGATTGGATCTGACTGGATTGGAATGGATTCGATTGGGTTAAATTGGATTTGATTCAATTGGCTTTGATTCGATTCGATTTGATTGGATTCGATTCGTTTGGGTTGGATTCGATTTGATTGGTTTCGATTTGATTGAATCCGATTTGGTTTAATTCAAATGGTTTCGATTCGATTGTGTTGGATTCGATTTAATTGGATTGGATTGGATTGTATTTGATTGGGTTGGATGCGATTCGATAGGATTGGATTCGATTGGATTGGATTGGATCTGACTGGATTGGGTTGCGTTGGATTTGATTAAGTTGGGATGGATTCGATTGGGTTGGATGCGATTTAATTGGGTTGGATTCGATTCGACTGAATTTGATTGGATTGGATTCGATTCGATTGGGATGGATTCGATTCGATTGGATTGGCTTGGATTCGATTCGATTGGGTTGGATGCCATCCGATTGGATTGGGTTGGGTTGGATTCGACTCGATTTGATTCGATTGGATTGGATTCGATTTGGTTCAATTCGATTGTGTTGGGTTCGATTTAATTGGATTGGATTTGATTCGGTTCAATTAGATTGGATTCGATTTGATGGGTTTGGATGTAATTCGACTGTATTCGATTCGATTCGATTGGTTTGGATGCGATTCGATTGGATTGGATTCGATTTGTTTCGATTGTATTGGACTCGATTTGGCTCAATTCGATTGGTTTCGATTTGATTGTGTTGGATTCGATTTAATTGGATTGGAATAGGTTCAAGTGGATTGGGTTCGATTCGATTGGACTGGATTGGATTTGATTGGCTTGGATTCGATTCATTTGAGTTGGATTCGATTCGATTAGTTTCGATTGGATTAAATTCGATTTGGTTCAATTCGACTGGTTTTGATTGGATTGTGTTGGATTCGATTCGATTAGATTTAATTCGGTTCAATTGGATTGGTTTCGATTCGATTGGCTTGGATTGGATTGGATTTGATTGGATTGGAATGGATTCGATTGGGTTGGATTGGATTTGATTCAATTGGCTTGGATTTTATTCAATTGGCTTTGATTCGGTTCAATTGGATTGGATTCGATTCGACTGGGTTGGATTCCATTCGATTAGTTTCGATGGGATTAAATTCGATTTGGTTCAATTCGATTGGTTTTGATTCGATTGTGTTGGATTCCATTCGATTAGATTTGATTCGGTTCAATTGGATTGGTTTCAATTAGATTAGATTTGATTCGGTTCAATTAGATTGGATTCCATTCGATTGGATTGGATTCGATTCGATTGGACTGGATTGGATGTGATTGGATTGGATTCGATTCGATTCGTTTGGTTTTGATTGGATTGAATTTGATTTGGTTCAATTCAAATGGTTTCGACTCGATTGTGTTGGATTCGATTTAATTGGATAGGATTGGATTAGGTTCAATTGGATTGGATTCGGTTGGATTGGATTGGACTCGATTCGATTGAGTTGGATTCGTTTCAATTGGCTTGGATTCAGTTCAACTAGATTGCATTTGATTCGATTGGCCTGGATGCGATTCGATTGGATTCGATTCGATTCGATTCGATTCGATTTGTTTCGATTCTATTGGATTCGATTTGGCTCAATTCGATTGGTTTAGATTCGATTGTGTTGGATTCGATTTAATTGGATTAAATTAGGTTCAATTGGATTGGATTAGGTTCACTTGGATTGGATTCGATTGGGTTGGATGCGATTCGCTTGGATTGGATTCGATTCGATTGGTTTGGATGCGATTCGATTGGATTTGATTGGATTGGATTCGATTCGATTGGCTTGGATTTTGTTAAATTGGATTGGATTCGATTCGATTCGATTGGGTTGGATTGGATGCGATTCAATTGGGCTGGATTCGATTCAGTTAATTTGGTTTGGATCCAGTTGAGTTGGATTCGATTCAATTGGATTGGATTCGATTCAATTGGCTTGGATTGGGTTCAATTGGATTGGATTCGATTCGGTTGGGTTGGATTCGTCTCGATTTGTTTCGATTGTATTGGATTCGATTTGGTTCAATTCGATTGAATTCGATTCGATTCGATTGGGTTGCATTCGTTTTGATTGAATTTGATTGGATTGGATTTGATTCGATTGGGTTCGATTCGATTCAGTTAATTTGGTTTGGATCCAGTTGAGTCGGATTCGATTTAATTGGGTTGGATGCGATTCGATTGGATTGGCTTGGATTCGATTTGTTTCGATTGTATTGGATTCGATTTGGTTCAATTCGATTTAATTCGATTCGATTCGATTGGATTTGATACAATTGGATTGGAATCGATTCGACTGGGTTGGATTTGTTTTGATTGCGTTGGATTCGATTTAATTTGCTTGGATTCGGTTCAATTGGATTGGTTTCGATTCGATTGGTTTGCATGCGATTCTATTGGAATGGATTTGATTGGATTGGAATGGATTCGATTGGTTTGGATTCGATTCGATTGGGTTGGATTGGATGCGATTCGATTGGATTGGATTCGATTCGATTGGCTTGGATGCGATTCAATTGGATTGGATTCGATTCAGTTGAGTTGGATTCGATTCAATTGGAATTGATTCGATTCAATAGGATTGGAATTGGATTGGAATTGGAATTGGAATGGATTCGATTCCGTTGGATTCGATACAATCGGATTGGATGCGATTCGATTGTGTTGGATTCGGTTCATTTGAGTTGGATTCGATTCGATGGGTTTGGATGCGATTGGATTGGATTCGATTCAACTGGCTTGGGTTCGGTTCAATTAGATTGCATTCGATTGGATTGGATGTCATTTGGTTGAATTCGATTCGGTTCGATTTGTTTCGATTGTATTGGATTCGATTTGTTTCAATTCGATTGAATTCGATTCGATTGTGTTGGATTCGATTTAATTGGATTGGCTTGGATTTGATTGGCTTGGATTGGGTTCAATTGGATTGAATTCGATTGTATTGGATTAAATTCGATTCGATAGGATTGGATTCGATTTGATTGGATTGGAATGGATTCGATTGGGTTGGATGCCATTCCATTGGATTGGTTTGGATTCGATTGAGTTCGATTCGATTCAATTGGCTTGGATTCGATTTGATTGGATTTGATCCGGTTCAATTACATTAGATTCGATTCGATTGGCCTGGATGCGATTGGATTGGATTGGGTTGGATGCGATTCGATTGGATTAGTTTGGATTCGGTTGGATTGGATTCGATTCGATTGGGTTGGTTTGGATTTGATTCAATTGGCTTGGATTCGATTCAATTGGCTTGGATTCGATTCAATTTGATTGGAATGGATTCGTTTTGATTGGGTTGGAATCGATTTAATTGGATTGGATTAGGTTCAATTGGATTGGATTGGATTCGATTCGATTGGGTTGGGTTGGATTCGATTCGATTGGTTTGGATTAGATTTGATTGGGTTGGATGCGATTTGAATGGATTCAATTTGATTGGATTCGATACAATTGGATTTGATTCGATTCGATTGGATTCGATTTGATTGGTTTGGATGCGATTCGATTGGATTGGATACGATTCGACTGGGTTGGATGCGATTCGATTGAATTAGTTTCGATTCGATTGGATTGGGATGGATTCGATAGGGCTGGATTGGATTCGTTTAGATTGGATTGGATTCGATTTAATTGGGTTGAATTCGATTCGATTGGAATTGATTCGATTCAATAGGATTGAATTGGATGGATTCGATTGGATTAGATTCCATTCGATTGGATTAGATTCGGTTCGATTGGATTGGATTCGATTCGATTGGATTAGATTCGATCCAATTGGGTTGCCTTGGATTTGATTCGATTGAATTAGATTCGATTGGATTGGATTAGATTCGATTCGATTGTGTTGGATTGGATTTGATTGGCTTGGATTGGATTCGATTCGTCTCTATTAGATTCGATTTGATTGTGTTGCATTAGGTTCAAATGGATTCGATTCGATTGGAATTGATTCGATTCGATTCGATTGTGTTGGATTCCATTCGGTTGGATTAGATTCGATTCGATTGGTTTGAATTTGATTCCATTGTGTTGTTTCGATTCAATTGGAATGGATTCGGTTTAATTGGATTGGATTAGATTTGATTTGATTGGATTCGATTCGATTCGATTCAGTTGGATTGGATTCGATTCGATTGGGTTGGATTAGATTGGATTCGATTCGATTCAGTTGGATTGGATTCAATTCGATTGGGTTGGATTAGATTCGATTGGGTTGGATTCGATTCGATTAAATTGGATTCGATTGGATTTAATTCGATTCGATTGGATTGTGTTGGATTAGGCTCAGTTGGATTCGATTCGATTTGTTTGGTTTGAATTTGATTCCATTGTGTTGATTCGATTCAATTGGAATGGAATAGGTTCAATTGGATGGGATTGGATTCGATTTGATCGGATTCGACTCGATTCGATTGGGTTGGATTCCATTCGATTCGATTGAATTGGATTCGATTCGATTGGATTGGATTCCATTCGATTAAGTTGGATTCGATTCGATTGGATTCGATTTAATTGGTTTGGATTCGATTCGATTTGATTGGATTCAATTCGATTCGATTGAGTTGGATTCGATTCGATTGGATTAAATTCGATTGGATTCTTTTTGGCTCCCTTTACACGCCTGCATGCTTTTGTGAATGCAAGGCCTCATAATGCGAGTGTTGGGAGGTTTGGTATTCCAACTGCAAGGCCTACTCACGCCCATTTTTCACTGCACAATGGTTGAGGCGAGAAATTGGAAGTGTTTCGGCAATGCGGCAATGCGTCAATGCGTCAATCGGTTTGCTGCCTTAGTGACTTAGTGGCGGTGGATTGGGATTAGTGGGACATGGCTATGTAGAGAAGTGTTTCGACTTTACCAAGTACTTGGTGCCTATTGGCTGTTTTCTTGCCAACAGGTATTCATTGCATTTTCATGCCTCGTAGTTATTATTCATTGCGTTGCTTATCTGTGTTTACATGTTAGAATGGAGGTTGAAGGTGTGGGTGCGGTTCCTGTGAGGACTTCTTCGCATTCCTCACTTGCCAAGGATGGAGGCATTGTGTGGCAGCGATGAGTGCGGCTGTCGCCTTCGCTATCACTTCACGCGTTCCTCGGTTAGGATTGGATTGGATTGGATCGGACTGGGACTGCCTGTCCGCCTGGAACGGAGCTTGCAAACTGCCTAGATCGCATTCTACTGAACCTACCCATCACCGGACTCGAGCGTCGACATCAGGCAATCTGGGAGGAGGTTGAAATGTTGACTAGCGAAACTGCTTCAATTTGCTGCTTGGAGGCTTCTATTTGGGTGCTGTGTGTGTCACTCAGCAGCCTAGAGGTGCCTCAGCTGCTGTGGGGAGGTGAGAAGTGCGCTGGTCTTCACTCATGTGCAACAAGTAGTAAGCAGGAGAGAGGTGTTGTGCGTATCTCTGTCACTTCTGCCTATGTAAATCGGCTGAATAGCAGGAATGCATGCATTTGGTGTTCTGATTGGGACTTTGCTGCGGCAGGGTTGATAAGGACTGAGAGCGCCAAAGGGGCTTGTGCCTTGCCTTGCCTTGCCTTGCCATGGCAAGGTGGCGGCAACTTTGCTTACAATGCACCGACTAATCAGACGTGGAGGAGCAGTCCGTGCAGAGTGAGCATGCATTTAGATGTGGTCGTTGCGTGTGCAGAGTGAGGAGACGACTTCAGCATGTCTTCACTTCGAATTGCTTCCACAGGGTCTATTGGCATGCAGAGTAAATGGAGAAGTCAAATTGGCCCTGTCAGCGTTGAGTGGTCAAAGCCACGATTGTAGCAGAACGATGAGGCCTTGCAGTGGTTAGAAGTGTGCACTTAACTAGAACAACGCTGGAATCACTGGAAGTGCACTTGGACATCTACCGCCTTCTGGTGGTTGATGTGGGGAAGACGCCGTTGAGGCAGGGATCATGCCACACCCACTAGACCACTCCCTTATCCTAGGCGGCGAAAGTGCGCTTCCAACCCGACAAGCACGCCCTAGTCCTCCTCCTTCTCCTCGCATCCCCTCCCTCGCCCTCCTTCCCATCTTCCCACCCATTCTTACGAGAAAACTCCTCCTACCTTCAAACTCTTTACTTTACTACCTATGTGGCCAGCCCAGTGGCTGGTGGAATGGTGGACAATGCGATAAGGTGGGTGGTGGAGGGCCTTCGGTGTGGCCGCAGTCAGGCTTCACAGTCAGGTCGTAGGAGCAGTGGGAATAGCTGGCTGTGCCTCTGCTCCCGATGCTCTTCGACAATCAACTGCCCTGCGCAACATTTTTGCTTGCGTGTTTGGGAGTCGCGTAGCTTATTTGTGGCAGTGCATTCAGCTTGCTCGCATGGTTGTATTTCGGGACCGTGGCCAACTGTGTGTGTCTCAGTTTCGCTAATAAAACTCCTGCGTTTTAGATGTGGGGAGGTTGCAGCGATTACTGGAGTCGTGTGTCCACGCACCGATCCAAGTAAGTCCTAGTGTCTTCCTTCCGCTTGCCTCCTCCTCCTCCTCAGCTCACATTGCAGGTGCTGCATAGGAGCTGTAGTTGAAGACGTGCTTCATGCTTTCATGCTCAGTGAGTTGGTGCACAATATCTTGCAGATCAGACATGGTGATTGGTCGGGCAGTAGAACAGTGTCACACATCTTCTAGTTGTCTTGCTTCCCTACTCCTCACTCAGGGGGCAGTAGTGCGAGAGTTTGTGTCACTGAAACTCGCCAGATTCGTGGGCATTGTCTGTATTGGCATGGTTGTGTTCCTTCTTTCAGCTGAGCGCTGGTGGCGAGAGTGGAATGCTCAACAGCCCCGTGAGTTGGCCTCACTCAAACACTCGCCTTCTGCTCATGTCTCCTCATCCTCCTCGTGCTGCACTTCCATTGACTGTTTTGGGGCCACAGCGTCAGCCCGGGTTAAGGAGTAGGCGCAGAAGACCGTGGCGGCTCTTCTGCTGCCACAGCCGTTAGGGACGTTTCCCCCACCCTACCCCACCCATTCCTCTTCTGTTTCCCCTCCCCACACCCTCACCCCATAGCATGATTGTATCAATAAAGCAGGTCTGTTGCCACGCATCATTCTAACAAAGCTTTTGTCACGGCAATACCTTCTTCTGCCTTCTATGTGGGCAAGATGAGGTGGGTGGTGGTGCGACCGGGATGCGACCAGATGCGTGATGCCATTGCTTCCTGTGGAAGAGGTTGCACTGGCCACTTGAGACGTGTGCCTTGACACCGACTGAAGTGAGCTTCACTGACTCCTTCCTTTGTTTCCCGTGTCTCCTCCTCCTCCTCCTCCTCCTGCCGCTCTAGCTCAATTCGCATTGTTGGTGTTCCCTGGGCGATGCGTAGGTGAATAGGTGCAGTCCAGTGGCCAACAGTCGCACCAGTCAAGGGTGGTAGCTGACTAGACCGTGTTTGCACAACAACAACAACAACAACAACAACAACAACCACAGCAGTAGCAGTAGCAGCAGCAGCAGCAGCAGCATAGCACTGGGTCCGCACGCACACCTGCCTCTTCTGAGCCACTGCTTCCCACTCTTTCTGCACTTCAGTACGCACTCGACTGCTGTCTACAGTTGGCAAAATAAGTCCACACACTCCTCTCCGATGCTCGGTAGCTCTTTGCCCATTCGTAATAACAATAATGAAAGCATATGAGCTATGTCAATCACTCGAACGCGCCGTCACCTTGCAAAGCAGCGTCAGCAGTAGTCATGGCGACGACGATTAAAAGTGGAATATTAATTGGCTGAAGAGAGCAACACATTAAAAGCACAAACCACTCAATTTGTATTCATTATTTATTTTGCGAAGCAAAATTATTAAGTCGGCACTATGAAATGCAAGAGTGCATATTTAGAGCAGATGTGTTTAATGTCGGATGTTCACATGTGAATGAGATTGCAGTGGGCAGACTTGGAGCTGTTTCGGCTACTAGGAGGAGGTTGCACTGAGATTGGGTCATTTCATAACAATGCTCTAATCTGATGTCTTGCATTGGCTCAGTGAGCAGAACACCAAGCCCGACTACTCACGGCACGTTGGAGGGCATTGCGTGAGAAGGATGTTGTAAATGACCCCGTCATCAGTCATTATTCATCAGTCATCAGTCATTAGACATCAGGCCCGTCTGCGTTCGCTGTTAGGTCATGGCAGTCGTGTTGCAGGGTGCGAGATACCACGCTAGCCATTTGCTGTGTGCGAGATGCGGTGCTTGCTGGCCATTGCTGCGCTGTGGCACGACACTTCACACAAGTCGACCGGACATCCTCCAAGGCCTGCTTTCGCCTCACCAATGATGAGGCAGGTTGGATGAAGAAGAAGAAGAAGAAGAGGAGGAGGAGGAGGAGGAGGAGGAGGCGAAGGAGGAAGAGGCGGACTTCACGATGTGGTGAAGGAGACATTGAGGTGCGATGGAGAGGTTGGCCTGTCCAATGCCACCTCATATTGGTTTGGTCACACCTCTGCCTCCATTCTCATTCCACTCTTCTCTTGACCAGCCACGCTATTTCAGCTTGTCCCGCCATCACTTTGACGACTGCATGCAAAGTTCAAAGCACCCAGGTGTCAGGGGCAGCAGATGTTGACAAGGCGAAGCAGGGTAGAATTGTAGGATGGAGGAGAACTGGAGGCATGTGTATGGCCACTGCATCCCCTCACTTCGAGACGTATTTCGGTGTAGCATCCACTCCATTCAGTGGCGAGATTCGCAGCTCACAACTCACTGCACCAACATTGTTGATCAACGATTGGCTAGACCAGCGCAGCTGAAGTGATCCCACCACCCACACCCACACCAACACCCACAGCCACTCACTAAGCCAACCAAACCTCCAGTACTTGTCGCACCACCTTCCTCCCGATCCTACCCACAGAGAAGGCAAAGAGAAGGTAGTGCGTGGCAACAGACCTGCTTTATTAATTCAATCATGCTATGGGGTGTGGGGAGGGGAAACAAAAAAGGGGTGGGGTGGGGTGGGGAACGGTCCCTAATGGCTGTGGCAGCAGAAGAGCCGCCACGGACTTCTGCGCCTATTCCTTATCCCGGGTTGACGCTGTGGCCCTAAAACAGTCAATGGAAGTGCAGGACTACGAGGAGGAGGAGGAGGAGGAGGAGGAGGAGGAGACATGGGAAGAAGGCGAGAGTTGGAGTGAGGCCAACTTACGGGGTTGTCGAGCGTTCCACTCCCGCCACCAGCGCTCAGCTAAAAGAGGAAACACAACCGTGCCCATGCAGACAATGCCCTCAAATCTGGCCACCCGATTTGACAGCAACGCTCACTCTACAGCCAGCTGTCCGAGAAATGCAAAGCAATCACCTAGAACATGTGTCACACTGTTCTACTGCCCGACTAACCACCATGTCTAGTCTGCAACACATCGTGCACCTACTGACTGAGCATGAAATCATGAAGCCAGTCTTGAGCTAGAGCTGCTATGCAGCACCTGCTATGTGAGCTGGGGAGTAGTAGTAATAGGAGGAGGAGGAGGATGTGAGGTAAAGGAAGACAGTGAGACTCACTTGGATCCGTGCGTAGACACGCGGTCCCAGTGGTCGGTGCAACCTCCTCATCAGGAAGAGGTGTAACCGCGAAGCTAGTCGCGTCCCGCTCCACTGAGCCTGACGCCGGCCTCCCTCCACGCCGGTTGGACGTTCTCGCCTCCACTCCAACTGAGCGCCGGTGGCGCTGCCCCGTCGCGCCTCCCATCTGCGTCACGTCTACAAGGCAGCACACTCATTAGCACTATGCACACACCTACAGTCGAAGAGCGTGCCAACGAATGCACCGCATCCCCATACGCACAACCACAAGAGCAGCCTGAATGTGCTGCCCCAACTGAGCAGCACGAAGGCCCAGTATGCCAACAGGAAGGTCCCGAAGACGACTTCTCTCTCCGCTAGCAGCATAATACGCAAACCACGGAAATATGGCGATTGCGACGACGCGGCTGACACATCGATCGATGGCACCATCGAAGACGCCGAATTCAAATGCACGTGCAGCGTGCGTGCTTGGTTGCATGCGCGCTTGCAAGGATGGAATGGGTGGAGCAGGCTGGACGCCACTGGGGTTGTGTGGTGGTGGTGGTGGTGGTGGTGGTGGTGGTGGTGGTGGTGGTGGTGGTGGTGGTGGTGGTGGTGGTGGTGGTGGTGGTGGTGGTGGTGGTGGTGGTGGTGGTGGTGGTGGTGGTGGTGGTGGTGGTGGTGGTGGTGGTGGTGGTGGTGGTGGTGGTGGTGGTGGTGGTGGTGGTGGTGGTGGTGGTGGAAGCTTCGTGGGCGACGTAGGCAAAGAGAGACTTGAGGACCAAATGGCCACAGTGAAAGTAGACAAATTGCTGCACACCCCGTGGTGACATGTGATCCAGCCATCAAGTCGCCTCTCCGAGTCAGGCTTTACTGTGCTTGCCGTGTGGTGAGGCTTTGCGAGCCATGCAGGCAGGCATGGCGTCACTTGGGAGCAGAAGTTACGTGGTCTTTGTGAACCAGGCCCACGGTGACTGCGGTGAAGGGAGTATGGGAAGCAAACAGTCCACGATGCATGATGCAGTGCTGTGGCTCGTCGGCTGCGTTTCCTCCTTTCTAGCCATTTCATGTCTCCTGATTAGAAGGCCCCAATGCTTAAACTAATCACTACCCAAGTCAATCGTGTTGCACTGACGAGCATTATTTAGTAGCGTTGGACGATGCCACTTTGGAGAGTTAGCATTTGGGTTTGCGGCATATGGGAGAAGTTCAGACGAAGGGAGTGTAGTGCAGATGGGGCGGTGTAGGCTATGAGAGTGATGCGCTCGGCAATGTGAGCTCGGGTTTTGCGACTCTGGGACACAGTGAAATGGGTGAGGGCAAAAGCAGTGGCGAAGGCAGGGGCCTTTGACACCCGTGGTTTGCAACGCGTCTGCCACGTCTCCTCAATGACAAAAGCAAGCCGGTCTGATGGTTGCGGATCTGCTCTGTGCTAGGTTTGCCAGCATTCAAGGCACTTCGGTAGAAGCTCTTCCTGGCAGTGATAGTGCTTTAGCAATCCTAGTGCATTTTGCTCTCGACTGCTCAAACAGCTCTTGTGTGCAAATAACTACCCAAGCATAACTATGCTTCGTACTCTTGCATTACCATATATCCACAAACGCAACTGCTACTATAACTGGACTAAACAGGAAATCGTTTGTTGTTGTTGTTGTTGTTGTTGTTGTTGTTGTTGTTGTTGTTGTTGTTGTTGTTGCATATTGCTTTGCATTCGGTAACTTGCTCATCTAAAGCACCTTTGCACGTCCTCGCGTCACCTCGCCAGCGACATTGATGATGCTTCCCAAGGACACCGCGCGACCCTGCCGTGTGATTATCATGTCTACACGACTGAGGTTTGAGTGGTGGGAGTGCATTGTCTTTTGCGGCCTCGAGCGATTAAAGTGGATTATTTGTGTGCCTGTGCACTTTTGTGGCAGTTGGTTTGGGCTTATAGACGAGTGTGCCGGAAGGAACGGGAGTGGCGTATTTTTGCAGTGCAACATTGTCAAAGCAGTGAGAGCCAATGGTGGGCTAGCACTGCACCGTAGTCATTTGCGCTCTTTAGATGTGTTGTGGCCTTTGTCTTACCACGGCTGCTTGTGTTTGGTTGGCCAAATTGAACCAATTGTAGCTGACTCATGGTGCTCGTCGATGTGCTGCGATTCTGAAGGTGAGGTTGGGTGTGTGAAGGCTATAGCGCTTGCAATTGGCGCGTGGAGTGGCTTTGAGCCTGCTCGGAACAAATGCATGGTCAGCGAGAGGTGGTGTGTGTGTGGTTTGCGTGGTGGAGAGTGAGTGAAGAGCACACCTCCTGTCGATTGGCTGTTCGTACTTACACGGATGATGTTAAGTGAAGAGACTGCATTAGCGAAGCAGGTCTTGGCCTCGCATTCAGCTGTAGCGTTGTCAGCAAGTGCAGGGGGCGTGGACACGAGACTGCAACCGCTCTCCTCCTCCTCCTCCTCCTCCCCATTCTTCTTCTTCTGCTGCAGCTGCAGCTGCAGGTGCGACTCACTGCACCACTTTGAGACGGCGGTCTCGACCCCTCGAGTTCTGCTCACAGGAGTCTGTACAATCATTGGTGCAGAAGTGCGGATAGCACGGCAAGTAAGTCGGATAAGCCTGTTGGCTGTAACGCAGCGAACAGTGCGATGTGTTTCAGCATTAACACCTACTCATTATGTTCTTGCTAGTAAGTGTTCACTGTGTGCTTTCTTATCCATTTCCTCTATCCTCACATTTGCTGTACAGAGTATTAAGGAGAAGTATCTTCATTATGTGGCAGCGATGAGTGCGACTCTCGCCTTTGCTATGGCTTCGCACGTCCCTCGAGCAAGGTTGGATTGGTGGAAGTGAGTTGTTGCCCTCTTTTCTGTGCAGCTGCAGAATCGGTGGTGGTTTTGTATTTTGGATGGAGGAGTGCTTTTAACATTTATCCGTAGGTAGGTCTTTTCAGGTAGTATGTGTGTGGTAGAGGGTGTGTTCGATTTAGTTGACTAGCTGCTATTAGGTGGATTGGATTAAATTGGATTCGATTAAATTAAATTCGATTCGATTGGATTAGATTCCGTTCGATTGGATTAGATTCCATTCGATTGGATTAGATTCGGTTCGATTGGATTGGATTCGATTCGATTGGATTAGATTCGATCCAATTGGGTTGCCTTGGATTTGATTCGATTGAATTAGATTCGATTGGATTGGATTAGATTCGATTCGATTGTGTTGGATTGGATCTGATTGGCTTGGATTGGATTCGATTCGTCTCTATTAGATTCGATTTGATTGTGTTGCATTAGGTTCAAATGGATTCGATTCGATTGGAATTGATTCGATTCGATTCGATTGTGTTGGATTCCATTCGGTTGGATTAGATTCGATTCGATTGGTTTGAATTTGATTCCATTGTGTTGTTTCGATTCAATTGGAATGGATTCGGTTTAATTGGATTGGATTAGATTTGATTTGATTGGATTCGATTCGATTCGATTCAGTTGGATTGGATTCGATTCGATTGGGTTGGATTAGATTGGATTCGATTCGATTCAGTTGGATTGGATTCAATTCGATTGGCTTGGATTAGATTCGATTGGGTTGGATTCGATTCGATTAAATTGGATTCGATTGGATTTAATTCGATTCGATTGGATTGTGTTGGATTAGGCTCAGTTGGATTCGATTCGATTTGTTTGGTTTGAATTTGATTCGATTGTGTTGATTCGATTCAATTGGAATGGAATAGGTTCAATTGGATGGGATTGGATTCGATTTGATCGGATTCGACTCGATTCGATTGGGTTGGATTCCATTCGATTCGATTGAATTGGATTCGATTGGATTGGATTGGATTCCATTCGATTAAGTTGGATTCGATTTAATTGGTTTGGATTCGATTCGATTAAGTTGGATTCGATTCGATTGGATTGAATTGGATTCGATTTGATTGGATTCAATTCGATTCGATTGAGTTGGATTCGAATCGATTGGATTAAATTCGATTGGATTCTTTTTGGCTCCCTTTACACGCCTGCATGCTTTTGTGAATGCAAGGCCTCATAATGCGAGTGTTGGGAGGTTTGGTATTCCAACTGCAAGGCCTACTCACGCCCATTTTTCACTGCACAATGGTTGAGGCGAGAAATTGGAAGTGTTTCGGCAATGCGGCAATGCGTCAATGCGTCAATCGGTTTGCTGCCTTAGTGACTTAGTGGCGGTGGATTGGGATTAGTGGGACATGGCTATGTAGAGAAGTGTTTCGACTTTACCAAGTACTTGGTGCCTATTGGCTGTTTTCTTGCCAACAGGTATTCATTGCATTTTCATGCCTCGTAGTTATTATTCATTGCGTTGCTAATCTATGTTTACATTGATAGAATGGAGGTTGAAGGGGTGGGTGCGGTTCCTGTGAGGACTTCTTCGCATTCCTCACTCGCTAGGGATGGAGGCATTGTGTGGCAGCGATGAGTGTGGCTGTCGCCTTCGCTATCACTTCACGCGTTCCTCGGTTAGGATTGGATTGGATTGGATCGGACTAGGACTGCCTGTCCGCCTGGAACGGAGCTTGCAAACTGCCTAGATCGCATTCTACTGAACCTACCCATCACCGGACTCGAGCGTCGACATCAGGCAATCTGGGAGGAGGTTGAAATGTTGACTAGCGAAACTGCTTCAATTTGCTGCTTGGAGGCTTCTATTTGGGTGCTGTGTGTGTCACTCAGCAGCCTAGAGGTGCCTCAGCTGCTGTGGGGAGGTGAGAAGTGCGCTGGTCTTCACTCATGGGCAACAAGTAGTAAGCAGGAGAGAGGTGTTGTGCGTATCTCTGTCACTTCTGCCTATGTAAATCGGCTGAATAGCAGGAATGCATGCATTTGGTGTTCTGATTGGGACTTTGCTGCGGCAGGGTTGATAAGGACTGAGAGCGCCAAAGGGGCTTGTGCCTTGCCTTGCCTTGCCTTGCCTTGCCTTGCCTTGCCATGGCAAGGTGGCGGCAACTTTGCTTACAATGCACCGACTAATCAGACGTGGAGGAGCAGTCCGTGCAGAGTGAGCATGCATTTAGATGTGGTCGTTGCGTGTGCAGAGTGAGGAGACGACTTCAGCATGTCTTCACTTCGAATTGCTTCCACAGGGTCTATTGGCATGCAGAGTAAATGGAGAAGTCAAATTGGCCCTGTCAGCGTTGAGTGGTCAAAGCCACGATTGTGGCAGAACGATGAGGCCTTGCAGTGGTTAGAAGTGTGCACTTAACTAGAACAACGCTGGAATCACTGGAAGTGCACTTGGACATCTACCGCCTTCTGGTGGTTGATGTGGGGAAGACGCCGTTGAGGCAGGGATCATGCCACACCCACTAGACCACTCCCTTATCCTAGGCGGCGAAAGTGCGCTTCCAACCCGACAAGCACGCCCTAGTCCTCCTCCTTCTCCTCGCATCCCCTCCCTCGCCCTCCTTCCCATCTTCCCACCCATTCTTACGAGAAAACTCCTCCTACCTTCAAACTCTTTACTTTACTACCTATGTGGCCAGCCCAGTGGCTGGTGGAATGGTGGACAATGCGATAAGGTGGGTGGTGGAGGGCCTTCGGTGTGGCCGCAGTCAGGCTTCACAGTCAGGTCGTAGGAGCAGTGGGAATAGCTGGCTGTGCCTCTGCTCCCGATGCTCTTCGACAATCAACTGCCCTGCGCAACATTTTTGCTTGCGTGTTTGGGAGTCGCGTAGCTTATTTGTGGCAGTGCATTCAGCTTGCTCGCATGGTTGTATTTCGGGACCGTGGCCAACTGTGTGTGTCTCAGTTTCGCTAATAAAACTCCTGCGTTTTAGATGTGGGGAGGTTGCAGCGATTACTGGAGTCGTGTGTCCACGCACCGATCCAAGTAAGTCCTAGTGTCTTCCTTCCGCTTGCCTCCTCCTCCTCCTCAGCTCACATTGCAGGTGCTGCATAGGAGCTGTAGTTGAAGACGTGCTTCATGCTTTCATGCTCAGTGAGTTGGTGCACAATATCTTGCAGATCAGACATGGTGATTGGTCGGGCAGTAGAACAGTGTCACACATCTTCTAGTTGTCTTGCTTCCCTACTCCTCACTCAGGGGGCAGTAGTGCGAGAGTTTGTGTCACTGAAACTCGCCAGATTCGTGGGCATTGTCTGTATTGGCATGGTTGTGTTCCTTCTTTCAGCTGAGCGCTGGTGGCGAGAGTGGAATGCTCAACAGCCCCGTGAGTTGGCCTCACTCAAACACTCGCCTTCTGCTCATGTCTCCTCATCCTCCTCGTGCTGCACTTCCATTGACTGTTTTGGGGCCACAGCGTCAGCCCGGGTTAAGGAGTAGGCGCAGAAGACCGTGGCGGCTCTTCTGCTGCCACAGCCGTTAGGGACGTTTCCCCCACCCTACCCCACCCATTCCTCTTCTGTTTCCCCTCCCCACACCCTCACCCCATAGCATGATTGTATCAATAAAGCAGGTCTGTTGCCACGCATCATTCTAACAAAGCTTTTGTCACGGCAATACCTTCTTCTGCCTTCTATGTGGGCAAGATGAGGTGGGTGGTGGTGCGACCGGGATGCGACCAGATGCGTGATGCCATTGCTTCCTGTGGAAGAGGTTGCACTGGCCACTTGAGACGTGTGCCTTGACACCGACTGAAGTGAGCTTCACTGACTCCTTCCTTTGTTTCCCGTGTCTCCTCCTCCTCCTCCTCCTACCGCTCTAGCTCAATTCGCATTGTTGGTGTTCCCTGGGCGATGCGTAGGTGAATAGGTGCAGTCCAGTGGCCAACAGTCGCACCAGTCAAGGGTGGTAGCTGACTAGACCGTGTTTGCACAACAACAACAACAACAACAACAACCACAGCAGTAGCAGTAGCAGCAGCAGCAGCAGCAGCATAGCACTGGGTCCGCACGCACACCTGCCTCTTCTGAGCCACTGCTTCCCACTCTTTCTGCACTTCAGTACGCACTCGACTGCTGTCTACAGTTGGCAAAATAAGTCCACACACTCCTCTCCGATGCTCGGTAGCTCTTTGCCCATTCGTAATAACAATAATGAAAGCATATGAGCTATGTCAATCACTCGAACGCGCCGTCACCTTGCAAAGCAGCGTCAGCAGTAGTCATGGCGACGACGATTAAAAGTGGAATATTAATTGGCTGAAGAGAGCAACACATTAAAAGCACAAACCACTCAATTTGTATTCATTATTTATTTTGCGAAGCAAAATTATTAAGTCGGCACTATGAAATGCAAGAGTGCATATTTAGAGCAGATGTGTTTAATGTCGGATGTTCACATGTGACTGAGATTGCAGTGGGCAGACTTGGAGCTGTTTCGGCTACTAGGAGGAGGTTGCACTGAGATTGGGTCATTTCACTACAATGCTGTTATCTGATGTCTTGCATTGGCTCACTGAGCAGAACGCCAAGCCTGACTACTCACGGCACGTTGGAGGGCACTGCGTGAGAAGGATGTTGTAAATGACCCCGTCATCAGTCATTATTCATCAGTCATCAGTCATTAGACATCAGGCCCGTCTGCGTTCGCTGTTAGGTCATGGCAGTCGTGTTGCAGGGTGCGAGATACCACGCTAGCCATTTGCTGTGTGCGAGATGCGGTGCTTGCTGGCCATTGCTGCGCTGTGGCACGACACTTCACACAAGTCGACCGGACATCCTCCAAGGCCTGCTTTCGCCTCACCAATGATGAGGCAGGTTGGATGAAGAAGAAGAAGAAGAAGAAGAGGAGGAGGAGGAGGAGGAGGAGGCGAAGGAGGAAGAGGCGGACTTCACGATGTGGTGAAGGAGACATTGAGGTGCGATGGAGAGGTTGGCCTGTCCAATGCCACCTCATATTGGTTTGGTCACACCTCTGCCTCCATTCTCATTCCACTCTTCTCTTGACCAGCCACGCTATTTCAGCTTGTCCCGCCATCACTTTGACGACTGCATGCAAAGTTCAAAGCACCCAGGTGTCAGGGGCAGCAGATGTTGACAAGGCGAAGCAGGGTAGAATTGTAGGATGGAGGAGAACTGGAGGCATGTGTATGGCCACTGCATCCCCTCACTTCGAGACGTATTTCGGTGTAGCATCCACTCCATTCAGTGGCGAGATTCGCAGCTCACAACTCACTGCACCAACATTGTTGATCAACGATTGGCTAGACCAGCGCAGCTGAAGTGATCCCACCACCCACACCCACACCAACACCCACAGCCACTCACTAAGCCAACCAAACCTCCAGTACTTGTCGCACCACCTTCCTCCCGATCCTACCCACAGAGAAGGCAAAGAGAAGGTAGTGCGTGGCAACAGACCTGCTTTATTAATTCAATCATGCTATAGGGTGTGGGGAGGGGAAACAAAAAAGGGGTGGGGTGGGTGGGGTGGGGAACGGTCCCTAATGGCTGTGGCAGCAGAAGAGCCGCCACGGACTTCTGCGCCTATTCCTTATCCCGGGTTGACGCTGTGGCCCTAAAACAGTCAATGGAAGTGCAGGACTACGAGGAGGAGGAGGAGGAGGAGGAGGAGGAGGAGGAGACATGGGAAGAAGGCGAGAGTTGGAGTGAGGCCAACTTACGGGGTTGTCGAGCGTTCCACTCCCGCCACCAGCGCTCAGCTAAAAGAGGAAACACAACCGTGCCCATGCAGACAATGCCCTCAAATCTGGCCACCCGATTTGACAGCAACGCTCACTCTACAGCCAGCTGTCCGAGAAATGCAAAGCAATCACCTAGAACATGTGTCACACTGTTCTACTGCCCGACTAACCACCATGTCTAGTCTGCAACACATCGTGCACCTACTGACTGAGCATGAAATCATGAAGCCAGTCTTGAGCTAGAGCTGCTATGCAGCACCTGCTATGTGAGCTGGGGAGTAGTAGTAATAGGAGGAGGAGGAGGAGGATGTGAGGTAAAGGAAGACAGTGAGACTCACTTGGATCCGTGCGTAGACACGCGGTCCCAGTGGTCGGTGCAACCTCCTCATCAGGAAGAGGTGTAACCGCGAAGCTAGTCGCGTCCCGCTCCACTGAGCCTGACGCCGGCCTCCCTCCACGCCGGTTGGACGTTCTCGCCTCCACTCCAACTGAGCGCCGGTGGCGCTGCCCCGTCGCGCCTCCCATCTGCGTCACGTCTACAAGGCAGCACACTCATTAGCACTATGCACACACCTACAGTCGAAGAGCGTGCCAACGAATGCACCGCATCCCCATACGCACAACCACAAGAGCAGCCTGAATGTGCTGCCCCAACTGAGCAGCACGAAGGCCCAGTATGCCAACAGGAAGGTCCCGAAGACGACTTCTCTCTCCGCTAGCAGCATAATACGCAAACCACGGAAATATGGCGATTGCGACGACGCGGCTGACACATCGATCGATGGCACCATCGAAGACGCCGAATTCAAATGCACGTGCAGCGTGCGTGCTTGGTTGCATGCGCGCTTGCAAGGATGGAATGGGTGGAGCAGGCTGGACGCCACTGACTGGGGTTGTTGTGGTGGTGGTGGTGGTGGTGGTGGTGGTGGTGGTGGTGGTGGTGGTGGTGGTGGTGGTGGTGGTGGTGGTGGTGGTGGTGGTGGTGGTGGTGGTGGTGGTGGTGGTGGTGGTGGTGGTGGTGGTGGTGGTGGTGGTGGTGGTGGTGGTGGTGGTGGAAGCTTCGTGGGCGACGTAGGCAAAGAGAGACTTGAGGACCAAATGGCCACAGTGAAAGTAGACAAATTGCTGCACACCCCGTGGTGACATGTGATCCAGCCATCAAGTCGCCTCTCCGAGTCAGGCTTTACTGTGCTTGCCGTGTGGTGAGGCTTTGCGAGCCATGCAGGCAGGCATGGCGTCACTTGGGAGCAGAAGTTAGGTGGTCTTTGTGAATCAGGCCCACGGTGACTGCGGTGAAGGGAGTATGGGAAGCAAACAGTCCACGATGCATGATGCAGTGCTGTGGCTCATCAGCTGCGTTTCCTCCTTTCTAGCCATTTCATGTCCCCTGATTAGAAGGCCCTAATGCTTAGACGAATCCCTACCTAAGTCAATCGTGTTGCACTGACGAGCATTATTTAGTAGCGTTGGACGATGCCACTTTGGAGAGTTAGCATTTGGGTTTGCGGCATATGGGAGAAGTTCAGACGAAGGGAGTGTAGTGCAGATGGGGTGGTTTAGGCTATGAGAGTGACGCTCTAATACTTTGTTTGATCGAACTGCCGATTTCGGTCACTTGGGTGGCCATATTGCACTGAGCCGTTTGGTCGGCCTTTGGTCCGTGCCAGCAGCCCCCATGCCCTCTGTTTTCAGAATACATTTATTCTTCCACCAGTGCTATGCCCTCTTTTACCTTAAAGGGAGTCTCGGGAGGCTGCATTGATGGCAGCGGAAAGCGGACCCGACTTTGATGGTTTTTATCCTGCTCTATGCCGCTTCTAGCAAATTTTGGCAGTGTGAAATAAGTGCATGTGCTATGGATAGTAGAACCTCTGGTATCTCGTATCAGAAGAGCTTTGATCGACGTCTACCTTAGGCATCGCCCTCGCCCTCGTGTTTGATAGGGAAGCTATCAACAACTGAAGCGACACTAACCGTGAACTCCATGTCCGGTGGAACGGCCAAGAGAGACCTGTAACGCTGTGGTCAAGCATCCTCCGTAAGCTCTCTCTCCTGTTCTCAGATGTTGAATGTGCAGGATGCCATTGGATAGCATCGTGTTATGCTTTGCACACTTGGATCGCATGCATTTTCTTCCTATGAGGCCTGACCGCCACATTTGCTCAGGTTTCTACGATGTCCTTGTGCTTCTTCTACGGCATCAGTTAAGCCTGCAATCGCTATATGTGCTGCGTGTGTCTCCACCCATTCGAAAACTTGGATTCGTATCTCCATCTTACATTGGACCAAATTGTCGTGGGAGAGGACGGCCAAGAAATGCGCATTTGCTGCACTGAGTGCTACACGGAATTGATGGCACTACAGGAACACATGCGTTCGAATCTCGATGACTGAGACGGTTAGCTCGTGGGTGCTTCTCGCAGCACTGATTACGTTGTGATGGATAACACGGGAGGCTGACGAAGGGAAGCGTCTGGGACGACGCTCGAAAGAAGAGAGTGGCTGTGTAATACTTTGTTTGTTTAAACTGCCGGTTTCGATGACTTGGGTGGCCATAGAGTACTGAGCCGGTTGGGCGGCCTTTGGGCCGTGCCAACAGCCCCGAAGTGCTCTGTGTCCAGAAGAAATATATTCTACCCCCAGTACTATGCCTTCTCTTTCCTTAAATGGAGCCTTGGGAGGCTACAGATCTTACCGTTGTCCAGCTATCTAACTAGTCAAAATTTTTCATCTGATTTACTACAACCAATAGGCTTCGGTAGAGGTTATTGCGTTGTAGTTTTCAATAATTTTCCATGCATATATCATATATATATACAAAATATTTGATTCAGTCTTGAGATGCATTTACTACATAACAGGTTTAAACACTGAAATTTTCGTAGTAATTTGTCTTGCTTTTGCTTGCCTAATCACTTTTGGCTTTTAAGCACTTATTTTTCTTTTTTCTTTTTCCTTTCTTATAAGCGACATTTTCTGCAGTTGTAAATTTAAAAGCTTTTTCTGAGCTTGATGTTTTTTAAATTTTTCACTGCTTTGTTGGCTATTTGATCTGTCGTTGATTTAATTTTCTTTCCTAGTTTTTGCTTCTTGTTTGATATTGATGCTGCTTTTTAAGGGCACCGCTGGTTCGTATTGTTAGCACAGCTACTTGCCCATCGTCTCGTGTAATGGTGATCTTTGCTGATATTGACTCCCTGGTGTCGGTGCCTAAAGCGAGCGATCAGATTTTCAAAGATGAGTGTGCATTTTCTTTTGCTGCTCCGGATGATAAGAACGGATTATTCATATGCTTGCGCACTTTTGTGGGAATTGGTTCAGATTTTATAGATGAATACGTCAGAAGAACCGGGAACCCAGTGTTTTTGCAGTACAAAATTGTCAAATTATTCAAGGCCAAAGGCGAGTTCCCACTTTTTCTCGATCAGTTGGGATTTTTGTGTGTGTTTTCTAGCTTATACCACTGTTTCCTGTGTTTTGTTGGCTGAATTTATTTATGTTGCTGGCTTATTCTGACGCTTTTCGATATATTTAGATCCAAAAGATAAATTTGAATCCACCAAGCCTAAAAAACTTGCAATTGGCATACCGGGTGGCTTTGAACTTCCCCAGGACAAATACACGGTCAGTGAGAAGTGGTGTCTGCGTCGTTTTCCTGGGGAACACTCACTGGATATTCCCTGTCCTTCGGAGGGCTCTGTGGTCACTGATATGTCACATTTGGAAGGCCTGGGTCTTTCAAGCAAGGTCATGTCCTGTATCAATAGTGTTCAGCGTTGTGATTCAGCCATTCTTGTGGCGGAACGCGCGTGTGCCGCCGCTGCCTGGGAGGCTGAAAATGCTTGTCCTATTTCCAAATTCGCCCTCAGTTTAGTTCAACTGAACAACGGGGTCACTGTTCCACCTAGGCGAGTGGTTTTTCGCGATTTCGATCATTTTTCTGATTGAAGCAGTTACGCTACGAGTCGACCACATGCCTCTCATCATTAGCACCACTTGGTTGTTTCTTCCACTGCCGGTTTCATATACTTATAGGCTTAGTTTTCCATTTGATCCTTGCATGGCATGCATGCTGCATGTGGTTCCTGGTAGTTTATGACAAGTGGGGTTAAGCGAAGTTGATGGTCACAAAAGGATAGATTATGTTGATGACATTTCTTACTGACGGCAGAATGAGTTGCTTATTTTTACTTGGAGTTTGGAGCAAAGCTAAGATTTGGCAATCAGTTGAGCCGCGACCACACCTGTTTTTTTCCCGCCTAACACTTTGTGTGGGTTGGGGAATGGCCAAAGGTACTAGGGAATGTAAGAAATGGTACTGTGCTATAGACTAGCGCATTACTCTGCCATTTGACAAGAGCGCAAATGGAGTGTTAGTCTCCACATCGGTTATGAGATCGGTTGCAGATGTGTTAAGTACTTTTAATCAGTCTATGAATGTCATTCTAGTGGTCTCAAATGTCATAAGTGTGACTTGACGACAAATCTGTGGATGAATCTTACCGACGGGACGATATCCTGTGGTCGAAGGTTTTGGGACGGTTCGGGCGGCAACAATCACGCGATTGAACACTACGAGCGTACCAAGTACCCTCTGGCCGTGAAATTGGGTACAATCACACCCAACGTGAGTTATTGGTACTACTCTGTAAATTTTGTCTTGTTTTCAGTTGCTCTCCGTCTTAATGTTGCTATGTACTGTAGGTGTCCTTTTGGTTAGCTTAAGGATGCTGCGAACAAAGTACTTCAAGGAGCTGGAATGAGATGAGCCAATAAGTGGATGTTGGGGCACTGTGGATTGGGCAGAAATGGGTGAATGCTTAAGTGTGTAAATGGATGGGTGTGAGGGATTCCTGTGTGCTTGGACGAAAGGGTGGTTTGGTTTGGAGTAGGTTAGGGACTGGACATACATATGTCCACATATGATCTGGAGGTGCTTTTACGGTGTTGAGGTGGAGAGAGCCGCGAATGAACTGTGGAGTAGTCGCTGATATCTTGGACAGGTAGATGTATGGGCTGAGAATGTGCTCTGGTTGGGTGAAGAAGAAATAAATTGATGGATGTGTGTCGAGGTGGTGGACACTTGGTTGTCTGGTTGGACAGTTGCTGAAAGTAATGGGTGGACGAATAGATGAAGAGTTCAGATGCGGATACATAAGTGTTTAATCGATGAATGAGTGGATTTGGTGAATGAGGGTGGATGACTGGTTGGTTGGAGGAAGGGGTGTGGAGCAATGGCGACCAATAGACAGGCAGGTCCTGGACGCACTTCATCAGCTTTTTTCGATTTGCAGAGCGCTGAAGTCTTCTCCTACGCGGAGGACGACATGGTGACTGACCCACTGTTGGCTCAGCATCTTGCTCACTTTGGTATTGACATGCAGCGTCAGCGCAAGACCGATCGTACTGTGATGGAGATGGAAGTAGAGGCGAACGAGCGACTGGGCGAGTGGCTGACTCTGCAGGAGGCTGATCGCACCCTCACACCGCTTTATGGGCCAAGTCTGACCGGCCTGGTCAACCTCGGCAACACGTGCTATATTAACTCGGCCATACAGGTGACGGAAACACTCAGCTACCATTAGAGCTCCTTGATTCATTCCTTTTTCCATCGTTTAGTGTTTAACCATGTTACGAGCTTGGTTTTCTTGGAAGTTCGTGTAAATGCCTAGGTTTTTACGTAGACACATTCTTTTGATCGTCGACCATCCCCCTCCCCAGGTTCTCTTCGCGATAGAGGTCTTCCGCAGTCGCTACGCCCTCGCCTTGCCCAGCTTCGTGGAGTCGGCGATGGATGCAGTGGCGCGCAGTGGAAGTGCTACCGCCGCTGTAGAGTCCTTCGGCCTGCAGATAAGCAAATTGGGTAGGGCGCTCTGCTCCGGCGTCTACTCGTTTCCTGCCATAGAGATTGGTGACATGAAAGGAGGAGAGGTGGTGCCCAAACAACCAGGTGAGTTTCCTAGAATTATTCCACTGTCCATTCAATCTAACCTGAATTGTTGGTTTAATCACGCAATTCACATTCGTCCACCTTGTCTATAGGCATCCGTCCACGCATGTTTCGTCACCTCATGGGTCGTACGAACGCGGAGTTTGCGAGCAAGCAGCAGCAGGATGTGCAGGAGTTCCTTGTCCACCTCTTTAACCTTGTGGAACGCGATGTGGACGAAAGCTCAACAGTTGGCGCTCCTTCCCCCCTACATTCGCTTGCTTTCGCTGTGGAGGACCGTATTCAATGTGGTTTGACCGGGAAGGTTCGTTCACCTCTTGCTCAGTCTTTACGGCTACATTCACGTACCCACTGAACACTCCAATCGTCGAAGTATGCATTCCTCGACTGGCTCATCTTTACGTTTACGAGGACCTTCTTTTAACCAACCATCCATCTATCTACCCACATATTACCCGCGTATCACCCTTTCATCCGTTTTCACACTCCTCCATCCCTCTAACCATTCCATGGATTTGTGCGTCCAGACGTCCCAACCATCCAGCCATTCAACTGCTGCATTTTTTCTGCCTAGCTACTCCAACGAACCATCTCGTAAATTGATCCTTTCAACCATTCGTCCACATTGCATTCAACATTGTGCTCTGGATTCAAGAACCTATGCTTTGTTCTCTGCTTAACAGGTTCAATACAAGGAACGAATGGAGACAATTCTCTGCCTGCCGATTCCACTGGAGGCGGCAACAAACACGGACGAGGTTGCTGCCTATGAAAAACGCAAGAGCGAAGCAGAGAAGACGAAGACGCCTTTCAAGGAGGATCCGGTGTACCTAAAAATTGGTATTGATGTGAGTATTTTGCTACACTGTAACGGAAGATCCAAGGTCGGTGCTAGGAAGCTCTGATTTATTTGGGTAGGCCTGCCTCTCGGCTTGGGCAGCGCAAGAGACAGTGCGAGATTTCATTTCTCCGGCCACTGATCCACCCGGTCAAAGGACGACGGCGCTTCGTTCCTCCCGCTTGATCACCTTCCCCGACATTCTCTGTGTGCAGATGCTCAAATTCACTCTAGGCGAGAACTGGCTCCCACGAAAGTTGAATGTAGCCATTCAGCTTGACGCAAATTCTGCGGTGGATGGACGTCCGCAATGTGGATGGCGGTTGGATCTTTCTGCTCTGCGTGCTCCCGGTGGACTTCAACCTGGCGAGGAGGCTATGCCTAGTAAGGAAAAGTATTTTATGTTTCATAGTACGTCTTAAGTTTGTAGCAGCCTCAAATGGTTGATTTTCTAGCATGCTTTTAAATTTTATGAGCATTATTCAGCCTCTGATCTGGAAACACGATGCTTGAATTAAGGGTAACAAATGCTACTAATGAATCATTTAAGTAGTTAATCTCACTTGATGCTGTTTCTGCCTCTACTGGCTTTTGCATCAACTGGAGGCCACTTAAAGGCAAATTTCGCATCTTTTTTTCACCGTGATTTCCAGTTTTTTTTGCTGAAAGGACTTTGAGTTGCTTCTGAAAAAGCTTAAAGAAGTTACCTCCGAAAATGCTATGCTACCTCAAGTTCTGGCAGGAGGATCGCAAGTTGAGGCGAAATTAGCAGAATCTCATGCACTCACTATGAAGACTAACTCGTAGGTGATTGAAAAGACTCTTCTAGTTGAGAACGTAGTTAAGTAAAGTGAAATTTAATTAGTCATATCCTATTTTAAGCTTCATTTACGGCACTCGTGGTGATTGCCTTTTTGCGTCGGTCCTCATACCAGTGTTTGAGTTAGTACCGATCAGTCTTGAATCAGAAAATGAAGGGTTCACGATACTTTTCTTTGCTACCTGGCGCCTGTGATGTATCTCGAAGATCTTGTTAGAGCCATTCTTGTTAAACTACTTGTGTTGGAAGCAGCTGTTTATGATATGTCTTTTAATTCCCCTTTCACTGAAGCGATGGAGTTTCTCTTTTACACTTTATTCAATATCTACCATTGTCCTCTTATTTATCCCGTGGGTTATAGCAATGAATTATGAGCCGTATTTGGTTTTTGGTCTTTTAAACCTGATTTGCTTTGATCGCATCTGCTAGGTGATGCCAGTGACCAACAGTCGCAGCAGTCACGGGCGGCAGTAGACGAGGCCGTGGCGGAGCAGCTGCAGAGTATGGGCTTTACGCGCAACGCCTGTCTGCGCGCCTGTTTAGCAACGACCTCGAACGCGGAGGAGGCGCTAAACTGGCTGATGGAACATTTGGATGACAGTGATCTCAACGATCCCATCCCTGGCGTCACATCTTCTGACCTTACTGCTTCCAGAGTTACCGTTGATACGGGTGCCCTTGCTACACTGCTTGAAATGGGTATTAGGGAGGATCTTGTGAGTTACATTCCCTCCCCTTCCTTTTATTCCGAGAGTCTCATCACAGCTCTGATAATCTCAACATAGTAGCATTTCGTTGACACGCCTCTTTTGATTATCATAAGGCCGTGGTGTAGTGTGCTAATATAACACACAAGAAGGAAATAGTTGTCATATTATCATTTATTAACACTGTGGAAAGACTTGAAAATCCGAATGTGTGGGAGTAGGCAGCTCACGGAAACACTCCGTTTGTCGAAAGAGCGGAATAGGCATTAATGGGTGAGCTGAGCGAAAGGAGGAAGTTAGACGCCTCGGAAGAAGTAGAAGTAGACATGGTGGGAAGGGTGGAGACTCTTCTTTATGAAGATGCTTGCAAATAGACATTATGTGACAGCTTTAAGCCGCGCGGACATGTAGCAGAAGCAAAATGTTATGTTATCAGCGCGGTGGTCTAGCCATAGAAGGTATTTGTTTCATGCTGTCAAGTTCTACTAACGCTATTTCAGTAGCATTGGACCACATGCGCGCCCCTAACGTCCAAAATGCCGTGCACAAATCACCGCGTGAGAAGGTACTTGTTTACCATTAATGTGTGCTTATACTTTCTCGTAAATAGGCGAAACGAGCACTAGAAGCATGTGACAACAATGTGGAAGGTGCAATTAACATGGCCTTTTCGAATCCCGACGCATTGTTGTCTTCGGCACAGCAGATGCAACAAAGCAATGCCGCATCAGTCACCACGACAAGCTCGAGGAAAAGTACAAAGGAGACAGTGTCAAATGGTGATCCCAGTCGTTATGAGCTCATTGCTTTCATTAGCCACATGGGAGAGTCTACCGCTGTGAGTTGCTGCCCCTGTCTTCCTCCGATTTACCACTGTCTATGATAGCCAGTTGACCAGATAGTTGGATAACTAAGCGGCTCGGGCAATGGATGAATAAAGGTCACTCTGGAGAGGTAATGACGAGTAGTAGGAGCGCTTAGAACGCTCAATTGGTAGCCGAGGGTATAAGTTTTGATTTTAAAAAATTGAGTACCTATGTCGATGAAAGAATTGTTAGGGACCTGTTAGGGTACCACAGAATCGCATGAATGAGAGTCTGACTTCCTAAAGCATAGAATGGCTGGGCACTGAAATCGCTACTCTTGGTGAGGCCCTTAGCGTTCATCAGTCTTTCCTCTCTTAATAAAGGCAGGACATTACGTGTGTCACATAAAGCGCACCGCGCTCAGCAAGGGGATCCCCGGCCTTGTTCCGGCCTGTACCCCATCTCCATGTCTTCCCGATGACGAAAAGACGGACGAATGGGTGATCTTCAACGATGAGAAGGTCTGCCGTAGCGAGTCGCCTCCCTTCCAACATGCCTACCTCTACTTTTTCCGCCGTGTTTAACTTTTTCAAATCTATCCCTCCTCCTCGCGCCTTTGATAACCTGTTCACCCATACTGTTTACTATCTGATGAGGCTGGTGATGTTTTTTTGGAAAAAATAGTGTTTTTTTCGTGAGTCTTATACCCTTCTATAGAGCGCGTGTGGATATTATTGAGTTTGAAGGTACGAATGCTATTTTCAGTGGAATAGTCTTGAGAATAAACCATGCAACTCGATTTGTCTCTTGCTTAGTGGTCGCTATGTCGGAGAAGTCGGACGATCTCTACCTTCCGAATTCGGTGATTATGCGGATTGTTCGTGAAGCTGTGAGTTCTTGTCTTCTCCCACCAATGAGACTTATTTTCTGTTTCAAGACGGGTGAATTGTTGGTGGATGGGAGGATTGCTAGTTTAATGGTGTACACGGAAATTGAATGACTGGTTGCTTGAGGAGTCTGTGAAAAGGGTTCGTTGATTGGATGGCTAAATAGGTTGAAGGATGGAAAAGGTAGCCGGATGGATGATTAGGCGGCTGAATGTGACGATTCTAAAAAGTGGGAACGGAAGTGATAGATGGAGGGAGAGGCGAAGAGGTGACTGAAATGGTGTACGCATGAACGGATTGATAAAGAGGCATTCCGTGGTAAATCGAGAAGGTAGATTGATTGATTGATTGACTCTATGTATTAAACTAGTTGCTTGATTTCCTCGTCAGTTTCCGGAGGACGCCTCCATCATGGTATCACGAGAGGCGCGATCTGCACTGAGTAAAGCGGCGAGTTCTTTCGTGCTTTGCGTCACCTCCATGGCCAGTGTACACTGCGAGGCAGGCAAGCGCAAGACTCTCGCAGCTTCCGATGTCATTGGCGCCCTTCGAGACATGCAGTTTGGACATTTTGAGTCGCCTTTGCTTCAATTTCTTGAAAGTTAGTCTTTTATCCCTTATTTTATTTTCTGCTTTGTGTTGCTTAATCTGTTGCACAGCTACCCTACCGAAATGCTAATTAAGTAGCATGTTCGCCCTTCCGCTCATCATATATTCGCTGAGCTTTGGGAGCCACCTTATTCAGATCGTGAACTTCTACTTTGCCGAATGAGTGAAAGAGTAGACAGGAGATTTGAATAACTAGTGGGCAGAGCTCTATGCATGTTTTCTAGGAGAGTTTTGTTTCAAGGACTTGCTATGCTTGAATCTCCATGATGTATCAATTGAATAAACCTAATGTGACTGCAGCCTGTCTCCAAAGTTACAGATGCTTCTTGTGTGTCGGTGAGCCATTTGATAAGGTCATAGCAATATAGTCTACCGACCAGAAGTGGTTAAAACCAGCGTTTGATTGTAGTGATAAGTCAACCAGAGATGGACTTACCACCTTCAAAATAATTTTTTTAATCTTGAGAACCTACACGTCGCTCTCGATGATTAATCTGTCGAGAATTATTTCATTTGTGTTTATTGCGAGCTGTGTAAAAATCACTGCTCCTACTGAAATACGAATTAAGTTGCTGTACTAGCGACTTTTTGCATCTCTTTTAGCTTATCGGGAGTTGACAGCTGCCAAAAAGGCGTCTAAACGAAGCATCACAACTACTGGCGAGGCTTCAGACATAATCGAGGATGTGGATGAGGCGATGCGAAGCTGATTGTACCACCGGTGGTTATTTGTATTTCCCATCCTCTCTTCCCCATTGGCCAGCATTTATAGAACAGCAAAGTTGTTCAACGTTTGAGCGTTTTATGTTGTAGGATTAACTGGTCTTTGTATACCATATTTTAGAACAATAAATGGTCGTATTGGCTAAATCTTGTTCGTTGGAAATGAAGTTGTTCGGATATGTTGGCCAGACGCGCTAGAGTTTTGAAGATCCTGCCCCACTAGAACTTGAGAGCGATGGGAGTGGAGCGCCTCTCGTTGCCGTATTCTCCCTCAGCACTGTTCAAGGACTGAATGATGCTAGATCACACGAGTCAAAGACAAACAGATACCAAAAGTTAAAGCCGATTTACGTAAAATCCTCGGACCTGTATGTCACTGTTGGTTTTACGAATAATCAATCACCGTCGGCCACTACGTCCACAAACAACAAATCAATCGTGAGAATCAAAAATCCACGCCTGAACACGATGACTTCATCGCATAATATCAAGAATACCGAAAATGGTGATGAATTGTAAGGCTGAGAATGGCTGGTAATGCTCCACCCTCTTAACTTTGGCCAACCCAAGTTTCTTCAATCAGAACCCTCCCTCTCTTAACTTCCAAAAGCTGCCTGATTAATTGAAAGTACCTCATTCATGAACACTCAATAAGAGAAGTGTCGAAGCTGGTCAAATTGAATAAAATAATCAACAAAATCTGGTTCTTGGGTGTTAAAAAACCAATACGTCCAAGTCGAGCAGATCAACCAATCAAAATCAAGCTTCCTCACTCAAAACAGTTAATGAAATTGCAGGGCTTTAATTGACTCCATTTATACGCACTTTTCAAGGGCCACAATCAACAAGAAGGTCAGGGTCGGTAGAAGTGAAAAATGCAGCGATGCGGGCAGCGATCGCAGTTCCCAATCGGGTTTCCGTTGCTAGGACGCCAGCGCCTCGACGGATCGGCAATTCAGCCAATCGTGCCACCCCCGAACTGACATCACTATCGCCTAGAAAAGCAATAAAAGAACGCAAAGCGAAAGGATTTCGTCGCTATGGCATGAATCTATCATATGAAGCAGAAAAAAAAACATCTATTAACTGCGATCTATAACCCTTCGCTCAGGAGATAAAACATCATTGCGAATGCCAATTCTGCAAACCGTTTTGCCTCCAAATGTAGATAATCTGGCCCTAGCTGCATGCCTTTCTCTTTTGCTTCATTTTCAAGCTCTCGCTGCTGTTTCGCAGACGATCATAGACGAGACGGTACCTCACGAATCTTTTCATGGGTAGGATTTTGGATAATGAGATTTTACATTGTCTTGCAAGAATAGCGGATCTCCATGAAGGAGATTTTCGCACGCCTTCAAGATGTATCCATAAATTACAGCCGCAGCTGCTACTTTGCTCTCATCAAGTGAACAACTCACTGCAGTTTGCCGACGGTAAAGAGGTGTGTGCCTTGGGGGTGTGCTATGTGGGTAGTGAATCGCTTGAGCAGGGTAATTAGCTTGCATCACAGGTCAGTTATCCAGTCAGCCAGCAAGCAATAAAGTTTTTTGCAATGAATATCACCAGTTAGAAGAGGGGGGAGGACCTACAACGGGGTTAGGAACCAGCCTTCTAAGTCCTGCACAGATCGACTCGCAGTGCAAAGATAGGGCCGCAAAGTACAAATTACACACTCAATTGGAGCGTTATGGAAACCGAATCGTCATTCAGCTCCAAAGGATACTGAATGACTTACCACCTGAAGATTCATGAAGCGCATTGAACAGCGCACGTGGAGTGGGGAAGGCCTCCGCAACAGCGTGAACCACTTCTCCAGTCATTCCCCGCCACGTTGCAAGCTGGCGCAACCACGTTTGATGAACCCACGCACGTACCACTTCCTCTTCTTTAAAACCAACGCCTTGACACGCCGTTGTCAAGGGAAATCGAGGAGCAGCAACCGCACCTGCCACAGTTGATGCGGAAGCAGGGAGGAAGGAGAAGCCATGTCGATCATCCAATCGCGACTTTCTATAGGGCAAAAGGTCTGCTAAAGCAGTTTAAACAGACAATATGTTTGAAAACGAAAACGAAGGCCAGATATAGATTGCTGAAAAAATATTAGTGGAGAGCGGGCGCTTCTAAAATGTGCAGTGAACAGACAAGCAACGCACTTGAAGGGACGTTGACAAACAGCCTTGGTGTAATTGCCTACAAGAACAGCGAGATTCTGCACCGTTGAGGCCTGTTGAACGCCTGCCAAGTGACACTCGAATTGGAGGCGAGTAAGGAGATCGAGAAAGGCACGCTCTTTGGTTGACGAGAGTCTGATCACGAAGAAGAATGTTTTCAAACATCAGTTTAAAAGACTTGAACGCGAAAGAAAATTTAACCCTAGCATTCACAGACAAGCTGTAAACGATGGAGTAGCGAAGTCAGCGATCGATTTTTAAAAGCTCATCAAATAATAACAAATGCGCCAAAAAAAACCTCAAAACAACTAGGAGATGGTTATCTTCTAGCGCCTTTGTTTAACTAACATCCAGAAAGCTTTGTAGGTAAAGTGGAGGAGAAACGACGTAAATTAATAACTTCTACCATTATTAGAATCCATACCATACACCGAATAGCTTTAAACAAGCACGAGTTACAAGTTATAAGCTACCTTGGAGCGAATGTTACAATTGATACACGTCTTCGTTGGGGTAGAGATCGAAGCATCGAAGAAAAATCGCAAACTTTTGATTCATTCTAGAAAATCATTCAGATACAGAGGAAACCAAAACGACATATTCATACTTCCAAAAGCGAACGAAGCTGGTTCTGCAAAACAATCACCAAAACATCAGGCTCTTCTGCTGATATGAGCCGAACTGCATCATCTACGAAGTTGAAAAATACATAAGCAATTGTTGTGAAAACAACATACCCAACCCATCAGAAGGTGCGTACCGTTGCCAGGTTATGGAGAAAGGAATTGGAACGGGTCCATCAGGACCACGAGAATTTGCAGTAATCGGTCGGACCAAGGCCGGTGGATTTGCTACCCAGTCAGGCAATTTCGCAAAAGTAGATCTCCCATTGTTTGGATTTTCGCAGTTTATACGGGCTGAAACCGCGGCGAGAAATCCCTGGGGTTCTTGCAGAAAGACTTCGTCAAATGAGCAGGATACCAACTAAAATGTCAGATCATCAATAATGCAGAACGCACTCGACGGCAGTATTTCTCTGACAACAATATGTCAGTCTTCCTTTTCCGAGATGTAATTTTTGGCATTTAAACTGACAACCGTAATCCAACCGACGCACACAAAAGAAAAACCCACAGTCGAAGGAAGAGCTACACAGTGAAGAGAATTCCTCGGTAAGTATAAACAATCGTACTAAAAACATTGGAGCATATTAGTCTAAGTATTCAAAACCTTCCAGCAGGCAAATAATTTTTTAACATAAGGTTTAAATTCTATGTGTGCGCGAAGTTGCTGGTCATTTTCGCTTATCATATCCCCTTCAAAATATTTTGTTCAACTAGTAAATCGCTGCCTCTAGTTTCCAGTAGCCCTATTTTTCATCGCTATACTGCGACAAATGCTACTTTAATTACCTTTTTTGAACTTTATGGAAAGAATAATCTTGTATTTGAGCATTAACCGTCCGGGCATCTTGGCTGGAATTCGAAAACAAAGTGGTAAGATGTGCATGTTTTAATGTAGCGTCCTGAGGCTCCCCTTAAGGTAAAAGAAGGCGCAGTACTAGGGCAGAACATATATATACTCCGGGAACAGAGGGCTTGGGGGCTGATGGCACGGCCCGGAGGCCGACCAACCGGCTAGAACAAGATGGCCACCCAAGTGACCGAAACCGGTAGTTCGAACAAACAAAGTATTACACAGCCCCTGTCTTCTTTCGAGCCTCGTCTCCGACGCCGTCCTTCGTCCGCCTCCCGTGTCAGCCATCACAACGTAATCAGTGCTGCGAGAAGCACCCACGAGCTAACCGTTCCAGTCGTCGAGGTTCGAGCGCATGTGTTCCTGCAGTGCCATCAATTCCGCCTAGCACTCAGTGCAGCAAATGCGCGCCTCTTGGCCCTCCTCTGGGCTTGGAATCCACGGCTAGTGTCGCTTCAGTTGTTAATAGCTTTCCTGTCGAACACGAGGGCGAGGGAGATGTCGAGGATGGACGTCGATCTCAACCCTTCTGTTACGAGACCCCAAAGGTTCTCCCTTCCGCAGCACATGCACTTCTTTCACAACGCCGACGTTTGCCAGAGGCGGCATGGAGCAGGATAAAATCCATCAAAGTCGGGTCCGCTTTCCGCTGCCACCAATGTAGCGTCCCGAGGCTCCCCTTAAGGTAAAAGAAGGCGCAGTACTAGGGCAGAATATACATATTCCGGGAACAGAGAACTTTGGGGCTGTTGGTACGGCGCGGAGGCCGACCAACCGGCTAGAACAAGATGGCCACCCTAGTGCCCTATACCGGTAGTTCGAACAAACAAAGTATTACATTAATGTAATTCAGTTCCTAATTTTAATGCATTTACTTTTGAATTCTGTACTAAATGCCGTTTTACACAAATGAAACTATCGTTCTTCATTGACCTTAGCTAATGTGTCAAGTGATCTTACTTTTAATAAAACAATGCCTCGGCATGGGAGAGGGCATTAGGTATCATCTAGGAACTTCTTGCAGCAGTAATAATGGCTCTTTGAAGTTTGCAATAAATTGGTGGATTCTTTGAGAAAAATGCGTGGGTTACCTCCGCCTTGATTCTTTTTTTTCCCATGGTGAAATTGGCTGAGCACATTTGAGCATAAACTGTATTTGTTTCACTGCCTCGGCTAGGATCATGGCTAGCATAAGTTACTCAACGCCTGAGGAGATACGACCGTGCCGACATGCTTCCACCCACCAACAACTTCCCCCGAATATTCTAAGAACCTTTACCCCTCACTTCTCCCTTAGAACCTCTTTCATATTCACTCTGGGCAAACCTCTACCCTGCTCTACCCATATGACCCACACGTGGCGCAGATAGCAACAACAGGTCAGCGTTAGCAACAACACTGTAGCTGTAATACATTAAGGCAAAATTTCCAGAAATAATTCACACATGCACAAGCACACATACAATTGAACAAATCACATTGGCGTCGGCTGCTGCTGTTGTTGTTGTTGATGCGGCGCAGACGGCTCTTGCCTCAACACAAAACCATGCTGCCGAATTGGTGTCTCGCCCGGGCAAAAGGTATTGGCAATGCGGGCGACCTCCCTCAACCCTGAGAAGACTGCTCCTTGTACCGAGGCTGGATAGTGCCGGTTCGTGTGCTCCCCACAAAAGAAAAGCCTGAGTGGAGCTTGCGGTGAGTCCCCTTCTTCTTTCACGGTTGCAGCTGGAGCGCTAAGGTTTATTGGTAGGGTAGGGGCTTCCGGTGAAGCTGGCGCTGCTAGCAAATCGTAATCATCGCCGCTGGACCCCACTGCCACGTAGGAATAAGACCCGCGGGTATTCTCATCCGACGTCCATCGCGTCGCGTATGCTCCAATCGGCTAAAAAAACAACATTCCTAAATACCACGGAAACAATAAATAAAAGCTATTTATGGCACTCTAATCGTCCCTACATCAGGCACATTGTTCATATGCTGTCGGCCAAAGATCTTGCGCAGAATGGACAAAGCACGCGCGACAATAGGTAGTTTAAGGTAGGCCGCAGTGTCATCATCGCCTTTTGGTCCCACTGTGGTAGCAATTTCGGTTTCTAAGGCGACAGCTGCCTTGCCGGCAACGAGGGCGATGAGACATGGCCGATCAGTGATGGACCAGAAAAGGAAGAGTTCGCCACGGCGTTCAGTGGAGTCGTGAACGTAGCCAAAGACGCGTTCGTTGCGATCCCAAAAGAAGTCTTTGAAGAAGAGAACCAACTGGGAGAAAAAGACGCAACCATGATGACAGGCATAATCAAGGTAGTCTCGCTTCTATGAATTCTCCACCATGCTACTTATTCGCTATTTCAGTAGACGGCTGTGAAAACTACTATGGTAAATAAGACAATTTATCAGTAAATAGAATTCAAACTGACCTTGTTTAGCGTACCAAAGCCAGCCCGATCAATCGCATCACATTTCCATTGCGGAAGAGGGGGATTGAAATAAGGTGCACTGAGTGCTGTCAATTCTGTTTGATCCAGCTTCTCCCCGTTCGAGATCTTGACAGACTCCTTCAGAACGCCCAATGGCAGTGCACAAAGCACCGCGTCCCCATTGTGGGCGATGAGCTCATCTTCACTCACGGCTTTGTTCAAACACGACACCTTTACACCTTTTCAAGCAAAAAAAACGAAAAGTGTTTACACTGGAGTGGGGTTAATGAGGATCCTTCTGCAGGTTTGACAAGCCCTACCAGATTCGCTTATTGATATTTCCTTGACGGAGGATTTAAGTTCAATTTGGCCACAGGGGTTATCCACAGCGGATCTCAGAGTGCCAGAAGTACCAGAGGAACTAGTGAGAACGTCCATTATTTGACCGAAACCACCTTGAACGATACAGTGATCGCCACCCAGCTCGTAAGCGTCGTCCTGATCCCAATGAAGGAGGGAGAGGTTTTGCAGTTCAGTTGCGTTGGCGAACTCCAGATTGGCTAGGTGCCAATCGATGAGATTCCGTTCGGAGCTGGTTAGGTAGACGTCACTAAATAGACATAGGATTCCTGTGGTTAGTCAGGCGATCAACAATGCCAAGACTGTTGGAATAGGGGTTAAAAGACCTACCGTGGCGGATTCTGTTCCAGCACCTCAAGCTGTCGATTAATTTTCGTGAGAGTCACCTGCATAGGGTCGAAATTTTTCCATGCAGCATGCAACATAGACAACTGACGTCGACGATTATACTCATCCTGCACGTCCACAACACCCGACGACTTCGACACTTCGCTGAACAAAAAGAGGCGTCAAGTATTTGCACAACTTACACCACATCGGAGTCGTGTTTTGCCGGCGAAACCGCGTGAGGTGTGACCGACGCAGAAGAATTCGTCGAACTGATGGAAATCAAGGAGGCAGTCTCCGCAGCGACGCGAGAACGCCTTGATCGCGCTGTCAATGAGGACGGTGGAACTGGAGGTGACGGTGTCTCGTGAGACTCCTTGCAAAGCGCTTGCCAGTCATTGTAGGCCTCGTTTATTTCTCTTCGCGCATCCGCCATCTAGGGATGGTGGCAATGAATGAGAGATAAACAGGCGTCTGTGCCGAGATGGAGTCAACGTTTGTTAAAAAAAACCATGGAGAAGTCCGAACGAAATATGAGCTTTTACCGCATAAGAGAAGTAAGCTAAAGTTGGAGCAGATTTATCGCAAGGTCAATAGGGCAATTTTAGGCCTTGTGATTGGATTTTGAATGAAACACTACTCCAACGCTCACCTCATTCAAAATTTTTGCCTTCCGACGCAAAAGAATTGAAACCAGATTTCGGTGACTTATCTTCAGGGGAACAATACGATGCTCTTGAAAACTAAAATGGACAAAATAGAAATAAATTGTAGTGGTTGAGCCTCAAACGAGTGCAAATATGTTCACAATAGTTGGTAGTGCATGCTACTTAAATGTTGCCAGTAGGACCACCTCGGCATAGCGGGTTGCTAAAAAATATGACAAACGATCAAAGCAAGGTCGTAAACCCACCGAATAAGATCTTCAATCACCTGACCAAGTGACTTTCCCGCTGAATTCTCCGGATCCTTAGCAGCGATGTGTCCAGCAGTTGCCAGGATGCGATTAAACTCCTTCTCGATCCGAGCATCCTTTTCCTGCGAGACGGGACGTCCAGACGACGTGTAAAGCGTGCAACAAGGGTTGATTGGAACCAGCATCAGTCCACCCTGCTTAGCCAAAATCGTAGACGGATTTCCGGCTAAAATGTGAAAAGTACAGTCCACTTACAAGGGTTTCATTTAATGGTGCCTATGGGGAGAGTGGGAGAAGAGACGTACACATTCCCGTAATGATCATGGCACCGAGGTCGGCAAACTGATTGCCTTGTTTATAGGTCCAAATTCTGCCACCGATTCGATCCCTAGCCTCAAAAACGGTGACCTGAGCACCGAAATATGTCAACTGACGAGCTGCAATGAGCCCAGCTGCTCCGGCACCACAAACGATAACCTTAAGGGGTACCATGGCATTAGCTGAGTGCTTGTCAGCACCCCTTCGTGTTGTCGACGTGGCCGAATCACTCGAAGCCGATTTAACAGCTCGCGTTAGAGGTGCCGCTAGTTGTTTGAAGGCGCCAACATTGATGTAGCCAAAGCGTTCAAGGAATAGGACAGCTAGATGGGCGAGTCGTTCCAGGTTTTGTTGTGCTACCGGAGTTGACCAAGCAGAGGTAGTAGGGAAATTGTCGTCGCTGGCGGGCAGAGAGGCGGTTAAACCGGCTGCATACATGCAAAGTACAGCTTGATCATTACTAGACGAGACGAGATAACCCATTAGACGATCTGTCGTCACTTGCACCGTGGGATCCTCCGTCCACATGTGACACTGAAGGAGGGAAAAAAGAGCAGATGCTGGCTTTTGGTTTGTCTTCCCCCCCCCCTCCCCCACTCAAATCACTGAACACTTTTCATGAAGACACTGGGGCGCATTGGTACACTGTGCGAATCCCAAAATAACTTCCGCATTTGGCGTGTAAACAGGGAGTCCCACATTATTTACTAAAAGCCTGAAACTGAAGGGTCGATGAGGTCTGAACAGAACCAGGCAGATACAGCAAAAAATGAGTGATAAGAGGTGACTTCAGAAAGGATGGATTGATTGGAGGAGAGTGTATAAATCAAAAAGTGATTTGCGGCACTCGAGTCAAGATACCTTCACTACAAATGGTACAAACGAAAACAGATGAAGTGAGCCAGCAATTAATAAATTAGTGAATAAACGAGTGAGTTCAATACGAAAAGGTCGAAGAGTGATAAGCAGAAGAACCTGAAACAGAGGTGTAAAGGAACATACGAGATGGGGGTCATAAATACTTGATGACTGATGAAAAGATGCGGGATTGCCAGATGGATAAACGAATGGATTGTTACACCGTTGGTTGGACTGTATGTGTGCAAAATTAAACGATGGCACAGAAAAGTAAACAGGAAAGGAATCAAATGAGCGGATCAGAGGTGGCTGAGTGAATAGATACTTCCGGAAAGAAAATCGAAGAGAATGCTAGGATCACTAATAGATGATGGCCAGAAGCCGGTAAATAACACATGAGTGAATGTAGAGACCAAAAAACATTGGAGCGAATGATAGGGAGGAAAAGATAGAGCGGATAGAAAATGGGATTAGAGGTGAGTTAGGCAATGATCAGGACTCGTAGATTGACCGACGAATTCAGAAAAGATCGAAGGATCTGAGACCGAAGGATAGACATGTCAACGGTAGACAAACGTGAGCAAATTAATGACTACAGCAACACTAAACCGATTAAATTTAGGAGAAACCAAAGTCAAACGTACAGCCGCGTTGCGAGCAATAAGATAGGCCGGTCTAAGTGCCACATTCTCATCGTCTTCCAGAAACGGAAACATAGACGATTCGTCAGCAGTGATACGACGAGCTGGAAGACGACATATCTCGGCAGCCTTTTCAGCTGGTCCATTAAAGCTCAAAGGCAAGTCTGATGGCACGTCATTTCGGCTGCTGTCATCTCCATCCAATCCCTCAACGTAATACTCATCATCTAAGTCGGAGTCCGTCAACTCCTCATCGTCGGCACTTTCCAGCTCCTCATCGACATCAATCTTCCCCTCGGTAAGTTTCTTCTTCCGTGGAATTTCTGATGAAGATGAATCTGAGATATTTTCGTCGGAGGACGAATTTTCCTCCTCTTCTATGATTTGGACGTCCATTGAGTCATCAAGGTTGTCTTCAGGGCGATTCTAATTTACATTAAAACGTTAGGTTATTTAAATTGGATCAGATGAACCGGTAATAAGAGGTAACAAATTAGGGACTAAAGTTGAAGTACTGAATTAAAGTGGTAGCGACAACACAAAACCAGTGGAAAAAAATGCGGATGTGCACAAGGGCACAAATGACTGCCTAATATGGCCTCAGAAAGTCCGCAAACACCATGTCCCCTCAAAAAGTGGAATTTTAAGGGGAATACACCATAAAAAAATTCAGTGGTGAAAAGTTGATAGAATTGAAGGGATTTGCGTGCTAGTGTTAAAGGGTAATAATCACCTCTATTTCTGAACACTCTGTGTTTAGGTTGTCATCTGCTCCACCGTTTGCACGAACAGATTCTACTTTGGTTTTAGGATTTCTACGAGGTCTCCCCCTTGCCATGGGTACTTGAACGCAAATCCGCAGAGGCAGGAATGATGATACGACCTTGAGAAAGCAAATTGAATGTGCGAAATGACCAAAAAAGTATAAACAAAAGACAACAATCTATTTAGTGCAATTCTGTTACTTTTTAATGCTAACATGTGCATTGAAAACGTTTCAGTGTAGACATCAATGAAATCAGCCACAAAATTAGACTTTGACGTATCTAACACAGATGTTTCATTGCTGAAGAATTTGCGTTGGATGTTAATTGCGTCAGAATTAAACCAAATCATTCATCGAGCACTGCATACAAGCATCAGTCAAATTCTTAGTATAACGTTATAAATAGCATAATAATACTTATGTTCTTTAAATTCGCTACGTAAGCCAGGGGTAGGGGGACAATTTCAACATGTTTGCGAATGCCCGTGGTTAGTCTCGGCAATCTGAGGCTTACCCGCCATAAGTACTTAAGTACCATATCTTCCTATCCATATCATAATAAATACATCCCATAACACCCAGTGTGGCGTCCCGACACTGCCTTAAATGTAAGAGCAGGAGTAGTACTAATGTAATAGTTTTTGTTCAAACTGCCAGTTTCTTTTACTTGGGTAGTCACATTGCGCCAGCTGGTTGGCCGAAATTCGGACCCTCTGGTCCCGGAATAGATATGCTACTCTAGTACCATGCATTCTTTTGCCCTAAGGGAAGTCTTGGGACGCTACATCTAAAGTAGAGCCCATGCATTTTTGAATCTGAGTGTATAGGAGCTGCTGAAATGGCTCAGGGATCAGCCTACCATTTAGTACACCGTAGCCACTGAGGAGACCGAAACCGGCAGTTCTAACAGTCAATGTATTACACCCAGCTTACTACTAGCAGGGCTGGAAGAAAGGAAAGGCACAAAAGAGGAGAATCCTTTAGTGACTGCAATAATAGTTCAGTTAAATATATGCCCTAAATAAGTAGCACATGCTTTCTACGGTCAGTTTATTTTTGTGTGTGAGAGATGTAGGCCAATAATAAAAGGGCTCTAAAGCAAGAAATAACAAAATGTTTATGAAGAGCGCTGCGTTTTCTACTGCGGTGTAGATGCCAATCATGTTGCCACATGTTTCTTCCTCCGGTTCCAAACAGTTGTAAATCAGCAAAGGTCATAATAAAATAACAGCAGGTAAGAACGAATAATAGGCTTTGTTTGCAAGCAAACATTAATTCATTGTCTCTCACACTATTGGTGTAAGTGATAGACATGCGAGTTGGCCTTAATATTCTTGTCACTTCATTGCATTCGCAATGTACAATGCTTCAAACGATAAGATTTTCTTAGATGTGGCATTGGACTTCCAACCCTGCCAAAGCGCTAACCGGCACTTAAAGTTATCTTCTTTATGGGCGAGCGAATTAGATTTTCCTATCACCCAATCACAAGCCTGGTTTGCGGTACCGCGCGCTTTGTGTATCGCTTTGAATATTTGTTTCCCATACAAATAAGTTTGTTTTCATCTTTCGATTCTCATGGTTTGATTAGGCCCTTTTTTTCGCTTTGTGTATTTTGGACTCTGGAACTGAATTCCTAGATTGTGCGGTCCCTCTCTTTTAGGTATGGGTATTCTATTTAGCCGTCATAAATCTCGTGTTACGGAACACGATAAAGCGGTTCTACAACTGAAGCAACAACGTGATGAGTTAAAGCGCTACTCCCGTAGGATAAATAATTTTATTGAAAAGGACACCGCTACCATTAAGGAGCTTGTTTCTCGCAAGCAAAAGCAGTAAGGCAGTGTATCTCCCTCTTCATTTGTAGTTATTTGAATCTTCTCACTCGCTTTTTGAAAGCATTTGATTTTCTCGTCTGTTCCTAAAAGCTCTCTTCTGTCATATTTTTCTTCATTTGCAATTTTACTTGACAATTTCTCTGTTTGTTTGTTGTCCCGAGACCTCGAAGTAGTCGCATTGCCCAGAGTAGTCTTATAGTCGAACTTCTTGGTATTTTGTTAGGAAAACTTGTTCATTGAACACCTTCCTATGAATTTTTTTCCAAAATTTACTTTGCTTATAGTCGAACTTCTTGGTATTTTGTTAGGAAAACTTGTTCATTGAACACCTTCCTATGAATTTTTTTCCAAAATTTACTTTGCAATTATACAATTTGTCTTAAGTCCTTTATACCTTACTTTATGGCTGCAAATAACTTAATGCCTCCATTTCCGGTATTTTAAGACGAGCACTGCTGCTGCTTAAGAAGAAGAAGTACCAAGAAAAGTTGCTTGAACAGTCAGAACAGCATTTAACCACTGTCGAAGGCCTCATAAATGACCTGGAGTTTGCGCAGGTTCAGGTGCAGGTTGTGGAGAGTTTGAGGAAAGGTAATGAGGCGCTGAAGAAACTGAACGACCTCATGAAATTGGAGGACGTTGAAAAAATTCTTAGTGATGCTCAGGAGGCTCAGGACTACCAATCTGTAGGTTGATTTTCTTATCTCTGCCAATCTATTTTAAATTTAAATTGCCCATTACTTTCAAAACCATTATCAAACGCGTTGTTTAATGTAGCGTGTTTGGGAGCAGTCGATGTAGAAAGCTTGATTGCCGCCATTGGTTTGTTGTGTTAGCAATTCAGGTGCCACTCAAACATTAGCAATGGTTACTACCTTTTATCATTCACATCTGTAGGAATTGAGTGCTCTGATAGCCGGCAATCTGACGTCCCGAGACGACGCTGAAGTTGAAGCAGAATTAGAGCGGCTGCTGGCTAGCGACGTTGCTGGTGACCTTCCAACCGTACCAGACCATGAAGTTCCTCTTCCACCGTCATCTCTCTCTAATGCCACGAAGGTCAAGAAATCAGAGAGTAAGTGTAACAATTGAAGCCACTCCTCTGACCGCAATGGCAAACCAGTGTAGGGGGATATGTCATTGTTAGCTTGCAGAAGGGCTAAGAATTTCCAGACATAAACGGGGGTCACGATACTGAGGTGCTTGTCAAATTCACGCACTTTGAACGCCTCCATAGTGGCAGGTCCTAATCATATACAAGTGTTATTCTTCGGTGTTGTTTAGGCTTGGTGTCCAGTCGATAAAACTGGGATTTTGGGTTGTTTGTGTTAAGCTCTTTTTTCAGTGCCATCAGTGCGTCCCCTCGAGCTATCATTTGAGGCTCTAATGCAACAGGTCCGTGTAATAACGCTTGGTATTGTGTGCTTCCTCGATGCCTTTTTAGCCCTGCTCCTCTGTAATATGTTCTTTTTTTCATTTACTCAGGTCCTGCCAATCAGCAAAAAGGCCGTGAGGCAACCTTAGTAACCGGTTAATCCTTTCTCCACCTGTGATATTAACTTGATCTCTCTTCCTGTACAACATCTTTCGCTACTACCCTTATCAGCCCTGCCCCTCTGCCAGAATACATTCCCTACGGCTTTTGCACTCGTTCGTCATCTCTGTGTGTGTATGTGGAGGCGCTTGTAGTGGTTTTTCCATCTGAAATTAGGTTTTCATGTAATTTATGGAAAATGAATGTCAGTACAGGACTTTCGGGTTCCCTGAGTTGGGCCGTTCTTTTTCGCCCCGTTTGCTGGCATAGAGTTTTTGACACGAGTGAATATGTTGTTGCGTGTCCAAATATTCAGTTGTGTACTGTTCTGTATTTCACACTCCAGATGGATCGTTTTCGGTGGTGTCTAACCAAGTCTGAAAGTGAGCTCTCCGACGGTGAATCTTTAGTTACAAGTCTATCCGGTGTTACCCTCTACAATGGACCCGGTCGTACCAATTTTGAGAAGGGTCGCCTTACTCTCACCTCTCATCGGTTGCTCTGGCAACAGGGCAGTGCTACAATGTCGCTTCCACTGGCTGCAGTGATCAGCATCACTTTGCAACACGCCTCGGGTTCGGGGGCTGCAACACCAAAAATCATGCTGAAACTTCTTTCACCGACTCAACTCCTGAATGCTGTTAAGGCGATGCCTACGAGACCTCCCTGGTCGGCAGGTTGGATTGTTGATAGTGGGGAATCCCGCGTTGCTATGACAGCTGGGTTGGACTACATTCGCCTTGGGTTCACGCAGGGTGGGCACAATGCCCTCTACGCTGCCTTGAATGAAACACTTGCAGTGGGTTTGTAAACACTTTTGCTATTCTTGTGGTTATAGTTTAAATGTGACACTTCACTCTTAGGCAAAAGTGTGGACAGTGGCGTCGAAATCGGGGTCGGGAGTCGTCGGTGTGGCAGCCATTGAACGCTCTTTGCTGGCGCAAACGGTTTCCACGGATCGTAGCATAGCTACTGCTTTCACAGACCTCTCTAAACTTATGGAAAATGCGAAAGAGATGGTTGTCCTGTCAAAAAACCTATCGCAACGAATTCGATCTACGAAAGCTAGCGGTGGAAATGTGGCCGAAAACGACATAACAGAGCTTCGAATGGCTATGCTGAGCATGGGTCTGGAGGATGTCAATGAGGCGAATGAACAGGATACTGCAGATGTTGCTGCTCGTTCTTCATCATTTCATCGACAACTGGCATCCCAGATATGCCGCCTGCTTCAGCCTTTGCTGGAGCAGCGTACCGCCGGTGTTTGTGGCGGCTGTATTGACCTCACCACCGCTTACTGTCGAATCAATCGTGCTCGAGGCGTTCAGTTGATTGCTCCCAATGACCTCCTTGAGGCTGCACGTCTAATGCCCATGTTGAAACTGCCTTTGCGGCTCAAGACATTCCCCTCGGGTCTTAAAGTACGTTCTCTAGCTACTGAGCTTCTTCTAGTACCTCAAATCGCGCCGTCTCTTGTCACTAGAAGTGCTTCTGTTTGTACTAGGTTTTGCAACTCGCAAGCGAGTCTGAAGAGGCCACTCTGAAAGCGACCTGTGATCTTCTGCCATCGGACGGTTCAAAGGGCCTCACCGCAGGCGAATTGGCGCGACAAGCGGGGATAGCGCCCGTGTTAGCTAAGGAGCGACTTCTTTTGTGTGAACAGCGAGGCATGCTGTGTCGTGATGATACGGAATGGGGCATTTCATTCTACAGAAATCTCTTTTTAAATCCGCCAAAAACCTTGTAGATGGGTATTACTTCTCATCTACTTGGCCATCATTCTAATGACGCGCAATTTCCTGATGTGTTGCCTCTTTCTTTATTCAGCTTGACTTATTATGGCACTTTGGCTATCGCATCTTACTAGGTACCGATTTTTGATTTATGGTCTCCTAGTCTTTTTCGCGCTTCTGACTGAATAAGTAGTGGGGATGAAAGCTTGGCTGCCTGGAGGTGTCCTTAAGTTCGGACGGAACCTATTGCGGATGGCAGACGCTATGGATAATTTTTTTGCAAGAAGTTGACCTATTAGTAAGAAAAATTGGTTGTTGTAGTCCTTAGTAGGGGAAAATACAAGATACGAAGTGGCAAAGGCGTCTTGAACACTCAGGGAGAAGACGTACAAACCTCAAGGTACGATCCAGCTAGCATAATAGTGTGACAATGCAAGCCTTGCTCAATTTTGCAGTGCAAACAAGCTGTGTTATAAGGATTTTAAGCATGAAGAACTCACAGTTCTTTAGAAGGTTCTTACGGTCGATGTAATAAAGAGACTGTTACTAAGCTAATACACAGGGTTCGAAAAAAGGTTAAATTCTTTATTCGAAAAAATTATAAAAACCAGAAAATCTGCGCAGATAGTGAATACAAGCATAGCCGATGTTTGTATCCCTCTTTTCCAAGGGCGGCACCTCTAGTTGTTCAGTTAGTATGGCTGTAGCCGAAGGGCACCAGGAGAACCATCAAGGCGATCATGGTCATCATTCATTTGAGATTACACGCGATGACCTGTTTAAACCATATAAGCCCTCACGGTTCGAGAGATACCTATTTCCTTTCATTGGGAACCTTATCGACAAGCCAGTGACCTTATTTAGGGGTGAGGGTTTTATCGCCACATATCGTTAACCATAGAGCAAATCGTTGAAAGGATTCCGCGTAAGAAGTTCTATTATTATCACCAACGCTTTGTTCGTGTGCCCGAGATTGACAGTTGCAGAGTTGGTGACAAAATTTGTATTACTGAAGCAAATGAACAATTTCATCGCGATAGGTAGGCGCTGGATTCCGCTTCATAAGATTTCCTGCTTCCTTAGGCTAGTTGATGCAAACATTGTGAGAATCCTTCGTCAACGTGTTAATGAGTGCAAAAAGTGGTACGATCGTGACTATGAGGACATGGATCGCTTTTGCAAACCCTATATCAAAGAACACGAAGAGGCTGCTACGAATTTTTTCATTAAATGTAAGCACTCTATTTTCCGTGTTCTATAACAATTTATTTTTTCCTGCGTGCGTCACTGTAGATCCTCATGATAACTGACTTGAACCCTTTCTCTTGGATCCAAACCAGATGGGGAACTCTACCACTGGAGTGATGTTCGCGACGCCTTCATGAAACAGAAGCATCGGATGCTTTGGGAACGTGAACACGGTCCAATCGGTCCCAAGTCCGAGCCATCTTCAGGTGATAAGGAGGCTGATAATGCCGTGTCGTTTTTGCGACGCTTCCATGCTCACGTCAATCTGCCCAAGGAGCTTCGGTTCTAGTTTTCAGTATGTACTTTACTTTCTTACCCTTGCTTTTCATGAAGACTTTTACTAAGGCCTGCTCTAGAGCATATCCGCATTTTAAAGACCCAGCTATTTTAATCTCTAATTGGCCCTTCGGCTATTCTTATCCATCTATTCCTCTAGTTTAGCTTGTTTCTTTTGTGAGTGTGTACGCTGGCTCATGTTGGAACTCTACGTCACGTATGTGTCGTCGGATCCAACATTTAGATCCTATTTTCCACTAATTTTGTACGACTGAATCGCTTAAGCTCTCCTACCTCTCTTGTCCTTACTGCACATTTGTTATATTTCATCCTGCTTAAGGTTTTTCTTTTCTCATTTTAGCACGTGTTATCAGTCAGCATTTGCGTATGACGTTGCCTAGAATCATTAGCGGAATGTGGATCTGTGCTTTTGTACCGGTTGTAAGTATATAGATTTTAGATGTTCCAAAATTTTTGATTCTTTTTTTTCGGACTGTTACTCGGAATCCTTACTCTGCTGGGTCCTGTTCGTTGTGGGTATCATTTCGTGAACCTTTTTTGGTCTGCGTGTCGCTTAACTCAACTAGAGACGGGTCGGTTTTGAATCAATGATGTAGGTATCAATTAGGGGTTGGGTTCCGATTTCTAGCTCTGTGTAACTGATCATCGGGACATAATTCGGGTTTCCAGGACCACACCACATTATTAAGGGAGCTTGTGGAGTTCTCATTGGGTATACTTTCTAAGGCTTACAATAGGTGGGTATCACAGCGTTTCGGCGAGATCACGTATTTTTAACTGACCAGGATGGTGTTGTTCGTAATCAGGGAGGACAGGTAGTCTACGGGGTCTGGGAGTTCTTACTGAATTCGATAACCATCCTGTTGGTGGCGAGGTTATCAAAGTAGCTCGATTTGGAGCGTAGCCATTAAAACCGTGCCAGATTTGCAGAGCCTGTGATATACATCAGGCTCTGCTTGTCCCTTAAAGGAATGCTACTCAAATTGATGCCGACAAAAAGTTGAATTGTAAACGAGTGTAGTGGTGATTACATAGTGGATTATCACAGAAGCTAAGGAGATGTGACGCTCTGAAATACTCACCGGGAATAAGAGCACTGAATGTAGCGTCCCGAGACTCCCTTTAAGGTAAAAGAAGGCATAGCAATGGGGGTAGAATACATGTATTCTGGAAACAGAGGGCTTAGGGGCTGTTGGCACGGCCCAAAGGCCGACCAACCGGCTCAGTACAATATGGCCGCCCAAGTGACCCAAACCGGCAGTTCAAACAAAGTATTACACAGCCACTCTCTTCTTTCGAGCGTCGTCCCCGACGCTCCCCTTCGTCAGCCTCCCGTGTTATCCATCACAACGTAATCCGTGCTGCGAGAAACACCCACGAGCTAACTGTTCCAGTCGTCAGGATTCGAACGCATGTGTTCTTGTAGTGCCATCAATTCCGTGTAGCACTCAGTGCAGCAAATGGGCATTTCTTGGTCGTCCTCTCCCACCACAATGTGGTCCAACGGAAGATGGAGGTACGAATCCAAGTTTTCAAATGGGTCGTGACACACACAGCGCATATTGCGATTGCAGGCTTAATTGATACCGTAGAAGAAACGCAAGGGCATCGTAGAAACTTGAGCAAATGTGGCAGTCGAGCCTCATAGGAACAAAATGCATGCGATCCAAGTGTGCAAAGCATAACACGATGCTATCCAATGGCATCCTACACATTCTACATCTGAGAACAGAAGAGAGAGCTTACGGAGGATGCTCGACCACAACGTCGCTGATCTCTCTTGGCAGTTCCACTGAACTTGGAGTTCACGGTTAGTGTCGCTTCAGTTGTTGATAGCTTCCCTGTCGAACACGAGGGCGAGATGTCGAAGAGGACGTCGATCTCGGCCCTCCAGTTACAAGAAAACAAAGGTTCTCCCACCCATAGCACATGCACTTCTTTCACACGGCCAAAGTTTGCCAGAAGCGGCATGGAGCAGGATAGAATTCATCAAAGTTAAGTCCGCTTTCCGCTGCCATCAATGTAGCGTCCCGAGACTCCCTTTAAGGCAAAAGAAGGCATAGTACTGGGGGAAGAATAAATGTATTTTGAAAACAGAGCATGGGCGGCTGCTGCCACGGTCTAAAGGCCGACCAACCGACTCAGTGCAACATGGCCACCAAGTGACCCAAACCGGCAGTTCAAACAAACAAAGTATTACACTGAATCTAAGTCGTTAATACATTTCCTACTTTCGAGTTCGTAAGTACGAACTGCAGTAGAATTGCAAGTATTGCATATAGCGCATGTGATGCATTATGTGCACTGATTAAAATAGTGACCGCTCTGAAGCCACACTTCGACTAGAAGGTGTCTGCATTTAGCACAAGTATTTATACAAGTTCCCTCTGACCTCTTCGTGCATACAGCCATTGTGCTCTTTCAAGCGTAGACTTTAATGGGAATATTGGAAGAAATGCTCCCTGCTCGTAATCAAGATTGTCGGCGTAAAACAAACAAAAAGCTTGCAAGCCTTTTTCATACTGTTTTGTAGCGGCAAATTTTTTGTTTTCATTATTTTGATTCACTTATAAAAATAGCAGTAGTGTTTGTTTGAATGCGCCAAATATTGCATAGGGGCGTCTGGTGTAACTTATTCGGTCAATGATGGTGATCTGAGTTCTTAAATGTCTATGGTAATGTAATTTCGTACAAGGGCTATGTGCTGTAATTGATTAGTACTTGAATTTTGCCAGTGGTGCAACATGATTGTGGAATATGCAGGTGTCTACTTGCATGCATAGGCTCCTAAATGGGATCGGGCAACACTTGTTTGTTAAACGAATTTCCCATAATGTGTTTGTCCAGGGATTTCGCATTGTTTTACATGTTTGAAAAATAATTTTCTAGATGGATCCACGCATAGCCCAACCCAAACCCCACAGAGGCTCTCGACAGGCAAGTCGTCGCAGCCGGCGTCGTTACGTGCCAAGAGCCAATGGACAGCCGAATCCACTTCGATACGTTCCTCCGCTAGAGTTGCGACAATCTGCATACACGAGAAACGGAAGCGTTGAGCCACCTACTTCACAATCTCGACAATCTGCTGAATTGAGTTGGCAAAGTTGTCGGGAGGAAGCGCCAGGATTTTCATACGCAGCAGATGACCACAGTTCTCAGGCAGTACCAAGTTTAGGTGTAAGTCGTTGTCAGCTGGAAGCGATCCCGTTTTTGCATACTCATCATTCAAAGGATCTTTGTTTTTAACGCACATATTATTAATTCAATTGCATTTTTGCACCGTAGCCTTTTAGACTTTTAAACTAGTAGGATCAATGACTCTCTGTGCAGGTTAATTTATTCAACAGTCAGACTTTATATATTAAAAATCTTGTGGAAGTCGAGAATGGCAGAATAGTTTTGCAAAGCGGCACGTTCGAGAATAGATTTTTATGGTCATCTTGTACTAACTTATGTCTCTGTAGTAATGCAGTTGATGCCATATAATGTTTAAGCCCATACTAAAGAGATTTGACTCTACGTTTCCTTTATGTATCTCTTAAGAAACCAGCGCCCCTTTCAGTAAGCAATCAACCTGTATCAACCTCTGCTGACGCAGAGCAAATTTGCGTGAGTCTGGACTACGTTCCCGATCGCGGCCGAATGCTGTGGTCTCGATGGATTCTCATTCTCATCTGTCTCGCTCAGCTACTCTCTGCATTTGCCGTCATTGGTTGTCATGCGATGGATTTTTCTGAGGACACGAAGTTGGAAGTGGGAGTATCCCTTGGAATACTGGCTTTTGGTAACATCATCGGTGCGTTTTCCATTGATTTAGTTATCTGTCTATTTGCTTGTTGATAAAGACATTTGTGCGACCACTAAGTAGTTGTTTTTAGTTCGTCGAGGATGAATTTGCCTTGCAAATTTAATGCAAAGCATTTGGTGCATGTACCATTAAGACATCATTTAAAAATCACATTCATAGTTAGCACTCATAATAAATTGTATTATATTTTGAAAAAAAACCAACCTTGACCATAAAGAGTTACTCGGTTTAATTGTCAAATTTTAATAAAGTTGATTCATTCGTAGCGTTCCACTTTAACGATGAAATGGTCAGCTCACTTTCTCATCGACTTGGATAGACAATTTGTTGTTAAGAAGCCATTTTGATGATCTTCTTACCACCTAAAATGTGACGAGAAGTGGCTTTAAACTACAATGTTTACAAGAAGATTACATCGTTGTTTATAGTAAGGAAGTGTGCTTAGCACCTCACGCTCGTGGAGCAAGCACCACCTCATGCTCAAAAAACTCTGCTTGCATTGTGTGCTTAAGCGTGTGTGTTTTGTACACCATAGGCACAAATTTTTCCTTTTCAAAGGTAGGGTAGCAAACACAGCTAGGATTTTTCTGTTTTTTTTTTAACTCGGCGCCACTCAAACATGCCTAACCGAGGCCACAGCTCGAGAAAAGGCTCCAATCTGCGTGCTGAAGTGAAACGGGGTGACTAGGACGGGGATGGGCTGCATGGTTCTGGAGCAAGTGCGGAATTCACAGCTTGCTTGCGCCTTGTTGAAATGTGTTTATGTCTTTTGGTGGAGAATATCAAAATAACCAAATTTTATACCTCATGTAGGCATTAAACCTTCAAGTCATTGTTGCTAAGATAAGGCGCATTTGAAGTGTATGAATCGGCTATAAAAGTGTGCTAGCGTAATTAAACATGATTTCTTCAATTCAGATAAATTGACCGTTAAGAGATTGAGTTTGTTGCAACAGAATACTAGCGCAATTAAATTCCATTTACAAAAGTTGCTAAGTGAAAGCAAAGAACTTCGACTCAGTCATATGCTACGATTACGCCCATGCCTCCTCCCGGCACCTTGATTGACATCTTCGATTTCCACATGATTCATAGCAGATCACTGCAAATTGTGTTGATGTCGAATTGGGTCTGTTAGTTCTCTGACACCAAAAATCAAATTATAAGAGGTGAAAACTGGCTTGTTTTTTAACATGTCTTCTTACCACATTCCCAGGCTTTGTGTTTGGGACCTCCAGCTCAAGACACTTTGGTGGCTGGTTAGACTATCTTGTGGGTATGCAATGCTTGCAACTTCCCAGTTTTTTTACAACAAATCTCTACTGTTTTGGCTTTCACAGTAGAATTTAGGAGTACTAGATGTTCTACGTGCTGATCGAAACTTAACAATAATGATTGTTGTGGTGTGGGCTGGCTCTTCTCGCGGTAACCTGGATCGTTTGTGACGCAGGATGGGTTTATCACCACAACCACCATCATCACATGGATTGTGCTAGACCCCTTTGAAAGGTTGAAGCCAATATCCACGAATTTGAGCCCTACTCCTCCATTGTCAAGAAATTCCGTTTATTTTTACGCCCTTTTTTAAATAGTTAAAGTAAGCGTGACTAGAACAAAGACCAGTTTCTGCTCGTAACAGCACCATACATTCGTGAATCATACCCGCTCTCTCTTGCAACACACCGAATTTTTACACCTACTTCTGTACATCTATAGTTGCACACATGCACACACCTTGTGCGCATTTTGTAGGTGGAGCACTCAGACGGGAGCGAGATTCCACCCACTAAAGGCATTTAGATTGCAAAAGACCCACGGATCTTGGCAAAAGTAGATTTTTTACTTTTAAAGGTATAACAGTGGAATGAAGTGTTCCGTGGGATCGTCATCAAGCATTCATGCATAACCGTTCTTTCCGTCATCCTTAAAAAGCATTCAAAATGAGACCATAGCAACTGCTAGCAAAGTTTTTCTAAAGCCCCCCACATTAGGAAAGCACAAAGTGTGCCAAAAGGGAGAAGAAAAGCTCTTTTTAAAGAATATTTTTTTCTTTTACACACAAAAGGGAGTGGCATCTTGTTTTCTTGGCTTCAAGGTCGCACTGTTTATGCCTTTTGGAGGCCATTTGAGAAGATGTAAACAAAGTAATTGCTGGGGTTTTTCATTAGAACCAAAGCCTGTGCACATGATCAAAGCGTTTCATCCTCCTCATTGCGACTTCCAGCAAAGATGATAGAGTTACAGTTGATAATCTCCTATCATTGAGGCACGGACTATTCACAGGCCTTACTTTTATGCACTGAACCTCGCCCAAACCACATCCGGACTTATCTCACTTTTATTCCTCAAACATCCCTGTCGGGGTTTCTTCCTTTTTCCCCTCCTCCTCCCTTTGACTACCTCTGATGTGAGATGGTTGCGTGTTTTTGGTATCTTTATTGCATCAGATGAAACAGTTGGTACGAAACGTGTTAATAGAAGTTGGGAGATGGGTCTCTCCGTGTCCGGAGAATTGTCCCGCTCGTCCAGGACTAGATTCAAATTGTTTTCTCGCCTCCCGCCTACAAGGTACACTTGAAGGACATAGGCATCACAATTCCCCCTTCCTACTATGTGCTTGCAGCTGCTTAAAGCGCAAATCCTCTCCTTAGTACTTTTTGGATAAACAAGTTCTAGGTTACCTTACGAGAAGTAAAAAAGCTTTCTTTCATTCCATTTCCTAGTTCAAGCTGCTTCATGGAGGTGTTTTTCTTCATCTTTGATTCTGCACTGATTAAACATATACAGCCTTCTGAATGTGAGGCAGTGCTTGCTTTAGATGTGTGAAATGGATGGTGGCTGAAACACCGTGTGATAAGTACAGCGCTCTGTGTGTTTTTCCTAGTGATGTACTACTGACATAACGAGAAACTGAGGCCATCAATGTGACTCGGAGTCCATGCAGCCTATTGATAACTTGGCGTGCTTTATGAACTGGGGAATAGAAGAGCACGGAAGCCACTTCTCATCGCAGGTCAGCAAAAGTACCGAGTCTTCTTTAACTCCGTAAACCAGAAGACCAATGAGTCGAAACGAATGCTCACATCACGTGGACTGCAGAGCCCATACAGTTAAGGGTAGTATTATCAAGTCCCTTTTCTATTCTGAGCGTTAACCTCACTGCTTCCCTTGGTCGCTCTTTCCGGCGCTTCTAAAGCCACCCAAGGTGGGAGGAAATACATTTAGTCCTTTTATAGGCGATGCGTTTTTGTGGATTTCATTGCTCTCGTAGTTCCAGCCTCTTAATTGTCATGCGTAGGCTATACTCTTTAACAGGCGCCTTCCATATGTCAATCACAAGTCTAGAAAAACGCGTCCAAAAATGAAGTCGATGAGGCAAAATGTAAAACAGTTTTGTGGAGCCGGTGTTTTGTATCGACTGCTTGATGCTACCCTAGGTCTCATTTCCACGCCTCCTAGCCGCTCACCCGGTTCCCTCTCAGCCGCGCAGTGGGGGTGTCGCCCAGCCCCGTCAAACTAAAAGGAGCTTTGGCAACCCTTTTGTGATGATTCACTGTAGATAGACAATTGTCAACAGACGCCTTCTTTACGCAGCTGTAAGGCTAATAACGTGATCAAGTGGTTGGAATAGCTGTTCTGCTGAATAGGCCTCTCTTGTTGATGTAGCGTGCGAGTCTTTCTTGCTACAGCACGGGGCAATTGTTTGCCTTTACCCTGTAGAACAGGTAACAGAAGTGGTGAAGAGTTTCACTTCGTCTGCCTTCCTGCCGCCGGTGGTGTCGATGTAGTTTTGTTTGTAGATGCCAATGCACAGTTCATTTCAACTCAAGTCTGTTATCTATATGACTGATGGCCCATCAGGTCAGAACTTCTCACTCAACGCACCGATCCATCTATGAGCGTGTTTGTCAGTTAGTCGCACCACCATCTATTCCAACAGCAGATTGAGGTGGGGAGTTCGGGCTACCACTAGACGTGATCCCGATGCACATCCTCCCCATTAGCCGCTATAGGCATCCGGACTGAAGTTTTTTTGTCGTCTGGCCACCCCATAGGGATGCCCAACATGATTCCTTTCCTCACATACATGTGGACGACACCTTCTTCATACTTTGTCCTCCCTCTCCCCACCTCCAAAAGCATTTAATCCATCCAGACGAGTTTTCATTAATCTCCTTGTCAACAGTAATGCAATTTTTGGACATTGAGGTGGAGGTGCTGTGAGTAGGGCTTCCAGCAGTGACAAGAAAAATTGATTTACATTTACATCAACTTGGAGGTGGGTGGTGGTGGTGGTGGTGGTGGTGGTGGTGGTGATGATGATGGTCATTTAAGTGGATCCTTCATTTCATGCATTAACAAGTGGTAATAAGTTTCCAGGTCCGACAACTTGTCACGCCTCTTACCTCCATATAACTAGCCAGCGAGAGAAGAAAGAGAGAAAGGAGGTGCTGTCCCAACCTCCTCCTCTGCATTTCCCTGATTACCTTCTCTAGACGTTGGATACTCGGTCACTAGTGTCCAAGGTGACTAGGGTCGCATTATTTACCTCAAGAGGCAAAGGTTTACGTTCATACATCTTCTACAGTCAGAATGGGTCTGTGTTTGATCTAGCCCCTCACTTTGGGCTCATTTAAATTGCTTGCTGCATGAATAATTAAGGTGTATCCTCTGTCTCTTAAACACCAGTTAAAGTGGCCTATGAGGGAGTGTGTTTGTATGGTTTTGAAGGATTTCGCCCTCTTCTCATTTGCACAAACTTAAAAGGGAGGAAAAAAAAGGTTGATTTTGGCGCCTGCTTGGATGTTGATTGGGGTAGAAGTAGGGGCTGATTCCAGCGTATTGGTATCTGGCTAATATTTTAGGTGTTTTTTTTTCTCTTACATTCGATTTCTTACCCCTGTAACTGAGGCGACTAAGTAGAGGAGGTTGTTTTTATCTTACATTGGCTTAGTTTTAAACAGGGCGGTGGGTGGGGGACGGAAGGGGATAAATGCTTGTCCTCACTGTAGGGATTAGTCGCACGCCTCAGCCACAAAGTTTGTGCAGTCTGGTGGTTTGCTGCCTCAAGGGTGATTTCGAATAAGCCTGTGTTGCATTCCTCCCCCTCCTCCCCTCCCCCTTCTTTATCTTGATATGTGCCCAGGTACTCCTTGCTACTTAATTTCCTGAAGCGAGTAGTATGTGTGATATGTGCACTAGTTTAGCTGAATTTTAGCTTCCGTCAGTTATTGTTAATTCTTGCGATCCTCCATTGGTGAAAATGTTTTTAATATCTTTTCTCAATGAAATAAACCAGGAGATTTTACCATTGTAATGTGCTTTGCCTCAAAAAAACTGACAACAAGATCAAATCCTCACCAATTGATCTCCAAATGTTCCCTTCTCCTTTATCTTTGATCATTTGACATTCCAATGCAGACGCCAATGTGAGCTAAAGGTTTAGAAAAGACGTATCATAATAATGATGCGGCGTTCCTATCCCCTCCTCTTCCCATCTGTACCTATTAACCTACCTACCCTTGCTCTCCCTCCATTCTCCCATTCTAATCAAATTTATCATTTACCGGAATAGAAAGCGGTCATGAAAACATGCGCGAAAGCTTCTCAGCGCTGTCATTCCGGATGTGGCCCTGGTCGCCACGTGGCTCTCGATTTTGTATTCCTTAACTTCTTCAGATGAGTTCAACCTAGCGGTTGCGAATTTGGGAAAAGCATAATTTCTCCATAGCTCCTCATTTCAATGTTACAAACACCCTTGTACTTTTTAAAAGAATGAGGTCTTTTTTAGAATTCATTTTTTCAGGGGAAATTTTAGCCATTCAGGGTACCAAGAGTAGGAGCCGCATCTGTCAATCAAGCAGCAATGGTGCCGTGTATAGACGACCATTTTGTCTTGTAAAAAAAGTAAACAACACCCTGAAAGTGCCTTTTCACTTTGGATAGCTCCTGGAGTGGTGACCTCGGTTCTCTTCTACCGCCGTTGGAGGAGCGCCGAGACACAGAAACGATCTAAGGTGGGTGAGGCGAACCATGAGGCATGGATATGCACACGAGCCGCCTTCTCCCTTATCGGCATGGCTCCAATCGCAAGGTTAGCCGTTTCGCTAAATCGTTTTCGTGCCTTCCTTTCACGGAGATTGGAATCTTTGGCTTTTTTCCCTTCTCAAATGCCGTTAAAAGGTGTGATGGGATGGCAAAGAGCGAAAAAACTTAACTTTGCAGTCAGAATTGGTTTAACACGGTGAGGCTGACGCATCTGACTTTGAATCGTATCAACTGAGACTGTGTGGGTTGAGGAAAACAAAAACAGCTTAGAAGAATTCCTTAAATGTGAAATTTACTCAGTGTGGTAATGTTCACTACAGCCACTTACTGGGTGTTAATTTTTTACCTTGGCTTTCCTATCACTCTCCTTCCTGTGTGATTGTGAAAGGGGGTGCCAGGGGAAGCGTCTAGGTACCGCTTGGCTTTAAAAGATCGGATAGTTACCAAAGACGGAAGAGGATTCTTCGTTATGGTGCTTTTTCCATAATCTTCTGTTTGAACAAGGGGCCGACAGTGCAATTATGAGAGTTTGAAGCTGCAGAATGTGCCTGGCACAGGAAAACTGGCTGTTTTCCAGGTGTTTGTGAACGAGCCAGAGCTACCTCACCCTCGCTCGATGCCTCAAAATGGTGTAGAAGCCCTCATCTTGGCAGAAAGAGGGATTGGGAGGGCTATGGGCGTGGTCTGAATGTCAGCCCATCAAAAAGGATATGCACACTGCGAGGATTAATAACCTCGCCTAGTTGCATACACAGCTAAACAATTACCGCATCACAACAGCATAGCCCTCTTTTCCGTCTTTAAACATAGTCCTCAACCCTAGAATTGACGATACATCGAAGGCTCTCTGTTCAAAAGCAGAACCGCAGAGCTAAGTCTTCCGGACGCGCGTGACTTGGATAGCTCCTCGGAAGTGACACCTAGTGGGGTAAAATGTCCACAGCACATGCCACCTTCTGTGATGCACAATTCCTACTTAACCGTTTTGGCTCACTGTTATCCCAAGTCCAGCTCCTGAATTCGCTAGGGAGCTCTGGATGGCCTCAATGGGAAGTAAAGCTCGCGCTGACTGAAGACTCAGTGCAGCCACATGACCAAGAAAACAACTATCGCTGTTGGATAGTGCAGTAAAGCAAAGCTAGTAGATTTGAATTGTTGCTTGTTAAGAAATGAAAAAAAGTAAATGAAGCAACTAGTAATCCTGTAGTCTCCTAGGGGGTCGCTTAAATTGTTATAAGTAGCATGGGACAAATACCAAGGTCTGGGCAGTTATTGGCATCATGTGAAGGTCAGGCCACATAGCGAAAATACCAACTCACTGCCCAACCACTCCCCGATTTTGGTGGTTTTTTTTTGGTAGGGGGGGGGGGGGTTAAAATGAAGGGCTTTTGCAATCCAATCTCATTGAGCGAACATAAGAAGAAATTTCGCCTCCAATTTTCCTGCTTAAACTTCTCATCACCGCGAAAATTCATTGCACCAGCAAAAGGAAGGCCGACAGAAATTACCTATTTATTCGTTGCTATGGAGCGGAAACGTAGTTGAGTTATTGCTATAGCAACCGTAGAATCTCAAGAGCAGACTCTTTATGCAGTTGGTCTGTCTTGTGGATAGTTACAGTGGGTCAGAGACTACTTGAAAGCAAACTGCAAAGGAGCCGCTTTGTAAATCTCTCATGGACAAGAGATGGATCAGCTAAAGTTTGTTTTCCGCACATCCTAGATACGTGGAGTTACTTGGCATCTATGCGCGTCTAAGTCGATTGGAAAGGCGTCACGCCAAGGAGGACAAACCGCCTCCGAAGGACGTCCATTTTAACTATCGTGACACGGATCTTAGGAATCCCCGGGGTAAGGTGGTTCGAAAATCGGTGTTTATCAGATTTTTTGAACCCGATGTTTTTCGGGTTTTATGCGAGTTGCCTTAGAGGCTCCTGGGAAGTCTCTGTAGGCAGTAAAGGGCTTGGAAAAAGGGTGAGACCAATAGCAGCAGAAAGGTCGTCGTCGTCTATAAACTAGCTTGAAAGAACAGTTCGCATCAACGTGACAGTCATGGCTGTTTCCATTAACCGATTTCAGAACCTAACGGTGATTCCGGAGAAGCCGCTCATGAGCTTGAGAAGCTACGCCGACTGCGTCGTCTCTTTGTCCAATTTGACTTTGATGCTTGTATTGTGGCGTTGGCGAATGCCAGTCTTGGTGCGGGGCCCTTCGTCATAGCTCAGGGGGTGCTGTACTTCCGTCGACTCATGCTCAACCGAATGATGCCCAATTCAACCTGTAAGTTATTGGTTTCCTACTTATTACAATTTAAGTAGCTGGTAACTTTCAAGTGTATTTGCCCCATCTAAAATTTGTCGCCAACCTAGTTTTTTAAGAATTTATCATCAGATTTGCATCCTAATGGCGAAATATTTCCTCATTTAATCGCTAATCGTGTTCTATGAGGTCCAAATGTGTATGGAAGGACTGAATGACTAGAATAAGAGATAGGTACGGAGGCGTCACTGGCCATTACCACCCCGTCGTCTTCCCTTTCAGCGGGCGCTATTCTGATTGCCTTCATTTTTTCTACCCTCTGGCTGACCTCAGCGGCGTGTCAATTTCAACCGGATGCACACTACCTCCCCAGTTCTGAGCTTCTCCGTTCATCGGCCCATCGGCACCTACACCTGGTCTCAGCCAGTGGAAGGATTCTACTCTTCTTTGCTCGCATCTTCCATATCAGTATACGGTTGATCACCTTCATACTCTTTGCTGGACTTTTTGATTGGCTACTGGCAGTGGTTGTGGCTGTGCATCAAGTGGTCTACCTTCTTTGCCTACTGGTTTATCGAGGAAGTAAAGGGGTACTTTCATCCGCCTATAAGACGAATCCTAACTATAGGCGACCGTTGGATCAACGGCTCAAGGTTAGCGAGAGGTTCGGCATAGATTCATTCATCCCCTTAACCGCGAACATGCCCATTTTTCCAGTGATCCCTTCTTTTACTTATGATTGGGCCATCATTCTTCATTCATAGTGCCCACGAATCTTCCTTTGTTGGAACCCACTAAAAGCGGGTCTACTGTTTAAATATTTTTTTTTGCAAAAGAGATGTAATCACTCGTTTTGGCTACGCCTATGCTCGTAGTTCTATACAAAAGGTGATAGACAATGCCTCCCGCCTCTCTCCCCTCCATCCCTCTCTTCTTCAAACATTGCTAGAATAATACTTTCTTTTTCTGTCCAAAATAGACAAAAGGGATTCTGCGCCACTTGGGCACAGATCTGCTCTACACTTACGTCAGCACCTTCGACTTTTTCAATGGTAGTGCAGGCAAAACCCGTCTACGAGTGGTAATTTACTACTTTGCCTACTATCTGGAGAACTCGGCAATGATTGGTGCCTGGTACGCGGCTTACCCCTTCACTGCCTCATGGTACTACCTTCCGGCGCTGCTAATTGTTGTGACAGTCCAATGGATTGGCGCCATCTTCCTTCAAGTCTACTTCTTCTATTTCTCTGCTTCGCCACGTGGAACTTCACTGTGTGGACTGTGTTGTCCAGATGAATTGAGAGGTCCCGTAGAGTTGGTCTACTCTCCAGTCCCGTTTACCTATCCACCAGTTCAAAATGCCGAACCTCTTCCTCCACCACCCATAGATAATCCCTCGTTCATTCTCCAGCCCACATCACTCTATTCCCAGCGGGGTCATCTGGGCCCTAATCCAATCCATGGCGATCCTTCCAGAACGGATTCGCTAACCGTGGTTACTGCGGAAATTCCAAGGAAGCCGAGATCTCGTTATCTCTACGTGAAGGATCCAGTGGAGGATGAATCATTGGAGGCGTGGGATGAATGGGAGGGTGTAGAAGGCATCATTCCTCCCGAAGACGAGAATGTATGAAAGTCCGCTGCGAGGCCAGAAACATATGTACATAAAAGGAATGAGGACCTTCATTTTCTGGATCATCATCCAGTGCTGTGACTTTGATTGAATCATTTATGTAATGTAAGGAATTTTGAATCTCTTATTAAAAAGAGTCAGAAAGTAGTTTTGTTTTCTATCCGTCTACTTGGTTACCTATGCTCTCTCCTCCATACCTCAGACCGTTTATTCATCGAACCCGTAGGCACCCATTTATCCTTTCATTCATCCCGTATCCATGCCCCCGTCCTTCCAACATCCATCGACCTGAGCAGTCTGTATCCATCCATCCTGTTTTCATGTCTCTACCCATTCATTTCTTCACCCCACATCCATCCTGTGTCATTCCATTCATTCTTCTATCCCATATCCATCTATCCTGTGTTCGCCCGTCCTGGATTCATCTTTCCCAGTTTTGTCCATCAATCTAATCGTTTTACTTCCTTCCATCTATTAGTCGAAGACTAATTGACAAGCACGATGTGCATCTCCATCTATTGTTAGCTCAGACTTGAGAAATGGTGTCTATTTAAAACACCTCCATGCCTAATTATAATTGATGCGGCAAGTGGGTTGCGGGAACGCCTTTTCTGGTGGTGAAGCCAGAAATAAATTTTTATTTAACTGAATTTTTTTAGCACTCAGGACTTGGCTATGTCATGAGGTTTCCTCTTTGTAATTCCATCCTCTCAAGCCTGAATGCGTCGACTTCGACGCTGCTGTTGGCTTCACCTTGGACATGAAGTGACCGCTTCAGTAATGCGGCTACTGAACACGAGCTACCCGTTCAAATTCCCCTTGGAAGATGGAATTTTGCCTGTCCAAGCATCGTCATCAAGGCTGAAGTGCCCATTTATTCGGGCTGTTCAGTGGTGCTCTCCATCTCGCCTCGGAGGGACGTCCAGTTGGCAAGATTTTAAGGCTTCCTAGAAGGCAAAATCCGACGGCATGAATAAACTAATGTTTCGACAGAAGCTATCTTAAAATTAATTTTTCCTGACAGGCAAAATACCGGCCAAAAAGGCCTCACAAGGGAAGTAGGAGAAGGAGAAGACGGAGGATGCTCTTCAGCTTTTATGACACTTTCTCTTTGGTCATCTGAATGACTAAACCGACCATCTGTCATATCCAGCTGTGAGAGTGGAAGAAAATAAAGTGTTTATACTTCCTTTTTGAAATTTTACTACTGTCTTTACGAGGTGTTGGGCCTTCTCTTTGCCTCTCTGTCCCGTTGCCATCTCCCTTCTTTCCCATTCGGGGGGTTGCGTCTTCTACACACTACTTCCAAGAAGAACTCTTAAGCCACATGGGTTCGAATTTTGGTCTGCTACTTTCAAACATCACAAAGATGAGGAAAAATAGTCAATTGTAGCAATTAGGTGGGTGGAATTTGTAGGACTTTCTATAAGATTGGGACCCTCAGGGGGAGCCTCTTTTCCTTAAATGGGATTATTTCTGATACAGAACTTCGGTAGACTGGGAAAATGGATCAAACTGATGTTTTTTCACTTTTAGTTTAAGGAATCTACTGTGAATGTTCCCGTTTAATTTACAGGAGTGATCATAAATAGATAAAAGTAGTCGTCACATATATGTGACGCATGTTTGAGTTCCCTTAATTGTCAACACAACTGTAGCGTGATAACGCATTTGATTAAATTCTCAACTTTAAGTAGAAAAATAAGTGATTTTGGACATACTTGGCCGAAATCGATTGGGTAGACATGATTGGGCCGATGAGACGCCAATCCAAGTGACACCTCTCAGACCCGAGTAAATCATCAATCTTGCTTTAAACTCTGACCACTAATAACCCTTCCCCTCCCCCTTGCCTGTACGCTATTGGTCCGTGGTGGGAGTATAACAACGTCTCAGCACAATGGCACAGATAGTTGCGATAACATGTTACTCCAACTCCTTGTTATCAGTGCGCTCCTAACCGATCAGTCGTGGGGATTTCATGGGCCTTCGACGGCCCAAGAGGCCCTAATGGACATGGATCTTGGGTTGGAGCGTGTGGAGGAGGGCTCGGGAGTGCGGAAACGGGTTATGCTGTTGCCACTGACGTCCCAAAGTGCCACAGAGGGTTTGAGACGCCTTATCTACGAGGTGGTGCATTGTATGCGACCCTGTCTCAATAATGGCATCATGCTTCTTCCACGAAATACAGTCGATGTTTGCCGATGCATCTGTCCGCCCAGCCATTATGGTATTGCTTGCGAGTATGAGGTCAGTGATGAGATGAAGCAGAGACGGCAGTGGCTTTAATTGAAAGATAATGACTGATTTTTTTTAAAAAAAGGTCATATACACGTATTCAAGGTGTTGTTTTTGCTCTTTTTTGTTTTGTTGAAGAGGCACACTATCACAAATGACCATGTTCATGTAACATTTTTTTGCAAATCTAATCTGAGTCACGTGTAGATTTTTCCAGGTAGATAAAATTGTGGGTAAAAAGAGGTAGCCTGGGCTGTAGAGTTGCGAAATTTGAGTAGGAGTCGGTAGAGCTTGAAAGAAAAAATGTGTTTGGATTTTGCAGCTTGCTCAAATAATAAATGCAATGTTTGGATTGATAAAATGTACAAAATGCAGCATAGTTTCATGCGGTCAAAGTATGCAAAAAAAAAGGTCATTCATTTTTTTGCTTTCGATCACAAAAGTTATGGAATATTTAGTTTAAACAATTGATTAAAGGAGCATAAATACTATGCTAGCCACTGACATATTTGTTGGAAATAATGCAATTCGGGCAAAAATAAAATTTGTAGATCATATCTTGTTTATAATGGTTGGAAAGGCTGGTCGAATTGGTGAAAGCTGTGGGTTGGTTCCGTAGGGTTGGGAGGGAACGCATAAAGCAAGCTTTCTCGTAGTAAATTTGGCCTAGTTTTGTGTTTTGGAATCTTCATCGTTATTGCCCACTTTCGATCAGCTGAATATGTGAAACTCGGGCTCCAAATGCTCTGTTTGGTTTTGCACCCTTTGCGGAGGCGCTAAAGGTGTAGTAAACAATCGGGGTTTTGGCGCTCTCGTCAACTTCTGTCCGGCGAGTCGGTCAATCCTTCGGCTTGACGTGATGGTTGCCATAGTTGAGAGAAGGCGGTCGCTAAATCCTCACAGAATATGAACAAGAAGGTGGAGGGCAGCGTTCCAACGGATGGGTGCGTCAGCAAGACCGAGGTCACTCATGCGTTGCAAAAGTGTGGGATAACGCGATGGAGGTTGTACGAGGGGGAAGGTCTAGTCAAACAAAACCCCCTCAAGGTTTTCAAAATCATGGTAGTCATTTATAGGGGCTGAGGATTGAGCTAATCGAGTTTGAAGGACGAGAAGTCATAAGACGGCGGGAATATTGGTTTGGTATCAAGGAGTTAATGTCTATTGTATTAATGATCGAAGTTAGCATGCAGCAACGCTTCTCCGGTTTTGGTCAACCCTCTGCACGCAGTTAGTGCCGGTTATGACGAGGTAATTCCCTTGTGCCAGCCAGATATTTGAAGAAGAGATCGTCTTATTAAATATTAGGCCCAGGAACAACATTTATTGAACACCTTAAGCCTTATGCACAGAAGAGTAGATTTTTCAATAAAAAATCTTAATCAATCAGTTTGCTGGCATACACTGCGGCATAATCCTCAGGTAATGCAGAAGTACTTCTAGCTAATTAAAGTTTTGGATAATTATTTGAGCATTAAAGACTCCTAAAAATCCTAATGGAAGCTGTAGCTAATCGTGCTTATACAGGTCACTGTAAACTACCAAGACTGGCTTAAGTCAAAAGAAAACACAATACTGGGCAAAATATATATATATATATATATATATATATATATATATATATATATTCAGTAAACAGAAGTATTGGGGCTGCTATTATGATCCGAAGGCCAATCAGCCCGGCCAGAACAATATGGCCACCCAAGTAAAAGAAGTTAACAGTCAGAACAAAGTATTACTGTTATAATTACGCTATTTAAATGCGCTTTTTAGGTCAGAGGCGAAAGGACATTTTCAATCTGGTAGCGGAGGAGCGCGGTTCCTCCAAAAGGGAAGCTCTCTCGCTAAATATGTGCGCTTATCACACCTCTTTTGATTGAGTCACAATAAGGATGTCTTGTGACATTCTGCCTTCCAATGGGAAGGCGAGAAGAAGGGAAAAGTAGTGAACGGAAGATGCCTCTATGATTATGTTACATGCAAAGTACGAGTTGACTTAGAGGAGACTTCATTTAGCCTAACATAAAAATTACTAAGCTAAAGTCCACTTAGGTAGCTGTTTTATCAACCGTTATGAATTGCATGCGTGCCATTGTTGTTGTTTAAGTTTTTTGACACGCGGAGCGCCTATTTACTTTCACAGGTCGCTTATTTTGGCGCATGATTGGTTTTCGATTTGCTCTTGTTTCGTCCAATTTGTGGTTTTAATTTTCCTTAGCCCCCCCCTAAAATATGCCTGATAAGAAACCATGGGATCGAGACGCCAGTTTTTCGTATGATGCCGTAATTTATCTATGCATTTAGACTTGTGCCCAAAGTGATAAACGGTGGTATCGCTGGAATTGTCGGTGTTTCATGTGTATTTCCTATCGATTTGGTGAAAACACGGCTACAAAATCAGCAAAAGGGTGCAATGATGTATAAGAACTTGTGAGTTTGCCAATTAACTTGACCCACTCTTTATTCTATAATGTTTTTATTTTGTCCAAATAAGTCTGTCTTCTCCGATATCTTTTCCTAAGTTATGGTGGAAGCATGCTTTCGTTTAGCAGTCTTGCAATTTCGGAATCTTTTTAATGTTTGCTACTTGGCATGCTGACCGTCATGTCTCAGGAAATTGTCAAAAATTAGCAACTATTTTTGCTACCAACTGTGTTTAGCCTCGATTGCGCACGCAAAACCTATCGGGCCGATGGATTTTTCGGAATGTATAGAGGTACATTTTTAACTCCTGCATAGCTTTTCTTTCTTCAACACATGCACCAGCATTATTTTTGTTTTATAACAGGATCTGGAGTTAATCTACTTCTCATCACTCCCGAAAAGGCCATCAAGCTGGTTGGCAATGATTTCTTTCGATATCATTTGAAGACAGAAGGGTGAGCTTTCACGACCTTATATTTATTTTCTTCTCAATGCTTGCCTGCCCATTTTTACATCGTTTTAGTGTAAGCCATTTTCAACATTGAAATTCATAGTGTATGGATTAATCCACCGATTTATTTATTGCTGGCAAATTTTGTGCTTTTGTTGTGAAGTTTTCAGTAATTTTTTTGTCTATTTGCTTTAGTAGAGGAGGATTTTGTGTTTTGGTTTAGTAAGATTCAGAAAACTTATCCTAGATTTCAAGAAGTCAACTAAGCCACTCTTGTGCAATTCAGCACCATGAAGCACAGACGTAAATAAAAATATGTTTGCGCTCTCAGTGGACCTGTTCACCGGGTTGATGCTTATTTGCCATTCAGAATTGTTCTCATTCATGTGAAACTCTTTTCCACTAAAAACATGAAAACTGTTCGAGTCGTTCTCAAGCACACCTTAAGGATGGCCCACGAAGGGATTAGTGGATCAGTGCTGTATGGGCGGTGCAAGCACGACTTCTCCCCATTATTGTCTTATTTCGGGAAACTGAAAGGGTCCACGTGTTTGAGTGAAAAGCTGAAGCGGGTGTCAGGTTACTTCAATAAGGTGCTTCATTTTTCGAATTCCTTGGCACCCACGACTAAATGTTGTCCTTTTCTCTATTTCTCAAGGGCTCCTCTGACACCAATTCGAGAAATGATCGCTGGTGGTGGTGCGGGTATGTGTCAAATCATAGTCACAACTCCTATGGAACTGCTCAAAATCCAAATGCAAGATGCCGGTAGAACACGTGGTGAGAATTTCTGCCTCATTTGCGCTTTTCGATCATTTTCCGTATTGCTAAGATGCCCTCCATGTCGTGATTATAGAGAATTTTGAAGGCTGATGCTTGAGAAAAAAAGAGGTGAGTTGGTGGGACGAATTCAAGTGTTATTTATTATCAATCATGCTTGAGGGTGCGTTTCCGGGACACGTTCCACAACTAACTTGCACTTAACTGTGTAGAAATTCAGCAAATTGGATCGAAAGTATTTGGACGCCACCAACGACCTTGGAAAATATTTCATAGTCTCATATAGTTCAAGATACTTTGCAATAAATTCTCTCTATCATCTGAGCTTGAGAGCTCCTTTCTAGGCTTAATGTTCTAAACAACTGTGGCTTGCAATTTTCCCCCAGTTACTCATTACGACTTCAAGACATTTTAAGATTCATAGGCACGAAACTGTTGGAGAGCTAGGCGTCTGTTCACTAAATACTAGCCACCCTAGGTGAGGTCATTTGAAGCAACCACATTTTTTTTGAGGAAGCGAACTCAGATACGGAAGTCATTAATTCGGGGCAGACGTTTCGGCGATTCCCTTGATGATGCTTTAAAATCCAGTTTTTTTTGCCATATTTGGCGCGTAGGAGAACGCCGTGTCTTGCTCTTTCAATTATCATGAGCTTATGCCCTACTAGACTTCACGAATGATCAGTTTGCAAGGCAAAGGTAGGCATTTGTTTTCACCTCCCAAGCACAGATATAGTGTGACCTTTTGACTGGTATTTACATTTCTCACTTGTCAGAGCTGGTTCTAGCAGAGCTTTTGTAAAGTGCTGTTGATCTGACTGTTCAGGCAAACAGCTTGTTTAGTGAAATAAGGCACATCCACCCAGCGCGTTCTCGTGGCTTCTGCCCTTTTGCCTGTTTTCATTTGGCTTATCAATTTCTTTTGCATTACATCACTTTTAATAATGAAAGACTCTCTGTTCTTTAATTGGTTGAGGTTCATAATTAAAAGATTAGTTAGTTAATCTTGTTCTTGATTTCATATTTTCCTTTTGACCAAAACACATCTAGTGGGTGTTTATTGCAACCAGTCACCACTAATCCTTATTTCCCGTTTGCGCCCAAGGTGCCAAGCCTATGCCTAGTCACCCGCATTTCTGCGTCGCCTTTATTTTTCACCTCTCTTCTACCTCGCATATGAGCATGTGATTTTGCTATGTGAACACCAAGGAATTGGCAATCGTCATCTGGAGAGCTGGGAATCGCGAACTTTCGGGGGGTATCTTTCTTCCCCATGATAGATCCTCAGTTTTGCGACCTTGCGTGCGGATAGCTTTAACTGGCTTGACTATTACTGGTTGTTTTCCAAGAAGAAAACGTGTTTATTGCACACGTTTAAGTAGAAGTGAAGTATATGAAGGAGGACGACCGTATCAGTGATTCCCCTTTGGCATTTGGTAAGCGAGGACTGCATTGGGAGTGACTGGGCCCGCAATAGGAATAGAGTGGGGTCTTGGGAGTAAGGCGTGACTAGTGGATCGTTCGAAGATAGTTCGCGGTGCATTTCTCACCATTGCTTTCTTCTTCAAAACAACACTCATGAGGTGCATGGGCGAATTGTAAGGTAAACTTGTAGCCTATTAAATTGCAACGTGCGATGACTGGGTGCTTGGCTTCCCAGTTAGGTTGAGCGTGAACTGAACTGGAAATGTCACACACTTCATTGCCAAGAAAGGAAGGTAATCTATGCTAAACAATGCGTTTTTTGAGAGGCTTCTAGACGGAGTCAGGCGTTACCAGGCGGTTAAGGCAAAATCAAAATAGCAGGAAACTGGTAGGCAGCGCCATTTGGGGTACACTACCGCCTGGATGTCTGTCCATGGTGTATAATGTGTGCCTACAAATAGATGCATGCTCGTAACAATTCTGCAAATCATTGCAATCAGCCGTGCAGGAAATCGCACTTCCTGGACCAACTGACACCACAGAAGGCAGTGCATCAATTGTCCACAATTTAGTCGTGCCATATTTGGTGTCCTCGCTTCAGTGTTTGCTCTTCCAATTGTGTCTTCCATTAACAAATTTCTCCCTTGACTGCAACGGAACCATTTCACTTGGTCGCGAACACATGTGGATGTCCGAAGCGATGTGTATTCGACGTCACGCCAGTGGAATGGCATTTAAGCAAGCAAGCTGACTGGCCAACGACTTCGGGAAGTCGTGTGTGTGTTTGCAGTAAGGGGGAAGGGTGTTCAAAATTTCCCCAGCTCCTCCAAATCTGAAGTGAGAAGGAGGAGAAGGGTGGTTGTGACGCCTGCAGGTGTTCCGTCTTGCCCATACAGAGCAGGAATCCAGCCATTCCAAGTTTGCGCGATGCCAGCGAGAGGTGCCATTACTATGACACGACAACCAATACCCTTGAAGAAAGCTCGTAAACCATCTCATTGATGTGTGAACTGCATCTCCTTCCAATGCAACAGTGTCTATAGACGGGTCTCTGCTGCTACAAAAGGGACCCTCGACGGTGGCACAAAGGAGGAAACAAGGATAGAAGTAGTCGTCGTGAAAGTGGGAGAGGAAGAGCAGACGGGGGAGGTGAATTGTACTGAATCAATTTTTCGCACTGCGTGGGTGCACTTCCAGTAGGAAATTGTCTGAAACGAACGTCTCCCTTTTGAAACTTCCATTTCTCCAACCTTCAGCATTCTCACAAATCCGCCTGCCACTGTGACAGTAGCGGTGCGTGTTGAAGTCAACGTCAACGAACTTATGGAAGCGGACTTCGTCCACATTTTGATTAGTCAAGTCGGACCTTCGTGCTTCGCAAGCATTGCAATACCATTGCAGCTCCTGTCCGCGTCCATTGCAATACTACCGGGAGTCTTCCCACGGTTTTGTTTTGAAGTCCAGGATCCACCACTTGCTTTGCAGAGTCCTGATGATTCATCAGTTCAGAACACCAATTCACCTCCTAATGTTGGTTTGAACGGCGCTTCCATAAAGTCTCCTGCACGACAACATCAGAGTGGACGTGTAGCTGGAAGTGAGGCCGTTCGTCCCCTTTCTCCTTTGAACCTGTCGTTTTTAAGAGTCCTGGAGTATGCTTGCACTCCTCCTCTCGTTCCCTCGCCGTCACAGGCACTCCTCAGCAAGGCGACAATGTCTTGTGGAGTTGAAAGCGCGTTAAAACTTTACATTTGATCTGGCATTCAACTCGTTTGCTCAAACGTGGAGTCCGAGTGGACCATATCATCCCCTCTGGAAGGCAGTATCCAAATCTACTTACCTTGCATTTTTGAAGTTGCCAACCAATCAGAAGTTAGAAATTTTATTTCAATCACTCCGGTGACCTCATTGGCCTTATCGCAATCTTTGCCGCTGTTGTTAGGCTTTAAAAGTTGCCTAGATGATTTGACTTTCTTTTATTGCCGCCTTTTCGGTGCTCTTTCATCAATTGTTCTCCGACTCTCGATGCGTAGACGAGGTGACGAAAGGAGCTTTGGGTTCCAGAAGAGTAAAAGTGAAATGGAAATAAAGATGACTAAGACAAGGCTGTCTTGTAACCCTCACCGCGTCCTTTCAATGGCGCAGCGCATCTAGGAATTGTTTATGCAGCGTCTATTGCAACCCTCCAACTCCTGCCAACGTCACTCCTGTAGCTGGTGCATGAGAGATAAACAGGTGGATGTGACTATTCACTTGCGGAAGTGCTTATTCGGTCCAAATTGGAGTGGAGCTAACTTGGTAGTAGTACAGTTTAGCCGTTTCCACCTTTTTTTGGTTGCCTGTGTTGTTGAATTCCTGGGTTTTTTTTTGCCTTGAACGTCAAGCGTTGTTCATTGATGGCCTTATGGTGGCAATGTGGAGGGTTTTAGGCGAGTTCATGGTCATTTGGAGGTGGCATGAAAATTTGTTGCCCTCGAGCCACCACTACACGTGCAAATTTGGAGGTCAAATCAAGGTTTCAGAGTGTATGCGGGTTTTCCAGTGGAATGGTGATTCTAAACGGCGTAAGAAGCATCAGATATGTTCTGGAGTAGTGCGTAGGACTCTTTGATATCTCACACGGATATTCATGCAGTATTCACTTTGGAAGGACGCCTGCGCGTCATTAGCGATTGCCGATCTAGATGGCCTCGTAATGTGGGACGTCTAGCCTTGGATGTCCTTATCGAGGTACAATCAAGATCGTGCGACACGTCACCGAGTCGGGCATCGCAGACACCTCGTTAACCGTTTTCCCACTTTTTAGGTGGAAATGCGGTAGCCTCGGCTAATGGCACTGTAGTGACTGCCAAACGCCTCTCCGCAACTCGTCTAGCCTTCGATCTTGTTCGACAGAAGGGCATCTTCGGTCTATACAAGGGTGTGGGCGCTACAGCACTTCGAGACGTTACCTTCTCCATCATGTATTTCCCCCTCTTCGCTCATTTAGACACCATGGTACGTGACTATTGTCCCTCTTGCCTCCTCTCCATGCTGAACTGAGGTAACTGTGACGTGTTCTTTTCTCTTGAAGGGTCCACGTAGAAGTGATGGTACGGGGACAGTTTTCTATTGGTCCTTCCTTGCAGGTTGTACGGCTAGTACGGTGGCAGCCTTTCTGGTGACTCCTATGGACGGTGAGTAGGTGGTTTTGGTTGAGAGTTTTGACCTACGAGAGCCTTCAAAGGGCTGCCTAAGAAGGCAGCGGAGTCCTGTGGAAATCTAAATGGCATCTCTTCTAATTCAAGGCCTAATAATCGTACTCACTGTTAGAATGTAGGATACTCCAGACAGGTTGCTCTCTTACTTTGATGACGTCGTGCACTTCATGAAGGCGCCATTCAAACCACACACATAAACATTAGGAAGTGAATTGTTGTGTCGAAGTGGCGGATCACCACCAGGACGTCACGAGGCAGGTAGTACTTCGCTAACATCCAAGTGAAACCATGGCAGGGACGTCTTAGGCTACATCAGTGGAATTGCAGTCCTTGGACCGACATTTCTTCTGCTCCTCCTTCCACACATCCCTCATCTTCTTTGTCCTCTGTAGTGGTGAAGACCCGTCTCCAGACACTGTCACATCTGAAAGGTGAGATGCAATTCACTGGTATCGCGGACTGCTTCTGCCGTACCCTTCAACGGGAGGGTCTGCGAGCTCTCTTCAAAGGTGCTGGTTGTCGTGTCATGGTGATGGCACCTCTCTTCGGTATCGCGCAAACCGTCTACTACCTTGGAGTGGCTGAATTCCTGCTGGGTCTGGGCAAAGCGAAGCACTTGTAGGTGTCACAATCAAGCATCTATCCCATCTACCTGTCAATCAATCAAGCGACCAATTTATACAAGAACTCTTTGATTACTTTGCAAATTTTGTACAACCGAAGCGCCATGTAGCTTTGATTTGTTTGTCTGCCTGTGTGACTGCCCATTTGCTAGTACTTTTGAAGTCTTAATCTGTTGTAGGTTGGAAGGGGGCGATGATGTGGATCAACTAGTCCTCGTCTTGTTGACTCAAGTTCTGATGTTTGCTCGGGACAGGGTTGTTGTAGGTGTAGAAGCAACGCATAGCGTTTTGGTGCACCCCGACTGATGCTGGTGCTTAGGAAGGTCACGAACTGTCGGCGATCTTCGCTCTCGACAATCTGTAGAGTGGCGCGTGCCCGTGTGTCTCCTCTTCCTGTAGTATTGTACCAGAGGGGTGATGTCCACTATTTTGTGAGTTGTGGAGCGTCCTAAAATGCTCAGAAATGTGAACGTCCTTCTTTCTGAAGCAGCTTGCGTGCGAATTCTCTCGCGTCGAATTGGAAGTAGATGGCTCGGAAGTTGTGACCAGTGGCGTGTGTGTGTACCTGGGGATGGCGCACGCTCTTCTCCTCCAACATATGTGTCCACTGTGTGAATGAACGTCTCTTGGTGTGGATCACTTAACTCACTGAGAAGTGGTTTAACTAGAGTTTTGTCACTGGAAGGTGGAGCTTGCGCTGTGGAGTCATGGCATTGCGACGCTGTGATGCACTTCCTTTCTAGGTATCTGCTGGCCACGGCACTGACTTGTGGATTTGTCGGTGGGATGCTTTTCGTGATGTTTATCTGAGGCAGGGTCAGATGTGTATTTGTATACCGTTTCGGCAGTGCCTATTCCTTTCCACGGTGAAGTTCTATTCCACAGAGCGCCGAATGCCTCGTCCAGTCTGTCTGAGGTAAAGTGTTACGTCGGGCTGTGTCGAACCTCATCCCGCAATGGGTGTTACATGCCACTGCTTTGTCATCCCTTTTTGGCTGAGGTGCTCCGCCAAAGTTGTTGTGACCTAGAGGTCACGATGATCAAAATGTGGTTGGTTAACCCATTTCTACCTGTGGGTGGGTCTAAGTGTCGAGTCGACAAGGCACGCGAAGACTTCGATGCGGATATTCCTGTTTGCTGACGTGTGAGGGTAGGCAAAGCACACGACGTGTGCGTAAATGACTGCCGTAGGGAGGTTTGACTGTCCCGCATTCAGTGCATTTTGATTGGCCAGAATTCTTGTTCATCATTGGCTCGTTTAAAGACTCTCCATGCATGATGCTGACCAATTGAAAGAGCTGAGCAGGGGCATGAGGACTTTGAAATGCTCGATAATTGGCCAATGAAAAAGGTGCATATTTAGAGAACTGTTTTCTGGAGGCCCTCATTGTGAAACTCGGAGGATTCCTCTAGGAGTTGAGTCCACACTTAGGGTGACATCTCTAGGAATAGTGGCTTACAAGCTGTCCAGTCCCGTTGTGAAACGTTCATGATGAGTATCTACTTCGACGCTTTCCACCAAAGGATATAAATGAGCAAAACGCATTCTTGGTGGTGATGGAGACCTTGTCGTGGAAGCCCTGTTGTAATGGGAAACACAGGGGCGTCAGAAAGTAATTTTGGGCTGCACTGTCAGTTATCGCTTCAATAGAAGGTGGTTTACGAGTAGGCACTTCTATAGGTGTTTGGCAGTTCATAGGTCATGCTTCTGAGTGTTGGACCTGTCGATCGATTTGCCGCCAACAGGTGTGCAGTTCAAGCCATGCCGCCGATTTCAAACTCCTCCAACTGCGCGCCCATGCTGCTGTGCCTTTTTCTCTTCTACCTGATTATATTTATCGCCTCCCTCTCGGAGGCAATTTCAGCCGAGGATCAAGAGTTGCTCAAATTTCTTCACATCTGGGCCCGTGTGAGCGTGGATCCACCTGCTGCCAACATGCGCACGCTGCTCTGGTCCGAGGATTTGGAAAATCTTGCTCGAATATGGGTCAACAAGTGCTCATGGGGCTTTCCGGATCCATCACTCCCGGATGAGAAACCGCTACTTTATGTGGGCATCAATGTCGCGATGATATCTACTGAGAGGGTGCGTAATATGGAGGGGGTATTGCCTTCCATAGCGAATTTGTTCAATCTGTGGTACGTTAACAAGGATAACTTCGATCACGAGTTGAATATCTGCAGAGGGGGCTTTTGCGGCCAGTATAAACAGGTTATTTGGGCCACCACGGAGTATATGGGATGTGAGAGAGGTGTGTGTGATGAGGGGATAAAACGTCACGTGCTTGTTTGCTGTTACTATCCTCCGGGGAACGACTCGGAAATCCGGCCATACGAAAAACTGGAAGATGAGGATGATTTTCCAATGGACGAAGAACCGTGGATTATGCTGCCGTTGAATAGCACCAACACTGAAGTTTCCGGTTCTCCGAGGGCCACCACACCTTCCGCACTTGCTTTAATGTGCTTTTTGGCCTTTCTGTTCATATAAATCCCCGAAATGTGCCCAACTTTAACAGCAATCCTGTTTCAGCTGTTTCTACTGATGTAAATTAAGTAGTAATGCTTCTGCAACTGACCGCTTTTATGGACTCAAGGGAATGTAAGCAATAAAATAAAATGCAAAAAACCTAATAATTTTGACATACGTACTGAATTTGCGACAACCTTAAATGTCTCGAAAACAAATCAGTTGGAATGTAATGTTGCTTGATCCAATAGGAGTCGAAGTACGCGGAAAGTATTGCCGCGCCGCATCTTTTTGTCGAAAGACACTTTTGAATTGCAAAAAAAGGGGCAAACAAGACGTTCATAATTCACTGTGGAGCTCTAATGGGCAAGTTGCCGAGGCATCGTTGGATGAGTTTCATCCGCTAGCCTATTAAGACCACATTGCGGTCTACTTACCGTCGAGATGCACCGTCCCACCCGGACACGACAAATTGTGCTGTTTACGCAGCTATGGCAGCAGCCGCAGCAGCGGTAGCAGTGGTAACTGGCTCCACGAGGTCGGACCTCACAGTGTGTGTGTATCCATGTCAGGAGGTGAGAGAGTAAACAATGTCATGCTGACATGTGATGGTGCGGACATCTGCGCGCGTTTATTGGTGGTCGGACTATGCGACACGGCATTAAGCTTGTGTCCATTACCTCTGGCAGTTTCACAAGTTCATCCGCTTTGATCGTCCAGGCGGCTTTGTTTGGTCGTAGCGGTTGCACACTTCAAAGAGCGTGGCCGGTTCGGTTTTAAGTTGAGGCGGATTTTTTCACGAGTAGCCTAATTAAAAAGTGGTCTCATTCCAAATTATTGCCTTAAATTACCCGAGATTTGAAGGCAATTTTGTCCGTTTGCACATTGATGGCTGGTGGTACCACAGGGCTGGATTCCAGACGTCCTCAGGCACAGCAGCACGGGAGGATGGGTGGCAAAGTCAGCATAAAAACCTCGGTGATTCGTTTTTACCGAGTTTGATTACGAGACGCTCAATGACTAGACAGTGAGAGGGCTTTAATGACCGTAAACTAATCAAAGTCAGACAGCCTCACTTGTATCAGTGACGACCTTTGACAGTAGAGCTATTCTTATAAACAGCTGAGGCATGGATCGCCCAATTCTAGTCACTCACTCCTCGCGTGGCTGATTAACACAGGAGACGAAGGTCTATTTGTGGTTTTGCGATTATAAAAGTGCGATCTGACAACAAAATGACATTGATGGAGAACGAATCAGTGAGTCCACAATCACTATGGCAGCAAAATGTGTGTATTCGGATGTATCTTTAAGCCTAAGCCTAGATAAATAGCTTCTATTAGAGGTGGCGACGGAGTGGAAGGTTATGGGCAGCATCTCTTTCATGTTAGTATGCTTCCAGAGGCTGTCAATCACTGAACGATTCAACCTACCTAGTCGACCTTGAAGAATACGGCTCAGCCGAGGTGGAATTTGGTGGAATGTGTAAAACTACCTTCTCTACTCCCGCCAACTCATCAGTCGCATGGGAACTCGGCGACTTTAGAGTTAGAACTATGCCGAGCAAGTGATTGTGATGAGGCGACCGTAAACGGTGGACCTTGATGAAATGATGTGGTGGATATTGTGAGGACAAGTACAAATGCTTATGTGCATTACAAATCGGTAAAGCGTTGACGCCCACCGAGACATTTATTCCCTCCTTTTACTATTCCCCAACTTGAAAATGGAATGGGTCTGTTACATCTCTAAGTCTCTTGTAAAATGATTTTAAAGAGCGCTTAAAAGCGAAGAAACTTTTTGTCAAATTGAAGGGACATTTGGTGGGTGTGACAGCTGAATGCACCACGTGGACGTAGAGCTGGAAAGAGGTCTTTTTGTTGAACAATAAGGATTGACTACAGATATGTAGGCTGGTAAATAATGAACTATTCAAACTACCACGTCCACCTCAAGTGGTGCTGGATGGCCTAGGTGAACGCAATTGCCAACTCCACCGCCGTCGACTCGACAACAGCACGTGAAATCAGAGGCCTCTTTGGTTTGAAACTATCCAAAGCCAACGGTTGTAATGTGGCCAACGGAAAACAAAGAGCACCGAAAACGGTACATTGTGATAAAATGGCGTGTTGGACCTTGTGTTTTGCCAAGTGGAAATGCCTTCTTCCTTTGTTATGCTGCTTCCAGATCCTTTCCAAACCTCCTCTAGATAGGACAGTGAAGAGCATTTTTCTCGTAAAATGGCCTTAAAGCGGTCTTACATGTGAAGGATTGCCTCGTCAAGTTTGAATGGCATTTAACAGGTAACAGCTGTGTCTACTACTTGGAAGTGGAGTTAAAGGATCTCTCTTTATTGAGGAGCGATTGTAATATAAGTGTATTCTTCTGCGATGCGATCCAGCATTTCAGATCGTCAGGATCTACGCGTTGATGCTAATTTGGCGCCTTAAGAGGGACTACAGAAATGAAACGATTCTCGCACAACCACATAGACGTTTGACAGACGAGTGGACCCATCATTTGTTGTTGACAGACCATACACTTTCCCGCAACCACCTTCTCCACACCCTCGATGTAGGCACCACAAGGATGGGATGGGTCTGTGAAAGGGCAATTTCCTCCTACCATCGCAAGACCGTTTGAGATCCGTTGTTGCTCTGCCTTGACTTCCCCCAGCCTTTCTTAGGTGCCTTTGGCATAGTTAAGGGGCTATCGAATCGTGCGAGGCGGATGGGTCTCGACTGCGATCGTTGTTTGGCCTTAAGAGACCAAAGAGTCTACCGTAAACCACCGTGTCCCAAAGTAAACCATAAACAGGGAAAATAATCGCCTTCTTGTTGGGCACCTCTTGAAAGGGTGGAGCTAATAGTGACGGGATAGTTGAGCTGTGGCAAATAGCTAATGTCTAAAAAGGCCGCCTTCGTGTGAAAGAAGATGAGGGCTGTCCCCAGCTTAATTCTCTCCCTGATCGCTAATCGTTCAACCAGGCAGATAGAATGCAGTAAAGACCAAAGACAGGCGGTTCGCACCAACGCTTCGCAGTGGTCCAAGTGCATCTTGAAAACACCACGCAACTTACAACAAGTCACCCAAAGACCTAATACCATTCGTGAGTACGCAATTGGAGGGCCTAAGATGGCGACAGCTCTTCTGCTGTCAGTCCTCGAGGCCAGAGGAACGCAGTACAGATGCCTTTCAGAGGAACAGACAAGACTCAAGTGGTTTCAGGGCCTAGGTCATGAACATAATCTGTCTCAGTACTACTAGTGTACGGCTGGAGTTTCCCCTGGTGGTGTTAGGGTCTGTTTGGAATGAGTGTGAAGCTTGCGAAATACGCTAAATGCGTTACTCAACCTTCAACGTGTCCACGGAAGGAGGAGCTGGAAATATTAAGTAAATATGAACCACGATGAGGAGATTTTCGCATGTACGGATTAACTCAAGGTTAGGTGAGTTTGTATGCAAATGTCAGCCATCAAAACCGTCCATATTTTCGCCCTCCTTAGACAACAATGCGCACCGATGACACCGCAAGATCGCATTCCTATTGGTTGGTAAATAAACATGCCGTGCGCACACACACACACACAACGACAGACACAACGGTAGCTGCATTCGGTCAGGTTTCTTCACTCTTTCACCGCACACGATGCTGTTGCTAGAACTAAGCTTTCTTCTCCTCCTCGCATGGCCATTCTTCGGTGCAGGGGAGCCATCCACAATGGACTGCTACACGCAGAGTGGACCGCCCTACAATGGAACTCTGAATCATACGGCAGCAGGTGAACCCTGTCTACCGTGGAGTGAGTTCACCCACCTACATTTGCGCAGCAGTTGGAATGCCTCGGTGTTACAGGAGCAGTCGAACTACTGTCGCAACCCGGATGATGATCCACGAGGACCGTGGTGTATGGTTACAAGGGCAAAGTATGGAACTTGTGCCGTCCCACACTGTGGTGAGTTAGAAGCGTTACTCATGTGGCCCCAAGTTTAAGTCATTTTTACCTTAAAGAATTAGTGAGGGTGGCATCTACTGGCTTGTTTTGTAAGAATAATGCAGTTTAACTACCGTAGAGTTGTGGCAATCAAGCAAGAGGCTGTGAGAGGGTCTTCGATGACTCCCATTTATCATTAATCATTCAAACCATTTTGCATCCACTTCAACCTTCTATCCAACCGACCATCCTTGGACCTACCCCTTTCCGCCCAGTCGACCCTCTTATCAGTCACCCATTAGATGCTATGGCATTCTGGACCATCTCTTTTCTCCAGATTCCCAACACTTGCATTTTGTTGTCTCCATTTTTTCTCACGATCATCTGACTTTAAACCGTGTGTTTCGTGGGTGCCCTTAAGAAAACAAATTGGCACTTTCCTTCTTAGCGAAGCCACAGAGATGTTTCCGGTGCTTTCAAAAATCCACAAACGATGCTTACTGACACGAAGCTGGATCCGCCATTGTTACTGCCTCTAACAAAAGGTGTGCATTTAAGCTGATTTATTGCAAGCAGCACGCGAGTTTTACATAAGCTTATGCAAAATGAGGTTTCACCAGATCGGCCTGTGGACAAAAAAGCGTGGTGCCAAAGTTTCTTCGCCACCTGCTATGTGCGATAAATGTAGCAATCATTTCTCGATGGGGACACAAGCACGTACTTATTTTATCGCCTCTGGTAATAAAAGGAAAACAATCATAGATAGATTTCTAAGTGGCTTGCATACGTAAACTCTGTGCCTAGTCAATTCGGTCGTCAGTGAACGACTTCACTTTTTTTCAGGATAAGCACCAACCCTCCATTCTTCGGCTATCCTGGGCGCAGGCATTCAGTGGAAGTTTGTAACAGAAAGGCTCAGGGATGCTTTTGAAACGTGTTGCGAGCCTTACCTTTTAGCACTGCACGAAACCTGCTCAAAGCCACCTATAGAACAAAAAATTTTGCGAGTTTCGGTAAAAATGATAACTTCATCCCCAAGACGCTTTGACAACATTCAGAGGCGCACATATTCCTTCGGATAGACGTACGCTAATACTAAGGCCTAGAATTTTGACTAACAGCGTCTGGCATTAGCAGTGTGATAACTTATGTCATGACCATCTTCCGCCCGATGCCGGATGTTTGATGGCTCCGCGTAAACGTTTTTCCTTCTGGTTTGAATAATTTCAGAGTCTAGTTTAAACCAACCACGCGCCTTTATTTGTTTACGGTAAATAGCCCATTTGTGCCCAATTTCTTATCAAAAACATTGTTAACGACTTTTACTTGTTAAAGATAAATTACCAAACTGTTTACATTCAATTAGATAAACAGAACGAGTGTGACCTTAAGAGTACAATGGACCAATCAACCGTTTTCAATCGTTGCGCGGGATATTTGGGTTTTGTAGTAGAAAAGGGGTTCACTTATGAAGTGCGCTTTTTTAGTTAGTAAGCCCAACTTAATGTTTCATAGAAGCGTACAGGGTAAAATGGTTTTGACGAATGTTTATTTGCGCATGAAGTGACGGCGGAAACGTAGGTTGCGTATGCAGGTCGTCGAATCTTTCCAGGAGCTATCGAAGAAGAACTGCGGGGTTGCAATCGTTAATAAATGGAATCACAACTCAGATAACCAAAAAGTTGGCGTAGTCGCGAAGTGTAGTAATTAATAATTCTCAGTATGTTTAATTCTTTTCGCACCCTCTAGAACATCTTATCGATTGCTACGAGGGTGTTGGCGAGGATTATCTTGGAGATGCCAGCGTTGCCGAGGGTGGTCAGGTAAGCAAGTTTAACGATGCATTTAATTCCAAATAAACGTCCCTTTGGTTCGTGTTTTAGTGACATTAGTTTGCTTTTCTTGTAAACATAATTTTGCTATTACTTGTAGATTTTGGGTTTTATTCAACTAGCCTTACGACCCCGACAAACGGGTCGGGTTATGAGGTCAGAGTTAAAGTTCAGGTCAAAGCTTATGTTACTGGCATTCGGTTTTTAATGTGTGTTAATCTATCGGCGCATTGCGCTCAAACTTCTGAGCCACGTTCGTCTCGATGCCCGCAGTCCTGACATTAAATGTTGGTTAAGCTCTGTAGGTAGCACCTGGTTCTAAATCTGAAACCGCATTTTGTCAAAATTGAAAAGCCAAGGTGCTTTGTTGGCAAGTTAGCGAATGTGATTTGGATGATGAGGACTGCATCGCGTTTGGCTATTACCTCCCGTGGTGTCCGGTGAAGGCCAAAGGACTCAAAGTGTGACCCTTTCTAGTCAACCCGATGGATTTTCGGGGATAAATTTCCTCTTTAAACGGCCATTATTGTTGAATTGGTGGGAAGTAGGCATTATTTCTTTAGAGATGCCCCAAAGTGGCAAATTATAGGACGCCAATTGTATTTGGGATGGAAGGCAGGTAGGGAGGAAGTGCTGCTATATTCTCATTTTCTGTGTCCCTCAGGTTCATATTTTCCCATGTTATGATTGCAGCTGTCTTTGGTGCCAAATAATCGCATTGTCTGCTCTCACAGGTATGTGTCCCTTGGGCAGACGTGATCCGCGCAAGTGTCATGAAACCGGGAACTCCGCATCTAGTGATTGTAAATTACACCTCGCCAACCAATCGAACTTTAGTCTCCAGCTTTGATTCGAGCGTTGCTAGCTTTCGAAGTTGTCGCAACCCTGAGGGTCGAATGGCCAAGCCATGGTGCTACGTGTCCGCGGTTTCACACACGGGTAACTCGTACCTCACCACAGTGGGATATCGCAAAGCGCCATGCAAAGTGGACATGTGTGGTAGGTCACTTGTTTCTATGGGTGCCTTCTATCAATCTTCAGTAATGGCTACACCTTCATTAATCTCATTAACCTCCGCCTTGTGTTCATTCACACGAACGGTTCAGCGATTTATAAGACATGAATTTGGACAACCCTTCGTATCAACGTTCGCATGCCTACCAGCACATACGAATTTTACAAGGTCGCAGATAAAAGTGCAGTTTTTGTTTTCCTCTCACTTCGCAGTTTTAACTAAGAGCGGTGTGGTGGTAGTGGTGATGCTGGTGTTGGTCCGAGAACATGCTCTTTACTCGACTAACTGAAGTGGTTTGTTTGCACTGTTTACATCTGGTAGACGCCTTTGGGTGTATACAATCCTTCCAAAACACGGCTGACAGGTTGTAGGAAAGTGTCAAGGAACCCTAATTTTTTATCCACACAAAACTGTGCATCTCGCCTTATTGACACTTCTGACTCTAGCTTGGCTTCTGAGAGTTCGATATTTAGTGAGTATATGGGAACGACTCACAAGAGTAATGCTTGGTAGAAGGCGGCAGAACACCAATGGAGCCTCGATGGTCATTAAGGATGACTTAGGCATAGCTCTCCATGGCTTTGCGTCCCAAATCCTGGGTCAGTATTTATGGTAGATCGAGTGCTTGCACGTTGATCTTTGACCATGATTGAGGGTTTGCTTAAATACCGCATATCCATCCCTCCATTTATGTTCCTCTTTGAGATCACTCAAGCCACATGGGGCTACCTCTGGATTTTGGTGACGAGTGCCCACCGGGCTTCCTGACTCAAGTTGGGAAGACCGCCTCCCCGCAGGGTGAAATTTCCACAGTCTACTGTGTCCTCTCTGCTAAGGGACTGAGAAATACGGAGAAAGGCCGGTTCAGGAGTTTCTGCATGTTTCTGCTAAATCAAAACCGCGAGACCTGTCCTAAGGGTGAGTCACAAACGTTAACCAATCAGTGATCCGTGTTGGTGGAGATTGTAAAGGTACTGAGTGCATCCTTCCATGTGGTTTTTAAATTGTGGTGCATTGACGTCCAAATAAGCCAACTCTAAAAGTCGTGTTGTCTGTTGTTAAGAGGAGGGGGCGTTGTCTATATTTTCCCACCTTCCTTCAATGCCGAGTGGTTCAGGAATCTTTTCCATACCGCTTTAACCCCCTCCCCCAGATTCGCATCGCTTAAACGTTTATTACTAAGGTGCGATCAAGGGAGAAGGGATGGATTTCCCGTGCCGGTTACTTTTTTACTTCTCGTTTATTTCTAGGCTTCGATATGAAACGGACTTTCATGCGTACCAAACTGAAAGCCAAGGGCAAATTCAGCATGTTTCGTCAAGAGGGCTTCACATCGATTTGGCTCTCTCTTTGCTGCACCAACGGCTCCCATGCTGAACTTCGAACCAAGTTTCCACGATCCAGTGTAGCCTACAAATCCTCACACTCCCGGTCGAATCATCTAGCACCGTGGGTCCGTGGGGACCCCTATGCATCGTTTCCACAACCCTCTGAGGACTCAATGCTTAACGACAGTCCAACACCTCCGGTCTCTAGAGACACACCACTTTTCTTCTCCATTGAACGCTGTCCACCGGTAAATGGAACGCGTCGAAAGATCTTCACTATGGGCACGTATAGACCGTCCAATCTAACGGCTACTCTTTTGGACTATGGCTACTACACCTTGATGTGCGCGTACTATGAAGATGACGAACCACCACCACTAATTACGTCGTCTATCCAACCCAACAAGAGTACGTTCCTTCGGCTTTTTTTTCCCCCAAATTTACAAATGGTTGGTCTGGCACTACACCACGTCGAGACAGATATCTTGACTCGCTAATGAAGTCGGGATGGTTTCCTTCTCGCATAGCTGATTGACCCTTCCCCCTCCTCCACTCTAGCACTCATTCCAAGCATTCTGGTGGAGGGTAAGACCTGTCCACCTCACTTCTCACCGGCCCCCAATACCAAGGCTCATCATATGTTCTACTACCTTCGTGCGGCTTTCATCCTCTGTAAACCCGAAGGCATCTATCGTCATGACGCCATTGACAAGATTTTGCCCGATGGGAATCAGTGCTTCATCTCTCACACTCCCCGTGAAGTGAAACGTGCTGAGGGGATTGGTGAAGAGGATTCTGATGGTTCGTCAGATGATGATGAGGAGCAGGAAGAAGAAGACGGTTATGGAACTCGTTCGAAGAGGTATCACTGTCCATCAGGTAAATTTAATTATTTTATGGCTTCCGACATGTACCAAAGTGTTTTTGATTAATTATTTAAACTGGGGATGAGATTTTTAATAGCGGGTAGAAGTTGAATTGTTTTGTGGACTTTTCCCTTTTTTCTGAAAGGGCCTTGTTTATTTACTACACCAATAGATGGATGTGAGATCAGTCGAATTGTTTGCTACGGGTGTCACATATGTGTGACAAGTTGATTTATGTGAACCTGCATATCACACTTTCTAGTTGGGGTTCTCGGTGATCCCCTCTTGATTGGTACAAGGAGATACTTTAACTCTTGCTAGTAAACACAATTTAGTTAGCATGTGCGTTGGCAATGCAGGTGTTCGTGTTGAGGTCCTGAACTCTGACCACTCGAAATGGGAACCGGAGCGGATTCTAGTTGACTGGCTTAAACCGCAGTTTTGCCGATGAAATGACGCTGTCATCCAGTTTGGGGATCATTCACCAGCTATTTGCATCTCCTAGGTTTCGATACGACTGAATTGCGCTGGGCCGGCGGTAATGCCTCAGCCCATGGCCTTGAATCGGTGACCATGTACTTCTGTTGCCGTCGTGGTGCCACCTCAACCAATAGTGGATCACTGATTTCATCAGTCGACAAGAATGATGGCTCCAGTGGTCCCCCTCCCATCTTTCCACTACCCTTCTACCTCCGATCCGTGCCAACGTTTGCCATTTTAATCCTTGGTGGAAGCTGTCCGGACTACTCGGATCAAGGCACTAAGCTGACCGCTGATTTCGTAAGTACATCAGGTGAACCGGCAGTCATCTTTGGAACGTCTGAAGTTTTTCTTGCAGAGTAGATGCCCGACCTGCTCGTTTGATGCACCTTGGTTCAGGGTTGAGTTCTTTAGTCGATGGTTTTAGAGTCGACGCATGACCACACTCTCGCCAACGGTGTCTGCACTGGACTGTCTCCAAAACGTGTCCTCCGAGTGGCGTCGTCACAATAGCCTTCTTTTCTCTGATCGACCGAAAAGATATCACGCTTAATAGAATGACTGGTAAAAGTTACAGAGATGAAGCCTACTTCCATAAAGCAGGCCGAAAATTGAAGGCTCGGACGGCGATATCGGTTCATTCTCGATCCTCGCGTTAAAGTCAATCCCAAGACGAGGAGGAAGAACGCATGCTTATTGTCCAAGCCGTCATCCCTCAGATGCTTTCTGATTAAGAATTAATAACTTTTAATTTGCATATCTTTTTTTGCTTTTTTTAGAGACCAACGATGCAATCTGAGTCCTACTTGACGCTGGAGTTGATTGGTCAAAACAACCCAGTCGATTTTGTGGAATCAATGAGCGGTGTACGGGGCGTCTTAGCCCTCTGCAAGTACTCTCAACCCCGTGGTATGTTGCCTCTGCACCCATTTTATGCTTTAAGAATAGAGTTAGGTCGGTGCTCTGCGAAGGCGAGCAGACACCGCTACTTATTGAATGCTTTATTTTCATGGGTAGAAAACCCATGTTTACCTCAGGCTAGGCGCATCAAGTTCGTAGATAACTTCCTATTCCGTTCTCTTGCTTGAGGCCGTGATAAGTTAAGCTTGGCGTGTTTTCCATCAGCGTCACGTATATGTGACGTTAGGATTTGCCTTTCTCGAGCCCATCCACATCTCCTTGCAGGCAGCAAACAGCGCAAGATTGTGGTATTTAAATAAATCCTCCAGAATCGGCGTTTAATTTTTCTTACATCAGGCCTACATTTACTCCTCTTCCTCTCTACCACAGATGAAATTGGAATTCTGTCACCGCAGGGCTTCTGTCAAGGGGTCGGTGAACGTCGTGTTCCAACAGTTCACACCTTGCATGATGCTGGGACTACCTGTGCTGTCAATGTCACTAATGTCGTCTTTCCTGCTGGGTCTTATTGTTTCTACAGAACTGCGAAAGTCTGTCCACCAGGTAATTAGGCGGCAAAATTTTAAATTGCCACTATTTTTATTTAGAGACTCACATCCTTTCGAAATGCAGCGTTTCTGTTGCTGTAAAAATCGTTTACCTGATCCGAGGCATTAAAGAAGAGGAAAGAGTAACCACACGACGAGACACTTAAGGCGGTCAGACACTGGTGTCACGCATGTGTGACAAATTATGTGTCTCGGTTTATGTTACCTTTTCGCACCCAATCATTCCGGACATAAATGGCTTGGATGTGATGTGTCTACTTGCAGCGATAATTCAAATCCTAGAAACAATTCGTCGTACGCATCCACCTATTTCCTTGTTTTCTGTAGGTCTTCCTGAATTGCAAACCAGTGTTTTTGAAGGTCTGGTTCGCTCCTTCCTTCTCCAGACAATGTTTCTTCCTTCACCAGCCTTGAACGATGAGAAGGAGCTGTGCTGTCAGTCGGAGGAGTCTCTGGGTGCCATTGAATTGCCACTCAACATAACAGCACCTTTTGCACTGCCAGCACTGCAGGCGTCTTGCCAGAGCTTTGTCGGGTTCACGGTGGATCAGACCAAAGGATTCTGCGAGTATGCACCCATCACTGGTTAGTTACGAGCTTCCAAGCAATTAGTGGCTTTAGTTGATGGAGGATTGTTTATTATTTACGTCCAACCATCTGTAAAGACGGCGCCTACACTTCCTTTCCGAGACTTGTCTTATGATCAAATAATATCGTTAACAGTCGTCTATCACAGACCCATGGTGCTAGATGGTGCGATCGGCAGTCCGTAGATATAAGCTACACTGAATCGTGGAAACTTGGTTCAAAGTTCAGCATGGGAGCGGTTGGACCACAAAAATCACCTATGACAAGGTTTACACTTGTCCGCGTGAGGTGGCGGATGGGTGAAGAGTACAAAGAGTTGGGAGAGACATCCTCCTGTAGACGCCTTTACTTTTTCGTGGTTATGGGTGTGGATAGGTGGCTGGAGCGCTCTGCGTTCGTTGCATAGGTAAGATTATCATCAGATGGTGGGTGGAAAATCGGGATTTCTGGACAATTTAACTGACTGCCAATACCTAGTGGACGACGGAAGATCGCTGTTCTATAATTCAGGTGGTGAAATTGTCACTTGGTCACCCTTCTTTCAAGGTGCTAACATTCATACCAACTCTCAAAGCCAACAAGCCTTGCAGCCAGAACTCATTGTAAAATTCATTTATTGTCCAACGCTACTCACTACATTTGTGAGTAGCTTCGCAATCTCCTCTCATTCCTTCCCACTTGTAGAACAACCAGAGTCAATTGTGGTCTGGCCTCGTCGCGTTTTTCCCAGTAACCTTCGTGGCAAAACCGAAATCGTTCTCACCTGCAGTGATAACTGGGCTCTCAACTCGGGTAAGCCTTAACGACATGAATCCACCGGATTTTGTCAGCTATTTCCTTGACCTTCGGTAGTTCAACCAAAAATTTGAGGGTTCGTATTGATTGTTTGAGCAAAGACAGCCCAAAGAGTAGCTTTTTTCCCTATTTCTTAGTTTCTCGGGCTCGCAATTTCATGATGCGCCATCGAAGACTGTGGTTAATTCCAACGCCTATGCAGGACTTCTCATCCAACGACGCAATGGAACTTTGCTATAGCGAAGTGCGTGGAACTGAGGTGCCTACAAGAACAGAGTCCGGCTATTTAAACTACTGTCTCGTAGCCTTTGCAACTTGTCCAAATGAAGGTTAGTTGAATGTATAAGTGCCGCCACCGGGTATTCATCCATTCGTCCACTCTCGAGGTTAGCAAGCTGGGAAGTATCGCATTTTTCTTCCTTCATAGATTTTGAGGTGGTCTCCGCATTCCCCTACCAGCAATACATCGTCTGCTGTGTCAAACAGCCTTCACACCTTCAGAACACACCGACGACATTCCAACGAGTCTCAACATGGCCAGAGCACGTGCGTTCCATTGTAACTCTAGGCCGTAAAAGTCCAGGCGACGAGGAGAAGGTTAAGGACCTAGCCGGCCCCACGGAACTTCATCGAGATCTGAAACAACCCGAAACGGATGGGGGATGCCCCGAATTTCAGCAGTACTCACTTATTCGACGATTCGTCAAGATGTGGCGACCTAAACGCTATAAGACGCTAATTGCAAGACCCTCGATTCATCACCTTTTGAATGTCACTACAGGCTTAAATGACAGTAAGGAGGCGTTTGCTAAGAGAACGGGACTGTGGTTGCAGGATGGCCTGCTGCATGCCATCTTCTGTGAATATCAGACGAATAGACCCGCGGAACCGAACACTGGTGTTTGTAAGTTCTGTCACTATGGTCTAGGGTCACATTGGCAAGTGGAATAATGAACGGCTTCTGTTTCGCTCCATACTAGCCTGGCCGATTGATAATTACGCCATTCCTCAGTCAGTAACTGGATGTCCGCCAGACTTCACCTCAACCACTTTCATCCATCTTCAAGGTCGAAATGGCTTCCACTATTCACAGGTGCGTAGATCTTACCCCTAATACCGTTAAGACGCTAAAAGTGGGCATTTGGGACGCGTTTGATCTCTCAATGTGTCTTTCATTGTCTCTTCAGCCCATTCATCTGGCAGGCGACTTCATTGCACATTCTCGCGCGGTAAAATTGAGCTACTGTCACCGAGAGATGGATCCTTCACCATCTCACTGGAACAAGAAGCACACCACTTCTCTACCACCGGGGCACTACTGCGTCCTCCTCGTCGGTAGACGATGTCCAGCCGGTAGGACTCTTCCTGCAGTGTCCTAAATGCTCCGTAAAGGTCTAATAAGATGTATCGAGCTGTAGGTAGGCTTGAGATAACCACACTGAAGAGCTGGAAGATCCACGGTTAAAAAAAATGTGTATCCATGGCTGCGTGACCTCTCCTTCAGTAAGCGTTATCCTTGGCGTCTCATGCGATTAATCCTTGGTGTCAGCCCTTATTGACACAGAATGTGTAATTGTCCAATCTTGCTCCGATTGAAAGGTCTACATAACCAATTTGTGGCCCTTCACTTTATCTCCTCTCCAGGATTTACTGCTGGAAGCCTCTCCGTGTTTGAGGGTCTCCTCAAACCCAACGAGACCGAAGAAGACGTGGATCCTGCATCAATAGATATCTCTGACCTACCGATGGGTGCTGACTCATCGACACACAACGCGCCACGCATATTCCGTGATAAGGTGGAAAAAGGTGACACCGGTTTGACATTTGACCGTGTCACCTATATGTTCTGCTGTCGTGCAGATTCGCCTTCCGCATCCATTCCCATCACGGGCTTCCCAAATGACACCGGACCGTTCTACCTATACAGGTAGGCTTTTGATCAATAAACATGGGTCGGAGTTGTTAATTTATTAAAATTCCTAGACGCTTAGCGTTTTAAAAGTGTCAAAGCATGAAGGTCGGAATGAGGGGGCTAGGAGACCTTTGTCAGTAATCCTGTACTATCCGAGGGATAGCAAGGCCGACAGGGTTATTAACTTGTCTCCCTCTTATCCCCGGCAGAGCTGGAGAAACGTGTCAAGAAATAGCTGGACTGCGTGCAACTGAGGAGTATATATGCATGGATGCACCTGAATTCCTTGTGGGCACTGTCCACTCCTATGCCTTCCAGATGGAGGTTGTTGACAAGACGTACCACATTGAGGGCTTCACACCCACTCTCTCCATGTCCACAGATCATTGCAATGTGAAGATAAACCTTTGTTACTACGAATCAAGTAAGCAAAAGAAACATTGGTTATTTTAGAATTTCTCGTTCATTCAAGCCGAGAAGTGCCTTTCAAATCATACCTTCGTTGTCTCTTTCAGCCATCCCTGAGCCTGAACCTACTCCAGAAGGTGTGTTTTATTTAATTGATATGATGCTCTACTTAAATTTATTAAGTAACACCTGGTTTCTACTTCAGTGGAGCACAATAACGGGACAGCTTGGCCAGCGGGTTCGTACTCGCTTCTGACGACAATTCGCGAGGATGGTAGTCTTGCTTGTCCACCAGGATTTAATTTGGCCATCCGCTACAACATTCGGCCGGATGTGATTGCCAATACCTTCTTCCGTCCAATGTCATTCGCTGAGTACTTTACTCAGAAGCCGTCAGCCACTGACGAAGTCTTTGGTCTGACCAATGAGACATCAATGCCAACGTTACATACATGCGAACGAAATGCAAGTGATGTGCCCGAGGCGTACAACCTTACGACCTTCCCCGATTGGCCGCCTGGCAATTACTGCGTCCTCATGGACTTGCACACGAGAACCTGCCCACAGGGTAACTATTTACTGATCTCAGTAGTGTGTGCCTGGAAAGTGGGCACATTGAATGGCTTTTCTGTCACTAAATGAACTATGACGCTGATAATAAATGAGCGTTATAAGACTGTCAATAATCAAAACCGTTGATAGGTGCACAGTCGTGAAAATACATATTGAATACGGGAAATGCTTCCTGCGCGCCTTTGGCAGCGATCTTTAACGGTGCTTTTTTTCATGTTCCTTTGACAGGACTACACCGTTTCACGCGCCAGTTGGCTGAGCTGTGTTGTCACACGGCAAGCAGTGTTCCTTCCTCACCAGTGAAACTGCCTTTCATTGGCGACTTCTTCCTTATGGGAGCCTTTGACGAACCCGAGCTTGCCTGTCTACCCATCGATAATACACACGTAAGCTGCTGGCATCCAAGTATTGTTGAAATGCGTCCTCATCAATCTACATGCGATTTAAGCTGGTTGACATTAGTCATCAACTTTTGTGCACTACTGAAGTGAATCAGTAGTACATGTGTGAATTCGATTCGCTTTTGTGTCGAATCTACGCCTAATTATAGTGGTAATTTCACTTATAATCGAAACCATTTTCTTTCGTAGGTCGAAAAATACGTTATCCTGCTGTTTTCTGCAGTGGATCCTCATATCCATAGCTTGTGCCACTATTTACCGCTTGAATGGCTCAAGACCCGCCGAAGCTGGCCCCCTGGTGACTACCTTCTGCCTATTGGAAAACGCGGCCAACCCGTTCACGCTCTTAGTGTGAATAATTCTGACTTCTCAGCCCCGACGTCCGAATTCGCCTGTCCCGCTGGCTTTCATCGTATCCTTCACGAATACTCCACTCACGAGGAGGAATTTGGTGCAGAGGGTGGTGCAGAATCGGTTTCGGGTTCTACGGTGATGCTACACTTCTGTCAACATAATCACTTCAGTAATGAATCTGCTAATGGAACGGCTGTCTCCTGGCCCAAGGGCGACTACTGTGTCATTGTGAACGGTGCAATCTGTCCTCCTGAAATGCGTGAGTTTTTAAGTGAAAAGCGTTTCACCCCCTTTGCTCTAAAGGTTGGATCGAGAGAAGTGGTTAAAAGAAAAGTCTGTGTCGTTGCCGGTGGTATGCGAGAAGTAGACTACAACCTGACTGTTGTTGGTCAAGACGGCAGGCAGTAGTGGCAGCGGATGCATGAAATAACGCGTAGCCACGAAAGATGGTGTGTCCATTTCAATGAGATGATTTGGAGTATGTCTGTCAACAGCGATCCCTGTCTGTGAAGACTTCCATTCTGCACTGGGTATTCATTTTGTGGACCATCAAAGATTGGACGTCCGATCTATGTACTGGAGGCAACTCCTTCTGCAGTGAATAGAGTAGTTTTGAGGAACTAGCGCACTCTGGGTGCCAAGACAGCTTTCTTTTTCGATCAGCTCGACAGCGTTGACTGGTTCACTGAGGTGAGGAAGCCCTTTGACTGGCAATAGATTGAAATGCTCTAATTCGTGTCAAAGCAGTGGAGAATCGGAGCGGTCGGTACTCCATTATCGCTGATGAAGTGAGGCGCATGCTTGTAAGATTCCGGTACCGAAGGTTCTTTCTATGTGGTGGGTAAGCACTGAGACAAGTCGATGGCTGCGGCAGGAAAGCATGGGGAATCGTGGCATCACTTTTTTGCCTCTCCTAAGCTGCTCTCATCCTAATCATGTTTCAGTCTGGCTTAAGCGTCCTTGCCAATTCGTGCCAAAAAAATTGCATTCATTACGAGTGCGTCGCCTGATCTACTTACATCTTTTAGCAGTATATTTACTTCCCTCATTTTAGACGCATCTAATGAGCTGGTAATGCGGATACCACGCAGCCACTTGCGCGCAATTCACAACGCCACTGACTATGGCGACATCATTGAGGGGCAGTCGATCGTAATGCCCATTAACTCACGGTCGGTCACCTACTACTCGGTTTGTTGTCGTGAGGACAAACAACTGTTGGTGGATTTGCCTGGCCTTTCTGGGGGCATGTATCTGCCTGCTGGATCTAGCCTATGCTCCAGTATCCCTGGCACCTTTATTGAACATGAACAGGTTTGTAAATGTGTTGCTACCTAATCTCTATCGACATCTACTGGTCGAGTTGCCTTATAAGAAGGCAAGGTGTTTAGTGCATTAATTCTTAAATGTGCCTAGACTGTACCTGATCAGAGTCCTGTAAAGAAGTCAAGAGGAAAACGAATTCACGGGAAGCTAAACTTGGCCTCTTTTTTGTGATTTCTACTACATTTTTCCCAAATATGTGTGGGGTGTGATACCAGTTAAATGATACATTCAGAAGCTTCAGAATCATAAAACGAAGCTTTTGTCGGTCTGTTATGATTTGAAGTCATTATTTTAAAAGGATTTTGGTGCCAGCTACTACATATTCTTTAGATGAAAAGAGATGTCTAATGAAAACAGAGCCTGTGCGAAAATTGAGTGCAGAAATCAGCAAACGCCTTGGGTTCATAAGTGAGGAGCTAGGATGTTGAAATTACTGTGATAACTTTAAGGCAACGCCTTCTCAATCTAGCATAAGATTACTAGGTAAACTTTATCTATATCCAATGAGATAGCTGCTTTCACTTAAATGTTATAAGTAGGTGAGCATGCCTTTATATTTGTAATGCAGATAACGACGTATCTGGATCCCACTTTGTTGGATCCTTACGTGGTTGAAGGAGGCGATGATGAGGAAGGCAGCCAGCGACGACAGCGGCAACGTCAGCGTCAGCGGTGGATGCCACCACCCTTCGAGGAGCCGGGAGTAATGACACTGTGCTACTACCACCAAATGCAGAAGGTCCTAACTTCAAATTCGTCCACCGAAGACGGTGACATGCTGCATGAATTGCTTGAACCGGGAAGCACTGCGCTCTCGTTGTGGCTGGCTGGTGTGTAGTGGTTTGGCTAGCCTTACTTGGATTGGTAATGAAAGGGATTTCGCCTCAACGCCTCGGGTCGTAAATGCCCACCCAGACGTCCAGAAATGAGTAGTCTAGGTTTGGAGGTCAGAATAATCCAACAAGCCGTTTTAAAATCCCTTCCACCTGAACCGTAATTTTAGTTTAGTCTACAGACATCACCTTGGGTTAAGCCAAACATTTATTCCTTTTTTCTGTGAGGCTTATTTGATCGCATCATGTTGGTGTGCTTCTCCTCGTCAAATTACTAGGTGAATGTGGATGTGCCGAAAATGCCATTTGTCGACCCTTCAAACGGTTCTCGTGCAAATGTAAGAAGGGTTACTTTGGTGACGGCGTTCGCATCTGTCGCCAGATTACTCCGCTCACTGGTCCCTGCGCCAACCTCTGCCATGTACACGCTGAGTGCAAGACACGCAGGAAGCACTCTTTCATTAGCAGAACCGTGAGTTGAAAATCTGAACTACTTATTTTCGTTATAAGTAGGTACCATTTAGGGCTTAGTATCTCCTTGCTAGTAATTCGATTTGATCGATGGTTTTGGGCGAATGTTGTAATAAAATTCATAACTGTTGAAAATGAGCTTGTGCGTAAAATTCCACGTGTTTTGGAGTTGCAATATCTGGACTTTCATCTTTTGTTATACAACCCGGAGGTATCGAATCATGATAGACGGAGACTCAGGAGCCCTTGTAGTTAAATATTCATTTTCTGCTTCCTTTGCTCTAGAGCTTCATTCCTGACCCTCCTCTCTACTCAGCTCTCCGTTTCAATCCTTAAAAAGTATACAGTTTTATTAAGTTTGCTTATGTGTAAGGAGTGGAAGTCCTTCAACAGTCTTCGAAGTGAAGGTATCTTTGGTTCCAGCTTCATTGCTGCATCCTGTCGATCGCGTTGTATCTCGAATTCGCTCCATATGGAACTTTTTGTCATACAATGCAGCAATTTTGGCTATAGGCGAATGCATTGCGGCCACTTTCGAGGAAATCAAGCCTGAACTCTCAGTTATCTTCGCCTTACAGATTAGGCGAGCTCATCAGTTGTCACGGTCATCTTCACCTGTATTCCCTCTGTAATGTTGGAATCCGGCTGCCTGAAGTCGGAAAGGGTTGAGATGCTCTGGGTTTCGCCAGACAATCCTGTCGCTAAGCTCAAATACGCCTTGGGAAGGCAGCAATACAAATGTCAAATGATCGAAATGATACGTATGCAATTAAAGCATTGCGGACTCTTAGGATGTGGCCAAATGCAAATCATCTATTGCTCTACAAGTGGTCATGCAGATGAACTGCCTCGGACTGCAGGTCGTCTCATTGGGCAAACTTTGCATGGGCGAAAGGTTTCGCGTTTATTTAATGTAAAATCAACAACTAGAATATTTTGTTCTTTTGCTCTGACGAAATTTTTTTTAGAAGGAGGAAACGGCATGCGTCTGTAAACCGGGCTTCGTTGGAGACGGCTTCAGCTGCCTTCCCCAGTGCAGTGCACACACCTGTCAACCTTTCAGCCGATGCAAAATTAGGAAAGGAGGTAAGTCCTTCTATCTGCCTCTTTGATCTTTTTTTTCCTCCTTGCCACAGAGGCTGAGGTCTCCATACGCCTTGCAATCTGTCAGGCCAAAAAAACAACACTGTGTCGGATAATATTCATTATTCATATGTTAATGCAATGTAGACTTTTAACCGAAACAATGCCATAAAGTGGCCCAACAGGAGCTACAAGAGTTAGTAGCCTGGCTAGAGTTAGGTGGAGCTCTCATTGAGGACATTGCGTTGGTAATTTTGAGACTATCCTAATTTCAAAATGTTCTTAAATAAGGATGAGTTAACTGGAACACATTTTAACTAGGTGATTTTCCATATTCCTCAATTAAATCGTTTGAAGGCCATTAAAAGAGCGGATGTTAAGTTCAGGTGATCGCTGAGCGCCTATAATCTTCCTGCTTGTCGTAAAAAGTTTTCATTATTGTAAAGAAAGACTGGTAGGCTAGATATTACCGCAAGACGACGAAGCGAGTGTGTAGGCACAAACTATTTGAATCCAAAACCACTTGTTTAAATATACGGTTAGAGAATGTGGTAAATTACCATTGCTTATATGTTTTTCTAGGTTTTGATGGTAAACTATTGGAACCCACTAAGTCATTTTACAGCTGAGAAGACATAAAGCCAATTTTAGTAAACCTCATTGAATCGACGGGGATGAAGGATTCATACTCGTCCGTGCCCACTCAGGGGCGTCATCTAGTTAATTTAAACAAGTCGTGCTTGGAGTGAATTCATCGTTCATTTTAAAGTTTTAGCATATTTGTTACATTTTAAAGGATTTCTAGTAAATCAACATTTATTTTATGCAAATAAAGCCTTTTATCTACAAGTTGTAGTTGCATTGAACTTGACTTAAATGTTAGTTTCCCCTGCTTTTCTGCCTTGCAAATGAAAACATAAATGTTTCCCAAATGAAGAATTCGGTAGTTTTGCTCTTACTTTTACACCAAATGATGTGTTTTAACCAAGTTACCATCAGTTGATTCAAGCTCACCACTGATAAGCGAAATCGGTTAGAGAGATTTATTGGGCACTTCTTTTTCTCTTTTTAGTTCCCACTTGTGTTTGTGTCCCCGGCACAATTGAGGATGGCGAGAAGTGTCACTTTGACATCTACTCGAGTCTCCAAGCGGAGAAGGATCTGCCACAGTACATGCTGCAGCACCTTAGCTGTTTCAGTGATTCCGTCTTCAGATCTCTGGTTTTGCAGCAACCAAAGAATTTCTTCATTCTCTTTGCACCACCACAGGTATGTGAAACACTGTCAATTCTCTGGTGTCCCTTTCCACCCTTCCGGTCTACTTCTGGGATGCTTTTTGTTTCTAATTCAGCCACGTTTAGAAGACTTTCCCCTACACTTTGTTGGTTCCAAAAATTGGTGGTTTTTTTTTGGAGTATTTCTAAAGGCACTGTTAGGCACACGAGTCGGGGCAAAACTTTGCTATTGTTGAGTGGCGTAGCCTAATGCCAATGGAAGGTCACGAGTAATCCTCCTTTCTTAATTTTAACGTTCGACAGCTGCGAGCTAGGACTGAAAGGGAGGAGGAGGTGGCCAGGACTAGTTCTTAGTGTTTCCTCCTCGAGGTAGATCTACATTTGCAAGGAAGACTATCTGAGAGTTCTCGGATGGAATAAATTAGTCTTCACCTTAATCCTTTCTTGTTTGTAATTGCCACACTTGTCTATTTGATTGTTCTTGTTCCCGTGAAGCTGCTGAAAACCTGTGACGAGATCTCCTCCCATATCGTTATGCTGAGTGATTCGGATTACCGCAAATTCCTTGAGGCACCGATCTCCCACCTCACCAGTCTCAACGGAAGCTTTATTACAGTTAACAATACGGTAAGTGATCTGAAAGTTACGAGTGTGAGTGGATCTGTTCTTTGTGCTGCTGTCTATCGGCGCTATGAAAAATTTCCTTGAGCTGGGGGACTACAATCATTACTGGCGGCGTTACGAACCGCTGGAGCAGAAGCGTCGATCTAGCCTAGTAAAGATGTTAGGTCATTGCTGCTCTGCATTCCTCTATTGCGTTCTGCACTACCTTCCTGCTTTTCGGGATCTCCATATTATAAATTGTAGATAGGATGACCTTGTAGAAAGCGTGGAACTAGTCCACTTTTCGGCTTGACCAAGTAAACTGGATTATGCGGTCTTAGTTATGAAGGTCCCATCGGGAACGCGTTAAGTTCAGCGCGATCCTCTATCCATAGCCACAGAGAATTAGAGATGAAGAATAATGCGTCAGGTATAAAGTTTAGTCAGAGCGATGGGAGGAGGGATAGACAGAAGATACTGCCTCATCGTCAACCCGCGAATCGCGAGTTAGAGACGATCCTCAAGAAATGAAGATGGAGAAGGAACGAATGTAGTTAATAGGAAGGATAGTAAAAAGGGCTTGCTTAATCGGCATTTCTTTGTGCCTCGTTTTCCTTGGAATAGATTAGCTGGCCTGTGGATTGCCCCCATTACCTTTTCATTTAGGAGACATTCCGTGTGAACGATGCAGAAGTTCGCGAAAAACCTATTCTCTTCACAAATGGCCGAATATACTACACCAGTGCATCCTTGAAGTACATTTCAGTAAGTTAAAAGATGAATTTGGGTCCATAACTTCTTCAAAACCAAAGTGTTCTAATTTCTGCCGTGTAGGACTAGTAGAAGTTTGCCACCTTAGGGAAACTTATTTAGTTTAACCAATATGATTATGTCTTCAGGCACCACATCCAACGGTGGTCAGCACAACAGCAGTCGTGGTGTCACTTCTCATAATCCTCCTGATTCTGCTTATCGTTGGCGTTCTCGTCCTCCGACATCGCAGACCCGATCTCGCAATATTCAATCTTCGGCGGCCAGTAGGCGAAAAATCTTTCTACTTACATAATTTTAGTAGAACTTATGTTTACAAACCGGGTGATCTCTTTTTTAGCGCTTCCATCCGATGGTCGAGAGACCTCAGGCAAGTTGGCGCGGCTCGAAAGGTGTCCTACTAGCCTCCGATGATCCCGAGGAGTGAGCAGCAAAATCACCCGTTTTCTTTCATCTCATGAGCCCCAAAATAATTACTGTTTTCCATTTTCATGTGGAAGTGGACGCTTTTCTTGATTGCATTGTGCAGTGCTCTTTTCAATACTACCATTCCATGCATAGCGGCAAGTACTTGCCCCCATATCTGTTGTTGTCTTCGACGCAAAAAGCGGGTGGAAATAATTTGGCTATTTGCTCTGGGTGGACGGTGGTCACTCCAAATTTTGAGTCCGGCATTTTTATATTTATTTTTGGATCGCAGTTGCACCTTTTCGTTTGCAGCCAAGGTAATGATCACCCCGCGGCAAAATGCGAGCCAAAGGATTGTGAGGGGCGAGGCAGTATTTCATTGTCTTCTAACCTCCCCCTCCCTCTATTATCCTCTTTTACACCAGAAAAAAAGGTGAATTCGAAGGGAAAGGAATCATTTAAAATACCAAAAAGGCATGCATTCCTCCTCAAAACGACTACAGTTATACCAGTAGTAGCAGTAATAGTGTTAACTTATTCACAAAGGCGTAAAACAAAGGGTGTCGCTCTCTCTCTCTCCCAACCTCTGGGATGTCGATTTATTCACAGAGTTGTTCCCTGTCACTTGGTGTCGCTCACTTCGCGTTTCTGCAGAAAGAAAAGAAAGATCTCGGAGACAGAGGAAGAGAAAGGCAGGAGGCACAAGGAACAGGAGGAGAGACAACCTACAGTTCAAGGGTGATTTGGTTGTCATCGTCGTTGCCAAGTGAGGGGTTGAATTGAATGTCAAAGGGGTTTTCATCATTGTCGGTGAATTTGTTGAGTCCATTGTGCCACGAGCTCACCGGAGTGCCCTGCAAACTCTTACTGACGCGTTGTTTGGGATCCTTCAGAGCCTTTATTTGCGCGGTCAGGGAGTGCAGACGGAAGTGCAGTCGCGCCTCCAGGCTGTACTTGGTGTAGTTCCTAATTCCAACCCCAAAAAAGAACCGATTTAGAAGGAGTAATTTCTTGTGATGGCTACAGGTGTGAGGACGTACCATGCCCTGTCGAGGTGTGACTTGGCCTCGTCAATTTCCCCCTCTTCCAAGGCGAGTTGACAGAGCTCAACCTCACTGAAGGGCAGTAGGTACTTGTCCAGACGTATTGACTTCTCACTAGGGAGAAGAACCGAAATCAAGGGCAGAGAAGTTGCCTCATTTACACTTTGTTCCTTTCTCTTACTTGACAAGCTTACTTCATTAGGACTTCTGTGAAGCACATCTTTGCTTGGAAGCGCTTTCGCAAGCACCGCAGACACACGCCCTTGAGGAGGGTGGCCAAACAAAAGTCGTCTGCGTAGTTAGAGATTTTCTCTGCAAAAGAAGAAAAGCACCAAAAACGTTCATTTTCCCTCTGTTTCGGGCAAATTTATCAAAATAAGGAGTCACTGAAATTTACTTTGGTTGTCAACAATACTGTGAATCTTGGATTCTGTTATTAGGAGGAATTTATTCACCAGATCTCGGTTGTCATTGATGAGTTTGAAACCACTCCAAAGGTACATGATTTCCTAAAATAAAATAAACAAACATGTCTTTTACGAGGAAAAGAAACTCCTGTGCTTAAGCCAAATGGGAATCTTTGGAGGAACGCTGATATTGTAATAAGTAGTTCGTGTTCTATTTCAGTCAGCCCAGAGGCGATGAGAAAGACTCCTAGGATTGGGGGCTTAACAATCGCAAACGCCTACTTGTATGTAGGTGAGGCTTCTACCATAGCTGGTTTAAACAATTTAAAGACGGCTATGCAATAATGTAAGAAGGAATTATAGATCCTTCATAAATCGCAGACTAGCTTGTTTTTCGATCTGATGTACATGTCTGAGTAGGGGCTCGACCGCACAATCCACTTACAAGACCGGGCAGAGTTAGTCTCTTGTCTTGTTCAAAGAACCTCAATGCCTTTTTCATGGCAAATTTTTCGATGGGAAGGGACTTTCCTGCTATTCGTTGGACCATCTGGGGCACATTTCTAAAAGGAAGGAAGATGCATCAAAAGTCATTCCACAGGAAGATTTTCTTGTGCTGCCTATAATCTACTAGAACTTAAATTTTATTATTTTTGGCGACTTTTGGAGACTCTCAAGAAATTGTCCCAGACGAAACTAGGCGCGCTAAAGTGTGCCTAAATACCATCCTGCCAATGTTGCAGAGCTGTTGTGGGAAGAGGGCGGACTGTTGATTGAAAGATGCCTCGGTCAACCAAGATAAAGCCAGACAGATGCTCATATCCGGCAATTCTCTTTTGACTCTTCCTAATGACACTTTCAAGCGACTCTGACTTGTCATTTTCCTAGCATACAAAAGCAAGAACTAAATTTACTCAAGCAGGTCCTCCACATTCTTTGCCAAAACTCCACCGTCAGCATCGTCTTTGGGGTCGCAGATAATTGGCGCGGGGGTGGAAGCCTTGCGAGAGGGGTTCTTTGCACAGACTGCAGCTCTGCGTTCCTCATCAAGGAATTGGATAATGAAAACCGCCTGAAGATATCGATATGTTGCATTGCTCCACTTGCTCTCACAGGCTAACCGCTCCGCGTACTTCATTGCATCCATCCACTCGCCTTGGACACTATATGAGGATGTCAAAAATGACTAGTATCTACCCTCTTTAACTGGCCTACAATACGCATTCAACATCTGGTGGAAAAAGGCATCAACTCACCAGTGACACCACATCATTTCCCAGTAACAAATGTGATAGAAGTTTTGAAAATCAGTTTGACAGGATATGGACTTGAAAAAATATTCTTTCGCCTAAACAACGACAAAAAAGTACAGAATCAAAAGGAATCATTGTAAGTTATCAGCCGAAAGCTGATAATACCTCTCGAAAATTGCCACTGAGAGCGGCCAAACGGCCACGGAGGAAGATGAAAAAGGCACTATTAGGGGACTTCTTCATCCAGATTGGGAGCAAGCCACGAGCGTCTGCCAATGCAATACTCTCGTCTCCAACTTAAATGGAAAACACGAAGACAAGCGATTACCACTTATCACTTTTTTGCGCCCTGACACAATGGCAAAGCACAAGCCACTGCTCCGATACCACAAAGAGTACGAGAACTTGGTTAATGTGTTAGAAGTGTGGGAAGACGTTCATAAGAAAAATCAGTGAGATTTCATCAAATTTTATGAAACAGTTAGACATAAGTTTGCCAATCGAAAAACAAAGGGGAAGAGGTCATTACTAATCAAATTTTGAGGAGGATTTACCATAAGCAAAATTTGCAATTAAGGCTCATTAAAAGGATATCAGGTTTATGATCAAGATGCAAAAATGTGTGGAATAGAAATCGTTAGTGAAAAATCGTTTGTGATTTTTAAACCAATTAGTTTAGTTGCACTATACAACCCCAGGATAATATAATATCAGGAACGGTTCCAAGCCTTTGTTCCCAAAAAACACGCAACATTTCTTTTTTTGTATGCTAGCATTAAACTCCTGATAACCTGATAATTCTGCATTTGCATATTTACCGCACTAATCGCCGTCCGTTTGGCCTTGAAGGCTTTTTGAATCCACAAAATTCGCCCTTGAGAAATCGCAATTTGCATTACAATGTGTTGCAAAAAAGTCATAATTTGTGCCTTGCAAATAATTATCGGGAAATTTTCCTAGCCTACCTTCAAGCTAAATCTATCTAATAAACCTTAGCTGTATTTATTCTGTCTTCCATAATCAAATGATCCCCAATTGACTATTACGTCAAACATACATGGTGGAAGCACGCACTTTCTCTCAGGAATTAGGTAATGAGTAACATGTTTCCAGAACAGGATGTGCTGTGCAGTGATTCACCATTTGGTCGCAATTCGTTTACATATATCTCTCGATGCTTTCTGCTACAGCGCTTACTCCAAGAGCTTGAAAAATTAGCGTACCCGCCATTCAAGTAGCTGGCCTAAGTAAATCTAAAAACATAAAAGTGCATCGTACCGAGTTATGCTATGTGGGTTTCGAACTGAGGGACAAAATTTTCCACCAATTGCTTCAGTAAAAATGCCACACTGGGACGAATGGCGACTAAGGCCTAAATCGCGTATGCTTTCAAAACCAAAAATAAAGGGCTTTCGACTCTGTTTAGGTTACTCTTTGCTTTCCGAGAAGCCGGTATGACAACTTTTTCAAGTCTTTCTCAAAATGTCTATCGTAATTTATTGCCTGAATTTCCCTTTCTAGCATTATGGTAATTTAGACCTAAGCAATTTTTTTCAATTTTAAATGTCATATGGATGATAATGCGTCGCGTGTTTAGATGCAGTGTTTAGTTAAGTGCACTCAAAATGTTTTAAGAAGTGGTTCACATTGATGAATTAAAATTAATGGGCAGGCGACTTTTTTACAAAATTGAATCTACACATCTGATTCCGAAGTCCTAACATGTGTGTAGAAGAAGCGAGGCGTGTTTGCAAGACGGGAATTGATAGAGAAACCAACCTCAGCCAGAGTAGATCAAGAAGATTGACATAGTGTGATTGAGAGGAAAATCGTTTTAAAATGGTAAAAAGGGGTAAGAATTTGCAACACTCACTTGCATCACATGCAGTATCACCTGTAAATGTAGCGTGGATGGATGAACTCGTGCATTTTAATTGCAGTGGTAAACAAAAACCCTTCTTGTTGTTTTCCATGTGATTTTCCTGCGTACATGTTTTCATTTTGTTAATTAACAATCTTACGGAAGACGATACATTAATTACTTAGAGATACAGCGACGATCTTTAGAAACTGTAGTGTTTGTTTTATCAACAATTGGGAATTGCAAAATAAGATCCCCTTTGGTCTAAGTAGCGTCAAAATTTCAAATATGTTATGTTTGTTTAATCAGCATGACCCAAGAGGTGGCCTTAGAAGGTGCCCAACAGTGAGGTCCTGTGCTCTCCAATGTTGATTGGTTGATAATCAGGGAGTGCTCCAACGTTGCGTGACCTTCAGGTCGAAGTTCCTGGTCTGTGTAACTCCAGCTTATTTTGCGTCAATACTCCACGGAATTAGAGCAGGACCTTTTCACAACAATCATTATCACGAATTGGTGAAGAAATAATGACGTTATACGCCTCTGATCCGTAAATGTGCGTATGCGAGAAGCCCATCACTCTTTCTCTGGCCAATAAACGACTTGCACTACTCATCGCCGAATGTGATTGGCTATTTTTAAGGCTACGAGAAATAGCAAACAGATGTGAGGAAAAATTACTCTATTTCGTCTAACATTCAGGCAAACTAAAATCAACACAAAGGAGTCAAATTTTATAACGACAGAGTGAAAACTTACCGGTCATCTGTGTGGCATATAGATCATATACAAGGAGTATTAGCGCACAGAGCGAGTCGCGAACACCGTGTTCAATCTTACTGCCCTCTTGCAAAAGCTGAAGACCCACCTCCTGGAAGACAAAAGCATTTGAGAGTGAGAGTAATACTTTGGGCTCAGATTGATTGACATCGCTAACATTGAGCTTAAAATTGCTCATTCGTTTGCTATCTGCGTCACAGATATGTGACGCCTAGTTTATCATATCGTTCTCCTTTTTTGCATCCAATCAAAAAGAGAGTTAATTATGTTTAAGTAGAAAAAGCAGTAGGAATGCCATATGGGGGTAATAAAATGCCCAATTGTCGGAGGAGATCAATTTTCTCCCGGGAGCGATTCTGATGTCTGCTGTGCTAACCGCCGAACATAGCGATTACCGGGCCTCATTTGTTTTTAATGCCAAGTTTTCAAGTAAGTGGACTCAACAGATGGAAAAGTTCACCTTTTTCCCAGAAAATCCAACAATTTCCAGCAGAGAAAGGACTTTGGAGGGAAGCAAGGAGAGGAGCTGAAATAAAAATGGCAATATTTCTCAATCTCACTGCCGATATAAAGTGGTAGAGTCTCATTTTTATCACTCTAACCTTCGTAAATCACTTTAATTTAATTTAGAAAGTGCGTAGGAAAACCTTTCTTATATACTACTCGTTTGCCTAATTGTCTACTAACGCGATTAGTGATGACTTGGAGAGGCAGGCCAACCAATAAAAGATCTCTTATCTTTAAGAAAGAACTTAGCAAAGTAGGTAGCGAGAAATTTGAATAAGAAAATAATCCCTAACGAAGGTAAAAAGGGGTAGAAAGGGACAATTAATATGACAAGTGGCAGGTAGTCAGGACTAACCAAATTGAAAGCTCCAACACCCATTAGAACTCCGCATTCAAAAGACGCACGTGTAGGTCGTCCCTTCCAGTCCTTGCTCTTGTAGATCTTCCAACAGGTCCTAAGAAGAAAGGCGTTTGTTTTTGCGAACTCTTTCTGACACCTTCAGGCGTTGCTAGAAGTAAGGCTTTTGGATGGATGGAGGGATACCCTGTCTTGAAACACCTTAAATGTGGCCTAAAGTACAATCATGCAGGCAGAGAGCAAGCACTGCCTTTTAGGAGTGAAGCAGTGCGTGTCTTAGAGGCGTGGTTGAGTGAGTGGATGGTTCAAGAGCCGGCTAACTGGTGATATAGTCGTTTCCCACCTCACGAGGCTTCCAGTCAGCACTATGGACGGTGCCACAGTTGCTTAGAAGCCAGACAAAGTTGAAAAGGAGTGCCTGCAGCTTTGGGAGTGGAGAAGAATCCATAAACAGCTCCAGAAAGCACCCCGACCATCCATTCTTTGGACTAAAATAGGTTGACAACCAAAGTAGGGCCTCCTAGTAAGATTTCCACACCGGATGGAGACAGAATGATAGATGGAAAGGGTTGGAAAACACCGGACAGATACAGAGCTGACTTCATGACTACTTCAACGTGACGCAACATTTCGTTCGCCTTGCTCAAACCCGTCTCCGTCCTTGAGACAGCACCCTCCCAAGGACGTCTACATCTACGACTGGAGTACCGCGTCACATTCATGTCCCTGCTTCTCACTAGACAAGCCGAAACCGAAAAAAAAGAGAAAAAAAACTCACTTATAGCATTTGTAGCATTCGCGTAGTTTGATGGAGCTCTTGATGAGGGTCACGAGTTTCTCGTCCTGCAACACCGCCAGAAACACCCACTGGAGGAGGCTCTCGGCGTAGCAGAGTTCGGCATGCGCTTCGTCTGTTAGTAAAAGACATTAACGGTGGTAAAATTTGCTAATCAGCTTTGTTTAGGGTGCTTTCAGCCTTTGCACAATAAATTAAACATCTAGTTTTGAAGAAAAATCAAATCAGAGAGCTGTTTGAAGGCATGAGAGGGTGCAAATGACTGCCAGATTGACACATTGATCTCACATTTCATGTCAATTACGTTGTACCATGTGGCACAAACAAAAGGTGCCTTCAGATGGGTAGAATTTGTTACATTTGAAGGCACAACTGCAGGGTTCAACTTTACTCCACCTTACTTCAAGATGTCAAAAAGTGGAGTCAGTAGTGGGAGTCATTGTTGACAGGCAGGTGAATGGATGGATGGATAAATGAGTACGAAATGGATGCCGTATGGATGAATGGATAGAGGCTAGATGGGTGGATCGATGGATGAATAGATGAGTACAAGGTAGATGAATGGATCCATGGGTGGGTGAGTGGATGGATGAAGGATGGTATGGGATGGATATCGGATGAGTAATTAGACGGAATCGAGGTGGATAGATTAAAGAGTAGATGGATGGAGGGATAGATAGGAGATGGATGAATATGGAATGGGTGGATAGGTGGTTGGATGGATGGATGGATGGATGGATGGATGGATGGATGGATGGATGGATGGATGGATGGGTGGATGGATGGATGGATGGATGGATGGATAGATGGATGGATGGATGGATGGATGGATGGATGGATGGATGGATGGATGGTTGGATGGATGGACGGATGGTTGGATACAGGATGGATGGATGGATAGATATATAGGTAGGTAGGTGAATAGAGCACTAGATGGATGGATGGTTGGATGGGAAGTTGGAGTGATAGGTACTAGATGGATAAATATGGAATGGATGGATAGGTAGGTGGATAAAATACTAGAAGGATAGATGATTGGATGGGCGGGTGGAAGGATGGGCACTAGATGGATGGATACGAAACGGACACTGGATAGACAGATGATTAGATGGTTAGAAGGATGGATAAATAGGTAGATGGTTAGATGGATGGATGAATTCAAAAAGGTTGATGGACAAACTCTCTTACCATCCGTATAGGCCGCATAGAAGGCTGCTTTTGCCTTGCTTGTCGATTTAGCAAAGTTGTCAGCAAATTTGGCCTTCCTTCGCTTCTTCAAGCACGCCTTCACGGCGTACTTAATGTGAGTTGTCGCCTCCTCTAGATCACTCTAAAAACAATGGAAAAAAAAGCCTCCTCTTTAATCCATATTTGTATAAAACTTTTTAATCTGCGCTGAAGTAAAGACGACTTAGCCCACAGGCAGTTTTAAAGACCTCTGCATCTCCCTATTGAGGTGTCTTAATAAGACGACAATAGCAACAAGGAGCTCGAAATTCACATACTGAATGACTTCACAAATTCACACACACACGATTCACAGTGACGCATCTGGTGGGTGTTGCTTCAATATCTTTTTTCCCTCGTCTCGTGCCTCTTCTTCAAGCACGTGACGACTGTCATGTCTTAATTATGGCATGACTACCAACTACCAATCACTTCTCCACTCCTCCTCCTTAATGACAAGACTTCTCAGACTTGTCAGGCGGTTCTGAGTAATGCCTACCCACCACATTGGGGTGTAGAGGTAACTCCGCTAAAATTAACACGCCCCCACACCACCCACCTACCGCCCTGACCTCCACATCCCCCCCCCCCCTCCCCTCCCCTCCCTCCCCTCCCCTCCCACGCCCCGCTAACCGCAAAATGAACTTCTAATTGACTCATGCGTATCTGCGATTTCTCGAGAAGCTAAAAGCGCATTAATTATGCACTAAATTTTAACCTTTTTCCTTAAAAAAGATTATTCCCATTAACCTAAAATACCATTTTTTCTTTTTCTACTTTCACAGCATTAAACCTACTTCTCTGTGTGTGTGTGTGTGTGTGTGTGTGTGTGTGTGTGTGTGTGTGTGTGTGTGTGTGTGTGTGTGTGTGTGTGTGTGTGTGTGTGTGTGTGTGTGTGTGTGTGTGTGTGTGTGTGTGTGTGTGTGGCTCAGTGGAGGGCTATCGAGAACTCCGAAAGACGAAAGAAAGGAAGAAGGAAAGACAGGAAGCCGTTCTACCAATCACACATAAATGTCTTGCTATGAAGCTCGCATGACACACAAAAATCGCTGTTGTCGAAGTTGTTGGCTTGTGTGTATGTGTGTGTGTGTGTGTGTGTGTGTGTGTGTGTGTGTGTGTGTGTGTGTGTGTGATTGCCCTGTAACCTCCTGGGTGGTTTTCCCACTCATTGTTTTGTGCAGAGAAGGAATAAATTATTCTTCTCCTCACTTCACTCCTTCCTCTTACATCGACACATGCGTTAGGCCAAAGGCATTGGGGGATGATAATCCTCACCGTCCCGCCCCACCTCCTCAAGGAGTTTTTTTCAATGAAATTCCATCTGTAAAGGAGACGTCCTGGAATCAAATCCGTCAGTAGTGTTCAACCGACTTAAGAGAGCAAAGGACAGAGTCTAGACATGTCGACGAGCTGACAGCTCATAGAGCTACCCTAGGCGGTGTCTAAGCCCCTTCCACCGACCAAGAAATGCCTTAACTGTTTAATTTAAACCGATTTTGGAGCCCAGAATTCTGCTCTTCCATACCAGAGGTGTGAACTAACACTGTGGTGAAAATCAGGAGGGACACAGCTACCTTAGTTGTCTGATATTTGAGTTGAGCCACTGATGCGAAGGTGGAGGTGGCCTCTGCCCCGTCCCACCCTCACTCCCTCCTTCGCCTACCACCGGCAAATGCTAAGCACGCCACCATTTTTTACCTACTGCCATGCGCTAACCTGCATGTTTTCGAGGAGAGCATATTTGCTAAGCTCTAGTGTTTTCTTTCTCACTGTGTGTGTGTGTGTGTGTGTGTGTGTGCTGAAGTGGTGAGTTAGTAAGGTGGAGAACCAATGATTTTGTGTAAGTTACTCGTGATGCACACATGCACACACACACACAAACGCCAAACAGAAGAGGTAAACACACGCCGCACACTGCTCACTATGTGCACCTCCACTTGTCAAAGTAATCTTGACGCTTGTGGGAATCATAAAAAGGAAAAACATCATTTAAACAAGACTCATGCTTCTTCTTCCCCTCATTTTTTGACGAGTACATTCGTCATAGGTGCTAGGCGAGGATATCGACTCATCCCATCTACGGTGAAATGGAGACATTTGACAGCTCACTGGTACTACACGATTTAGCTTAAGCCATGTGGGCTAAGAAAGACGCTTTCAGTTAGTTTGGTTAAAGAAGGGAGGCACCTTCAACAGCCTGACAGTGATTTGACCACAACCCTCGATTTTATTTGTAAAGAAGAATAGCGAAGAAGTAATTAAGAATTTCTCATCTTCTCAGTCTTTAAATTATTTGAACGACCGCATAGAGAGAGTATTCGATGTGTGAAAGAGGTCAAAAACATAGAAGCGATTTCAGGACCTTCTATTCCCTTAATTAATGTCCCCCAAACAGTGTTTTTCTGATAAATCCATGTTCGAGGTATTAACTGCCATGTCCCAGCCAAGTTGAACTTAAAATAGCCCCAGGGCAAAAAAAAGAAGTTGAAAAGGAGCGAAAATGAAACTTACGGGTTCCAAAGTGGCGGTAGCCTGAAGATGAAGCATAGTGCCGTAGGCGACAGCATGGTACATACTACGACTGGCTCTAAAATTTTACTAGTATGAGAGGACGAAGGAGAGGGCAACCAACAATGACTGCGCCGTGGTCTTTGCCTCGATAAATTTGTTTTGCAGAAATTGTGTCAGCACGTATTCTGCTGCGTTGACTCCATCCATTAGAGGCACTTCTGGTCCCCTTGAAGAACAAATCCACAGGTGTTTACAGGAGCTTACCCATTTTCACCGTCGTTCTGGAGAAAAATGAGCAAAATACCAAAGAGGTACATGGGGTGAGAAGAATGCATTCAAAAATTTAAAGGAGAGAATGTTTTCGTCCAAAAATTAAGGAATTAAGGTGTTTGCACACCATACAAACAAAATCACAGCCAGTGTTCCTCAAAACTAGAAAGAAGTCATGATTCATTAAGGGAAACTTGTTTTACCAATCCATCGGGTGGCTAAAAGTCACAGGAAATGAATATTTATGCTGGAGGCTGGATGACTCATAAGGGCCTTACAGAGTCGTGAGAATCATTGTGCAATATGTGCAAAAGCTGTTATATTTCACGAGGTGTAGTAATGCACTTAAAGTGTCATAAAGTGGCGTAAACTGCAGCTTCACTAAGGTTGTGAAATGATCAGTCGGCTAGCTCGTGCAGAACAATGAAGAAGTTTACTTACATTACTTAACTAACATTGACACCGTTTTAGCAAAAAAAACACCGTGAGTTTGGATAATACTGAACTGATCGGATATTTCACAGCGGAGAACAAACGGTGCCATTTTTCAAAATATGTGTACAAAGCGAAATAATGGAGTGATTATTTATAAAAGTAAAAGAGCACTATTTAAGAGCACTTTACTATTATAAGACCTTAGCGACTATAAGAAAGGACTACAGTGCAATAATCAATGGGCAGAAACAATTTAATTAAGAACTGCGACATAGTTTTATGCTTGACTTAAATAATTTCTTTTGCTTGCCCCTAAAAATCAGGGACCACTTCAGAAAATGCATCAGAACGCAAATTTTTGCGGCAAACTTAAACCCACCTCTCCTGCCGACATTGCTCGAAATGAACTAACGTTGCACAATACTTGAAATCCCAGTTGTGTGTGGCCTATAATTTTGACTCTGATAAACACACTAGTATTCGAAGCCAAAACAAACTTTTGAGCCTATTAGTCTTGCTTATTAAATAATTTCTCTACACGGTTTGGCTTTTATATGCAAAGATCTGTTCTCAAATGTAAGCATTTGTGAAGTGAATGCACGTTGAATATTTAAGATAAATCTATTAAAATTAAAACAACTTTTTTGCCAAGTGGAAGCATTTATACCTTTGCTAATGCACTTTAATAAATTTTAAACTAGCGTAGGGCGTTTTGCATCAATTTTATGCTGCGCCTTAAAACGCTCCTGAAGACACTAAAAGATGGTACCCGGGGGCAATCGACATGTTTGGTGGAGAGAAGAAAATAGAGTTTTTAACATGGTTAAACCTAGCTCACTAAAAAAAGCAGGAAGCAAACGTAATTCATTGGTATTTTAGATCCTGTTTCGGTTTGTTATAGTTTAGGCGACGCACAAACTGCGGACATTTTCCAGAGCCGGTTTTGGCTCTGAATGCACCAGCACAGTTAAAAAATTATTTGAGATTGGTCATTGTAGCGTCCCGAGGCTCCCCTTAAGATAAAAGAAGGCGCAGTACTAGGGCAGAATATGTACATTCCGGCAACAGAGAACTTGGGGGCTGTTGGCACGGCCCGGAGGTCGACCAACCGGCTAGAACAAGATGGCCACCCAAGTGACCTAAACCGGCAGTTCGAACAAACAAAGTATTACAGTCATGTTTTAATGCAGCTTCTTGACATTTAAATTTACATGCATTCCATCCAGCCAGCCTGCTCCTATTTAATTAAGTACTCAGCCATGTTAACATTGACCTTATTATGATTTAAGGGTTACAATGTATATGCTATTGGCTCGCATTACTTAACATTTTTAATGAATGCTAAAAATGTATCAATGTACTCTAATACTTTGTTTATTCGAACTGCTAGTTTCGGTGACTTGGGTGGCCATATTGTACTGAGCCTGTTGGTCGGTTTTTGGGCCGTGCCAACAGCCCCCAAGCCCTCTGTTTGCAGAATACATGTATTCTATCCCCAGTACCTTAAAGGGAGTCTCGGGACGCTACAGTAGGCTTTTTGAATTACTTATCTCTGGCACGCCTTCAACAGTCCGTTCAATTATTTTGGGTAAGCACAGAGGGGAGATAATATCTTGAATCAACATTAAAAAGTGAGCCTTATACATTAGGTATTTTCTTTGGATCACGCCGAGTTTTTTGTCCATCGTTTTTATAAGTAGGATTAATTGCCCTTATTGATTTGGTTAGTTCTACACTGTTGCCATTGCTTATTCTCAAGTTCCTAAAAGGCAGTATTAGGGGATAGTATGATCACCTTGACTACGCCGATGAGCTAACGTACTCTCTCCAGTGACCGTAGAGCACTATATTTAGGTCATTTGGTTCTTTGTATTCCCGCTGGATTCAAATGCTTTAATAGCACATGTCTGTCTTCATGAACGTCTCGGAATAATTAGAGAGAACAACCCTTTTGGTCACCATGCCTAATGCTTTTAATTATGTGTGCACAGACACTAATTTAGAAATATTTCCGAGATCTCTAATTTTGACAGTTGCGTGCTACTAACTTCAATTTAAGTAGCGTGATTGAACTCAGACTCCACCTGGCATGATTCTTCACCGAAAAATGACTCCAAATTTTGGTGATGTTGTAAAAAACGACTGAGGGCTTATAATGTCCACGCTATACCTCCTCATATATTCTTAGGTCTTTTGCTGTCAACCCGAGACGACGGAGTTGGCCTACTTGTATTTTCAAGCACAGTTACTCTCTCTCATTCACTCGGCATAAAATTAAGAAATCGTCTAAAAACTTTATGTTTAGCCATCAAGCACCTTTAGTTTACACATCTGATACTGGCGCCTTAATGTAGTCCTTAAGACAACCTAAAAACCATCGACGAACTGTCCTAACCCTAGGACATCTATCACCAAACAGGCTTCATTATTAGCACCGACAAAATCGAAATATTATTTTGCTACGATGGAGTTAAACCTCAAAAGGAGAGAAAAAGCATCAATCTAGGCGTTTCTTAGAGAAATGTTTTCCTTTTGGGATGTAAGTGTTCCTCACTACAGCAGATGTAGCAAATAAACAGTGCCATGGAATTCATAAGGCTTTTTATCTATGATCTCCCTGAATCGAAAACGCAAAAAACTAAGTTCCATTTTAGTCTGGGTCATCCATCTAGCTGTACATTCTTTCAGTACATTTTTTTTAAAACTTTCTTGTTTATTTTCAAAAGTCACTTACTTACCTCATTTTAGTAGTATATATCCTCTTTTCCATTTAAACCACGCAAACACAAATTTATGGAAATAACAGGAATTCGAACTGACAAAGACACAAAACAAGGAAATGATGGAAGTATTCTAGGAGAGAGCTGGTCACAGGTAGAAGAAAAGTAAGACAGGGGAGCACGGAGTAAAAACAATAAATTATGAAACAAGTTCATTTTCGAGGAGCAGAAATACCCGAGGCGGTGAAAGCAGGAAGCGGGTCTTCTCGGCCCGCTTTGCCCTTGCCTTTACCCGTGGAAAGATCGAAGCGTTCCTTCGCTGAGCCTGTGTATCCTCTCACATCGGTTAAACGTGCTGTGGTGGCGTCTGTGCTGGTTTTCTAAAAGGTTGACAATGAAAAGTGATCAGCCCCTCTATCACTAATTCCTTCCCATTAAGATTCTATGTCCCGTTCTCCATCACTAGGACATTGCTGATGAAATGAATGCCACACCCCACATTTGAACAAAGCTGAGAGAAAAAATCGACTTATAAAGAGTTTTTTTTGCGATAAAAGTGGTTTACACTATCTTTCAGACAAGAAAGCCTTGTAGGAATTAGCCAATCAAAATGGTGTTTAATAGCTCTTCTCTTGAGGTCACAATTTGATTGGTTCATTTGGTTAGGAAAAGCAATTGTTAGGTCCATGAGGAGACTGGATCAAAAGTTGCGCAGGATTTATCATCATTATGCTCGGAAAATAAATTTAGCCAAGATTATCTCGGTTTTGCTTTGTAAAATGTCAATTCAAATGGAAAGTTTCCTCTAATGCTTAAGATGGTAGCTTATTTGGACGTCGTCGATCCAGATCTTAGTATAATGCTGCTAGAGAAGACTACTGACTTGTCACGAGTATCTAGCCTAATTATTAGATGGATGATGAGTGATTGGATCATTTGGGCATAATTAATTGTGAAGTTGTTTTCTTTAATGAGGCCAAGAATACCAAAGCAATTTCATCATCGGTCAGGCGGAAGGGTAATTAAGAAACTGCCTAAATATGGTTCGCTTTTATGGCATGCATGAAGGCGTAGTCTTACCCCTTAGTGCAGAGCACGTGGTACCCACCTTCTTTGGTAGTATCACAGCACTAACAAGTGATGTATATGTAAAAAGTGGGAGATGCGCTTTGTTACCGTATCTCTACCGAGTACTATGTTCTCAGCCATTGAAGCCTCCTTATAGCTCTTGTTCAGTGTGCGTATGTAACGCCTATACATTTTTCATACAAATACCATTGAGGACTGGCACGCAATAAATTTCAATTTAGTTTCCCTATTTTTGAATCAGCGGTTGTATCTCCACATAGCCAACCCACCTATCATCTCAGCCATCCTTCCCTTTTAACTCAGACAGTCGAGTGGTATAAAACTAGTCGGTCTGAACATCCATGCTACCGACTGCCGCTATGATTCATCCCCTACTTTACTCTAACCACTTTGTTGGAGCAACTTGGACATGAAGGCACGCAAATGTGGAGGGAAATCAGGTTAAGCACGCAAAAGAGGTCACTGTTCTAGCCCACACATGTGCACACATGTACACACACGTAAATAGTTATACCAGTGGCGTGTACGGAAATAGGGTGCTGGTGATGGAAATAGTGGTGCAAATAAATCGTGGTTTAGATGAGCTTCCGGTGTGAACTTGATAACTAAATCAGGTATGTTTTATTTTATTAAGCATTTTTAAATGCAAAAAAAAACTTGCAGAATTTTTAAAGCTTTTTCTAAAGCAAAGGAATTCACGATCCGTATTGATTTAGTCAACCCAGATGACCTTGACTTTTCATTAACTATTACAGTCATTTCACATAAGTAGTTCGCAGTTAATTGGTCAGCAATTTAACGTTATATCAGTCAAATTAGGAAGAATGTACAGGATTTGAACTTTTTGCCAGCAATTTAATCGGATGGCTGGCCTAAAGATAAACTCGCTTTCAGCAGACCTGTGAAACTCCCTTGTAATCATTGCAGTGGTTCAAGTTTGTGCGAACAGGAAAAATGCCTCTAAGACAGAGCAAATGCACAAATTGGAGAGATTTTTAGCTAGAAAGTTAAAGTATCTTGCGCTCGTTCCCACTTTAATGAGGCCTTATTAATTGCCTTCGCCTTTACACCCTTGAGAGTCGTTTGTCCCTTGGGCTAGGTACTACCTTGAACGAGTTACCCAAGCACCGCTTTTCAAGATCTTGACCCTTTCCAAAGACCTGTCAATGATCACAACTTATAATCAGCTTTGGATGTGCCTCTGAGTGTCAACTTTATGGCATCGAGTGTGGTCCAAACCGAAATGATCAGGTTAATCAGATAAGCTACACGTTAGGGACACAGAAAGGGCACAAATATTTGAGGTCATTATATCTTCATGTGAAAAGGCGGTCTATGGGATAGACTCCTACAAAAACATCTACTGGTTATTATTTTTTCCCCTCAAGCAGTTTTCTTCCCAATAGATTCCCCTTCGGCAGAATATACTACTTACAAGGAAATAAGCGGCATCGACCACGTTTGTTTGTGAAGAGTCCCCGTAAACCTCCAAAATGGCAATTAAAATGGCAATGAGGTCGTCGAGATAAAGCAGTTTATGTATGTTTTTGCTGGTTTATCTTGCCACACAGGAACTTCAACCTTCCTCATTTTCGGCCACCATTTACGTGCAGTCGTGGTTTTGTCTTGTCAGACCCTCTAAATGTCGGCCATAAATTGGCCACATCTTCAGTGTAGGGACGACTAGCAAATAAACACCATCCCATCGAACAAGCCCGATTCCACTAGCCAAATAAATTATTTAACCAATGTGACCTTTACTTCCAACAGCCCGTATGACAGCTAACATGATTGACGAATAGCATTAGATCATGGCATTACACAATTCATTCTGTGTATGCAAAAAAAATCTTTTCCCGATTGCCTTACAAGATTGAAAGTCACGGATAGTGTATGAAATGCTATAAGAACTCGCCGTGGCGCCATGCAGTTGAGGTGTCGCATTCTCCACCATCGATTTCAGTGTGGCCGCCGCCTCGGCTTGATCCTCAATGCCTTTGGCTGCAGCATACGTCTTTGCTAGTCGACCCTCGAGGAATTCAACAAAGCCCTTAAAATCTACGTCCCTAGAGAATAGGAGAAAAGAAATGTCTTGCACACTCTAGCTGACAAGGCATTGGACAGGTGGGATGCTATGCTTTTTAAGGGGTAATATACCTTATGACTAAACGTCATCGGAAGAAGAAATGCCTCATGTCACCTTCTCCTATTTCCTAACCAAGCTAGCAGCAAGAATGCGCGTTGGCAGCAGGAAGAGAAGACACTTGATGGAGGTCACATGATTCCCTCAATTGCACCATCAAGTACTTACTGGCAGATGGTTCAGGCATTTGACAAGTCAATTGACTGAATTCACTTGCGCGGATACTTGGAATAGGACTTTCACTAGGTGTCAAGCTCTGCTTTTGCGTAAATAATCCCCGATTTTGTGCCACAAAAACAAAGCCCATCGCCTAGAGTGCCCGCCTTACTGCCGTGGCTGTCCATGATGTCAAACTGGTGGGGGACTGCTATAACTTACCAGCTTGGAGTGCGAAGTGGAATGGAGAGTTTGACAACCTGGATTTATGTTACACAAGTTCGTGCAAAGGAAAAAAAGAGTTCATCCACTTTTTCTTTCTGAAAAGCAGGCACAACAGGCATGTAGGAGGGAGGAAGCACTTGTAAGGCCAGTTTACGACCTTGTGGATTAAGATCGGAGGATGAAGACAGTACAGCCTTCCCTTCACTACTTAAAACCGTGCGTGGGAATTGTCGGCTTTTTGTTCCACACACACAAGCAAGCGTCGGCCCGTTCTTTATGCCCTGAGGCGGCAACATCGGCTCTTCAGGCCACCCGCTGCATAATGCTAACCTGGAGTCCAATTTTTTTCCTTCTTTAACCACATAAAGGCCATCACACTCGCAATTAATTTAATCACGCATACCAGGCCTCTTCCACATGGAAAAAGAGACAAAATTTAGACCTGGCGCTACGAAACAAACCAATCAGCGATGAGCAGGCTCTACACTAAGCAGTCTCGTCTCCTTATTTCGGGATCTCCGTAACACCATGCGATTAAGATTATCCTTAGCAGGAACTGCTTTTAGCATGCCATAAAGGCTTTCGTGAGCCTAAATGGTTGCCAGTCTGCGGTTATCAGTGGAATCGCCAGTGAGGTACGTCGTGTCGGAAATGGCAGCCAGCTTGTGCTGTTTCCCTTTTCACCAGCAAAAAAACTGTCAAATAATAGTCGATCAACACTGGTGTTCCAATTCAGTAAAAATTAATTAATTGCTTGTGCTAAAAACAATATTAGGCAGTGCGAAATAGCGTGTAAAGATTGGAAGAAGAAGAAGAAAAAAAAGGTTAAAGACGGTAGACTAACTCCACCCCTTTCCCCTCCTCACCGTTTGGTGTTCCCGACAAATCCGCGGAACTCAATGTCCACACGATTGGGGTCCATGCCTTTGCAGTAAATTCCACCATCCGTGAAGATACGCTTAATTGTTCTATCAGTAGCAGTGGTCGAGCCCTTTCTGACGAAGTCGCAGAAGAGGAGAAATTTCTCCTCCAAAGCGTTATCATTTGACGCAGATGCCATGCTCTCACCTTTCCGAGTGTATTTTACACAAATGTGGGAGTTGTGACTGCTTAACGCAGAGGCTTTTAACATGCACCAATCAGCGCGCGGCTAGGGTGATTCGGAGCTCGTGAATGGACCAATCACGTCTGTCTTTACTGCACGGTAGGTTTGTATGTGTGTATTTGTATGTGTGTGTGTGTGTGGGTGGGTGTGTTTGGGTTTGCGTGTAGGCATGTGCGTATATTTTTACTATTCGTAGTGCAATAAGCAATTAGTCTCAGCGAACCGCTACTTAACGCTGTTCACGTTGCCGGTGGCGTGGAACTGAGCTGTTCACACATAGGATGGAAATTGCCTTGTATAGTTAACCCCTTTGATGACCTAAAGTTCAACTTAGACATTGTGCACAATTCGTACTTTTGGGACATCAATGAAAGGTGTATTATTCAATAAATGCATTGTTTCTTAAAATTTTATTTCCTCCTCGAACAGCGGCCAAAGTCGCTGCTTCAAGGCGCTTAATATGCAGCCATGGATAGCGCGGACTCAATGTTTTGTGTTCCTATGGTTCTCAATCAATCCTTTTTTACCCAAAAGTCATCGAGCTAAAATGATATCACTTAACCGCTGGGGAAACATCAATCCTCGGATCGTATAATGCGTCACCCGAATCACTGAAAGTGTATAGTTTTTCTACTATTTCTTTTAAGTAGGCAGTTTTTACTTTCATCGAATTGTTCTTTTGTCTAGGCAATGATTCCCTCTTTTAAAATCAGTGGAATGGCTTCAATTTATTGGCAATATTTTAAGCCCTCTTTGGCTGCGAGTCTATCTCATTTACACTGTTTGCACTAAGGAATTAGAAATCACTAGTTTCGAGGTCATGACTCCTGGCAAAGTGATCGACTTACCAGGGAATGCATATAGCTTTGCAAAAGAGGTAAGCTGACTCCATTTCGGCTTGATTACCTACTGCCTTAGGGTGCCTAAAGTGAATTGCGACCACGTGGCATAAAATAGGCGGACAGACACATTCACACCGCCTTTGCAGCTCAAACCACTTCAAAGCAATTGCATCAGCACGGACAAGCCTTTTAGTGAGCAAGTTTTTTTTGGCTCTTAGAATGACCAAAATGCAAATCTGATGTGTCTACTAAGTGTTTAACACGTCTTCTATGACCTTGAAAGTCTCCCATCTCCAAGTTAATGTTCAAAACTCCGGGTGCTTGCGCTCCCTTGTAAATAATCATTTCATCATCCAGACGAATCACAATCAAATACGCGACAGAAGTCAAATTTCGACATAAGTTCCTTTGTCTCACAGAGGGGATTTCCAAAGAAGAAAGGACGCACTCTAATCTGTCCCACTTTTTTCCTCAACCAACTGTCCTAATTGGCACCTGATTAGTGGGTTGTCATGCGCCATGACAAGGTGACAACTATCGCTTGCAGGATTGTTTGGGACGTAATGGCAACCCACCCACTCACTCTCCCCTCCACTTACTTCTGCATCCCTCTCTTTCTCCCTACGATTCCGATAAGAGTACATTCTCATGCATGGATCGGCTTTGAGGCACGCAATCGCAAATTGTCACACACAGCGAAGTGAGTTCAGACCTCACCGTTTCCCTTTAAACGAACTATTCAGTAGGAACTATTCTTCCCCATATTGGTCACACAAGGCAGGCATTTGAAGTTCTACTTGCCTTGGATAATGGGTTGACTGCTTGAATGTGTACTGTGCTGTGTTTGGTTATTTAACAGTCCACTACTATCAGTCTAATTATTCACAATTGCTGTCATCGCTTCAGGGACCTCCACGAATTTCCCTTTTGATGGAGGTGGTAGCCGACTTCTTCATCACTCGAGTTTAGCATTACCGACGTCCTGTGACATTTGTCGCCTCCCAGCCTCGTGATATACGTCGTGTAGTTACTCGCATTATGGAGAGGATGAATCATCCGATGAGTCTCCAAAAGCTAGACTGTGGTTGTAGAATCAGTTTAGCCTCGTCTCGTGAAAACGACAGCCTTGACTTGCATCCATCCAATGCGTTTAGACAGCGTGTGATAGTCGTAGGAGCTGAAATGGGCCCTACATGACAGAGGTACCTCGAAGAGCACCACACCGACTAGCCGATCCAAGCATAGCGGATTCTGTCTAAAAACCACAAACTCTTCCGGCGCCGTGTGGACTTTCAAAGTAGTCTTGCTTAGGTCCCTTTCCACTTCGCGTCTCTATCATAGACAATTTTTTGAACATAGCTAACTTCCAGAACTTCGCTGCAAGTTGAAGGCATTCTTCAGTCACCCAACACCCTGCTCCATTTTTTGCATCCACTTTGGCCTCCACACCATCCAAGATCGGTAGGTTGAAGGCGACGGACGTGGTAATGGGCTGTCTGTTTGATGCACGAAGCTTGCCTCCATACTGAAGCCTCAGAATACTCTTGTCTAGTTCGGAGAGGCGGGGTAACAGCCGTCACCTCCAACGAATTGGTGAGGCTGACTAATCCCTTCCTTATATACTACTTTTAGCACTTTGTTTATCTGCATTTTAAATCAAGCGGCCTTTTCAATTCCTGTATGATGTTGCAGCCTCCCAACCCTGCTCTACGGTGCTGTCATAGGTCTTCACGATTGCAACTAGCCTAAAGAGCGGAGATTTGAAAAGGGTGTAGCGAAAAATTTTTTTAGCTTTTTTACAAATCACAGACTCTTACGAAATAGTGACAGTGTGATCTACTGCTGTCAATGCTTGTCATCAGATCTGCCGTCTGTTGAGGGATAAAAATGGCACTTGGATTGACAATGTTTGTCATTTGAACCGAGAAAACTGGCAGTTCTGTTGTTTAACTATTTAGCAAGCTGTTAATCTGATTTGTTTTTTTTTTTAAATAATCCCTCACATCGCCGTATTCGTTAGTCACTTGCTATGGACGGGAAGAAAGGGGTTTGTACCTACTTATACCCGAGGAGGCTTTTTACTGGCCGAAATGCAGATCGTTTTCTATTTTCGCCTTGGAAGGTTAAGTTATCATTTTCGTGAGAGACGGTTTCTGTGGGAATCCACTACAGCCCAGTTTGTTGGCATCCATGGATGCGTGGGTCTACTTAGGGACTCCCAAACGGCTACCAATTTAATTCCCTACCTAATGTATTTGTCCTGTACTCACTGGAAATTGCGTTTAGATGAGGCGATCTGCTCCCGGAGGTAATTCAATACCCCACTTCACTCACCCACTCTCCCGTCTAGCCACCTCTCCACTCCATTCCACTTTCCCAACTGCCTATTCTACCGTGCAGGTGGTCATGTGACTGTCTGGCACTAATGCCTGTACAGAAGTATAGTATCGAAAGGGTGCAGAGGTGGAACATCTTCCCTCCCCTTTCTCCAGGCTCCACCTCCATCCCATCTTCACATTGGAGAAAACCACTTCATGGATATGTGGCCACGTATTCACTCTATTAAGCAATCTAATGTGCCCTGGTATTTGAAGGCGATACGACCGAATGACATGCCAGGGCGGCACCACAAAGTAACAACACGATTGCCTTCAAGCTGCTCTCTCCCTTAATAAAAGACCCACACATCCATGCCTTTTAGGCAGTGACAATGGGCGGGAGAGAGACTCATGCCATTGAGCGAATAGGAAGTCATTCCAAGACACAAAAACATGCCCCATTTCATGCCCTGTTTATACGGGCTGCGACCAGGACGATTTAATAAAAGCTGAGTAAACACACACAGAGGCATACACACGAAGCAAAATTAACGGCAAGTTAGCGCAGTGTTGTTATGACGACGAAGCATCTAAAATGGTGTTTTGAATGGGTAAAAATTTGATAGACGCAAGTGTTATTTAAGAAGTGGAGTAAAAACATCTTAACGGAAAGAGAAATCCGTTAATTCTGTTTTAGGTCTGTGCCTTGCTACTTAAATGATTATAAGCATCCCTTCAGTAAATAATAGTAACGGACTGTGCGAACTAATTTGTCAATTATTCTAGCAAGGTGGGATTTTTAAATTGACAAACTTAAAATGAGGCATTGTTGTGGTGTTGAAACCTGCAATTGCTTTAGTGACAAACGGTTAGATGGTATAAAACTCGAAGCTGTGTACGGCCCAGATCTCCATGGAGTAGATCATTCATGAATACATTCATAAAAATTGAGTACTTCTTGAAACTCTATAATGCTACCAAACATAAAATACCTTCCCTTGGCTAATCTTTTTTAACGTGAGGGTCTGGTTTCGGAGGTGGAAATTGGGAAGCAGTATTAAGCCTCTCCTCACTTCGTAGGACCTGTCTGATTTCTTGACATTTTTGACAGAAAGGAGCTTAGTCCCCCGGGAGATTAAGCTGTGCCTTCGAAGCGAATACTTAGTAGTGAGAAAATTCTTTTGGGGCGACTTAAAGATTACTTACTCATCAGAAGTTGACGGGCAGGGCTCATCACTTATGACAAGTCATTTGACAATCATGCCTAAAGTGGGTTGAAAGAGAAATTTTTTGGAGCTCCTTTGTCCAAACACCTTCAATTACGTCTCTATAGCTGGCATAGTTGTTTCGTATCCATCATTCCTGAAGGTTCATGACACATTCCTCTTCATGATGCAAAACAGAGGGTCCTTTCAAATGCGCAATTTGGTTGTGAAGGATCTGAACAGATTTTAGAGAAGCATAACCACCTTCAAGCTACCCAGAAGGCCTCATAATCGTGGCTTGTCAGTGAATGCTGAGTCTGGTGGACATCTAGTGGTTGGTTGACTGGGCTCCCGAAGGTCGAGGAGGATCACTCACCCTGGTGTCGACAACTTGAAGCAGAGAGAGGAGTAGAAGTGGTCAACTGACTTTTTTTGGAAGAAAAAGAAGTAGTCAGCCACACTCTTCCATCTTTTTGCTCCTCCTTTCCACCCTTATTCTCCTCTCGTGGATCTTGTGGTTCCATCAGGTTTGAGACCTTGGATTGTCCTGTTAGACACAACAGTTCTCTCTACCTACTGACGAGTTAAGGATGATCCCCTGGAATAGGTCTACCTGGAAACATTAGAGCAGTGTTAAGTTTCTGTGTCTCAGAAAAGGAGACGTTTTGGTGACGGGATTCTCTGGAGGCAAACTAAAGTACATTCTCTTGTCAGGAGTTGAGAAACAGACAGACAAGTCAGTTAACAATTAGCCAGTTTTGGGATGACATGTCCATGACAGGTGAAAGAGGCAAAATTTTTACGGATCTTCTTTGTCCAATCACTTCAAACGGCATCGCTACAATCGACACATATGCTCCAAATGCATCATTACCAAAGGTTGGTGACGCGTCCTTCATCATTATGTGGAGCGGAGGGTTTCCCCAAATGTGTGTCATCGGTACTTCAGATAAAAGTAGCTGCGGATAGTTAGTGAAGGGTTCGTAGGGATCCCAGAGAAGAAGAAACCTCCTTAACTTACCCTGAAGGTCTAAAATTCATGGCTCGCCAGAAAAGGAAAAGTTTTGTTAACATCTTGTTGGCAGTGACCAAGTAAGAAATTACAAAACAGCAGGAAAATGGGACCTTCCAGTTCTCGAAATGCAGTCACTGATCTCACTGTGGTCTTTGGTTGCCAGCTTTCATCGACTGCTCCACTGTGTCTCCTAGCTATGCCGGGACCCCTCCATTAGTCCTATGGGCGAAGATGGCCTCTTGGCCGGGCCACTGACGTTCCTGCTCCCCTGATGGCTATCCTTCGGTGGCAAACTTCACCGCGGCCTCAGGGAAAAATTGCGGACACTGAGCAAGGTGAGTTTAATAATTAAGTCCACCAATGATAACGAGACCTCCAAGCACACCGACTTCGCCTCTCCACCAGTCAACTCGCTGACCCATTCCTAGCCCCTCCACTACTTCCATCCAAGCGGTAGTGATTTGATGGTTACCTCCGACAACCAGTCAGGTGATCCAGTACTGCCGAAACCTGAGCTATTCTTTCTCCACCTCATGTGCACCGACTGGATCTGCGATTCTCTTTTCATTCCCTCGACAGTAAGACAGGATTGAGAGCGTTATGATTGGTTTGAGGCACCGGTAGGAGGTTGTCAATACTGCTTAAGCAAATTTATAACTTATGGTGTTTATCGTCCCCTCCGAGGCTTTATTTTTTTGTTTTTCTCGCCACTTACTAATGTAGCCGAGGAGAGAGCACGATTTGATGCCTTTTGTAGGGACGGGGAAAGGCAAAGCTCCTGGGTGCTCGGTTCATCACCAACAAGCTATGTGTTCGCATCAAAAAAAACCAAAAGCTATGTAACAAATCGTTGAGTTACATGTTGTTTAGATGAGTTAATTCCTTCCACAGTCTATCCACCTCACTAGGTAGCCAACAAGGCGTGCTACTTATGGTGCTGCTTAAGACAGATTTTTTGATCAAATAAAATGGGGAGATAAGAGGTCGACCTCGATTTGAATTACTTAATAAAGTGTGTGATTTTAGCATTAAAATTCAGTTTAACTGCCTATTAGCAATGCTGTCCTTTTCAATGTGACCTTGGACGCTTTATTTGGCCTTCTTTGAAGGCGCAAAATGGCGGAGGCAGAGAGGGGAGCGGCGGCGATGGTGATGTCCGGGGAGGAAAAAATTTGCTGTGAAATGAACTCTATGCAGACTAGTTGGCGGTATGATAAAATCATCGAGTTATCAAGGGAATTTAGAAGTAGGGAAGGACGTTGAAGGGGGAAAAGAGGGGGAGAGGGAAATGTGGACATTCCATTCTAAAGTAAGTACTTTAAAAGTTAAAGGAGTTTCATTTTCTGTTTAACCTTGGCGCTAATATATGTAAGATGCGAATCTAGGGTTATAATTAGACGTGAAAGTGTTCAACGAGAAGTAGGTTTCTAAAATTTCCATCCATACTGGGCGTACAGTTATCGTGGTGTTGAAATCGGCGGCAAAAAAGGCAAATGTGTATTCTTCGGCCAGTGCATCCTCTGTTGGCTAATAGAATCAGCGTGTTGAGAACTAAGCTGAAAGGAATTAGTCGTGAGGTTCATGAAATGACGTGTAGCAGTGTGAGGTGACAGAACACACGATGGATGGATGGATGGATGGATGGGTGGATGGATGGATGGATGGATGGATGGATGGATGGATGGATGGATGGATGGATGGATGGATGGATGGATGGATGGATGGATGGATGGATGGATGGATGGATGGATGGATGGATGGATGGATGGATGGATGGATGGATGGATGGATGGATGGATGGATGGATGGATGGATGGATGGATGGATGGATGGATGGATGGATGGATGGATGGATGGATGGATGGATGGATGGATGGATGGATGGATGGATGGATGGATGGATGGATGGATGGATGGATGGATGGATGGATGGATGGATGGATGGATGAACAGGCGCAGGGGGTGTATGGATACCGAGTATGTGGATTAAGACAGGATTGATGGCTGAACAAATGGATAAGTGGAAGGGTACTGGATGGTAGGATATACGCCGAGTGGATGGTCAAAAATCTGGCTAAATGAACAGAGGCTGGAAATTACTATTTTCTTGATTTTTCAAGAAAAAATTAATTGTTCAAACTATGCGCATCCATCAATGAGGACATCTTCGCATTCTAAAAGTACAATTCACTTCTTATTCCTCCATTCTACTTGAAATTTATTATTCTTTTACGTGGACAGCTCAAGTCTAAGCTCACAAGTGTGGCTGAGCAACCAGACAATGAACTGTACCCACCGTAGATAATCTGAAATGCACTGTTTCATTATGGAATAGAATCCACAAATTTCCCTCCTTCGTAGTCAACCACGTTACCTTCTGTAAAAAACTGTAAGGCCGACTCTTTCTGCCTTGAATATATTATGAAGTTATCTAAGTCGGGAGTGTACAAAGGAAAATTGATATAAAAATTGGCGTTAATGTGTCCGTTTTTAGCCGGAGAGATTAAAGAAAAAACGACGTCTGTGCGTAAGAAGTCTGCAAGCCAGAAGCAATATAAGATGCGTACGAACGGCTCCACTAGCTGACTACCTAGTTCCATTGGTGACTCCCAATCCGCTCTTTTATACTACCCGCTTGACCTTGATGCCGACCAATCAGGAGAGCTAAAAAAAGAACGAATTAGATCGGCTTTCATCACTCTCCAGAGCTAGGCATGAAAATGGGGAACTTCTGGAAAACTCCTGAGACGGTAGACATTCTAGATATTCTACGATATAGTGATGGAACGATTCAAATCACTGGAAATAGTGGTAGCAATAAGGGAGGCTAGTAGGGAAGAGGTCTGAGAGACAAATTCGTGGAAATCGAAAACCCTTTTAACTTAACAACGCTGTCAATCCATGGAGGAGGAAGGAGGAGTATAAGTTGATTTTTATCCTTGAATTGGCATGTAGGTGACTCTAGTTCCGGTAATGCGACCTGTCGCCTTCATTGAATTTATCTTTCTGAATTGAGTGGATTATGCTCCAAATTCTCCCTTTTCGTAGACACAATTTCTACAGGCAAGATCACTTTATAGAAGATATTATACGAGGCAGCTTTCAAGGGTGTTTGATCATCCATCTGGATGCATCACGGACACTTAGGATTGTCCAAACTCGGTGTTGTTTCGGTAGATCGTGCGGTGGATGAGGACGCGAGCTCACGACTTGCCAACCTTACATTCATATTGCCCAATTACTAATTTTTTTATTTTCGAATAGTAAGCAACTGAGTCTGCAATGTGGAGTGTAAGAGATTTTGCGATGCCTTGGGCCTGCTGTTCGGAAATACATCCTGGGAATATAGAGATTGCGAGTATAATTGAAGCAAGCAAGTAGAGAACAGGTTCGCTGTCATTTATATTAACTAGCCTGTAGTAATTTGTTGTATACCATCTTCCGCGGGTCCACTCCCTCCTCGTCTTCCCCCTCTTCCATCCCATTACATCCCCTCCTCTCCATTTCCCAACCCTTTGTTTGGGCCACTGATATGCACTTACCAGATTGCATTCATCACTTGCTTTAAGTACTAATAAAAGTCCTTTTTGCATCAATTACGAGTCACCTTAATGGATACTGACTGCCAATGCTCTCTCATCCTCTTTTTTCTCCCATTTCCATCGCAAAGCGTTTTTATTCCAAGAAAACACATCTTAACTATGCTTTCTGCAACCGAAACTAATGCAAGGCTTCCGCAGTTCCAAAGCCAAGCTTTAAGTCGCTTAAAGGCTGGCATGCTCTAATCACGTCCATCAGGTCTGTATGTTTACAATTCGGTGGGACAAAGGAAAAAAAGTGTTCAGAACGCAAATAAAGAGCACCGCTTTATAATGTCGGACCTATAAACTGTCATGCGGGTGCAGTCCACGGCGATTGTTTATGAAGGCGCGGAATGGCATTGTTCTCGTAGTCGGTCTTTTGGCGGGCTTGATTCGATGTCGTCTACTTTATCCAGAGTCACCAATGCTGCGATTAAGAAACAAAGTTCTTCTTAGACTTAATTAAAATAAGTAGTATATTCTGAAGGTTGAATTACTTCCAAGTTACTGATTGGCTAGTCGCATGTAGCCATTACAAAGTCGAGACAAAGCCACGGAGACAACTTGTCACACTCAGAAGATCCAATTTTAGAGATTCCATCCCTTGTTTCTTCGGAATGCATCCTTTGCGATGTCCGTAAAGTTGTACACATATAGAAGCGCGCTGATTGGGTTTGAAACCATTTAATCCCCCCCACGTCTTTGTGGTGAGAATGGAACTCAGGTACGAGGTTGATTGTGGCATTAGAGGGAGACCGAAGGAAGAGATTTATCGTAATTGAGCCGCTTAGCACTACTTTTTACGAATTCCTCTTCCTCAAGCCTTGACGGGGTAGATGTGTTCGGACGCATTCCGCCTAAAGCACTTCACAAAGATTGATGGACGGAGTGAAAAAGACAGCTTTAACTCCAGCAGACCATACTGATCATGCCTGGAGATTCTCAGCTCTCCTCTTCGATGGGGAGCTAGTCCCTTCCGCACCGACATGCCTTCCCACAACCAGTACAGACCCAGGAACTGAGTCACCTTCCATTCTGCAGAGTGACTTCGATGTCATCCAAGCCAGAGACTCGTGAACATTCGAACCAATAAGAAGTGTTTCTGTGACTCTGAAATGAATTTATATTTGCTCCACCCAATTCAAGTGCATTTATTCCTTCTCCAGTCATTCTAAAGCTCCCTTCAAAGAATTGTTCTTTTATTTTATTTACCCAGACCTTGTAATTAAGCTTAATTGAACGTGTAAGTATACATTTCCCAGAAAATGTAACCCTATTTGGTAATTCCTCTTTGTTTACGTAAACAATGCTTCGTAAATTATGCACACATTCACCTTTTTTGCCTGATCCCTGGGATGCGGTACTGCGCCATTGGTGGCCAAGCGAAAGACTTGTCTAGATACACCCTCATGGTGGAAAGGCGGCCAGAGACGGCATCATTGATCTCTGAGAGGGAGAAGGGACAGGGACAGTACAAACACTGGCCCTCTCTTACAGCTTGGATTATCTGCTCAAGCTCGAACTACCGTCCTCTAATCGGATGGAAGGGTAAAACTTTGGTCGGAGTAAGAGAATTCCTATAACGCTCAGCTTGGCAGCATTCTACTTGAAGTGCCATCATCTTCTCCGCCCTCCTAAATAGCACCAGACACAGAGGACGTATGTACAGACAAGAATGACCGAAAATGAGGGCGACTGCTGTGTGTCTAGGACTGTTGCTGGCCTTCCTGCTCTCGTTTGATTGGTTGGGTTGAGTGAAAGTGTGTCCAAACAGCTAGTGTTTTGCCTAGCGCCTCTACCGCATCCAATCCGTGGATATGGCGGTGTGGCAAGCACTGAGGACTTTTAAAAAGCCTGCCAAGGTCTGTATGGATGTACTTTAAGGTACAGAAATGTATAAGTCGATTGGTAAAGCACTCTCGATTGCGCCTCGCCTCCTATTACTTTTCCTACTCGACTACCCAACAAAATGGGTTCAATTTCCCACAGAAGATGAGACTAGGCGTCTTGCCGTCCCTAGGACCACATTTGGATGGTATCTTTGCTTTGCATTGCAAATCAAAAACCTCCTTCCAAGTGCTCCCAATGAGGACCAGCACATAGATCTCAGTCAGATTTGTTGTTTGACCTTCAGCAAATTAATCCCTGTTAAGAAACCTGTATGTGTGGGCGAAGAGTAGGCGCTGGTAGGCTTTGAAGTCAACCAATGATGTATTCGTTCGCTCTTTCTCATTCTCTATCAGCCATACATTGCACACACCTATCCCATCGAAGCGTAACGAAATAATTTTTAACACAAACCCACCGATGCGTGCAATTCATTTATCTTTGCAAACTGTGGCGACGAGTTTCAACCGAAATTCTTATTAAATGGGTTAATTTCTCGATAATTAATGATTTATCCTTCAGAACAAAAAAGCGCCTATTAGTCCCTTTTTCGGTAAAACTACTGAAAAGACTTGTAAGTAGTTGGTGTGCGCATCGCGATTTAAGGGGAATGATGCAACGTTTAAGAAAAAATGTCACAATTCTGACTTAGAAATGAGTCAATTGGGGCACTCATTTTTGTTTCTTTGAGAGATAATTCAATTTTGCCGTGGAACCTTTAGCCAATCTCCACCATTTAAGGGGTATGGAATCCCAAGAGGAGGAGTAGGACAACGAGATCATCGTGGTAATTATCTTTACCTCTGCTTCTGAGTAAATCTTAAGCACACTCCATAAGCCATGAAAGTACGCATTTTCTTACTCCAAAACCACATCAGCACCTCAGAATTCGATCTCGAGAGACAGTAGATAGCGACCTTCATATGATACAACTAAAAATTGCCTAATTTTTACGGTCACTTATCCAATCAAACATTTCCGGTAAGCAGTCACTCCGAACAATTCCTCTCAAGCTAGACAGGCAGCCTACGCAAAAAAATATTTTTTTAAAATTTTATGAATAGCAATGAAGTGGGATTGGATACCCAACCAGGAGTCCTTGATCTCGAGATTGAGGTAAACAATCGGATTACTTAGTTAACTTTTCGCATCCTCCTTATTATAACTCCCTAACTCGATTTTCAAGCACCGAGTACGGATACGTGGAGATGGATGAGAGGGGCAACAAAATGCGCTTATCAGCGCCACTTTATTTGCCTGAGGCAAGGGACATTTGGCTCGAAATGCGGAACTCGCTTTTTTTAGTTTCATAAAAGGGTGAAGGGGAGGAGGAGGTTCAAGTAGGTAGAATAGCTCACAGCGCTTCAACTTTAGATGGGCATTTCAATGGTGAATTGGGGTCCTCACTGCTCCGCAAGATCGAGTTATTGCCGTTTATAGAGGTTGCAGTGGAGAGAAGGATTTGTAGGGCCGCTGGCAGTGGTGCGCCTAGCATGTGCTGAAGGCTGTGAAAGTAACCCAAGAATCGTTGCAACGCCGGGACCGTTAGAGGTGGTGTCAATGCTGCTGACGCGCCATGACGACGTGTCATTTCAGCACGAGCAACGTAGCCACGAACAGCACGTCGTGTGAGGAGACGCAGACAAACGGGTTGATAGGTGCGAAGATTACGACTTGATGCTGAGGCTGATGCTGATGATGCCAAAGGGGATGTTGTAGAGCATGGTTGAAGAGTGGGAGAACAATGTCGCTGATGTGAAAGGACCCCTGGAGACACTGTCTCCCTTAGAGGTTCTGGTAGAGGAGTTCCAGAGAGAGCCGACCTCCACAACGCTTGGAAGTAGGACCATCGACGGAGAAATTCCAGTGGCTCCTTAGGATGTAGGTAAATTTTTAAAAAACGACAAATCTGACCGGTGGGATGAGTCAGTCACACCTCTACTCATTTGGAGATGAATTTGGGGCATTGAAATTTCCATGAATCCTTGAAATGTTGAAATATATCTGTGTGGAAGTGAAATTGGCTAAATAAAGCACTTATTAGAAACCCTATGCAGCAGCAAACTTGTTGCTTGTTTTGCCTTTCTCATAAGCAGTTGCATTCGAAACAAAAGTATGTTAGGCATTCCTTGTCAAGAAGAAGGGCACGCATTTATCAAGGTCTTAAAATTTAACAGGAAGTTGTCGTGGCATTGGAATGGATGTAAAACCAGCTTGTGGGGCACATAAGCTCCGCTAAAGACCGCCCAGAGCAGATGACTTAATGTTGTACGAATTTTTATCAAGTCTTTTAGTAAAACCCGCGCATAAAGGCGATGCTAGCCGCATCATGCTACTTAATCGTTCGAAGCAATTAAGTAGTATGCTAAGTGATCGGATTCCCCTACCAATAAGTTTATTTGTTTATCACTTTTCTAAGCAACGTAAAGCCGATCGCGAAATAATCTTGCAAGCAAATTTTACACAAATATCGTTATTAATGAAGTCCAAGGCTTTTTTTCCTTAATCGTTATGGTAATCCCTTTCCCCCACGTAAAGAGACGCGCATCAGCTCTATTTGTAGCCAGCCGCCTTCAGTATTTATTAATGTTCTTTTTAATTAAAGAATTTCCTTTTCTCATTATTTGCCAGAACCATCCTGGTTTTTTCGAAAACAACGTTAGCTGAAAGATGGACTCTTAAAAACATAAAGGTGCCGCAACATCAGAGCTTATTAAAACAACCAGTAAATCGCCAAAAACGTGCATTTCACCACTTTTTGGTTGAAAGTTAATCTGCCCTAAATATATGATAATAAATATTGCATTTTTGAATAATAAATCACTCTCCTCCCTGCGTTGCATCGAACATGGTGGATAATAAAACGGTTAGATGTACTTCACTGATTAAACCCAGCGATGGATATTTTTTGAGAAAAAAATGAGCAGAGGATGGTCACTAAGTTTAAAGTTTTATGGTGCGAATTTCGCTTTTACAGCCTTTGCCCCTTTACGAATTCTATTCCCGTAGAAGCTTCTGCCACGGAAGAGCGACAAACCCGACCGCTTCGATAAATCACCGTTTAGTCCAGTAACTTTTAGCAAAAGTTTTAAATAAATGGGTGACATGGGATGATTGATAAAACAAGAAGCATTACAATCTTATTCATAAGTCCTAACCATCGGTATAGTGATCGTCTCCAGAATTGGGAGGACTGGCGGGAGGTTTGGCTTGGAGGATTGGGATTGGGGGTGGGTTCGTTCCATCATCTCGAAGTTTTTTACTCGTTGATCATTTCTTTGCCTGTTTTTGTATTTTCGTCTTTACAACGAATCTACATGATCTGCTGCTTACGTGAATTTGAGAAATTTTTTCGTCAGCAACAGCAATCGCCATCCTGAAAAGGTGTGGATGTAGGTTACCCACTTGTCTGTACTCCCTACTAAGGAAAGAACTTCCGTATTTTATGTAAACGCTTCACTTTGTTAAACTCCTGGATATGGTTACGGCAAGTTCCTTGAGCCCTTCCATTCGCTTAATGTATATTTACGTACTCCACTCGAGTGGTATGTTTCCATTTGTCTTCTGGAAAGACTCGGATCAGTTTAGGTCTTACATTTCCAGATGATATGATATCTGCCTACAGTACGGTTTCTCTCAGGGCCTTACAAATTTGACCAAAGGCCTTTACAGAATTGGAGTAGACTTAGATCGGTTTTCCAGGTGCATTCAAGCATAATTTAATTGTGTGGAGGAGCGAAGTGAGGAAAATTTTGGTAGAAAGCACAAGAAAGAGTACGTTAGCCGACTAACTGGCAAGTCTCATGTGCGACGGAGACTTGTAAGCCTTAGAGGCTCACATTTTGATGGACAGAATTCGGCTTGAACGAAGCTTTTAAGCGACAAGCGATTTGACCGCCTTAGAGGACGTCTCTGAGCATGATTGAAGGAATTGGCACTGACTTCGCCCGCAAATTCTTGACATTCTTTGATCTCCTTCAAGTCCACACTCCTAGCTAGAAACCAATCATTGGAGGCGGGAGAGAGAGAAAACGAAGATGCGTTGTAATACTTTGTTTATTCGAACTACCGGTTCAGGTCACTTGGGTGGCCATCTTGTTCTAGCCGGTTGGTCGGCCTCCGGGCCGTGCCAACAGCCCCCAAGCCCTATGTTCTCGAAATATATAAATTCTGCCCTAGTACTGCGCCTTCTTTTACCTTAAAGGGAGCCTCGGGACGCTACATGCGTAGGAATGGAAATTCGAAAAGCAGTTCGAATGGGACAGGTTTAGCCCCACACTCGGCTACCGACAGAGATGCCCCAATAACCCGAAATGTTGACCTCAAGAAATGCTAGACTATAATGTTCCTTTAACTTTTCGCTGGTATATTTTGTTTGCTAGATAATAAAATCTAAAATAGCATAAATGTTTTAGCTTCCGGTACGTTGCCCTTAAAATTTCCCAATTTTTTATGTGACGACTTTTCTTTTATGCGTCTCAATGTGATAGACGTGTTGGAATAGGAGAAAAAATGTTGCTTGGCAATTTGAGCAGATAAAATTTTATAAAAACAAAGCTTTAACCCTGCCATTCATTTTCCACCATAAACCAAGTTTGTTATAAAACTTAGTAATTTTTCTTTGTTTAATTTGACACTAAATGCTACCATTGTTTGAAACCGAGGAACAAAAACCCTGGGAATGCTGAGCTTTAGCACCGAGAATTCGCACGTCCATGGATTGTTTTGACACCCCAAAACACTTGTTTATACCATACCTGGCACGTCGTATGGGAAATCCATGCTTTTCTGTGTTTATTTAAATCCATATAAATAAACTGGAGAGAGAGAAAATTCAGTGCGATTTACTCAGTTGAGTAGCATTTTCAAATCCCCTTGCCCACGATCGAATTATAAATCCTCAAAGTATGGTGGGCGGTCTCTTTTCGTGCTTCATTTTCTATCTCTTATGACGTTTTTAAGCCTCATTAAAAATACCAGGAACCAATCTGGCATGACGGGAGCTATAAAACCTCTCACAAATATTTATTGCTACTTTAATTTGTATTTGGAAAGCGGTGTTGCAGCACAAATGGCTTGACTTTATGACCATTAGAAGTCAGATATAGCATCGCCTTTAGAGAATGGAAGGCTCCTCTTGCCTGATGAAATTGCATTCTAAAGCATCTGCATGGGTCATTTTCCCTGTAATCTCAGCTTTGATGGACAACAAATTAACAGTTGCATAATATTTTGTTTGTTCGAACTGTCGGTTTTTATTACTTGGGTAGCTATACTGCACTAGCCGGTTGGCCGGCCTCCGGGCCGTGCCAACAGTCTTCATTTCCTCTGTTACCAAAATGTATATTCTGCCCATGTATTATGCCCTCTTTTACCTTTGGAATAAGGGAGAAGAGGGCGCAGCTATGAAAAGGGATTTTGTGCTTTTAGGAGCAAAAGATCCATCAAATGTTGAAATACCAAAACTTCTATCCTGATGACAAAAGGGTAGTTCTTAATGCTGTACACATCAAAGAGCGAGTTATTTTTTTAACTGCAACACCTTAATGACCTTAAAATTTTTAAGGCAAAGAGCAAATCCCGTAATTTACCTTTACGATAATACTTTTTCAGTTTTTGATTTTTTGTCCTTTTATTTCGTCATTCGTGCCTCAGTTGTTTAAGCGCATCAGAGTGCATAAACTACTGTCTCTCTGCCAGTTTGTATTTCACCTCCCATTTTTCTGCACTAAGTTGCTTTAAATTTATCTCTACTTCCTTCGTTTCTATAAATACAAACGGTTTAGCCCACATTTACCAATCGGTATATGATTCTCTTTGTGAATACGAAATAACTTATGTAGAAATCTTAAGCTATTACATTACTCGAGATCTTTTTATTAAGCCTTGGTGAGGTGATTACATTTGAAACCCTTATGCAGACAATTTTGATTCGTTGTTGCACTGTGGGGGCACGGAACTGTTAAACACAGTTGTTTAGGTGGATGTTATTTAGTTTCCGTTTCCCATTACTTTTCCTATCAGATAATGCGGAACTAGATACTGTCAGTTATGTTTCCTAGGTTAAAAAGACGCTACTACATTGCTGTATGAACAATCAAGTATTGTCAAACTTGTCGAGGTTATCTTCCTCATCCTGGAACGTATCTACGGAAATCAGAGGAGAGGGAATACACATTGAGAAAATACGATTCTTGCTTCATACAGACGCAATTACAAAACACAAAACGTTTTTTTGCCTAAATGTGTTATTTTTTAATTAATTTTTTTGATTACTAGTTAGGGGTTTGTTTTACCTCTTAATTCGTTGCAACATTTTCCCTATCGACATGGCAAGTGCGGGGTAACCCAATTTACCCATCCAATTTTTTGACATTCAAAAATTTACTGGGAAAAATATAAAACTCGTTATTTTTTTCACTTTTTTGTGACCTCATTCTCAGCAAATCGTAAGGTTTTACAGATACGAAGTTTTCTGTTTATTTTTTTTTTTGCATGCCATTTACCTTTGAAACAGTTAACTTTGTCAAGTAAGAAAATTTATGGTACTTGATGTCAATTTTGACTGGCAAAACACTTACACTGTGACAGTCAACTTTTAATTGAGAGGAATAATTAAAAAAAACAGAATTGAAAACAATCGGGGCAGGAGCTATTCCCTTTTGCGCACTCTCGCCCTCCATCCCCAACTCTGACAGTGCATTTCGTACTTTCCAGCCGCCAATTTTTTCCTGCCATGCTACCGCAACATTGACACTTCATCCATTTAAGTAAATGTACGACAAGTAGCCTTCCAAATGTGAGTTACGGAGAGTTAAAGCAAGATGCGAGAACATGTCTCAAGGGCAATAAACCATTTTTTGCATGTTAGTGACTTAAATAGGCCCTAAAAGCCTCATTCTTATGCCTTATTAATGTCGGCGTTGTCGCCCTACCTTTTAAAGTGGTTGGCGTAAAAGGACATTTTGCTCTCCAAGGGTATAAAAATACTTGCCTAACCTAACCGTTCACTCAAATGTTCAAGAGAGGAGCAGGGCTCGGTAATTGCCTTTAATAGCTGATTTCTTGGGGGGCAAAGGAGCGATAGGAAAAGTCTTTTAGTAGCTCTATACTTGTATTCTGAGGTACTGGATGTCAGTGATGTTACACCATTTCTCTGGCTTACCCCGAGTCCTTGGTTATATCAACCTGATAGAGAAGCCTCCAGTCGGTAGAAGGAGGAAGAGCTCTGTAAGTGCACACATGATGGAAAGACTCTCATCTTCTTTAATGCTGGGGGAGGGGGGGAGCAGCCTTTGTAGAGAAAACAAATTGTTTACACCCACCCGTCTACCCTGCCAAATGGGCTCATCGGCCTTGGAATTCCTTGCCTGATGAATGTGTATGGCGCGTACCGCCACTGCTGCTGTTTTGTTTCTCAACGATTTGTCGGCCAATTTTTTCTACCTTATGTCCATGATGGAGATATAGGACAATCACCGGATCCGATAAGCACGCATGACTCTTGGCATGCTTGCTCACCCACCTCCTCTTAAATTATATCTGTCTGAACAACAAATGTCACACCTTTTTGACATGACCGCTTTATTTACGACAAGGTGTTATTTCGCTCTGAACAAGATATTAGCTATAAAAGGGACCTTTGCGAGCCTTTGTCTCACATAAATGAGGTTGACAATTGAGAGGAGTGAATTTTACACTTTTTTGAAGTGTAGTCAAGTAGACATGAAATAAGTTGATCAATTCATGACTGCGAACTTATGGGGGCACCAAGTGTGACAAGAGTGTTCGTCTCATGCAGGGCTGATGAAATCCCTTTCATCTTGTCAGTTATGCATGCTTGAAGCTCTCATGGGAGCGCAGAGACATGCGGTTGATGGAACAATTCTTCGCGGAAAGCAGATCTACTTAAAAATTGATGCAGCCTTGAACGAGTCACAAATGCCAAGAGAAAAGTCCTTGGCTCCGCCTCGCCCACGCAAATCGTGCCTACGCTCTCGGTCTCTGGGAAATACTTTGGCATTTTAATCAAAACGTGAAATTGTAGGTTAAACTTGGCTGTACCTTGTTGGGACTACTCGTCCCATTTGCAAATTTTTCAATCTCAAGAGGCTTGCATTCCAGAGCTGTGGGAAAGACTGATCTTCTAACCACACGAAGAGGTCATTATAAGACCTATAACAGACTTGTATGGCCTCCAAGCTACTGAGCTATCCGCTTGGAGGCCTTATTGATGGTAACGTGATGACATGTATCTAATTGCCTTCAATTTATGCCATAAAATCTGCCAGTTTTTTGCGTCTCTTTTAAATCCTGCCGATGCTCTTTGCTCACGCCTTTACTAGACTCTAAGCAGATCAGGTAGATGGTATTGCAGTTCGCAAATGAATTGCAGAATTTGTAAAATTCGACTAAGCATTGTGGTGCAGGTTCAATATTACCTAGAAAATGCGTTTTTCTTTCGCCAACTTCACGTAACATGCTACTTATAACAACATAACCGATATCAGTAGCACTTTCGATGTTTTTCGCTCCCTAGGTTGTTTAAAATTTACTTTTCTTCCTTGTCAAATCAGGTTGTCAAATTGACAGGAGGGAGTAAACAAAGTAATCCTTCCTTCTCTCTACGCCGAAATGGCGCTGAAATATCTTGTATTTTGACAAACAAATATCTCCAGTCAGATGAGAGGGTTTTTTGTGCATTTAAACAAAGCCTCTGCATCGGATGTACCCGTGGCTCTGGCATTAGGCGCGATTCAATCTAAAATCTCTTTTAACAAGGTGGACCATAACACTCATATCAGTTTTGCATCGCTTCAATTGAATGGTGGAGCATCTACTTTTTCCAGACTCAAAACAGGGCAGTAGAAATCTGTTGCTTCGCCTGACTGTGAATCTGTTATCATTCTGTGGCTGTTTTTTATGCATATTTGCATTAAAAATCATAAATAGGTACAAAAACTGCACTCTTAGAGGCCGCAGTATAAAGCCCCTCAAATTGTTGACTCAACCCTACTCATGGCTCTACGATGATGCGTATAAAGTGCTTACTTTTCTTCGTTAAAAGGAGGGCAAAAAAAAAACCAAGAGCTTGAGAAAGCATGTCTGTTTTGCCTTCCCTCTTAGGTATAGCTAATTAGAGGATGTGGGGCATGTCAACGAATACCAAAACCTTCTTTGTCACTGCATCAACAACTGTCTAAACACTAAATTGGGGAAAAAAACTTCGGAGCTTTTGAATTCCAAAAGTCGTTTTTACTCGAGTTAAAATTGTAGTGATTCGGTGTCTTGTTGAAATGTGTGGTCTAGGCGGGATGCGCTTGCACTGCATGGTATAACCGTCCGATTGTAAGTCTAGAGCCTCTCCATACTACTTATTACAACTTCAGCGAAGACTAGAGCTGCTGTAGTGCATTTGCTGCGGTATAGCTATTTCGGAAGGAGGGAACACTTGGCCATATTTCAAACCCACACCAAAAGGACTATAGCTTGTAACAAATAGCTTGCGTTACGTTGTCATGTTCGGATGCGCATAAAAATTTTCCGCATTGCGGCGGGATGGGAAAGGCATTGTGTCGTTTGCGGAATCGGACGTGATGGTTGTCCGGGTAAGTGCGCAACTAAGGAGGAGGGAAGGAAATGATATAGTCGCACGCTGTCAAAATATTTGCCTAGAAGTCTACCAAAAGGGACATTTGGAAGGAGATGGCCATTAAAGCTTCTGCGTTGCATGAGAGGGAATAAACGCTAATGACGAAGGGGCTCATATTTGGAGACAATCTTGAGCTCCCGATGTAAATCTTATTGCCGTTGGAATTCTTAAAGATAAATCCGTATTTCTTTGTGTCTATATATGTGGGCAGACTGAGAGAGACGCGATTATCCACTACATATCCTCCTCTACCCGATGTCCTAACAAACCACCGCGTCTCAAAGGGCACATGAAACATCCTCGTCTTGACCAGCGGTCGGAAAGGAGGAGAGTGATTTCTCTAAATGAGATTATCCTGCCCAATTCTATCACAATATGGAATGTGCTTGGAATGATTTGCTTCTTAGGTTGGATAGGCCGTTACCGCCTCAATCTTCCCTCCTTCTCCCAATACCTCAATCTTTATCACCGTCTCCCTTCAGTCAACGATCACTTGACCCATCGTGAAGGAAACAGAACAATTCGTAAATGTAAGTGGTGATGAGGACTTAGTGATTTCCCTTTTTCTGCTTCTTTATCCTCCTGTAGGGCAAATGTGTTGCCTAGGTGATTACGACACCTAACAGTGCTCTTGGAAAGGTTTCCTACATTTTTTTTTCAGGCTTTCAAAATCTTCATTACGAAACTAACAGACTAGGTTGTATTTTATGCAGAAAACATGCTAAAAGCTAAAAACGACTGTGGGCTTGTTTAAATGATCTTCAAGGCAGCGGCGCGCAACTCGATCGGTCCGACCGAAGTGGCGCTAGCGCTTCCACCGATAGTAGGCATCTACAACTCCACTTTTTGACTCAACATTTTCAAATTTGAGATGAGAGTAATCCACCTAATTTAAAGTTTATTTACACCTTTATATTTTTTCTCCCAATTATGGTAGACTGACTTTTTAATCTGACACCTTAGGGAATTCTATCCTTCCCATTTCCGAGTAGGCAATCAATCTCAAAGAGATGTTGTAGGGGTTCGATGAAAATGAATTTCCCGGGCACAACATATTATCCCATCCTTTTCAACTCCTCTGCACTTTAAGATGTTTTCACCTTTAAATATTGAATGCAAGTAGGATTATGCGCTTGGATGGGAATTGAGGGAATGAATGCGGTGTTTCGTGCCCGGTGTCACCCAGTGTCACCGCTGCAAACCCCTGATGCATATAAACGAAAAACAAATGAGCCCGCCAATTCTAATTCCCTGCAATCACTCCTCCTCTCCTCTGGGACGAAAAAAAAATGCATAATCCACTATACTCCACCTCCATTTCCATCTGCCACTTTTAATTTTTCATGTGCTGTCTAATTTCCAACAGGCAGGCGATAATTATTGCTTAAAGAAGCCTGAGAATGAATATGAAGCGGAGGAGGAGGAGGAGGTGGTGGTGGTGGTGGTGGTGGTGGTGGTGGTGGTGGTGGTGGTGGTGGTGGTGGTGGTGGTGGTGGTGGTGGTGGTGGTGGTGGTGGTGGTGGTGGTGGTGGTGGTGGTGGTGGTGGTGGTGGTGGTGGTGGTGGTGGTGGTGGTGGTGGTGGTGGTGGTGGTGGTGGTGGTGGTGGTGGTGGTGGTGGTGGTGGTGGTTTCTGTCTCTTCCTCTCTGTTACTTCTTATGCACTAATCAAAGTCTAGGAATTATTTATTTAACAGATTTGCGGCATGCGATTTCAAGTTAACCCAAGAAGTGGGAGAGGTAGGGGACGCCTTTTACTCTTCTAGTTTGATGCCTCTTGACTCTCGGCTTTGTGTCTTTCTAACACATCTAAGGGGCTTGTTTGGCCTTTAGGCAGAAAGAAGAATGTGTAAATCTTATTTACGCACAAAGAAATAACTAAACAATCTTTGGGAGGTGGAGCGGTGCGTGGCAGGGAGGCGAGTTATTTGGTAAGAAAGGAGATGCATTTCTTCGCTTAAACAGAGCTTAATTATGAGGACGACTTCTCAACTTAAGTTGGTCAGGGTGTAGAAAATGTAAAGGCACTTCTTTGTAGACCACGCAGAAAAAAGGGAAAAACAAGTTGGTTGCCTTTGAAGTCTATCTCCATCTGTTTGTGCGGAGCCCGTAGCAGACAGATGCCACTACGACGCTCCATTCCCAACAAAACTAGACTTCGACCAATCGTTAAATGGCCGAAAAGTATGCTCTTGGCATTTCCACCCCAAATGAATGAAGTAATGGATTGCTCTGGCGTGTCATTGGAGATATGCAATAAATTGTGGTGGAGAGGGGAGAGGAGGTGCAGATTTCTGACGCCCTATCGCCTCCAAATGCCGTATGTGAGGGAGTAAAGGAAAAAGATTTGCCCTTCAATGAAAACGACTCGAATTTCGCAGGCAAAACAGGCAAGATTGTAGGCCATTCACCAGGTTTATTAAACCGGTAGATCATGGTTTAACGTGTGATAGGGAGAGAATGGAAGCCTAGATGGCACAGGAAAATCAACTCCTCTACCACCAGACTGACATCTATCTGCATTATTAGACACATAGTTACGAAAGGTGGCCAGGACTCCAATTCATCGAATTATAACCAAAAAGGAACGAGTTACTTTGGGTTGCCAGGATATCCTCATCTGACATGTCTAAATTTACGGCCTCCTTAAAAAAAACCTTTAAAACTAATCACAAAAGAGACAACTATTCTTTCTTTTGATATTGCTTAGTAATCCTATTTCACTATTATGAAAAGGTCAGATTTTGATGTTATTAAAATGACCGCTGTTATTTAACGATTTAAAGGAGTGTTTTAGCTTTAACGCCTCCGTACAGCTTATTTTTACTGTTTAATAAAAAAATGAGAAAAGGTAAAACTAATTTGATGGATTAACTACTTATGGGTGGATTAACTGAGACGTCTAACGATTTACTACGCAGTTAAATTCAATTTCCTTTAGTTGTTTTTAATATGCGAATCTTTCCCAAACAAAATATATGAAAATAAATAACAGGTATTCATTTTTGTAAAGGAATAAAACATTTTAGAGGCGCTTTTTTCTTAAAAAATGGGGAAAAACCTCTCAATCGCTTGACAAGTGTCAATACGTCCACTTAATCAACTTCGAGTTAATGGGAGTACAAAAATTGCTACATTTTCAGGGTGACTTATAAACATTTTTACCAACTAGCCTCATTAATTTCAAATATTGTTTTTTCCAACCCAAAATGTGTTAAATTCTTGACATGGTAGCAGTTTATGCAAAGAACGACCCACGAATGCCAAAATTCATCGCGTGAGAGTGTGCTCGAGTAAGTGTTAATGGGAAACTCTCTCCGCCTCCAGTGCCAAGGTAAGAGTGTTATTTCACTCGAGAAAGGATAATATTATCTTGCCCAATTTTAATGGTAAATGGAAAGCAAACTTCGAGCCATTCACTGGCGTTGCTTGTTTGATGCGCCTTTTAGGTGAGAAGCGGTTGGAGCGTGCACTAACCTCATGACTGAGCAGGCGCCTTTACTCCTGAGGAAGAAACAGACTCCTTTGCACTATTATAATCCCAGCAATGAAAATGTCCTCCTTCAACCAAGTGTGTACTGAGGGAGATGGTGGATGCACTGCTAAAGTTAACTTTTGATGTACAAGTGCCTTTTCCCCTCATTTTATGCCATCTGAAACTGCTCTCTCTTCTTCTCTTTTCCTTTGTTAATGTTTAGCAAATTTAACAGACGACTATCCCCAAAATGACGTTCCTTTTACGGTGGCCTCCAACCTTGAGTCTGGAGTGCATTTTAGAGTCAGGGTTAAAAAAGGAAATAAAGCAATGCTACAAAAGGGATGGCCAGTGTCTTTTAATCATTTATGAACGCTCCGTAATACCTCTTGCATTCCTCTCCTCCACTTTCTTCCTTCTGCATAATTCCGTGTATGCTTTTTTGACCTGTTACACCTACAGACGACCGCATTTGCAGCCGAATGGGTAAAAGGCTCACCAATTTTCTTCCTACTGTTTGTGTCACAAAAAAGAGACCTCATTGCATCAATGAAGTTCCTACATTGGCCTGGTTTTTCTCTGGACTTGTAATTTAATCCTCGAGATGCTCCCAAAGGGAAGATGGGGGAAATAATTAGCAAGAGAACTTTTTAAAGAATCGTGCTTCCTTTTTCCTCCACACCTTTAAAGCACTTTCTCAGATAGGCAATGTTTGATCAATTCTTCTTTTAGGTAGCTGTTTCCCGGCTTGTCACCTGGCAGGTGTCAAAAGGCCAATATGGGATTGTCTTTTCCCCATCCCTTCTAGCCTATTCTCGTAGTACGTGAGGAACTCCGGTGATGCATATCTACTACCTACTGCACTATTTATCCAATTAGAGGTGTTGGCTAAAAGGATAATCAAGCTAACCACTACTGTCACAAATACGTGTCGTGTTGTCTTCACCTATCCGCAAAATTGACACCGTGGCAATTGGTGTCATGTGTTGCCGATCGCTTGTTTATAGCCAAGGCAAATTAAATAAACAAGTAAATTACTCTTCCCTGGTGAATAAATATAAAATTTTACATCCGGAATGGCACAACTTTAAATGGCTGCTTTATGGCCACTTTCCCCTCCTTCAAGACTTCCGTGGCACTCTAAACGTACCGAGTTTGGGATCAACACTGCTGTGCAAAGAGAGTGTTTACGTATGTTCCACCTCCACCATTAAAGCCAAGAGGAGTTAATTGTCACCCCAGTAGGCAGGCAGATCCGAATCACCCGCCATTGTCAATTTCCCCTCCCTCTGGCTGGGTGCATTTAAGGGCAAACTTAAAGCCCCGGACTTTAATCTCTATGCCGATAGGAAATGAACTTTTTGGAAGCATCCTTCAGAAGGATTATGCGTAATTAGGCAAAAATCAAGTGAAAAGTCCGTATTTATATCTCTACAAAGTCGGTAGGAGGATGTACTCTTGTCGTCCTCTTTCATTACTTATTTAAGCATACCATGAGCACTACCTCCTTCAGACTGCAATCTTGCCTCTTTTCTACAAATATTTGAAAGTATATTTCCCAGTGTGGAGGAGCGAATTGGCTGTTGCTTAACTACACTGTGGAGCGACAAGGTACTGAATCGGGCAAAGGAAGAGGCAGTACTCACCATTCCCATTTGCTCCGATTTGGTGGAGATGGTCTTAAGCATAATCCGTCTCAAATCTCCACCCTCCATAGTGGCGGTATAGCTGTGACTTCGTTGACTCCCTGGTCGTGGATCCCAAATGCGACTGCTTGAGACGGCATTTCCAATGGTGCCGCCACTGCGTCTGTGAACTATGTGATGCGACGTGAAGGCACCCAAAGACCAGAGATTAATCAGGAGAAGACACGCCTGTCGTCTAAGTCCTGCTCCCAAGGGTGCTGGTGGAAGTGGCTGACCAAATCCACTCCTTCCAAGTGGAGATGAAGATCGCCTTCGAAGTCGTTTGCCTTCACCTCCGCCCCCACTGCTAAATCCAGAGAAGGAACCGGGCTTCTTACTGGTCATATAACTTGACAGAATAGCCGCTTCTGTCCGACTCCATCCATGCATTGGCCATGCAAGTACGCACAACGCGTGTCCGATAAAATTCTGTTGAGGTGACAGAAACTCCAGCCACTCAAACTCATCCAATCCATGATCTATCAGGGTAGCGAGAATTCGCCACTCAATTAAAGGTTCTTCAAGATCTGGACCAATTGTTGGATCACCTTCAGCTCCATGGCAGCACCATCCTGCTAGACGACGTCCAGCACTTATCGCCAAGTCGTTAAACGCCATGACGGAGTCAAGACGATTTGCCGAAACTCCTGACGACTGAAGCATACGTTCCAGCTGACTGAAGTGTTCAAAGAATGTGTCATTTCGTGGATCCAATGGACCGTTAGGATAATTTGGGTAGTCAGAGTAGTCGGCATCCTGTTTACAGTGTTCACAGTCAATTTGTGGTGCCTGTTGCGGGAGACAGTGTGTACCGACACTTTCATATCCCGTGGCAAAGAAGTAATCCAGCACCGACTGATAGGTATACGAACCACGCACCCAGAATGCTCGATATGGAGTGGGACGTTTCCGATGTCGAGATGAATGCTCATTGGCGGTTAAACAACCGAGAAGCACCACTGAATTGGCTCCTCTGGTGTGTATGGAATGTGGCGACCGATTTAAGGGAGAGACATCTCGACGTGGACTGGATTGGGCCGATTTCCACGAGCGTATATCCAAGAAACTTCCAGTTCTAGCAGTGGAGGCATCACTACCGTTGGTGGTGTTAAAGCTACTTCTGGTGTTGCAAAGATTCGAGAAGGACACACTGAGCATGACGTTAGCAAATGGTCGAAGTCGCTGTCTCAGCGAGACTGGAATGTCTTCATGTTGCAGTAGACCCAACTCGCCAGATCGTCTGCGACTGCTTTCTGGTGTGCAACATACACACGTCAGTGAGGTATGCGGTGAATGTGTGAACCTTCCAGTGCCCGAGTTGATTATCCTTCTTCGAACGGGTTGTGGTTGACTAGGATTGTACACAGCTCCTTGAAATGTCTCTTTTGTAGGCTCCTCCTCCTCCTCCTCTCGCTCCTCTTCCTCCTGTTCTATGGCTTGAATGGTACACATTAGTCGTAAACACGACCATTCTCGACAATCCACAGCCCAAATTAATGGACTGGAGGTCTGCTCGAACTCTATTGTGTAGGTGCTTCCTTGCACATTGAAGTAGAGTTGCCTTTTTGCCGTAATCCACTCATAGTCCGCTCTTGGAGGCATGGCTCTTCGATCCAAAATACTGCTTCCACAATTAGTGGTTGGAGAGGAGGGCTTCTGACTCGAGGTTTCGTTTAGAAGATCAAAAATGTAACGCCGCAGGCAACGCGTATGCCCCATTTGAATGGCTGACACGAGACAGGCCGACTTGGATGCGGAAGAGGTGGCGGATCCGGTGGTGGGGGAGAGGTGTCTATGTCTACGTGGTGGAGACGGAGTCCTCGTGGCTAGAAGTGGCAATTTGAGGTGTTGAGGTCCTTGAGTGTCGTAGAGCATTGACGCAACCTCTGACGTGAGATTATGCAACTGTCTGTATGTGTGTTTGTGCGTGTGTGTGTGTGTGTGTGCGAGCGCCAAAATGTGAAAATGGAACCCGTTAAGCCGCTAAATGCTCGCTTGTCTGTCCACCTCTCTTTGCCTGCCTGCCTGCCTGCCTCCTCGCCTGCCCGTCCGTCCGCCTGCACGCCTGCCTGCCTGCCCGTCCGCCTGTCTGTCCCTCCAGTAGCGCGCATGTACGCAGGCGTGTTAATAAGTATGCTTTTAAGCTTTCACCGATTTCGTGTATACCTCCAGAACGATGGAAGGTAGTGGTGGAGAATTCATTGTTGTATACATAAAGCCGTAGCATGTGATTGGCCACCTCTCAAGCATCCTGACTATCCAGTGACAGTGATATTTGGAAAGCTCGATTTGTTTAGATGATTGGTCTAATATTCAACCTGAAAGACTTTAACTGAGCCGTTATAGGGCGGCTTTTTGGCTATCCAGAGTGAGCTAAATGTTTCAAAAAGGTTAATTCCCATCACGAGGTCAAATGTCAGACAGACATCCGGGGCAGGGCGTTTGACGTCCCGATAGCCTGGGAGAGGGGAAAAAGCCCGAGCTGGAATCCGAATCAGGTTACTTCTCTTTCCCGCCCCATCTCTCACAGGTCTGACCGTCTTGATGACAAATGTCTGACAGATGAGGTGCGACTGAGTGTTGGTCGCTTTCCATTTGTATGGTTAGGTTCTTTGTCTATCACCATCTCTATCAGGGCTGTCTGGAATGGCCTAAAACAATTAAGTATTGTTGGACAAAGCTTTTCAAGTCCTGCCTAGTTCGAAAAATTTATGTCTAGCGAGCAGAAAAGGTGGTGCCTAAAGAAGCACCCGAAAGGTCATGTCGCTGGGAGGCGGGAAGAAGAGAAGTCATGGCAGACAGAAACGGTGGCTCCGTAAACCGGCAATTTCAGCATCCAAATTGTACTTTTTTTTGCATAAAAAGCCTCGTCCTTTACTAAAAAGAAGAGCCAGAAGAATCTTTTTTAATGATGAAAAATAGCTGCAAAATAGGTATAGTCACAGGCGAGGGGAATATTCACCCTAGACAACAATCACCACGTGGTGTAATTAGTTTGGGAGGAAAGAAATCTGATGTTTTCTTTGAGACAGAAAGTCTAATCGTCCTTATTTCTTCTTTTCTTCCTCTTCTTATCCTTCTCCTGTCTCTTTTTTTTCGGTTTCCCAGTTAGAAGCCATCAAAACACACCATTCACTTCAGTCTCTGGGAATGGCCAGAAACATACATGTTTTCTCGCCTTCGATTTGGTCAGAAGAGGTGGGGGAGGCTTGTTGTGTACCCTAGATCCCGCCCTCCACCTCTGTCACTTGAGTCCTCGGGCTCCAGACGTGTCTGGTGACAGCGAGTCAAAAGGATTTTCCACATTATTCCTTGAAACTCGTATCTTCTGGGTCACGTAACCACCTAGCTGGACGCTCATTATCATATTCTGAATTTTGTAAGATTGATTTTCCTTCCAAAGCTCCAAAATTGCTTCATTTGGTGGAGGAAGGAGAGGATTAACTTCACTGGTGGTAATCCCGAAGGCTTTGCTAGGATTGGGTGCACCGAGGCTTTCAACGATGATTTAAGGTCACGAGCGGGGGCTCTAAAGTACTAAAACCCTCTGGAAAAGCGAAGTGTCCGGTGGGAAGAATAAATGTCTTAGAAGTGCACTAATTTTTGTATGCGTTTGTGTAGTGGAGCCGCCCAAGACCTGCTCTGTAAAGGGCTCCGGTAAAGGTAAGTCATTCTTAAGCAAATAACTCAACATTTTATTTCTACAGACAAAAATTTGGAAACTGAAAACAGTTTTGGCTATTTTGAGTCGAGCTTTATTGTTTATATTATTTACTCACAAATGCTGATCTGATTGTGGTTAGAGCCTACTGAAATGATTTAAGTCGACTTAAAAGCGAAGGGAATTCTCGTCAATTTTATTAAGCAGCATTTGAAGGCGGCGAAGTGAAAGACTAGTTAGTGAATGTGATTAAAGCCTAATTAGCTTTCCCAGTTGATAAGCAAGTCGGTTCCGCTGGATTGGCAAAAGTTAAGAAGGAAAACGTGGAGTGCGCCGGAACCGGAGGCGCCGATTGCCGCGTTTAGATAGTCCAGCGTCAAACCATTCCAGTGGTAAAGAGGAATCCCAAATCCCTTTTTTTAATTTTGAGCTGAGCCTCTGCAATCATTTGATTTGTTCATATTCCTCCTTTTCCGCGAGGTACTTATCAGGCCTGCATGGCCACCTGATTGACTCCTTGGGGTGTCGAGATAGACCTTCTTGTCAAAGAAAAGAAAGTAACCGAGGCGAACGTGTTAATAATTAATCGAGGCAATTGATTAGGGCCTGACTGCGTGGTGCGCCCTCATTTGGCTTGGTCCGGTCCTGTATGGCCTGGCCTGCCTTGGCCTGACCCACCTTCGGTGACTGAGGCAATTAATGGACACACTCAATGAAGGCACGCAATGCGATCGGATCTAACATCAAACCACACTTTTTTTTACTTTTCCCATCCCAAATCAGATGGATAATTCTCTATACTAAACAAGCAAACTTTTTAAAAATTAATTCTGGAAAATGAAGCTTGTGGTTGACAAGATAATGGCGCCTCTATCAAATTCTTCCTTTTATTTTTAAATTATTTTACATTTTAACAAGTGGATTCCCTATCAAAAAATATATACTTAAAAAAGGACATTTCAATGCGTTAGTTTTTCCCAGGATAAACTATTCATAAATTATGCTAAATTCGAATCCTCGCCTTGAGGCTGTATTTTAGAGAGGTCATTTAAAATAAAGGTCAAACTCTTAGCCGCCCACCTTTTTCTGACTTTAACTTCACCTTAATTTCTATCTTTGACGTTAAAATGCGTGGGAGGTGATCTACAACCCGGAAATGAGCCGAGAGGTGGTGTGGGAAGGAAAGCAGTGTCACCTCCCTGGAATGGGACGCGGTGTCGAGTGAAGGGGCGGACATAAAACGCCACCCCATCGGTGGTCATTCCAAAAGGAACCATTCAGGTAGTCACAGTGACATATCCTTCCTCTGCCACATCTAGGCGTGAAATTCAGTTGCCTGACCACTTGACCTGAAAGCTGCCAGACCCAATATGAAGGTCACGCTGTCAACCGGACGGAGAAGTGGTGGAGGCTAAATGTACCCTCTGGTAGGCATCAAGTCATCATCGCTCCTGACTCCATTTCCACTTCAGTTGAGGAATACCGACCATGTCCTCCCCCCAACCACCCCCGGGGCGATGCGGTCGAAGGTACCAACCACTGCCACAACTTCAGGCGAAAAAAGCTTCAAAGAACTTCTTTGGGTGTATCAAGGATCGTTGGGCATTTCTTTATGACCTCAAGACTGTATGGCATAAATGTTATCAAACCTGTCATGTTTCAAGTGTCTGACATGCCTGTTTCACAAAACGAATTTAACCTGATTCTCCAGCCGCGGTGCATAGGGGGAATGAAATCAGTCTAACGCAGGAGAAAGGTGTAACGCCTTAGCGCAGTAGTAAATTGTTGATAAAAGCGTGTGATTATGGGGAGATGATTCACTCGAAGATGCATCGCGTTAATCAAGTCTCAATTCCGAGTACTTATGGAAGCCGAGTGCTGAATCATCTGCATTCCCAAAGCTATAGCTGCTTTTAGTGATAAATATCGCCTTCTTCTTGCTGCTGCAGTAGAATTGGGTGTCCAGAGGAAATAGTGACGCATCGAAGTTTCTGCTCATTCAAGCGACAGGGAAATTCGGCAAGCCTAAGGCTCTTCTCCAAAGAACGCTAAATAGCGATGGCGATGAATTCAACCAACAAACAGTTCATTAAATCTTTTATATATCTGGTTTTGTTTTCGCATAACAAATCCGTTTTAACCGCCTTTATTGCAGTATGCTTTGTTGCAATTAACCTACTATAAAACCAATAAGTAGTATAAGTTCACATGTAACGAATCCTTTAGGTTACCGAGGTCATAGTGGCTGCTAAAAGTGAGCAGAACCTCGGCAAACCATTAGCTTTTTAGTTTTTACAGCCTTGGTTGCTCGCGTCTCTAAAATCTCGGTTCATTTGGATCTAGGTCACTAATTTTTGCTGCGATGCATCTTCACGGTTGTCCACAAATGCTGAAGGCATTGATCATGAGAGTAGAAAGAGTTTAGGAGCTATAAGGACCTAAAAGCCTGCAATTTATGCTTACACTTAAATCAGTTTATTTTTGGAAACTTGTTTGGTGCACTTCAAACTTCCGTAGCCTGTCACTCCCTTTCTCCACGTCCGGAGGGTATAAGGACAATCAAATAGTACCTTAACATGGCTTAAAAAGATAAAATCAAAGTCAAAAAGCCAGCCACAGCAAAATGAATCCGGAAATCACAAAATATTTTATGCTTCAGTCGATCAGTAGGTGGTATAACGAATGAATGGAAGGATGGACGGGAACAGGACAGATAGGAGACGTATTCATGACAGGTACAAGTTATGCGATGTAGCCCAGGAGGAGGAGGAGGAGGAGACCGAAGGAGGAGAGGAATGGGGCGGTCACGTGACTTGCACTGTTGCATGCTTCGCCCCCGCACACACACATCTCCGTCCAACGACCCTGCGACATCGTTAGTACGCACCTCTGCTCGTCGGGATTCATTCCCGAACTGGCACAGAAGCGGCGCACTAATTTAACCTCTAAAAGCAAACAGCTCTTCATTGCAGCTAAAGAAACTAAGTTGTATAAGCACTTCAGCAAGCATTATAGGGAGATGCTAAGGTTTTTTTCGGTCACCTAATGCATAGGAATGGGTGGGTCTGAGATAATGTACCAATGATAGCAAAAAGGAGTTCTAAATCATACAATCACATAAAGGGATGCAGTAGAATGACGGAATTATGGCGTTCTTTTATGCAGCCACTGTTTTTGCTCCCTTGTTTTAACTTTTAGAAGATATCTTGAAATGTGCGCCGCTGTTTATTGAGGAAATATAAACAAACCTCTTTCTCCACCGAAATTGATCTGTTGATAGGACTTGGTGACGAGTTTTCCACAACCTCGTGGTTTGAATACTTCTGTCTCCTCGCTAAGGAAAATAGGCAAAAAAACTTAAGAAATTTGGCGATTTTTTGTGTAAAAATTCTGGTCAGTGGATGGATTTATTATGTGGTTTTTACCAAACAGTAAAGATTTAATTTTTGCTATCCTGTCCACTGAGATCCTCATCCATTTGTCGCTTTAGCTAGGCAACAAACTGGAGTTTCTTTCCTAAAATAAGACCGATTTTGTAGTAGATACATTTTGGTGCTCGGGCTTACTACTTATAATAATTCAGTAGGAGGCGAAAGTAAAATCCCCATTCAGCAGATAAAAAAAAGCTCAATCTGTCCCCTGATGTTGACTCCGCCTTCACTACGCTGATCATTGGCTTCATAGACATGTCTTCCACCATCAGCGAGAGTGTTTTAACTTCTAGCTTTATCTGCTGATCTACTGATTGAGTTAAGCTGATATTCACACTTAGTGCTACTACCTCTGCTTACTCCACCGATGTAAGCACAAAGGACCTTGTGATTTTTCAGTCAAGATGAAGAAGGCATAGGTATCCGGGAGAATAAGGTCTAGAATGTCAAATCCTAGGCATAACCACACCCTCCTGTCCGTGTGCACGTCCTGGGTTGGTTCAATTTTCGCTTATCTGAGGTGTTTGGATTGCCTTTAGCTCTACTGTGGACACCACTACACCTAGAGAAAATGGCATTTGCCTTAAATAACACACAGCCAAGCCTCCTAGTTACAACCACTTCGGTAATCTTCTTTGATGCGCGAGATGTGGGGGGTCTCTCTAGGGATTATTAAAGATGAAGAAGGAAGGCGAGGATGAAGGTGAGGCAGAAATCACCTTTCATCATTTGATTTAGGGACTCTTTGGCTGTTTTACAAGTGGAAGTGTTTATTGCGCACGTTCGAGTGTCATCTGTGTGAAGACGCTTGGCGAATCATCGCGACTTTATTCCACGAAGAAGGCGATTGATTGATGTAGGTTCTAGAAGCGCGGAGGCAGTGACGAAACAATTTTAGAGCTTGGAAGTCTAGTTTAAAATTGATTCTTCTAGCGGAAACGCTTGGGTTTTTTGGGCCCCACTTTAGGACACGAGAGAAGCTTTGAAGAGCGCCATTTAAAACCACCGCACCGAGAGGCTGACAGATGTCTCAGGCCTTTACAATGGACACTTATAAACACCTGCGTGCCTTTTTTTCGTCCAGGGCAAAGCAAGTCATTTTATCGGGTTGTCTTGAAAAACCAGGGGACCTTTTTAACCACCTTATTCACAAACACAAAGCCATCGACAGAGGTAATCTACTCAAAGTGAAGTACTCAAGCAATTTAGGCTGAAAGAAGGTTCGCTCCTCACTCTAATTGTTTGCTTCACCCTGTCAATTCGGTGTCAAAGGGGATTTACATTCACTAAGCGGTATAGCCTTCAAGCCAGACCAGTAGCCCTACAGTCCTTCAATAGACCGGCTGGGCACTATAGAAATGAATCAGGGTGCTACAGTTACCTCAGACAACTCGGCCATGAAAAATTTTAAATGAATGCAAAAGAAGAAGACAAAATCAGCTTAAAGTAACCACGAACTCTACTTTTCTATGTTCTGTCAACTAACCAGAGGTGGATGAGATCCTCTGTCGGCTCCTCGCACCGCTTATTCTCAATCTCCCATTGGACGTACGTCCGATTGGTCAAGTTCATCGAGCCCGGCTCACAGACATAGCAACTGAGATTCTTGTTGTAGGGCGTAAAACCTTCGCAGACAAAAAAAATGATACATTTGCCCCGTACATTTTGGCAATGTTTCGATTTTTTTAATCCATGGCAATTTACCTCCTCCGAGGCTTTGAGAAACATTGTTGAGCAAAACATCTTTTGATATTTAAGTAATCAAAATCATTTAACCTCTTTTTTAAAAAAAATGTGAGCTGATGCCTTAGTTAAGGAACAAACGGGAACAGCCGACGCTTTTTCTTTGGTTGATAAAACTTCCCCGGCGGTACGTTAAAATGAATTTTTTAAAAAGCAACATTTGTACCTTTACGGTAGAAAATGTGAGATAGCACCAAAAGATCAGCTTTTGTGCCAGGACTTTTCTTTTGTATGTGGGAAAATATTTTGCTGTTCTTAAGAGATTGTCACTTTTATAAAGGTGAACAAATGGGCCTCTACTGAAATCGGAAGTAAGTAGCATTGTTCATTTAAAAGCCATTACGATTCTCCGCAAAATATTTGTATCCTGGCCAAACGTAGTAAGTGAAATCCTAAGACTTCAGAGAAGCCCTAAACAGTACGAAAAAACCTTATCCAAATGAAGAACAATTATTCCTAGGGGAAGACGCAAGGTCTCAGTGGCCGAGGCCCTAGAGACTCATTGCAATTTTGCCTCAACCGAAGTGCGCAACTTATGTCTACATGGCCAATGGAGATAACATTTTAAATTGTTTGGAGGAGTGTAGCTTTAAAAGGAAAGTCATGGATAAAAATCACCCCAAGGAATAATTCTCATCCTCTAGGACTGTCTCTAAAACCCTTTATAAAATTTGACATAAATAGGATGTGGTATTTTGAAAGCCAGCAGGTTCTACCCAAAAGAGGTGGCGTTCCTTACCATTGTTACAGCCAGAACAATACAATGACTACGAACGACTCCTCGGAGGACATTCTAATTAAGAAGGGTTATTTTTATAAACTTGATATATCTTCTAATGCGCCTCCAATTACGAAAGGCCTCCAGACTGCTCGAGTCACATTTTCTCTTAAGGGTCAATTCGACCAAACATTTGCTACAAATATCTTTAGAAACAGCATGTCTCTACGGCGCTTACGGCTGGCCCAAATGTTTGCCTGAATTTTTTTGTTTGACCACATGCCTTGTCATCCATGATATTGTGCAAAAAGTATGGCAATAAAAATTAATCTCAGTTAATGCTGTACTTTAAATTTTATGACATATTAAATGCGTGGACACAAGAATTTTACTCTAATTGTGCAATTTAAAGCGCACAGTAATGACGAAGATAAATGTTTTCTTAACATTTAATCTAGCTCCTTTAAATTGCCATGGCAACATTCGTAAGAACAAGCTTAGCTTGTATTAATAGCCTAAAACTCGGGAACTAAGTATAGATACTTAACAAAATTTTCAGTTTACAGTTTTATTAGGTTTAATGTGGTCGGTTTTAATCACATTAATTTGATATTTTTCCATGATCAACTACACTATACGATTTTTCTGTCCTAAAAAAATACATGTAAATGCTTCACTAATTTTTAGCACTACTTTTCTCAAAGGACCAAAAGCATTTTGCTTGATGCAATTTTGGTTGTTAAGGAAAAGCCTCTTTTCAAAAGGAAGCACTCTTTAAGGCTTGAATTAATCGTCCTCACATTCAAGGAAAAGCTGCGTAAAAGGGCACCAAATTGCACTTAACACTCCTATTTCCCTGACCAAGTGGTCTTGAGGTAATCGAAAGGGGGTGCAAGAAGGTCTCGATCTCCAGACAAGTGATCTACACAATTTCTACACAGATTAAATACGATCCTATTTCAGTGATAAACAACCTCAATTTTAGGTCTCAAAATTGCATGAATCGGGGCAACTCATTCCTAAACCATTTTTGATCCCTATCCAAGGATCCAGACACCTGGTGAGATCAGTGATATAGATAGGCTCACTGTAAAATAAAAAGTTCTTTACAATGTTTAGATCAAAACAAGAATATTAACTAACTCAAACCGTGTCCCTGCATTCCTTGATCACTTACTACGTTCATACGAGGTGAGACCAGCTGCATAGGTGGTAAGCAATCCCAAGGCAATAAGAGCACCGATGTAGAACGTCTGAAGGGCCATGGCCACTTTATTTGCGGCCACCATCGTTGTCCAAGTCAGGATATACAGACGTTTTGGAGTTGATTGGATAATTCAAACCGCGTGACCAAACTCGTGGCCTTCTGATTGGTACAAGGGTGTAGGAATGAGTGTCCAGAGGTGTCACTGACGCTGAGGCTTCACTTTCTGACATTCTATATGGATAGCATTTGCGAATCACACATTAAAATGTGGCAAATCAAAAGAGGGCACTGTCTCGGAATCAATGGGTGAAGTAATAGCCATTTTAAAGAAGTCAGGCGATATTTGGCCTATCATTTGCGTTACTTAATCAAAAGTTAACACGCTGACAACGTAGAGTATACTTTGCTATGAGTTCTGCGAGATCATTGGAGGAAATTCAACTGGTATTGATGCAGAAGGCGGGGCTCGGAGACACAAATTTTCACACATAAAAGCCGATTTCCGGATTAATAGGGGTAAGGTGACAAATTGCCGACAGAGCAATTGTTTATGTTCACGCTAAGAGGTTTGTTTATTCTTAGGCCCCAGTGCCCTAGCTGAGACCCTCGGTGGACCGTTACTACTCCAAACGTGTGCCAGTACAGTTTACACATCAATACACTCACTCATCTGAAGATCACACAAGTGTATGTAGTGATTTTTACCTATCAATGAATAGTCCGAGATGTTGTGAACAATAGTTTGTTCAGAAGTGCAGTATTATCTTTAGGTGGGCCAATATGCAAGCCCCTTGCTGGAGTCTCGTGGTTGTCTTTGAAGTTGAACGTCAAAAGGACAGGGCTGCCTTCGGCGCTGTTAATTACATCCTTACAGGAAATGGCATTCACCACTAAATAAATAGCTGTGATAAGCGTGATGAAGGTGCGACCGCAAAGTAAACGATCGGCTTACAAATGTTGGACTAGGAGGTAGCAATGTTATTTTTTCACAATTAGCTACTTACAAATAATCAGTACAGTGAATTTTAGCCATAAAACCTGCTGTTAATTATTTTCGCCATTATTTTGGCAATTTACCCGTTACACCTTCGCCTGTTTCTTCAGCCCTAGTTTGGATTTTTAGCTGATATCAGCTTTGTGCATAGTTGAACCGCCATTTGATGCCTCCTTTAGGTGCTCCTTGAAAGCCTCCATCTGCTCAACCAACGTGAAATTTTGGGTTGAGGTAAGCTACAGAATACCAGTGGTGCCAATTCCACGTGAAATAAAGCAATAAGAAGCCCTTTAACTATTCGTCTGTTGACATGCACCTTTTTAAATTGGTTGCTGTTCTGATCTCTTGACTTTTGCATTTTATGATCCTGTGATGCAATGCCTTTACTCGTAGAGGTCCCTTAGAAAACGCCTTGAAAGTGCATGCTAAGTAGCTGCATGAATCAAAACTTTTGAGCTCATTTACATATAAGACATAAAAGGACATTTGTGCATGGGTGATGAGCTTGGATAAAATGTGAATGTAGATAATTCAAGGAGAATGGGCGATTACGCAGAGCTCCAAATCTTCTCTATGGCCATAATAAGTCAGAGTAGCATTACTCCGTACATCTATTGCAGGAGCTAGAGGGCAAATAAGTCGCGCGGCCCTTTGTATGGCCCGGAGGCCTCACCTCATGGCGGAGGCACAACACCACCGACGATCGAGTTGCCCCGAAGGTCAGCTCAACTTAAAAGTGGGGAAGACAAAGCCTTTTTAAAAGAAATGCATTTATTTTATTTGCCCCAAAAAGATCCTTTAAGTGCTCCAACTAGGAGGGACAATAATACCCCTTCAAAGGGACAAGAGATTGCGAACTTCGCTTTTATGCAATAACTTGCCTTTTAAAGCCGAATAACCAACCACTAGACACCTTCATTTTTGCTTCTTTTTTGCTTCTTCCACTGCCTACTTTGTACGTGACTATCCGTTGTCAGTACCTGGAAAAGGAGGTGGTGGCTAGAAGAGATAGTAGGGGAAAAGGGAGATGCGAGTGCGCCGCTCTCCCCTTCTGCCTAAAGACGAAAGTCTAATTGGATAAATTTCTCACTGTGAGACCTTGCGATCTCCAGCACCTTGAGAGAGTCGGCAATTCGCATCTCTATTTAACAGTTATTGCCTGGACTTCACATTAGGTAAGGCCTGACCTCTAGGAGGATTATTTGGTGCTAGCCTCCTGCCTAATGGGATTTCAGTAGTATGTGTACCCGTGTAGATCCCGTCTGCGCGCAGATGTAAAGCCAATGAAAAATAGGAAGTTTCTCGAGCTTGTTACCATTCTTCTTCCCTATTCACGTTGTATAAATCGTCCATGGGTGGTGTGGACTGCTGCACTCCCTTGTCCAACAAACCTGATCAACGGTTAGAGTCCGCCAGCTCCAGCTGGTCTCTGTCCCATCAGATGGGGAGGTGGACAAGGTGACCATTCAATTCCTGACTTGGGAAGTGTTCTTGTAGCCACTAAGAGCCTCTGTAATGGCTGTGACATGATAATGGTTAAGGCGCTTAGGAAAGAATCGCTGGCGATTTGTATTAGAGAACCGTTCAGTGTTTGTCTTCTTGAATTTTTACTAAATTTTCCCCCTTTCGCCGACCTCATCCATCCACTAGAGGGTGCACTACCAAACACAGCTAACAGCTGGTAACAAGCTTCAAGTCTTGTAAAATGTGTCTTTTTTGTTCCTTTCGAGATTCTTAAATTGCGAAGAGGAGAAACCGGTTGGAACGCATAGTTTAGCAATAGCTCCCCAATTAACTTGGGATGGAGTAGGGCATTCAATCCCCGCCCTTGGCTATCGTCCAAATGATCCGCTTACTGCACATCGTATTCTTCCAAAACACGCTTGTCTTGCCTCAGGCCTGGAAACCAAATCCTGTTTTGGCTGCAACAGAGTGAATGCGGGGTTGGCTTAAATGAGCTCCTTCCTGGCTTCAGTTCCAAATAGATGCAACTTCGATCTCTCTATACTGGACAAGGCACAACTCAGACGTACGGGGAAAGCACTTTTTCTTTATTAAGTTGTCTTATCCATGACCCTGTCAACTTTATCAGTGGTAGGACTCCCCCTTGTAGTAGATGGGAGGCAAGAGTTTTGTCGTCATCATCCCCTCCTCCCCTTCTATGCGCCCATAGCAACGCCTTGAGTGATTGCCACATTTGTTTGCCTCTTGGCAAATCTACATGAAAGTAACAGTTGGTTAAAATACCAAGAATTACATTTTCACCTTACATGACAACACGCATTATAAAAGTGGAATCAGCAGATGCGTGTTCGGTTAGGCAAATTTTTAAGCAGAGTTCATTCTTGTGGGTTAAAAATAAGTGTGGATCGCATTTTCACACCGTATTTTAAACTTTACGTCGCTAAAAGTGCTTTCCACTTCATTGCATGACCTAACGCCCCTCTTGGGACACTAGTTTACTTAAATTCAAATAAGTAGTAATCTGCCCTTAACGCATGCATTGCATGACATGGTAGGAGACGAAGTTTTAAGGCGCAAAACAAAAAGTCTTTTTTTCCTTCTGCAACATTACATAAGTTATTTATCACATAAAGGTGTAAAATTACAAATTTCGATGTGGACTTTGGATTATACTCAATTTCGAGGTAATTTCTCATCATTTTCTTGCATTGCACCAAATTTCCGTATTTTTAAAGTAAACAAAAGAAGAATTACTATTTTTCTCTTTGTACAATAAGCTTTTGAGATTACCTAAGCAGAAAAAATAAACGACGATGTGATGATATGCGAGCGCTATAAATAAACCCATAATTCACGGCTCGCTGTCACAGTAGTGTGGATTTAAATGTCACTAATATCAAGCTGGATGAACCCTTTCAAAGAAGGGAGAAAAAGACGGGTCATAAATATGCAGAGAGCTGTCAGAAAGGAGTTAAACGAAACGCATCCAATTGGTAGTCGCTAGTGAAGATGGACATGGGTAGGATAGATACAATCCCTTCGTGGAGGGAACTTTTTCCTTCACCATCCTTCAAATTTATTTCCGTACGAGTGGATGATGATTCAAACTTCCCCCTCCTCCCCATCTCCCTCTCCCCTCCAAAAAAAGTAACAGGCTGCTTACTTGCAGGAGATTTTTCCCTTGAAGAGAGAGATTTTTTTTCTACCCATTCCGTTGTGTCAGATAAATCCTTTCTGAAAGAAAAGGAAAGGAAGAAATTTTTTCCTGGGAGATCATTTGATTGGTCTAGGGCAGGAAAAGATTATACCAACCATTCAGAGGGATATTGGATAGTTGGAGAGGATGGGAAATGAAATAGTGTCCGGATTTGGAAAGGTCTCCCTTCCAGCCCCCTCTGATGCCCGTAGAAGAGGTTTCCTTCGAGTTTGATCACAACAGAACCTTCGGTTATCCGCCAAATGTTTATATTTAAACCATAATTTGCCCCAAATTTTGTTGCCTTACCTTAAAAACTAATGAAATTTGCTATTATCTGGGTCATGTCCCTTTTTATGACTTAAAGGCGACGCCTCGTAAGCCCGATTTAGGCCCCAAGGGACAAAACAAATGCTTATGCAACTTTGAACGAACTGCGGGTAGATGGAGAAAGGCGGGAGGTAAAAAATAAAAAAAAAAACAGGGTTTTGACCTACCCTTCTGCCGCCATTGACCTGTAGATTGAAAGGTCGCGCACCTGTAACGGCACGGCACCCCGCTACCTCGGTTCCTGTACTATTCCTCCTCACCTGGACCCCACATAGCATGGAGGTAGAGGTGGTTACCAGTCTGACCATCTCTCTCAGGGCAAATCAGTGCTTCCAAAGTTGAAGGCGCCGTGTATAGCACTAGTGGAGGAGGAGAGAGGGGTGGGGGAGGGCGGGAGGGAGGGAGGGAGGGAGGGAGGGAGGGAGGGAGGGAGGGAGGGAGGGAGGGAGGGAGGGAGGGAGGGAGGGAGGGAGGGAGGGAGGGAGGGAGGGAGGGAGGGAGGGAGGGAGGGAGGGAGAGGTGGAGGCCAAAAATGACCCCGACCCACCTGGATCTCCCTTCACCCACCCGCACCTCTTCGTGATTTGACATGCGAAGGAGAATTTTAAAGTCTTAATAGCTGAGCCGGGAGGTTTGTTGCTTCCAAACTTGATTTCTCGTAGTCATGTCTCATTTTTATTGATTAGAAAAGAGGAGATTTTGAAGTGCCCAGGGTGCCTTCCCTTTTTTTTCTCACTAAAATAAACTCTTCCTCCAAAAGAGCCTCACCTCAAAATGGTATAAAAGAGATTGAGAGAGAAGGGAGGAGGAAAGTTGGGGTGAAGAGAGACGGAGAAGTCCTTTCACCTCCCCCTCCTCTTCCTCCCTCTCATCCCACTTGACGATGGAATTTCCTGCCTAAGATAGCCCATTTTGTGGCTTCACCAACTGCATTCGGAGGTGAATTTGTTGACAACAATTTGAAGGTCATTTAGCTGTTTGGTGGACTTTTTGAACGCCTTGGGGTGTGACAGTTGGGGCAAATATTCTGTCAAGCCGTCTCCCTCCACCCCTTCCCTCCTCCAATCAAGTCGAAGTAAATTAACTTTTGGCTTATAAGTTATATAATTAAGGTAATTAAAATGCTAAAATTAGAGCCATAAATTTACCTACGTTGATGGAAAGAGTGGGATAAAATTAGCCACCAACATCTATGTGCTTTTGAAGGGCTAAAAGGTGACAATGGGAAAGCCTTTGTTCTCCCTTTCTCCACCTCCTTTCGCCTCCCTTTTGTCTCCAATTTCCTCAACAATGGAGGAATGGAGAGTTGGAGAAGAAAAAGAAAAGTTGTTAAGTCCCATCCATTACATAGTTGCAAAATTGCTACCTTTTGTGTGGGAGAAATGAGAGATTTTATCCATGTGGAATGGATTGTTCCCCTGCCTCCTCCCCTCTTTTCATTCCATCTCCTCCTGCTTGGTCTTGGCGGCTTCCAAAGGACTATTCTTCCACTTCTGGAGCCTGTACAACAGCTTGAATGAGATTGCCCCTCTTGTGTCTCCCATTTTGAGACCTTCTGGATCCCTGCTTCGTTGAAGTGCAGGGAGTGAATCGTGTCCCACGAATCGCGGCCTGGAGGCTCTAATTGCCATGACCAAGAGCTATTGAAGGTATTCAACTGGGTTTTATGCACCACCACTTCAAGAGTGTTCCCAGACCTCAATTGTACCTTCAAACCGTCCACTCCGCGGATGTCCAGTGTCAAGACAGGAACTAAAGCATAGCTTGGGAATTACGACAGGAACGATGTATTACTCCCTCCCCATCCACCCTTTCGATGGCTTTTGGAAAGGAAACTTGTTCCCTGACTTCTTCTAAGGTGGAGGTTTTTTCACTTTTCTCTCGACTTGTAGGTGGGCATCGGTCTTAGTTGCCGTCTGACCTCCGGGAGGTGAACACCTGCCCTGGCAGGCCACCACAGAATGCCTTGAGGTGTGCTGCGGATGGTTAGAGGGAGATAACCAGTGACTTGGCAGCAAACTGTCCTCTAAAGGAGCATTTTTATTTCGGAAAAAAGTTGAAAAATTGCCCAACAGTTTGATGGTCCTCTACTTATGGCTTCTCTTCCTCATTCATCTTTACTATGGTCATACATTCTTTCAAGATTGAGGTGAGAGAGTGATTTGAAGGGTGCTAGATCCATCCTCAAATGCTTTAATGGATCGAAACAGCCTCCAACTTTGAGGCAGAGTGGACACGTTCGAGTGGAAATTTGTTGGGAGGTTTGGAAATGTCAGACAGCCTTTATCTGAGAGGGGACGGTACCGTACCAGTCGGATGTGGCTCCATCACGGATGCATAAAAGACTTGCCCTAATGAAAATACCGCCAATTTTTGGGTTTCTTCAAAGACTCTGGGAGCATTTGCCTTCTCCCCTTCTTTCTCGTGGCGAAGCAAGTCATCTCTGACGGTCTACCCCATCATAGCAGAACAGCGGACGACAGAACTCGGGATAGAAGGTCAATTGGGAAGTCTAATCCAGAGCGGATAATTATTCCATCAAGACAGAATTGAAAACCAAACAAATATTGACTAAACCGGCCACAACTTCAATATCAACAAAGAAGGAGCATTTGTACTTGTCAGTTCCTTTGAATCACCTCAAACGGTATGGAGATAAATGACAAGGAAAACCATGCTAAAGAAGGAGCTTTTGTTTATACTTCCTTTAGCAACAGGAGGGAGGAACAAGAAAGTCCAATTTTCTTTTTTATCTGAAAAAAAAAAGATTTCAATCACTTTGAAGGGAGGTTAAAGTCTAACAGGTGACTAAACTGTCACACCTGTCATGCCAGCAGTGTGCACACTTCTGTTCGTCCTATCACAGAGACTTTGGCATTTTTACATCCTAACACAACAAAAAAACAAACAAGAGAAAGAAAAATGAATTAATTTGTGCATCGATTACCTTCCAAATGGATGTTGTTAAGTCAGCTATCAAGCCACTTGTCAATTTTGACACCTTGTTTACAATTTTACCCACCCACTCAAAAATATGGCAAAAATGTTTTTGTTTTGTGTTCTAAAACTTCAGTGATGAAATAAAGAATGCCCTTTGGGACGAAAATAAATCGTTTAAGGGAGCGAAATGACCAAATGACAAGTCAACAACAAGTTACCGACGTTTGATATCAAAGTTCACACGGCATTCGGTACACTCAGGTGAACTGACACCTTGCGACATCTGAGAGTGTGTGTAAACGCTTTGTCACCAAAAATATGTGCCTAGTATCGTGATTAAATGCATAAAATTAAATGTCGCTAGGACTGTCATTGGAGCGCCGCCTTTGTCACGCACTTGTCAAAGTTGCCAGCTGTCATGGGGCAGTCTATTAATAGGATGCACAACTCACCACCCTCCATTTACCTTGGTTTGACTTCTACTCCACTCATATGTGACTCCGCGGTTGATACAATTGTGCACCTCCTCAGGCCAGAAGTTGAGGCTCTGTAAACAGGAAAGTTGTCCATCCACATCCCCACCCTCCATCCTCAGGGTCTGGTAGACTGTGACTTTCTCCCTAGAGCAATTTACAGGCCAACTTTGGTGGACTAGACAAAAGGAGTCGTGTGATGCACCCCAACACCGAGCTATCAGCACTCTCCAGCTATTCCACTATTTCTACTTCCAGTGGGACATAAAAGGATGTCTGCAACTTCGGTGCCACCTTGTCTACTCGCATAAGGGTTCATCGTCCACCGGCGACTGGCGAAGAACCTCGGCGATGAAGTACTTTACGATAGAGGAAGTCGATTTTAAGAAAAAAAAAGGAATTGTACAAGGCATCATCCCTTTTGGACGCTCTTCCTCGAATACAATCCCAATCTTTTCTCCTTTACGGCTTTGAACTCGGCTCTAATGCTGTCAAACTCGGTGAGGAAAGAAGATGAGACGGAAGGGGGTGATAAATCCCTTAAGGAAGAGGGCGCAATCCGTTTTCAACTTGGTTTACGTGCCGCTCTTGGCAACAATAGCGAAGTGGGGGTTTTCCCGCACCAATCTCAGCTGGATAAGCCCTGGGTTTACAAATCCAACTTGGCCCATCTTCAAAAGCTGAAAGGTGAAATAAAGCTGGGCTGACTCTTTATATCCTATTTTTTACCCTTAATTTTCCGACTGCTTACCGCCTGACTGACTTGTGAGGGGAAAGGACAGGTTTCCTCGTTTAGAAGAGCAGGCACATCATTGGTTATCTCAAGCAATCCCGCCATGGTATCCTCCAAAGACGTTGCCGATCATTTCTCGTCTCCTCAGAATAAACCATTTTTGAGGAGTGGAATTTGCTGGCTTGCCCTTTTAGCAAAGAATCATAAACTGTACCATTCAGTAGGTAAGATCGCAAATTTTTGTAAATCTGAGTGCTTCCTTCAGTCACCCCCTCCTTCAGAAGACCAGCATTTTACACACAAACAAATGTGGCACGATTTATGCACAATTTTTGCAAAAAAAAGGGATTTATCATGGCCTTCAAATATAAGCTCAACTTGAAGGTACCATGGGCCATCGCATCACCAGCCCGCATTAGCCAAACCTGCAACCCTTTTATCAAGATAAAGAAAACAATGAGATCAGCACGCTACCAAACACAGAAAACATATCACACATGCTACCGTGAGAGGTAAATAGGAAAAATCAGAAACATTTTAGTGACATTTAAAATCTAACACCTGTATTCGTTCTTTGATTGGGCAAAAAAAAATATAATCCATAAGCCTTTGTGCCTATAGTCTCTCAACCCATCTGTGCACTGGCGGTGGTCGATCTGTCGTAATTGGTTGGAGAGTATATTTTGACCTCAAGAAGGAAAAAAAGGAAAAAGACTTCGAGGGTTGTTTTTTTTAATTATCTCATTTTATAAATTTAGTTACCTAAGCGAAATCACAGTCAATTTCTTAGTTAAGTGAATTCACCTCCATAAAATATTACGTCCACATTTTCTGGAGTAATTTTTATAAGGTGTAGAGTCGGCTAGAAGGAGTGGTTTTGTAGTTTTCAAATACTTTGCCCTTCTTAATTTTTTTTCAAAATGGAATTCGGCTGCATAGCAGAATCATTTAATTGGGATGGTAGGTGAAAAATATACACCGGAAGGCGAATAATCTAAGTTATTCTTTCTTGTATTTCCCTTGCCGACCGTTAACACGTGAACTTAAAGATGGGGGGATTTGATAAGAGTCCCCTCATACCCTCAGCTTGCAATGTGACTTCCTTCGGACTGGCACACGGAATTTGCCTTTCAAGTCTAATTGTGGATATACCACTGTGGAGGGGAATGTGGTCCCAAAGCCTGTGCATCAAGTCCACCAAGGAGGGGAACCACGGATTACTCCTCGTAGAGATGTGTACGTAGTCCATGATCATATTTCATGGCCTGTAGGGGCAAGGAGATTGATTGGTGAAGCGTAGGGGGATGGCGTACACCGATGACCCTGGTCTGTCCACTCAGACACGAGGTACCCAAACCACAAATCGGGACGTCCATGTCGGTGGGATAAAATCGACTAGCCCTGCCCGTACGTAATGCGTTTCGGAGGCGGGGCCGATGTAAGTGCCTCTGGGTAATAAATAGCCTGCACTTGGTTGGAGTGCCAACAGGATACTGTAAACGAATAAAGCACCCATGCCGCGCCTACATGACAGAGGGGGTTAAAATTAATGTTTAAATTAAACTTTACGACTCATATTAGCGTTTGTAAATTTGTTAATTGGTTGCAATCTCTTACTCAGTGCACAGCATTAACATTTAACTCGTGGTTTGACCCCACTAGCAATCTATGCAGCACAAACCAGGCCAGAGGGGGTCGACCCCGGAAAAAAAGCTAGAAAAATGGATGCCTTTATCTGTCCTGGACTTACAAATGACGTAAGTGACACGCTCTTGGAAGTTTGCCTTCTATCCAACCACATGCGTCCGGAATCCCGGTCGACCCGCATTAACCTCACGGGTGGCAAAGGAGCAGGTGGCACCTACTCCCCGTCTAAAGAACTTGTGTAGACTGAGGCCAAGTAAACTACCAGGTGTTAAGGGAGCGAGACTAATTCGATGGTTGTGGTGCACACAAAACAGCCAGACTCGAGGTGGAGGGAAGGGCGTCGATACACCACCGTGAGAGCCTGCTAGTAAGCGCTTGTCAACTGAGGTGGCAGGCATCTTGTGATAAGTTAATAGACACTTTGAATGCCTATTGCGCATAGTATAAGGGCTTTTTTTTCTTCCTGCCTCCGTCCGCTAGCCCCTCGACCTCCTTCGTATCAAGACGACTGCATCACTTTTTCCAACAGGCTGAGAAAGAGAGAGGGAAAGAGAGCATCTTCACGAGATTATTTATTATCTCGAGTTTCAACAAACACGCTTTTTAGAAATATATTTCTTCTGGACATTTTTGGTGCCAAAATTACAGACTCCCTTCCATTCTCCCTATTTGTAAAATCATTTCAAAGCTTAAAATTTTTTACCATTTATGACTAAATTTTAGTTCACAACAGACTGAAACTTTCTCTGTCCACTTGTCAAAATCAATGGTTGGTGGACAGACTCGACTGATTTTTTTTTCGTCCGCCTCTCCCCAATTTATCGCCCAGTGACCTTGAAGGTAACCAATCAGATGAGCCCACTCTCCTGGTCAGATCCAAAGTAGCCTTCCCTCCCCCCTCCCCAAGGTGAGTTGAAATGTCTGGATATTTGCAAACATTCCGACCTCCCAGCGGCCTTTTTATGCTTTTAAGGCATGAATAAAACAATTTAGGCTCAGTTCTTCATAAAATTGATAGGCTGATCCTGGCTAAAAAGGTCTCCTGCTATCCGTCTTTGGGCCAAACTTAAAGTTTTTTACATAATGTGATTTTTTTGGTGAAATATCCCATCCTAGCTACCTTAAACAATCATATATATTTTGTTTCCTGCAAATTTGCTCGTCTTAGCATTTCGATTGAGCATCCTGAGAACACCTCAATAGAAAAATGCCTAATTGCCACTTTACACGGCAAAACATGAAAGTGTGCAAATACGCAAGCCAAACCTGCACACTTCATTATTGAACAAGTCTAGATTTGAAGTAGTCTGCCTTCTCATTGACCTTGAAAACAGCCAATGAGCGAGCGACTCTCTAGACATTGACTCTGCCCAGGTGATTGGCTCCCATAAGTTGATCATTTTCTTTTTGCCTATGTGAAGAACTACCTTCATGTCAAGAGACCATGTTCTAATTGAAAAATCTGACCTGGTAGAGAGAAGGAGAAGCCCATCCAAACCCCGCCTTTCCAGTTGCGCAGCACATTGAACTAGACAAATTTTTCATCGAGTTAGTTCACCTTCTCGTAGAGGAGGAAAAAAAGAGAAGGGAATTTTGTCGATCAATGCAACAATTTTGTGAACGGACCGACAGAGGCACTAATTTGCCGGTCGGTCATGCGGAGGCATTGCGACACACACACACACACACACACAGGGCAGTGGTACGGACAGACGAGAACATGCACAAGTGCTGGTGTGACTAACAGACTGCCAATTCTACCACCAGCTAATGCTGGCATGCGCAAATGCTGGGTGTGTGAGGCAGACAGGCGAAAGCACAGCTGTACACCCGCATGCACACACACACACACACACACACACACATACGCATCAAGCGCACATACACACACACGTGATGGCACGAGTTTTCGAGAGAGCTTAGCCTGAAACACAGCCTGTAGAACGCTGTGCGTGTATGTCAAGAAGCCACTTTCGATTGAACAAGAGAAGGAGAATGAGTGCTGACCACGAAGATGTCGGGGACGGGAGAGGCTTGGTCACCATCACTACGGATGGCATGGAGGCACTGAACACCAATGGCACAAAGGAGATTGTACCACCGGATAGTCCAAAAAAGGGAGATCTTTATGTGCTGAGCACCTCGGTTGCTCCAGACGGTGGAATGGAGATTCAACGAACTCTAGTAGATGCTGGAGAGAGGACGGATAATTTTGCAGCTAGTAATGACACTCTTGCTGCAGCTGTCCAGGAAAGTGTACCACAGATGGAAGCTCCCCCTCCTCCTCCTTCTCCTCCTCCTCACCCTGAAGGGAACAGTATTCAAGACAGTCAACAAATGGAGGAGATTCAGCGAACTGAAATTCAACAAACTCTTTCAGAAATTCCGCTCACGACTGAGGGGATGAGGGAAGTGAAAAAAGAACCTCAAGAAGTGGTCGAGGAGAAGGAAGCAGCCGAGGCGCCTAAGCCTGAGAGTCCGAGTGATGAACAGTTGGACGATAATGAAGAATTAAAGGCAGAAATCCAGAAAATGATCGATGAATGTGCGGCTGCGATCCAAGAAGAACAGGAGATGGAGCTGAAAGCTGGATCGGAAGCTAAAGCTGTTGAAGAGATCGCGGAGCACAAAGCGGAAGTCCAGGAAGCTTTGCAAGTAAAGAAGGAAGAAGAAAAACCATCGGCTGAAGCCAAAGAAGTAATCGAGGAGCAGAAATCGGAGGTGCAGGAGTTGCAACAAGCAAAAGTTGAAGAAAGCAAGTTGGAAGCTAAAGAAGTCGATCCTAACCAGGCGGAGGAGGCAGTGAAAGTGAAATCCACCGAGGAGACTAAATCACCAGATACTAAGGTGAAACGCACAAAGACTCTACCTGCTGCCTCCCGTTTCACGCTTCCATGGCAAAAGAAGCACGTGGAGGATGATTCCGAGGCCACAAGACCCCCCAAGAAGGCTGCCAAAATCGAATCAACGACGACGACGACAGCTGCAAAGTCATCAGCAAATCCCCTTTCAGGTGTGGTGAAGAATTTGAAGAAGGGTTTCAAATTCAAGTTGGGTGGATTGGGAAGGAGTGGAGAGGACGCCGCTCCGGGACGGATTCCGCAGAAATCGGGTTCACGACCCTCACCACGGATTGTTTCCAGTCTCAATATCACACCTACCCATCATGAGGTAGTCGACACCGCACCCGTAAGTGGAACTCGCCTTTTAAGTTCTCGCAAATATTTTTCAAGTAGACAACTGTTTGTTGCAGTCAGTCAAAGTTCCCTCTTTTTTTATTTCTCTCTCTTCGCTTTTTTTCCCCTTCTGTAACCTCTGATCTTGATAGTGTGATCGATGGACTTGTAGTGTTTCCATGGAACCGTGTGTGTGTGTGTGTGTATGAGAAAGAAAAGAAGTGAAAAAGTCGACCCACAGCGTCATCCTAGTGAGACGGCGAACCCAGTCTGAGGCACTATGCATTCCTCTGCTCTGGGTGTGACAACCAGCTCACACTGACAGCTGTAATAGACTCTGCTGCACACTGACTAGGTCATCATTTGTGCGCCTTACTGGAATCCTTTATTGTTTTAATTATTCACAAAAGCGGTGTCAACACACACCGCGCGGCGTATGATTTGGCCCTCTGATCTGTGAGTATCAAACCGCTTTACTGCACTTCTCTCCTGACTAACAAAGCACTTTTGCATTGCCAACGTTGACAATCCACATGCAATCCTCTTCTGTCTCATGATCAACAATTTTGGAGACCTGTATCACATGCAACTGCGATGAATCAGACACATTACTCTCGCTCTCTCTCTCTCAGACGTGTTTGTGCAAGTGTGTGTGATCAGTAAATAAAACCACAGTTACGGTGATGCCCTCACCCACCAAGCAGGCTCACATCATAAATCAGCACAATTTCAAAGTCCAAATTGGTAATTGAACATCATTTTTCCCCCTTCTCTCCACTATTTAATAAGAAAATTAGTCCACCAATCAGGTTGTAGATTTAACACGACATACTCAATCAAACAATCCCTCCTTTCGGAAATTGCCTTCATCTCTGATTTGTTAACCACCATGGGAAGGGATAAGTAGGAGGACAGATGCCCTTAAATACGAAGCGAAGTGTTTTTTTAAGCTACCACGCGGCTTAAATTAACCTTGAAATCTCGGATGAAGCAAATGCACGCACCGGAAACGATCGCCAAATTTGACCAATCACACTGGAAGGGAAATGCTGTCTCGTATGGTCGGAGGAAGGAAAAGGCGACGCAAAGCAAGACAAGACAAGGCGGGGTAGAAACGATAGCTACCAAGCTAACTTGGTACGATCTTAAAATAAGACAATAAAAAAGCAGCCTAGTCCGAAATCTGAACCAGTAGTGGCACCACTTTTAGTTGTTCATTTTGACAAGTTCAATCGGGTATGCTGTTCCTCCTTGATTGTGGCAGTCGAGTGGTGTTTTGGGGCTCAAAACGCAAGGCTCAAAGGCGCAAAAAAGTGAGATTTCAGTTAGTAAGTTGGAATTTTTTTTATTCACCTTTAAAAAAAGATTTTTTGGGACACTAATTTAACATGGGAACAAAGACAGATTGTAGTGGATCGCATACTTGAAATGAGAACATTCTCTAATCCAAGTATGTTGATGCGTTTGGGTAGTAAAAAGAAAAGCATGGGAAGAAATAGATGTTATTTACACATAAATCATTTGCCTAACATTTGACAGTTCAAGTTGACCCATAGCTGGTGACATGGGACATCAATTTTTACTCTGGTAAATGTCAAATTGTTAAAAGCGAGCAGCTTCTTTTGCAAGAGCTGCATTCTTGGCAGACAAGGCCGGAATTTCTACCACGAATGCTGTGAGTGCTTCCTAAGAGCCTTATTTGTTGATTCTCCAGAAAACTTGACATTGAACGCCTTTTGCATCACACTTGGGGAACAAACGTTGCATTTCCATAAGTATCTGTACCAAATACTTTGTGATTTTGATGCTCTATACTTAAATGTTCTTTAGCTAAATTTTGAATTATGCCACTGAACCGGAACTTCCCCAAGATTCTTGTAAAATTAAGCAACCATTTTGCAATACAACTCACTACGTTTATCTTTTATTCATCAAAATTTTTGCATTTAGATAGAATAGCGTTTGTTGATTTATTTTTGAACGAATGACTTGTCCTCGTTTGGACTTTGACTATCCGGTGTTGAAACAAGGATACCAACGGCTTGTTATCGCCATTTGAGGTTGAGTTTCTGAAGCATGAAACTTTTTTTGCTGAGTTAACAAATCGACGAACTAGTTTCGTCACATGCTTAAGACTTTGTTGCATTTGGTGCATTTTAGCTGAAAGTTGGTGAGAATTGGGACATAAATTATGCGTCCGACTGTGCATTAGTGGACATGTGACCTTCAGGTCCAAATTACGCAAACACAGCATAAAATAAAACAAACTATCAAATTGTTTAATTATGGTGACTTTTTCAGTTTTCCATTTAGTCTGTGCCACACATTGTTTACGTTCCAAAATGGAAGTATTTTATGGGGGTTGCTGAAGGAAATGGGTTTCTGACTGCGATTTTATAATGGAAAATTTAAAAACCTAAAGTGCGCCTTTATTTCCAAAGCTCTACAAGTATGAACTTTAGTGTTTGATTAGTATAGCTAATTAAAACCCAATTATTTGCAATAACAAATAGGTCATTTATTTGCGGTGTATTTATTCCCAGCCTCTTGGTTTCCTCCAAACCCAATTTGTGCTTTTACTTCTGATGCGTATTAACCACAAGATGTGTACGGCTTCATGGGAGCCTTCCAAAAACATTCCCACCGACTCCGTCTTTGCACAGCGTCTAATCTTGTGGCAGCCCGATTTTCTTTCCCTCTTTGTTTACGAGCTGAACACCCATTCCCAAGTTTAGAAGCATAAAATAAGGAAAATAAACTATACTTGGACCTTTGTGCTTAACTTAGTTACTGAGGACCACACGTCCATTGTTAAAGTGATTTGCATTTCAACCACTCACATTGAAAGTAGTTTTTGTTGTTTCACACCTTGGGTTGGTTCTTTCGCCGTTAATTTTGGCCTTTTTGAAAATTCAAGTTTGCTTTAGGTGTACCACCCTACTCCTTGGTGTTTAATTAGTTTGTCTTTTTCGACTTGGTCTGCGCACGCTAAGGAGTCCCCACACTATTTCACCCATGTGCAATGTGTGATATTATTTTCAAGCTAACCGACACTTCTAGTCACGTATTCGTGGCAAAATCTACTGTCTGAATTGTTTAATTTGGGAGCGCTTGTCCTCACCATCGGAATTCTTATCTACCGCTAGCCAAAGTGTTTGTCTCACAGAGGGTGCCGTGCTTTGTAGCTATTGCAAGTCCGATACGTTCCAACTTGATCCCACTCAGATTTCGGCCATGAAACGCAATCCAAGAATCAGGAGACTGCCGATTTTGACAGCCCCCAGATCTGTATTCTCCCTAATTCAGCCATTCCTTTCATGTGTCTCCCTCTTGTATCATTTGAGTTGCCTCTGAAAGCATGAGCTTCGGGACCATGGCAGCTGCGAGCCATCTGGAGTGAAATCCAATCTGTCCACATGCTCAAATGACTATTCAAAATAGCATCGTTAGCTCTTCCCAACCTCCCGAGTCCAGGTGGCTAACTTCTACCCTGCACAGATGATGTTCCAAGGTCCTTCAATGGCTTATAACTGAGTAGCACTAATTTGGGGGCCATAAAGTAAGCAAACAAGTTTATTGCAATGTAGGCAACTTCTCCACTCCCCTCCTTCTCCTTCTCCCAGCCCACCACCATTTCGAATTCATTCATGCACTAGCTGCAGTGCGTGCATAGATACACGATTGGGTGTTGGGTCATTTGCATGTAGCAAGCCATCTCGGAGCACGCAAGTATCTAATGCTGCTACCCACATAACCTTGGAACTTACTCAATTGGACTCAATTTACAGTGTCTCAAGGGCTCTTCTTAAGCCCCCAGTCGGCGGGGAGCGTGTTTCAACAGATAGACACTCTTCGTCACTCAGGCACCTGGCGCATACCACCTCATTCCCCTCCACCCAATTTCCGCCATGCTGAGTTCACTGTAAGCTCCCTTTCATTTTGGACTTAAGAAGTCTCTTTCAAAAGGAGAATGTCACCACCGAAGTACAGGCCTCGATCGTAAGAGAACGTTTTCTTGTCCTTTCTAAGCCCTAGGATGGTCATTGTACATGCGAGCACTATCAAGAGGTAGGCAAATTTTCCTTCCTTTGCATGTAATGCCACCTTTTGCAGTTCAATGATTATGGCAACCAAAGGAAACGGAAGGTATTTATAAAGATTTTTCTTCAAAATCACATCACCTTTCTAAGGCCAGTGAAGACGGTAGAGACAACGGTCTTCTGACGTATGAAAGCCGTGAAATTCAAGCACCTCCAGTACGTACCACCTCCTTGGCATAATTTATTGATGCAATTAAGTAGTACCTTAAAGATAAATAAGTAGTATCTGAAGAACATAATCGCTCCCTCCGATTCAAAATGACTTTTCATCCTTTTTACCTCTTCACCAGTTAGTTTTATGGCTTGTAAATTGTGAAGCAATGCTTTTAAAACTTTGTAAACCAGTTGTCAATTGAACCATTTGGTAGTCACGTCTGCCAACGCCAAATAGGCCACCATCCCTCCTTCAATCTAATCGCACATTCGCACCCCTTCTTAACGGACACGAATTCACCCTCCCCTGGGGGCTTTAGCGTCCCTCATTGGCCAAGTCTCCTACCAGTATTCAGTCGTTACCATTATGTAGTACTTTTGTCAGAGGGATCAATCGAATTGTAGTTGCGTTCTCCCAATCCTCCTGCCCACCTACTTAAATGACGCTTGTGAGGAATAAGTAGTATTTGATATGCATTGTAACTAGAGTCAGGGTTTGTGCTAACCAAAGGCCTTTGTCACACTAAGATCCATCTGGCATGCATAATAGTCAGTGTGTGGCCAGAAAAACTACCACAACTGCGCAGATATGCGTAACGCCTGACGACGAACAAAGGGCCTTAGTGGCATACTTTCCATTGTCCTACACCGACTGTGGTGCAACAGTTGGCTGGTAGAGGTTGAGCTCACGTGAATGTAGCTATGACAAAAAAGAGAGAGAGAGAGAGAGAAAGTGGAGGGCGGAGGAGGCAATGCTTTTTTCACCATGTCAGGTTTGACATCATCTCAATCACATTCAATGCTTTTCAGCGAGGTGGTTAAATCAGCGCGCTCGGTGGAGCGTAAATCCCTCATCCTGAGGGAGGGTGGTTCCGATGCTGCTGTTACCCACTGAATAAAGTTAAGGTTTTGGCAACGAATTGACTGCTTTCTACTCTGCAAAAGCGGAAGTTAAGTCAAGTTAGAGTTATTTTTATAGGAACACTTAACTTGAGGAAAAGTCTAACTAGCTGCTCCCTTTTAATATGCAACTCAAGACCCCTTATAGTTACGCGACTCATTTCCTCGGTTTTCAAACTCTTACAGGAAAAAGTTTGAGATCAGTGAAATGGACGTATGATTTTTAGCAAGACGCGGTGGCTCATGAGGCATTAGTTGAATATGCGGGCTATTCAACCAGGTATGGAAAATAAAACCGTCAAATTTGCATAAAACACATATTTGTTCTCTGCAAAAAAATGTACTACTTTTTGTCATAAGCGTGCCCTCAGCCGTGGATCGATTAGCAAGAAAAAATATGCCAAACTGACGTCCCGGAGGACAATTAAGGGGGAAAAATTTGCATAACATGAATTCACAACTTAATTGTTCGTGAGAACGCGCAGTCGGGAGGCCACGATGGATCTAGAATGGCATTTACTTGAGTCGAGTAGAAGGAGATTTTTTTGGTTTAATCGGGTCGAAAACTTTGATGCTCCATTCAGCACAAAATGAGTGTCTTTATATCATTGCAGTTCTCCATCATTACCGTTTGCCTCGTGAAGTTGATTTGCTATCATGGAGGCAGAAACGGCATTTACGGTTTTGATTGCATGTATGTGTATGGATGGATGTGGATGTGGGTGTGTGTGCAATACCAACCACTCAAAATTGATTAACATCACCTACGCGCGTGTGTGCGTGTGTATTGTGGTGGTATTAACCTGTGCTCGACCTCAGTTGTGTCGCTTCTTCACCCTTTCTCTCTCACTCGCTCCCTCTGGCTCACTCACGTTAAAGGTATTTACAATATCCTCCAGGAGTCGCCTTCAACTCGTCGACGCAAGGAACTCGACAGCATCCTCAGTGCAATGCCGCCTTCACCAACACCCTCGGCTGAGTCTGTGAATGAAGATGGCGAGGCTGGTAGCGTCTTGCATGTCTACGATAATCTTTCTGCTAAACAACAGAACGGCAAAAGTCCTGTGAGTGACCTCTGCTTACTGCACTCGAACCCGTGCTGACATTATTTGGTAAAAAAATTGATTTCTCGGACAAGATCACGAACTGCGGTCGTGTTTTGCCGCATTTATATGACTTTCCTTAAATCACTTGCTATAGAAGGGAGAAATCTGGGACATTCTAGAAGGACTGAGCATGTGCAAACTCATAACAAACTATCCTGTAGTCAGTAATCAAGCTGTACCTAATATCGTTCTCATTTATTCCGTTGCTAATACCAAGACAGGCCGCCAAAATCACCAACTTTTTCAAAAGTGATGATTGAGGAGGACTTAACGGTTTTCTTTTAAGGACGCTCCAGCTGAGGAAGAAATATGCCCATCTGTTGCTGGAAAGCCCGTATTGCTAACGATCGAACAGAGCATAAAGGAAAAAAAGGCTCGAAATATGATGGAAGACATAAAACCTGAGCGCATAAATGGAGCAGTGACCGAAAATGATCGCAAACCACCGCGTCCTCCTCCAGCAAAGAACGATCAGGTGAATTCCACCAAAATTTCCGTAAGTAATGCTTATTTCTATTTAGGTTGTTAGGTAAATGAGTGCTAGCCCTCATTGCATTGACCAACCTGCTCAAAATCTACACATTTGAGGTCGATACTGGGTGACAGATGTCGACCTCGCTAAACTCTTTGTTGCTTCAGGTGAACGAGTGAACCTAAAGTATGGTTTGCTCTTTGAAAAATGCATCATTAGAGACAGGATTTTAAAATGAACGGGCCATGGCCACTAATCATTTTTCCTCTACCCTCATCCCCACCAGTCAAAATCATTTGTGGTAAGATCTGATTTGGCACGACTTCTTAGTTTGTACGTATGTCCCAATGGGATCGTTTCCCTGATTGTCCCATTGAAGCTCCGATTTCCTAGGAATGTTGTCTATATGAAATTTTTTCATTTATGTATACACTGATGGAATAACAATTTTGATGCAGTAACAACAAGCCTGTGCGTGAAGCTCTAAGTGTGAAAACGCTTGATGGAAAAGAAGGGTGGAGTAACATTGCTTGCGACAGGTCATTAAAGTGTTTACATGCAAAAATTTATTGCTTATTATGCTGTTTTAACTTAATTTAATGTACCCAATCAAATGAGGACCTTGACCCGCACCAGTCAAATAGACAAAAAGTCGCGATAAGCGGTACGTACTAAACTTCGTGACTATGCCACGATATTCTCTCAAAGCCATTAAAACAAGGCGCTTTTCATCCCAAGAAGGGAAGGTACCCCTAAACTAGCTATTTTAGATGGAAGAATCAGTTTTGCGTCGTTAAATAGCTTTTGTGCACTGAGGATGCATCTTTAGGCCTTTTGTGCGCACCAAATGACGAAGTAATATCCCCCGTAGATCAATTAGCCTCGCTTGTAACATGCCCTAATTCAGGTACTCTGTGTTATGGGAAAACCAGGGACTTCGTGTCTACTTAGTTTGTACCGCCCACACATCTACAGTTGGTAAAATTCTGTTTTCTTGGTTTCTATTTCAAAGGCGACATTTATCCTGTGGAATTGGAAGGAATGGTTGGGTCTGAAGGTAAATTAGGGTCTGAATTAGGTTTATCGCGTAATTTTATGGATGCTAGCATAATTTTACGGATGTTAGCTGGATTTAGCAAGCAAATTTTGTAGATGCTGCAAAAGGCTATGGGTTTCTTGCTAGACAAAAAGTCGAGGATATCCCTCCTGGTATGATTAATGCGCTTGCCTTTGTGTGCCGTTCAAAGATCCTACGTTGCAAATGCATGGTCCCATTCCTGTTGTGGTTGTTCGATAGGGTGTTGCCGACTTATCATATTTCCCCCCAAATGCTGTGATTGACCCACATTTTGGGTTGTCAGCCTCTGCTAATCAGATCTATGCAGATCGGATGGTGATTCGCGTGATGATTGGGTCGGTATTTACTGCATTTCTTGGTATAACTTTTCTCAAGTGGCAGTTAGTCACCACATTTTCGACGACCTCAGCACTGACGATTGATTGCCAAAATGAGTGCGCTCATCTGTAGGCCCTTAATCAACCTCCAGACGTAGATACCACCCTGAGAATGCGAGTAGTGCCTAGATATTTGCTGCCATTCACTCTCTAACCATTTACATTTAACGTGAAAATGAGTTTTTGTTCCGATTTGGGGCCCAATTATTGCCAAGTTAAACTTTCGTGATGGATCCAAACGTTAGATATATTGCTCCCTCACCGCTGGGAAAAAGTAAAGTCTTAAGGATCCAAACTAATTTTTCCATCTGTTTGCCTAACATTGTGTATGATAGAGAAAAAAAACACTGCCCTGTCTGAATGACTAGAGTGAAACAAAGTCCTTTCCTGTGGAGTGTGTGTTCCCCGCTAGCACTTTTGCGATCAGGTAATTTGGTCTCCACTTTTAAATTGCTTATTCACTAGTCAGTTTGATTTGGCTAACTCCCAAAAAATGCCTTAATTTCTTTCTTCTCGATTAGATTGCAAACCACACTTTTTATCGCTTTTCTAATAGAAAATGTAGCTTTTATGTAGACAAATGTCTTTTATACTAAGGGCAGATTTCTTAGCGACCATGTTTCTCACTGATAGCCAATTTCCTCCTCTTTTACACCCATACCGCCTCAGTGACTCCGATTTACTCCGTGTTAGGATTGGTGGAGCGAAAGCGACCCTTCTTTCCTTCACATTTATGTGCCTCAATTAAAGAATTTAATTTATCTTTGAGCTTGGTGCCTTTTTTAAAGTCACGAAATCTTCCACCGCCACCAAGACCATCAGCACCTCCACGAGTGCTGCAGAAGTCGTACACAATGACCGCTAGCAGTCCACCACCATCAGCACCATCAACTGACATGGAACACATTAGCCCCGTTCTCGCGCCTTCACCGGTGCATTCAGCTCCCGTTGTGAGTCCCTTGCTCCGTCTACTGATGACTTGTTAGTGACAACACGCCAACTATGCTTTAACCTTATGTTTTACAGCAGATGCGATCAAGTTATACTGACGCTACGTCTAGTCTGGATAGAAGAAAACTCTATCGAAGTAAAGAGGAGACGAGGGCCGCAAAAATGGCTACACTTGGTCGGGTAAGACATGAATGTATTCAAATTGCCCTCAAGTTTCATTCAACACTGATATTGCCAAACCTCATTCAGGCCTAAATTACCTTCCACCTTCTCATTCAGCCCATGACAATGCACGAAACGACCTTCACAGTGAAACAGAAGTCCACTGACGCTCAGCATGGTCCCCTTGACGAAGGCTTTCAGCGTCCTAAATCTGGCCAGAAAGTAAGGTACGAGCAGAGGGATTCAATCACTTTGCCCAAATTTTTGTTGGGCAACAAGAAGAAGTCAGTTCCGGCTCCTGTATCCCGACCCCACTTGGCTACCAGCCCAACCATTGAGGGCAACCGAGCCAGTGTCCTCAAATCCATCGCAGTAGCAGAGGAAAATAACACTGCAATATCACCGACAATTACTAACGTAAGCCCTTTACATGACTTGATTCTAAGGCTTCTTTAGTAGGAACTCGCAAAATTGCAGTGGAGAGCGCTGACACCACCATTCTGTGTGCCTTTTAGATGCAGTGCAGCATGCCTCCGGCCCGTTCAGTCACTACCGCCTCGGTCTGTATTCAAACAGCGCCTGTAAGGCCCAAAGCACCAGTCTCGAGTCTTCCCCATGGAAAGGTACTGTCTCTCACACTTATCCTTCCTCCATTCCCCTCCGAACCACCACAATGATTGAATGGTGTCTGGAATGATTAGGCTACAGGTGATTTCAGACTGCTGCTCTGCACTCCTATCAGCTCTCTTTATTTTGCCCTACCTACTGCTGAAATTAAGCTTTCCAGCGTAGTCTAAACCTCCAGTTAAGGTCTTCCTGGTGTATTCGATACCAAACCAAGCTTTGTCAGTAGAGGAGCGAATAAAAGTCGCGTTGTTGGCCGTTTTAGGGGCGGCCAACCCTATTGGCTTTAGCAACCAGATCAGGGGGATCAGGTGAACATCCCCAAAAGTTGATCAAACCTTCAATTAAGGTTAGCCTGCTTGCACGTCCACCCACCTACTGCTCGCATGGCACATTAACGCACTGCATCTATCAACGCTTTTAAAAGAGCATTGCCTGCAAGTTGCTTTTCTCGGCCCCCTCTAATCATCACCCGTCGCACCTCTTTTGTGGTTTATGGACTTTTAAATCACATTTGGTAAGGACATGACAAATGGCAACAGTGAAGTGAAAGTATGACGTTTACGTCCGAAAAAACGAAAGGCGATCCCCTCCGGGATGATATCACATTCCGGAGCTGTCCCCACTATGTGGATTCCAATATCTTATCAGAATAGGCGATAAAGCACGATACTTACCATCGCTTTAATAGAAAAAAACAAGAATTCTCTATTTACAATCCGTTGACCTATCGGTGCAGCCCTCCATTGTGGGTTTTCATTTCCGAGCTGCCCTAGTTGATAGTTGTGCTTCCTAGCTGCTCTGATGTACTTCCCTAGCAATGTTTACTTCAACCGTTGAATATCTTCTGTCAATACTTTAGTCTACTGCCTAAAACGCGCCACTTTTTTAGGAATCTAGTCAAAAATTTACTCTAGCATAATTATCACTTAGTGTGCTATATGTATACTACTATTTGATCATCAGTAGCATGATAATACCTTTCTGGGTAGCTGCTTGAGAGTAGATTGCGAATAAAAGGCTACTAAAGCATATGCGGGAGCTTTTTGAGTACCAGGACGCTATTTAAAGGAATGACATGTCATTTGAACATCCTTCAAGTTCTCTGAAACATGGCGATTACATAGAGCTCTAGTTGGCTATCCTAAAGCAGTTCAACCATCCACCTGATTTCAACGTCTGGATTTGCATTGATAGAAATAGGGTGTAGGCCAATGTCTGGTGCTTTGATATGCAAGTGTGATGCTGGTCCGTTTTAAGAGCCCTAGTGACCATGTGCGGACGAAACCAGAGCCCGCGAGGCGAGTTCCCGCTAGAGACTGTCCTCGAAGTGGCAAACCCCACCATCTTGCTGATTGCTGAGAATGGGGTAATAAAATATCCAATGTGTGTCCGAGGCTAACACACTGAGCGGAAGCCTTCCACAAACGTCGACATCGTGCGAGGAGGGAATCTACTAGGCAACACCAACCGCTACCGCATCCGTCGAACTGTTCAAGATATGATGCTCAAGTTACAAGACCTTCAAATAGCATCACACCGATGGCTCATCTTTGTGCTTTCTTGCGGAGCATTTTTGTGATTCTGCCAGTGCAAGAGGAGAAAGTAGTGATTCAGACCGAGATTTTATGTTGCTAGCGCCCTGCGGAGTAAAGGCTGAACTGCCTGCGTAGAGGTCACCACAGTTGCTGCAGTTTACCTGCTCCCGTTAGAGGTCGCGAGGGAGCAAGATGCTCTACCCTGATCTCGAAAGGAGAGAAAAAAAAATACCTTTGCTGGTCCTCTTTTGTTACTGAAGGGTCCTCGCCTCGCCTCTCTTGCCTGCATTTCGATTCCTCGCCCTTGCACAGCTACCGCATCATCAGAGCCATGCAGCTTCCTGCCTTAAGTGATTAGCTGCCCAATTTTTGTGTTTTGCCACCGAATTAGTCAGATTAAGCTGCTGTTCTTATGATTTCACCCTCCCTTTTTTCCTCCAGAGTCCTCTAAAGGCATCGCCTTCCGGGGATGAGCTCTCACTGCCCTTATTGGGAGACAAAATTGCTGACTTAGTTCAAAATTCTGCTGACAGCAAATCTTCACTCTTTGCCTTCTCCCATTCCCATAAATTGTGGTCCATGAACTTGGAAGATGAGGAACCGGCCTCCGAGAAACTAGTGCACAGATGTCTCCTCGAGTACTTAGCCGCCAGCGCTCGACTAAAGTCCGTAGACCTTCAAGGGGAGTTCGCGTCTTTCCATTGGCAGTTTGGTGATCTCAGTGAGGCTGGATGGTCCAAGCGTGGCACTTTGGAAGGCTACAGTTCACTGGAAGTCTATCACGATCCCTCGAAGCAGCTGGACTATGTAAAATTGGTGAGTTCCCAACATAAACACTGACCAGATCTACATCGTCAGGACGTTGTCGATTTCAAAATGTTCTCCTCTACCTTTGCAGCCAACGATCCACTATGCCGCTGGAAGCATAATCTATCCAGAGGCCACAATTGATTCAATGCTCTCCACATGGATCGATATGAGTCACTTGGGGACCCCTTCAACATCAATTGAATCTGAGTATCCCACTGACACTGAACCTGCCTTTCATCCTGCTCTCGCGATAATTCGACTTGCCGACGTTCTTGAAGAACTCGCAGCGACTGGAAACCCTCCCTACGGCATTCATCCAAGCATCACTCTAGCCGTCCTCCTCTCAATTGATCAGTGTTCCTCAAAACTTTCCCATAATTTGAAAAATGGTGAGAAGGCCTTCCTAGATCTTGATCCCGCAAAGATAATTCTCCTCTGCTCACCGGCCAACTGTCTAGTTATCTTCCGCATTATTGACTCTGAAGGCGAGTGGAATGTCCAGAGATTGCTCCTGGGGCTGTATCGTGATTACGCGGACTCCCTAGAGGTTGCAATAAACGCTTGCATGGATAACCTCTCCCAATTAGTCACCACGAGGATGCATCTCTCGGCTTTGCTGCAAGCTATTGCACCTCCAGATTGGATAATTCATGCGGGTGTCCGCAGTGCCCTTGAAAAGGCTAACTCTGAAATCCCCACGGGAAATGAGAATTAGCAGAGAGAGAGGGAGGTTAGATCCACTCCATCTCTCCCTCCCCTCATTCGTGATACATCATTTCCCTTCTCTTTCCGTTCTTTTTTTTCGTAATGTCTTTCGCGTCACCACCGATTGAATGATTGACAGACTGGTTGATTTCATCTGGCCGTCTAGCAATGTGCTTCTCAATTCGCCACGTCCGAATATATTTCATACGTCAATTTATGTAGAGATGATGCTGATGCTGATTGTGGTGATAAGTACGAACCTCTACCCGAGTTGCATAATGTCAGAAATGTGGAAATTGCTGCTCCTCTTCCTCTCTCTTCTGCTTGTGCTTTTATTTTGTCCGTTTGTTTGTTCATTTGCATAGTTGGTTTGGGTGTACCTGTTCTGATCCATCGACATTACTTGTTTTGCTGTTTGATTTGAGTCCGCCCCACCTTTTCGATCCCCTCGCCCCCCTCCCCCCCCGCTCCCCACACCTCTTTAGCCCGAGTCAAATGTTTTGTTTAAAAGGGTGATCAATGAGCTTGCCTAATTTCCATTCTTCCCTCTTTCCTCCTCTGCAAACTAATGTGCATTAGGTGGGTCTAAGATGCCCCTGTGGGGAGGAGGTTTGTGACTTTGGGAATTAACAAACGTTAGAATATTTTGATAAATGCTTTGGAAACTATGGCTCTGTTTCGTGTTTAGCGCAGAGCCGCCTTTTTGTACCTGGCTAATTCTGACTAAATGATAAGCAGACTTAGTGCTTTTGCGCACAAATCAAGTCAACGCCTAGTACAAGAAGAACTGATGAGGATCACATGATGAGCATTTAAGACTGTCAAACATGTGATTAGAGTTTGCCATGGCAACACGTGACCGCTGGTATAACTTAAGCACTACTTTCGCAGCATCAGCTGGATAGGCCATGTGTGTGATTTTTTTGTGCATCAACAAAATATAGCGAATATATAGGTTTTTTTTTCACTAGAAATGGGGGTGTTATCGAAATTTGCAAGCATTAAAAATCGTAAATGTTGATGTAGCCTCTCGAGGCTCTCTTTACGGTAAAAGAAGGCGCAGTACTAGAGGGTTTGGGGGCTGTTGGCACGGCCCGGAGGCCGACCAACCGGCCTAGTACAATATGGCCACCTAAGTCACCGAAACCGGCAGTTCAAACAAACAAAAGTGTTACACAGCCCCTCTCTTATTTCGAGTGTCGTCCCCGACGCTCCCCTTGGTCAGCCTCCCGTGTCAGCCATCACAACGTAATCAGTGCTGCGAGAAGCACCCACGAGCTAACCGTCCAAGTCGTCGAGATTCAAACGCATGTGTTCCTGTAGTGCCATCAATTCCCTGTAGCACTCAGTGCAGCAAATGGGCATTTCTTGGCCGTCCTCTCCCACCACAATGTGGTCCAATGGAAGATGGAGGTACGAACCCTAATTTTCGAATGGGTCGAGACACACGCAACACATATTGCGATTCCAGGCTTAATTGATACCGTAGAAGAAAAGCAAGGGCATCGTAGAAACCTAAACAAATGTAGCGGTCGGACCTCATAGGAACAAAAGGCATGCGATCCAATTGTGCGAAGCATAAGACGATGCTATCCAATGGCATCCTGCACATTCTACAACCGGGAACAGGAGAGAGAGCTTATCGAGGATGCTCTCACAAAAATGTGTTCCAATGAAATGACGGGGGTAGGAATTTAAGTTTTTGAATTGATGGAGACACACACAACGCAAATTATGAATTCAGGCTTTATTTGATGCCGTGGAAGAACAGCAAGCGTACCGAGGAACTCTGAGCAATCGGGTCTCATAGGAACGGGCTGCACGCGATCCAAGTGTGCAAAGCATAAAACGATGCTATCGAATGGCGTCCTGCACATTCTGCATCTTTTTGATACACATTTTGCTAGAGGTAGGCGAGTTGCCCAAGAATAGAAGAGGGAGCTTACAGAGGATGCTCGGCCACAACATTGCTAGTCCCTCTTGGCAGTTCCAATGGACGTGGAGTTCACGGCTAGTATTGCCGAAGATGGACGTCGACCTTAGCCCCTCTGTTATGAGATGTAAGAGATTCTTCCATCCGTAGGACATGCACATCTTTCACATCGCCAAAGATTGCCACAAGCGATTTGGAGCAGGATAGAATTCATCAAGGACGGGTCCGCTTTCCGCTGCCACCAATGTAGCTTCCTGAGACTTACTTTAATGTAAAAGAGGGCATGGCACTTGGACAGAACATACATCCTGGAAATAGGGAAATTGGGGGCTGCTTGTACGGCCCGGATTCCGGCTAACCGGCTAGTACACTATGGCCACCCAAGTGACCGAAACCGGTGGTTCGAACAAACAAAGTATTACAGGGCAGGCTCCTTCCTTGCGGCAAATCAATGCCTGTGCATATAACAATCCGGACTCAAGTCGGATTCCTTTGGAACAATTGCAAACTATGAGTTACCCAAATTTGGGTCAGAGTTTTTGTCACGGTAAACTTTGTTTTACATGGGGCATTAATGCATCAAATTCAAATACTTTTCCCCGCACTAGCGCGCTGAAGGCAAATGAGGGAATACGGATAGTAGTGGAAACACTGACGTGGCACGGAGGAGAGCCAATCCAGCAATAGTACAACAACCAGCCTTGCAGCCCTTAAACGGAACCGGGATTTAAACAAACAAACGTATTACACTTTGAAACCTCCTGCCACCCTCCAGTGCATTTGCTTGTACAGGTGAGTGGGTGGCTGCGTAGGCAATTGACTGGGTTGCAGTCGTACGGTCATTATTTTCCACCACGGCCCTTCCTATCTCACGTCCGGTGTTAGCGTCAGTCCATCATTCTGCCACTCGTCGTAAACACTGTCATAAATAAACACTAGCGATTCACCTGATCATACAGCGCTCTTGTTTATTCCCAGTCCCCCTTATTGCTATGACCTTAGCTTGACCTTGAGGGGTACGTGGACTACCATACCACCAAACAGCAAGCAGCCACAATTCGAGTGGGATGAGCTTCAAGGTGTCATTCATGCCTCAACTACCAGTTGACAGATTTTCACATCGAATATGTTGTCGGACGCTGGAGACAAATTATGCCTTGAGCACGCAAATAGGTCCTCGTGTTATAAGGCTATGATACTGCACCAAGAAAAAGCAGAATTAAAATAACAAATTGAGAAGTCAAGTGTTTCGACTACATTCTAGAAACTAGTGGTACAGGAAAAAAAGTACAAACTGAAAGTCAAAAAATGTGATCAACGCAGAGCAATAATGTGAAATGAAGATTGGCTATCTACATGAAGTAACAGGAGCCTATCCTGTCTTTGTCCTTTGGATGGCATTGGATAAGGATCTTTTTGCCCTCCAACATGAGAAGGAAAGGTGGCCAATCTCGTTGGCCTCTAAAGAGTTCCCTTGCCCTCAGAAAGACTGTTGTGAAGAGTCCAAATTCAAATTCTACTGAAGAGCCAATGAGCATGGTGCCGTAGGCTTTTTCGAAGGAATCATGCATGGAGAAGCGGAGGCTACGCTTAAAATCGGGATCTTGAGCTTTCTACAAAAAAGGGACGTATAGAAGGCCAATAACTGCAGCTGTAGTTGGATTTAACTAACTACAAATCCATCCATCTGTTTTTCACAGAAGTTTAGTCCAATTACCACTAAGTTTTACGGTTTTGCTTTGACGTCAGATGATTGAAATACTAGTGCGTTTTTCGTCGGACATGCGCACATACGATTATAAACATTCTATATTTTAAAAGACAAATTTGCGTCAAACTAACGCCTACACTGTCAAACATATACACTGAAATAGAGCCAACGGTTAGTAATATGGTTCGGATGTTTCAATTTATCTTTGGATCACGAGGACCAAAATGCACCTCGTGAGATCTTCCTAGCGTGGAAATGGTGCACAATAGTAAACATGACATTCAAGGGAGCATCAAATATTTGATTTAGGTGATCAAGTGCTCCACTTTAGATGAAGCAAACCATGGAACACATATTTCCAGTGGAGAACCAGGAGGATTATACTGCATCACTTTCGTCGTGTTAGGTAATCACCTGAGCGCTCATAAATCGGTAGGTGCAGATGGGAAGTAAAAAGGGACCAAATCTTGGGTGGCGTGGACAATAATGTCTGAGTTTCGTTTCTAGGAGGCAAAATGCTCTAGAATAGCTAACACTGAAGCCTTTTTACATCTTGTTGGGAAGAGCTGCAGACATCTGCTCTGAGTTCATTTCTATCATTACGCCTGATGTATATAAACTGTCGACATAAATAAGTCTCCATGCCTGAATGCTAAGTCAACTGCCCTTATGTTTCACAATATGAATAAATGCGTTACAGTTTCAGTTCTGCTTTTCCTACCTCCCATTTGTAAAAGTGTTTTTCCACACATGGCAACCACTTGAAAATTCCCTTCAATTAGTTTGATATTTTGCCAATCATTTTAAATTTGCATGTTTGTCCTTTCGACTTGTTTATACTAATCAGATAAGTTGTTGGTTCGTTCTACATCAAGGTTACACCGTTTTTAGTCAAGGAAATTGTCAACTAGTGAAACCAAAATGTACAAATCAACGGGCCAACAACATTTAGTTACTTACTGGACGACTGTATCCGTAATAATCGACAATCCCCTCCTTCTCGTTCAGACAGAAAGTAATCCAGTTGTGCATGCCCAATACATTTTTCTGTTTCGTCTCACCAACAAAGACGTGTTCGAATGGGGAGGAATCACCCCTCCTTTTGACAAGAAAGTAAACAAAATTTAAAAATTTTGACGCTAAATCAGAGCAGATAACGTTGCTAATGCACTTATTAACTGCCATTTTTACTCTCCGATCCTATTGCTACATTTAATTATCAAACAATTTGTTACCCGCTATCCCTGTCACCTGGCCTTCATTCGTGAATTATTCATAGCTGCAGTTGTTTTTGAAATCATGGATTAAAATTGGCGTTTTCATTGCTATAATAATCTAAACATAATCGACTTTAATGTCCCATAAACGAAGGAGACATCACGAGGTATTAATTGATTGTGTAGTTCATTTAGGACTGTAGGCGTAAAAAGATAGAGCCTTAGCTAGGATTTCTGTCCTACTTTCTGGCCTACTTACCTTATTCGTTTGTAGGGTTTAAACCAGATTCGACGCAAGTGCTCCTTGAATTCGGAGATCACTGGACTAACAAGTTTGCGTTTCGATAGGTAGGCGTGGAAGCTCCTCATTGTTGGCGTACTTAAAACTGCGTTTAAAAAGCGTTGGATTTCTGCCCTCTCTTCAGGTGTTTCCACCTCGGAGAAGCCGACACGATGCTCGTAGTTGTCCAGAAGTGAAATAAATGCTAAAACATTCCAGCATTTCAGTCAAGATGCTACCCCTTTCCTGCATTTATATCGGGGTAAAGCAGCAGTGAGTTTACCCCTCAGTTTACAAATTTACACAACAAACTCTAAGTACTGTTTTGTTAAGTTTCAATTTTTGATGAATTATGCTTCTCTTCATTGGAACACAACACTTGATGATAGAAGCTTGTGTTGTGAAATAAAAAAAAACCCAATTTTTTAAGTGGAGATCAAGAATTTACTAGAACATAAAACTAAAAATGTGGGAGAGTTGAACTTGCCCTTGGCGACTTCATTTCCTTTCAAGCACTTTGAGACGCTCTTAAATAACGGCTTAGGAGCGACATCACGATGGGAATCTTTTTCATTAACAATCCCTAGACCCAAAGGTAAATAAGAACATAAGAAGCAGCATGTTAAGTCCTCAGCGTGCATTCTTAGGTTGCTCTATCAGAGTTAGTTGTGAATGGATTCCATCCCAATTGAAGACCGTACCCAACTCGGAACCTAATTACCAAACTCACGGCGGAGTCGTTGAAGTGACCAACACTTCTTGCATTCGGCAAGAGGACAGGGTGGATTCAAGCACCTATTGTATGACTGGTTAGATTCGTGTGGAGGTACGTGATGTAGGTAAGAAAATGGATTGTTCGAGATGAGGGAGTGGAACAAAGGACTGACTGACCTTTCCATCATATCTACACTTTGAAGCTAACATTACTTATTGCAACTTAAAGGGGGTCTTGAGACCTCCAAAGTACTTGACAAATGTCACCGACAGTTGACCACTGAATGCTGCGCCAAAAGCTTCTCACCTTGCCAATCCAGTTTTAGATCTTTTCCAATTTTGAGTCGATTTGGATCCGCGTCCCAAATCTCACTCACAAGATGAATTAGATCTTGATCTCTAAAATGGGTTGAAAAAAAGGACTACAGGATCCAATCTAGCAGCAAGATAAGCTTCTCAAGATGAGAAAAGCACAGTGACTTCTGAAATAGATTTAAAATTCTCACGTCATAAACTGTCAAATGTCATCAGGTCAGTGCTACGAGGCAATGGTGCCTCTGTATCACAGTTATCGAAGCTCACACCAAGTTTGAGTTATTTCATAGCACAAGAAGAAGGTGCATTCTGTGAGTTTGACCACAAAACATGCTGTTGACACCAATACAACGAACCACTGGATTTGTATCTACTTCAGTCGACTTGGAGAGCCAAGTCGTTGGTGAGACTGTCTGCAACAGACTGACCATAAAGAAACCAAACCATGCTACTGGGCTGAAGTAATGGATAGTAAAGTCTAGTCTCTTACAAAAGCATGAAGTCTTAAGAAAGAAATTGTGTTAAAATAAAATCAAAGAGAAGGTTAACTTACTCATAAGCGCCTTTAGCATTTGATGGCAACATCGCCAGTAATGTGACTACAAGAAGTCCGCAAAGGTGCCACATCTTTACCACGAGTTCGAAGTGTGACCACTTTAAATTAGCTGCACCACAATCCTATTGGACGAAAGAAGGTAGCCAGTAGAGAATGCACATGAATGGTGTAGATGTGCACCAATACCTCAGACATGGGACATTCATTTAAGTAGTATCGCTATTACATATGACAAGCGGTGGTGAAGTAAATCTCAGAAATACACAAGTTGTTTGCTTTGTAGCAAAAAATCAAGAAAACTTTTTTGATACACCTGTTTTAAATCAATGTAACGCTTTGTCAGAATTGGATGTATTTAGCCAACCATCCTGCATTCATCCAACATATCATCGGGTAGACATCAAAAGAGTCTGCATCTATCCATCCATCAACTCAAGCATTTTATCCATCACACCTCCATCTTTCACCAATCGCCTATCCAACTTGCAGCCGGCCCGTGTTTAACCATGAATCTTGTAGCCTTCTCATCATCCATCCATCCATCCATTCCACATCCATTGCGTATCAACACATCCATTTAAACAAATTAACTTCTACCACTCAGTGTAGTGCAATGCTTGGATAAACTCACTCGAGGGCCGTCGAGTTAAAAGGCGCCGCTCTCTCCAATCACAAACACACACAACCAGAGTGTACAAGAAGCACAACATTTGAAAGAGAGAAGTGCCGCATGCCAACCAATTTACCGGATCAGAGATCCACTAAGGCAACCAAAGAGGGACTTCAAAGGACGAAGCGCAGAAGAAAGGGGGCGGCGAGGTGGCGGCATGACCCTGTTTAGCGGCTGACTCCATTGGAGTGGTGAAGGCGCACTAAAGATGGGAATATATATCGCTTGAGGAGCTGGCTGTGCCAACTGCTGGCTGATGTGTCCACCTACACCAACGAATGACTTGAAAGCCATTAACAATCTGTGAAAGCCTTCCACACATCGTTTATTCTTCGTTTTCTGGCTACGCATCCTCTCACTCATTAAACAAATCTCTTTCATCTGTCCAGGATTCCGTCAACAGCCCATAGGTTCAGAGTGAAAGCTGTACCACGAGAGAGGCCAGCACTCGCACACGAGCCACCGAGGGAGAGGAGAGGAGAGGAGTTGTCACATCATCCTCTCCCGCCTTTCTTCCTACCACACCCTTTTTAGCTATGGTCACCAACACCAATTGTGAAGTAGACAAACCGCTAAGGATAGAATGCCACGCCCAGTGCCATAGTGGGCTTTGCGATACTCTACTTGCCTTTCTCATAGGCCAAGCACTGTGATGTGTGACCACTCCCATCTGATCTGTCTTATCCCCCACATCGATTCCTTTGCAAGACCTAGGAGCACATTCTCCTCCACAGTCACGACCATGAGGCACAGAGAAGACTTTGTAGTAGCTTTGCTGTGCTCCCACTCTTCCTCCGACTTCTGGTCTACGGTGGGTGGGAAATTTGTTAGCAATAGGCATTGGGTATTGACGGAGTGTGGGATTACGATAAACGGTTTGGAGGTTACTTCACCCCACACTCCTTCAGGCAGCAGTGGCCTCTCTTCATCCCTAGCATCATTTTGATCTGATCGCCAACTTTTGCATTTGTGCAGCCAAACGAGCACGCATCACAAAGCAGTTGAAATGCATGAAGTGACAGTGTCATCTCGGCTCATGACAGGAGTCCCAATTAGGTCAGGTGTACTGTGTCAAGTGCGTACCTATGAAGTTGTTGGTAGAGAGGGAGAGGGTTAGCTACACGTATTTGCCCAAACAATGGTTTACTCTTAAGTGCTGGAGGCCACTGATCCCCCCAGATGACTGAACAGTTAGAAAGTTCTCTAAAGATTCTAAGTGACTTGGATTTTGCATGTCGCTCTTACTTCACGTGAAAAAACCTTTGTATAAAAACAATTTGGCGTCATTATCATAAACCTGATCAACGGTTGCGCTTCAGTGGGTAGACGGGTGTCCTCGACCCACATTCTATTACAACATAAATAAAAGCAAAATAACAAATTAAGCAGTTAAAGAGTTTGGTTATATCCCAGAAACTACCAATTTAGGAAAGAAAAAAACTGAAAGTCAACGCAGAGCATTCATGTGAAGTGAAGGTTTGCCGTCTACATGAAGTAACAAGAGCCCATCCTATCTTCATCCTTTGGATGGCATTGGACAAGAACCTTTTTGTCCTCCAACATAAGGCGGAAAGGTGGCCACCCTCGCCGGTCCCAAAAGACTTCCCTCGCCCTCATAAAGACTGTTGTGAAGAGTCCAAATTCAAATTCTACTGAGGAGCCAATGAGCATTGTGCCGAGTGCCTTGAAGGAATCATGCATGGTGAAACGAAGGCTACGCTTAAAATCGGGATCTTGAGCTTTCTACAAAAAAGGGGCAGATAAAAGGCCAATAACTGCAGCTGTAGTTGAAATCAACGCATTACAAATCCATCCGTCTATTTTCCACAGAATGTTAGTCAATTCATCGGGAAAGTTTAAGGTTCTGCTGTGACGTCAGATAATCGAAATACTAGTGTGTTTTTCGTCGGACATGCGCACATGCGATTATAAACATTCCACATTTTAAAAGGTAAATTTGCGTCAAACTAACGTCCACAGGATATGAGAGGTTACGCATCCTTATAGCTGTCAAAACATGGATTCTGGAATAGACTCAGGAGATGGTAATATGGTTTGGATATTTTACTTTGCATTTGACTCACAAGGCCCAAAATGTACCTTGTAAGATCTGCGTAGCGTGGAAATGGTGCGCAATAGTAAACATGGCATTCAAGAGAGTGTCAAATATTTGTTTTGGGTGATCAAGTGCTCCATCTTAGATGCAGCAAACCATAGAACACATAATTCCAGTGGAGAACTAGAAGGATTATACCACCTCACTTTCATTATTTCAACTTCTTATTTAGACCCCTCTTATTGACACCAGTCAGAGGTAATCACCCGAGGGATCATAAAGTTGTAGGTGCAGACGGGAAGTAAAAAGGGACCAAATCTTCGGTGACGTGGATCACAATGTCTACATTTCGTTTCTAGGGGGCAAAGTGCTCTGAAACAGCTAACTTTGAAGCCTTTTTGCGTCTTGTTGGGAAGAGCTGCACACACCTGTTCTTCACGCGTTTGTTTTTAATTTACGTCTGTCATGTCCATTAGATGTCATCACTTCTGCAATTTCCATTCTTATACAGATGTATGTAAACTGTTGGCATTAATAAATTTTCATACACAAACGCTAAGTCAACTATCCTTAAGATTCACAATATGAAAAAGTGCGTTTCAGTTTCAGTTTGGCTTTTCCTACCTCCCGTTTGTAAAAGTATTTCTAGCCATGGCAACCACTTCAAAATTCCCTTTTATTTGTTAGATATTTTACCAACCATTTTAAGTTTGCATGTTTGTCCTTTAATTCTTGTTTATACTAATCACATAAGTTGTTGCTTCGTCCTACATCAAGGTTGCATCGTTTTTAGTCAAGGAAAATGTGAACTAATGAAACCAAAATGTACAAATTAACAGGTTAACAACGTTTAGTTACTTACCGGACGACTGTATCCATAATAGTCGACAATCCCTTCCCTCTCCTTTAGACAGAAATTAATCCAGTTGTGCATACCCAATACCTTTCTCTGTTTCGTCTCACCAACAAAAACGTGTTCGAATGGGGAGGAATCACCACTCCTTTTGGCATGAAAATAAAAAAAGAAATGTGGTTATTTTAACGCTAAATCGGAACAGCCGGTGTTTTTTACAAGCTTAACTGCCATGTTTTATTCGCTATAAAAACTGTCGTATTTAAAAAGCGAAACTGCTAAAAGAGGTCCTTGCCTATTAGTGATCATTACAATTTTATAGTTAACTTCTTTTGTCTCGTAAACACACTTAGATTCTCGATTAAGTGTAGCTGAACTGTCTCCATTAAATTACATTTTAGTGAAAACTGGTTGTAATTGTTTATTTCAGGCCATTGATTTCGCCACTCATTTTTTGTACCTTTTTATAACCATACAAATCTAATTTGTCTTGGCTTTAATGTTTATCAAGCGAGGATTACTGTGTAATTCCTTTAATAGTGTATGCTTGAATTAGCAGTAGAGCCATGGCTAGGATTCACATCTACGAGCATCTTGCTGCAGCATTTTAAAAGACTTCCTTACCTTTTTCGTTTGTATGGTTGAAACCAGATTTCATGCAACTCCTTCTGGAATTCGGAGATTGCTGGACTAGCAAGTCTGAGATTCGATAGGTAGGCGTGGAAGCTCCTCATTGTTGGCGTGCTTAGAACAGCGTCCAAAAAATGTTGAATTTCTGCCTTCTCTTCCCATGTTTCCACCTCGGAGATGCCGACACGAGGTTCGTAGTTGTCCAGAAGTGAAACAAATGCTGCAGCATTCCAGCATCTCAGTCAGGCTAATGCCTCTTTCCTGCACTTATTTCGGGGTAAAGCAGCAGTGAATTTACCCCTTGATTTACAACTATTTTTGTATTTGTAGATAATATTTTTTCAAGCTTTAATTTTTGATGACCTATGCTTCTAGAATCTTGCATATGATGAGCAAAGCTTATGTTTTATAACAAGGATAATCCAATTAGTTTGTTTTAAGCCACCTTTTGTCTGTTTGTTGTTAAATTACTTTTAATACTTTACTAAAACATGAAACTAAAAGTGTGGGAGAGTTAAACTTGCCTCTGTCAACGGCATTTTCTTTCATACACTCCGAGTCACTATTGAATAACGGCTCAGGAGCGAAATCACGATGAGAATCTTTTCCACTAGCAATTCCTGAAATCAGGGAGTAACACGAACATAAGAAGCAGCATGTTAAGTTCTCAGCGTGCATTTTCTGGTTGCTCTATTAGAATTAGCGTTTAATGGATCCCATCCTATCTGACGACTCTACCCAATCCTGGACCTAATATCCAAAGTCGAACCCGACGACAGGAAAGCAAAGACGCGTGACGGCGGAGTCGCTGGAGTCACCAACACTTCTTGCATTCTGTAAGTAGACAGAGTGGTTTGAAGCACCCATTATATGACTGGTTGGATACATGTGTGTGTGTGGGGGTACGTGAGATAGGTAAGGAAAGGGAGTGACTCTCATACAAATTACTGCATAATTCTCTTCTGTAGATGAGTTTGTCCTTTGACGTCCGCTTCTACAGCCTTGAAGTCACCCTCTTAACTGCGATTCACAGATTTTCTAAATGAATTGGAAATGGGCGTACGTATCGGTGGAGCTGGGACACAGCTAGTATCCGGGGTCCGAACTTGTGGATGGTTCTAAGGTACTAGTTGTATCGTGTTGCTCAAAGCCAAAAATTGACTCGAGGAGGTCGTTCGAGATGAGGGAGTGGGACAAAGGACTGACTGACCTTTCCATCATATCTACACTTTGAAACCAGCATAACTTAGTACGAACTTTTTGGGTGTGCTGCGACCTCAAATACACTGAACTAATGTCCTTAACAATAGAATAACTGAATGCTACGTCAGGGCTTCCTTACCTTGCCAATCCAATTTTAGATCTTTTCCAATTTCGAGTCGATTTGGATCCGCGTCCCAAATCTCACTCACAAGATGAATTAGATCTTGATCTCTAACATGGGGCAAAAAAAGGGAATAGAGAAACCAAAACTAGCGACAGGCGTTAAGAGATGTCTGACCATGAAAAAACCAAACCACGCTTCTGCACTAACATAGTGGGTAGTAGAGCCTAGTCTCTCAAATAAGCATAAAATTAAGCAAAGCAGGAGGTCTCTGGCAAAGGTTGGCGCTAAAATACCTTTTGGGAGAAGGATTAACTTACTCATAAGCCCCTTCAGTACTAGATGGCAATATCGCCAGCAATGAAACTACGAGGAGTCCGTAGAGGTGCCACATTTTTACCATGAGTTTGATGTTTGACCCCTATAAATTAGCTGGCCTGCAATCCCATTGGAGGAGAGGAGGTAGCCAGTAGGGAATGCCCCTGAGTGGTGCAGATGTTCACCAATACCTCCAGACATGGGACATTCATTTAAGTAGTATAGACGAGGGCTGTCTACTATCAATAGAAAGCAAGGAATAGCGGTTCCACTTAACGATTTGTGATGGTGGAGAGGTTGGCAGCCCACCAACCGGTCGTTTTGCGGCAAAAATGAAAAAATTTGGTTGATGTGCTCATTAATTTTCTAGCCACACATCCGAACTTAACTCTATGCATTGGTTTGTCTGAATTGGATGCATTCAGCAATCCACCCTGTATTTATCCATCAATCCACCGGTTAGCCATTAACTCAACCATTCGTTCCCTATCTATTTTGATCTCATCCACCCTTTATGAAGCTCCCATCCAACTATGTGCGATTACGTTCAATTGGCATCCACTCAGCCATTCATCATGCATTTATGTGTTTTCTATTTAGTCTGCAATAATGCATCCATCTCATCTCCAATCATCTACCTCATTCCCATTTATTCATCTACCTACTTAGCATTCATTCACTATCCACATTAAACCCATCCGCCATCCATCCATACATCCTGTATCCATCAGTGTGTCCATTCCCCAATACTCTACCCATCCCCTATTCATCTTGCTTCTCTCCATCTCGTATTCTTACACATATCTCTTATCACCTATACATTTCTCATCTGACATACATTCGTTCGAGCCCTCCCTCGTCCATCAGCCCCATATCAGTCTCATTATCCATCCACCCATCCCATTTCTATCCTTCCAACCATTCAGCCATTCCACATGCATTGCGTAATTAATCATCCATCCATTCTAAATCCATTTAGCCAACTTCTCCTCTACCACTCAGTGTAGTGTAATGCTTGGATAAACTCACTCGGAGGTCGTTGAGTTAAAAGGCGCCGTTCTCTCTAAGCACACACACACACAGATTGTACAAGAAGCACAACATTTGAAAGAGAGAAGTGCCGCATGCCAACCAATTTACTGGATCATTGATCCACCAATTTAACCAAAAGGGACTTCAAAGGACGAAGCGCAGAAGAAAGAGGGCGGCGAGGTGGCGGCATGACCCTGTTTAGCGGCTAACTCCATTGGAGTGGTGAAGGCGCACTAAAGATGGGAATATATATCGCTTGAGGAGCTGGCTGTGCCAACTGCTGGCTGATGTGTCCACCTACACCAACGAATGACTTGAAAGCCATTAACAATCTGTGAAAGCCTTCCACACATCGTTTATTCTTCGTTTTCTGGCTACGCATCCTCTCACTCATTAAACAAATCTCTTTCATCTGTCCAGGATTCCGTCAACAGCCCATAGGTTCAGAGTGAAAGCTGTACCACGAGAGAGGCCAGCACTCGCACACGAGCCACCGAGGGAGAGGAGAGGAGAGGAGTTGTCACATCATCCTCTCCCGCCTTTCTTCCTACCACACCCTTTTTAGCTATGGTCACCAACACCAATTGTGAAGTAGACAAACCGCTGGGGATAGAATGCCACGCCCAGTGTGGGTAGGCGGCTCAGGGATACACCTACACCCACAAATGACCTGGAAGCCATTAGCATTCTGTGAAAGTCCCATCCACATCTTCAATTTGTTGTTTGTAGGCTATGCGTTCTCTGACTCATTAGGAAAAATCTCTTTCATCTGTATCGGGTTCTGTCAGTACTCCGTGGGTCCAGAATGAAGAACGAACTAAGAAAGAGGAAAGCATTCGTCATCGCAATGTGATGCCTCTCTATTAGCTACGAGAGATAGTCAAACAGTTGAATTCCGCCATGGCAAGGACATGGTCCTAAGAAAGCGAGGAGAGGAGAGGAGATGAGAGGGAAACCGCTAAGGAAAGAATGCCACGCACAGTGCATAGTCGGCTTTGCGGTACTCTACTTGCCTTTCTCATAGGCCAAGCACTGTGATGTGTGACCACTCCCATCCGATCTGTCTTATCCCCCACATCGATTCCTTCGCAAGACCTAGGAGCACATTCTCCTCCACAGTCACGACCATGAGGCACAGAGAAGACTTTGTAGTAGCTTCGCTGTACTTTCACTCTTCCTCCGGCTTCTGGTCTACGGTGGGTGGGAAATTTGTTAGCAATAGGCATTGGGTATTGACGGAGTGTGGGATTACGATAAACGGTTTGGAGGTTACTTCACCCCACACTCCTTCAGGCAGCAGTGGCCTCTCTTCATCCCTAGCATCATTTTGATCTGATCGCCAACTTTTGCATTTGTGCAGCCAAACGAGCACGCATCACAAAGCAGTTGAAATGCATGAAGTGACAGTGTCATCTCGGCTCATGACAGGAGTCCGAATTCAGTCAGGTGTACTGTGTCAGATGCCTATCTATGAAGTTACCTTAACAATAGCTCACATTAAAGTTAATTTTTTACTTAGAAACTTTAATCTTAAATTCAAAATGTCATTTTGTGCCTGTTTTATACCACGTAAAGTTAAACAATGTGCTACTGACCATTTTGGGCAGCTGAACAACTAAGAGATTTTTATGGTCTAAGTCACTCGATTATTGTATGTTTAAATTCGTTCATGTAAGGAAAACTTTGTTTCAAAAATCCTGCTCTTGTCATTCATAAACTAGATTAATGTTTGTGATGCCTACGCAAAAATATTGCTTCACTCTTTTTACTTATTTTTATTCAGTAAATATTATATTTCTATATTTTTGACCATTAATGCTTCAATGGCGGCGTGTCTAATAGGTTTTCCAAATATGATAGTTAGATTTAGTTCTACTTACAACAGCAATGATGACGAGTGTAAGTATAGGATCGCCTGGTGAGAACAAATGTCCAAAACTCGAGCCCACATGTGTCAGCTTGCGTACGCAGACGACATCGTGCACGCTTGGGTGATGGAATGCTCAGTAGCGGAGATGGACGACATTTGGATAGTGGCAAAGGTAGCTAACTGTACGTTCCTTTCAAACAAGACTTGGCATAGAAATTCAGTCTACAACACAGTAATTGATATGGTGAGCATTCTATGCATACAAGGAATGATCCTAATCATCTGTCCATCGGTCTTAAGGTGCAAGGATGCAAATAGTCTTTTGAAATACTACTTTAACCATTCCAAAAAGTTAGTGCCTCTTATGTAATAGAACATTTGTCCGTTTTTTTTATTAGGAATGGGTGACTAAGGATTTTGGAGTGTGGAATATTAACTATCTTAATAACCGAACTTCTGAAAAAAGATGCAATCGCCTGAAGACTGTCGTTTGTTCCAGCTGTCTAGAGCACAGCATTTGCGTTTTTTTGTTGTATGCTACAAATATCAGCACATGATATCTGACGTTAACTTGATTTTGGAGAAAAATACAGCTCTGCGAAACCCTTCTGTGTTGATGTTCTAGAAAAATCTACTTTTGTCGCTCACACATATTCAAGAGCGCCTACTTCTGGCTCAACCCCTCCTAAGGTCATAGTAATCCAGATGATATAAAGGGCGAGACGGCACCACTCCATAACCTAAGCTGTCTTCGCTAACTCAAGTTTGTAACCCCTTGCTTGGTCGTAACCTTCGGCAAATAAAAGTGTCGATAGCGATACCGTGTATACTGACTGCTTAATAGTCGAGAGGGTGGGGGGACAATGATACCATGAAGGCTTTCCTATGTGCAGATGATGCGCATTCACTAAGAGCAGGGCGTATGCAAATGTGTCTGCCAGAATTCTTGTACTGTCAAACCTTTCTGGATCATGCTGGTTTACCTCTGTTCCATCGTATTTATCAGTAAACATTAAGTTTTTATCTAAGTCAAATTAGTCAATGGAGAACATTTAAGATAAGTTCATGTTGGAATGTGTTCTGCAACATGCTTTTACTCACCTACAACAAATGTAAGACTAAAAGTACAACAGATCTATTTTGTCGGGTCCCCTGAACTAATTCTCTTATTCTTTACTTGTAGCTATAATCTTTATTTCTTCATTACTTTATTCTTTTCTTCCAATGGGTTGCTGATTAATTAATTATCCTTTACTTCGGCATTCATTGCTCCACCCTTGCACCCACCTAGCAGGATAAAGTATGTACCACAGCTTCAAATAAAATCTCCGTGCCGCTAAACACAGCACGTGTATGTTAAATCGGGAGCAGAGAATGAAATATTGTGGTCCTCTTATTCAAGAAATCAAGAATAGATGGAGCGGCAAACTGATGTAGAAAGTTGCCCCGACAAAATGTTACTTAAGAAATAGAAAAGAGATTGACAAAGCAGTGAAATTAGATTCGAGTCTTCTCACGACCGTGGACGAGTGTCATGTTCTATGCTCCAACTTATCGAACAGACTATGTCAGCTGAATAGAGCCTGGCGAGACGCCGAAGTATTTTTAACATCTTTGGCCCTTACGAACGTGGTGGACTGTGCATCTCCAAAGAGCTTGTTGGGATGATTTTTTTTCTCCAGAAACACTCTGCCAGAATCACGAAGAACGTGGCCGCTTGCATTTTCGGGGGCTATTGACCTTGAGTCCAACCAATCACCTGAAGGACCAAAATGGGCAATAATGGGCTTAAAGCAGTTGTAGCTGAGTTAATAAACTCGCCTAAGCTAGGGCAGGAAGCTAAAAATATGGTATGGGACTAAAAGCGTGGTTTTACAAAAATTCAACGAACTGAAATGCGTGCCTTGCCAATTAAAATTTGGTGTGGAATGAGACAGAATGCTCTGTTTGTTATTCAACTTGTAACTTTGCACTAAGGAGGAGTGTTTAGATCTTCGCCAAGAGTTTTGTAAAGATGATAGGGAGTATTATGTCGCATGCCCAGTGATGAACACTTTCCAGCCTGTGTTACCAGATCATCATTCAAACATTTATTGAATAATTTAACTGAGTAATTGACTTTCAAATCGGCCAACTGTACGTGCATTGGTGACACTTACTGGCACTTACTGCGTTCTAAAGATGGGCTGTTCTAGCGTACGCGGCTCGACAGCCCTTTAACACTTACAGAATTTTCCCTTTTCATTTTATAGCATTTATCCCTTATCTATAATATGAAGTTTTAAATGTTGCAAATTATGTTGCACTTCTATTCTGGTTCGATTTGGTGCCAATTTTAATCCTTTTATTCAGCACTCATCTCTGTAGACAGATTGGTGGAATTAGGGGCATAGTGAAACCACACGTGGGGCACATAAACGCGATTCAGCCTAAATGGCCTCAGGAATGCTTGCTTAGTCCGCGTGCGGTCGCCATGACAGCACTTGCACTATTAGAGTGCTATCCTGCGCCCAAAGCCTTTTGCATCGATCTCAGACCTTTTGTCACATGACTTCTCGCACGACCCACCCTTCTGTGCGAAACCATTATCGTCAATATCGCCCCAACTGACGGCACCAGCACAGACCGATTACAGTTTCACACTCAACACTCCCTTCGGTGCGCAGCACTATTAACACTAAAATAGCTTAGAAAACCGACTGGTGACTTGACTTTATCCACGATTTCTATTTCTGCACTACAGCTTTCCATGCGCCTCTCAACGATAGCCCAGGTGATCACCGTCCACCACGGCACTCAAAGCCTCAACAGACCTCGACTTCTCAGGCCAAGAACGCTGAGGAGTCATTTCCGACACAAGCAAGACGTTTGTGACATGATTTGACGTTACCACTCACTACCAAAAAGTGCGGCACGCACGGTATCCGAGTGCCACCTTAGGGAACAAATGGCGTTCCTATGGCACCAAACGCATTAAGAAAGTCCTAGTCTTCTGCTACCCGCACCAAGACACGCACACACACACACACACACACATGCACTCCCAAAATCCCCCTTCAGAACAAAAACATCAAAAAGGCTTCTCAAATGAAAGACTAGGATAATTCAAGTATTGCATAAGCTTTTAGAAAAAGGAGTAATAGTACATACCTAAAAAGAGAAACCAGGTTATTAGCGTTTTTAAACCTCATGTGCACCAAGGAAAGACAAGATATTGCTATTTCTCCCCACTCAAACTGGCTGGCTACCTAGTTTTTGGAAGGCACTAGAAGGAAGCCATCCATCTCCATCCTCCCAACAGTGATGTCCGAATCGGGTGATGTGGAAGTCGACATGTCGGGAATCAGTGTCACTGGTGTCTTTACGGCCATCTTTGGGATTAGTTTGGGAAAGGCATCAGACCATCGGATCTGAAGAGTGATAGAAAAGAAAAAAAATAAATTGGAGACGCAGAGAGATGGAAAGACGCCATACACAGAGGTGAAGCTGCACCCAAAGGCGCGTCTTGCACATTTGGATAGCGATTACCACCACAGAATGGTAAAAACAGGAAGCGCTGAGAGCTATGCTGAATCTCGCCTTTTGACGGGAGCAGAGAGCTACTTCTGCATTGCCAATCGACCTTATGATAAAGTGGCCTCTAGATTCGTCTGCAAAGCCAACAAGAGGGCGACAGCACCATAAATTTCGGCTCACAAAGCTAACAAACACAAGACCAACAAGAATCCGTAAGCTCAAGTGCCAACACGCTTATGCATAGCCTCACAAGCATAATTCTTTTAATCAGTTGGTTTGAAAGACCCACGAAAAGATGTTAACAACTAACGAACCGAAAGTTTCTCCAAGAAAGGACACTCGCAGGCGGCATCACAAAGGTAGGTTGTACCACACGCGTGCACGGTACGATGAAGTATCACGCCTAGTTGGCTGCCCGGCACGCTGTTAAGTCCTACACAAATGAAGGGACAAGTGGTAAAATGAAACGTTACGACCTATGCATTAAACAGGAATGGGACTACCTGTGCTGTGTCATCGGCAAATGCTAATTAAGCATTAGCATCTCGTGCGGTCTACTGAAATTACATTTCAGTAGCACCCTGATTAAAACAATTGCACTAGTGACAAGTAATTAATGATTTCTCCACTCTTTTTTTTCTTTTTCAATGCCATTTCCCAAACAAGTTCCACTCAAATAACGCATTAATTTTGTTTTACTGCATCAATTAGTAAGGCTGTGACTTGATTGGTTGCGACATAGGTGAGGGCACCGAAATCACCACCACCACCACCACCATCTCCCCCTCCCCTCCTTCTGAGTTTTAAAGTACAGACCTTGCTTTCAAAACACCTGCCAGCCTACTGGAAGCCTGAACCTACCATTGTACCGCTCTGATTTACTGAAGAACGTCTTCAGTGTGACCAAATCACAGTCACAGGGAAGTCCCGTCGATTCCATCAACTGCCTGTTGGCGACCAATCGAGAGGGGTTGAAGTTGGTCAAAAATTGAGCCACAGGGAAAGTCAAATCACTCTGGACATAGTGAGCCTCCGCGGTGAGACTAGGCTTTAAGGTAAATCAAAAGACCTCATAAAAATTGGTCCATTTAAATGGTGCAAGATGGGCGTCAAGTAGGATAGGATGGACAACCGACCACAAAGGTGGCGCCGACTTGAAGAACTTCAGCAGGCGGTGATATGCGTTCTACGAGAATGCGAAAGACTGAATGACTCGGTTTGACATTGGTCAGGGGCTCGCCCACTCCACGATTGTCGTTGGAGAAGACTTTTCGATCCAACCAGACCTTAATTTCGCCGGGGTTTTCACCAGCCATCACGCCAACTGACTGACCCGACAGGAGGGTGACACGATGCTGTCTGTCCTCAATGTAGGCCGCGCAAGTCATGGGATAGCGGTTGCCCCATGGACGAATTTTGGTGTAGTACTTCCGTTGGATCATCTACAAAGTAAATGATGCCAAACGAACATGGATTTGTGGGGACTTAGGAAGACGGGAGAGCTACTTCCACCACCAATGGAGCGAGCCTTGAATAGGCGCTGCTCAGGGCGTCTGGGACACTGGTTGGAGGCCCTAGAAGCTTCCTTTTAGTGCCTATCTCTCGAGCCTTCTAGCTAATGCTCTCGTGCAGATGGCCTTGAAAACTGATGACCTACTGTATAGGAAAAGTGATTGGTGGACAGGGCACGCTGCACGTGGAGAAGTGACCAGTCTTCAGCGCAATCTCAGAACCAATCCTTCCAGAGGAGAGGGCATTCGAGAGTTACAACGACAACTACGGTATGTTCTACCACCGACGGAATAGCCAACAGCCTTTCCAATGACGCACCGTTATCCTACTATCTTAGCTATTAGTCGACATTCCAAGGAGCCAGAAGAGGGACCACGAGGAGCATTCCAATAGCCGTCTAGGTCTTCACTACGGTTACATCTTACCTGGTAGCAGTTGGAGTCGGTGAAGAAGATGCCTTTCATGTTTCGAATGTCCGTCTGAATGACCATTACGATTTCCACGCTTGCCTTTATGTTGGTGAGATCAACGACGTTCTCCACTTCCACAGCGAGATGACCGGGAGCATCTTGAGGGAGGAAAGACCGGGTAGAGAATCACAGAAGGCCAAAGGAAGGGGGGAAGGGGTGAAATGCAAGAGACTGACTGAATTTATGGACGCGAAGGGTATGTTTCACCTGAGAATAATAGCTCGTGACCTCCTCAGTCAACGGACCGCGGAGAACACGCATACTGAGGGGCTCCCTAGCCAGAGGCTGAAAATGAAAAAGAAAAAACAAAACTAGTGCTTTAATCGTCCGCCCCCTCCCTCATAGACTCGCGACACAGAAGAGGCCTCTGAGACTCTGAGCACCACTTCCACGATCCACCTCCTTCCCATCCACGATCGAGGGAGGTTTCAACACGTAGGCTTAACAACACCCAAGACACCGTAGAGGCAAGTCTTCAGAGCGTTTTGACAAGCCAAAACTCAATTCACAGAAGCAGAAGTAAATAAAGACTGGAAACTCATCAAACGAACCTCCTTGGAAGCAAACAAGGCACTAATATAGGCTCCCGCACGAGTCGGTTCCGAAACAGCCTTCATCATCTCAATGCTAATTGCCAGCTTGTGCGACTCTCCGGTCACCCTGTTCAACAGCACCTTGACAACCACAAAGATGGGAGAATTTGGAGCAAGAATCGCCTTCTTACCTGTGAAAATCCAGTCGTCTTATCGAACATCAACTGGAGTAGGTTGGATTGTAGTTGGGGAACAAGAGAATGTATTGGCTCTTGCTCGTAGAACATGGCAATAGAGGGGCTACAAAATGCGTGAACAAAGTGCATCAACCTACGGAAGTGGGTCGATTCGATAGAGTGTCGGTTTGACAACAATGACAGCAGGGCTTTGTGAGACCTCGGACATCGGTTTCAATGTGACTCGTGCCACTTCCAACGGCTGTAAGTGGATGGGACCAGCGGATAGATGGAATAGAGAGGTGGACGTGCTAGACTCTCGGATGACATCCCAAGGTTCTAGCTGAACCAAAATCGGAGTGTTGACATTCCCAAATTGAGCGGTTATCGAAATGGTTTGTGGTTGCTTGACCTGACGCCTGATCTCCCACAAAAGACGCGTCATATTAACGCGAAGATGGAGGATGTGGTCGCGAGGACGAGGGAGGGAATTGAAGAGGTAGAGTGTTTTGACATCCTCCAGACTATCAAAAGTGAGAGCGAAGAGCTCTGGTGTGGAACTAGCACCCAAACTCGGATTGGCGGAGCGAAGAACTGGGGAGGTGCCAGAGGAGATCTCGAGTTCAAGGGCCGAGCACACTTCGGGCGACTCGTAGCCGAGGAGGAAAGCTGTACAGGTCGCGGAAACGTTCTGGGCACAGCGGATAGCTTCGTCCAGTCTGTGACGAAGTTGGAAAAGTCCCAAGACTTAAAAGTGAAAATCTAATCGGGTAAATGGATATGAAAGAGTTGGATTGGTGAAGGGAGCTGCAAAAGTTGAACTGGGCGGAGGGGTGAGAGAGCAAACTCACTTGCTGTGGAAGTCTGTCATGACGTGGGACTTGGAAGTGCCTGCGATGGCGTCGTGATGCTGAAAGAGGGCAAGATTTCGCCTAGCCACAGTGAGTTGAGCATACAGACCGGAGAGCAGTGTTGCGATTTTGTCTGCCGCGGGTGACCAATGGCTTGCGATGGAGAAGAGAATGTCGGCATTTCTGTGAAGGAAATAGGCAATGATGATTAAGTAATACCGGAATTGGTCGCCAGAACAGCACCACAGAGTTCCAAGCCCTACCCTACAAATAATTCCGAACTTGTTGGTCTAACGACGCCTTCGTGGATAGCTCACATGCTACATATGGCCGCACTCAACGAGGTTTTAAGGCGTGTAAAGAGATCGATCTGCGACTTTAGGAAGTTGGATGTGGGTGGACAAACGCCAGAAAAAACTTACCCTCAATTTTAGCATCAAGATCAACAATGCATCATTCAAACCCATCCATAAAACAGTGATGATTGGAAGCACAGAACCACAGAGCTACGGATTATCATTCCAACGAACCGCTTCAATTGTGCTAGGAACTTCAGAATGGATGAAATTGGATTATGGATTTTAAGAGCCCGTTTCTTTTCTAAAACCTGTCAAGCACCTTCAATTTTGTTTGTTTAAAAAGGATCGGAGGTCAAAGTGGGCATCGAAGATACACGAAAGCTGACAAGAGGTTAAGAACAACTAGGTGATCAGAGCGTCCATAAAATTTGACGAAAATGCAAGATAGGGCTTGCAACTAGGTCGCAAATATTCATGAAAATTCAGCATAAAAGAAGACCCTAAGTAAAAAGGACAACTAGGTAATAGAACTTTGACCCTTACATTAGAAGAAAAAATGATGCATGAATGAGTACCAAGGCAAATGCAACAACGGGTGAAAAGATGTATGCATGGATGGATCGATAGAGGATGAATGGATGGATGGATGGATAGATAAATGGATAGGTGGATGGATAGACGGATGGACATAGGATGGATGCATGGATGGATGGATGGATGGATGGATGGATGGATGGATGGATGGATGGATGGATGGATGGATGGATGGATGGATGGATGGATGGATGGATGAAGGTGGATAGATAGAGCATAAATGAATGGATGGATGGCTAAATTGATGAACAAACGACGTAGCTTACAACCATGCTTCCAAGAAAACTCAAAGCATATTAAAGTGCGTCAGACACGAGATTGAGACCTACCTCACTTCGGCCTCCACAAAACGTGACATGGACTTGAAGGCGGCATGACTGGTGTAGTATCCGCTCCAGAAGTCATCGTCCAGATCCGCGTAGGTGTAGAAGTCACCAGTGAAAGTAGGAAAGTCTTTCAATTTATTTCGTGAATGTAGCAGACCAAAGTACTCCGAAAGTGTTCCAAACCGGATCTATGCATAGAAATGGCAAGGTCTCGTGTTATCAACACTGCACCGCAAGCGGAATGACAACGCCCGATGGCATGTCCAAACAGGAGTCATTGGATCTGTAGTGAGTGATACTGGAGTTTGATGTCCCATTACTATTTGAAAAAAACTTCTTCATGTTAAAAAATAGTTCTCCCCGCCGTCAAGAGGCACATGCCATTTTACCAGTACACTGTAATCCTTCACGATGAAAAAAAAGGGGTAGACCGCTTGATCGTGGTAAACCTATGCTAGAGTGATTCATCACCACTAACGAATGGCGACGTTTGGACTACCTCTGGAGGAAACATTTTGCAACCATCCTGAGTAGCAAGTACCACCAAAAGGTGCTGGAGACTAGGCCCTAGGCTTGTTCAAACGGCATACCTTGACGCTAGTGTTCAAAGTAGCAGAATAATGGTACGAAACACAAATAAGTGGTATTTCGTCGGCCGACGTATGCATTTGTACTTGATAAATGCGGGTATTTAGGCTGTTGCCGGCCCCCATAAGTTGGAACAATTAATTGCAGCCAGCTTCACCTACACCAAAGGAGGACATGACAGACGAAAGCATATAAGCCGCTCACAACATTAAAGCCGCTCATATGTAATGGTCTGGACAGGAGGCGCTTCCTGTTAGTGAACATGGGCCTCTGCTACTAGCATACGATCGAGCTCACACACCCACGTCAGTAATTCAAAGGGAAAATCTTCACATTTTGCTTATTCGAAGCCATGAAAGTTAAGAAGAGTCAAGCAAGGCCATCAAGCCACCGAGAACCTCTTGAGTAAAAACAAATCACATGTTTTCCTAGTACCCTCAAATTCGTGCATAAAAATATAGACGCAGGGTTGAAAAAAATCACCGCACAAGGTTCGACAAAGTGGTGAAGCCTATGTGGGGCACCACTGCCTCGATTGCAATCAGAACCGCATACACGGGTAACCACACGCCCGTGTGGAAAGATGATCCACTAGGAGCTAAACTGAACAAGCTTAAAGTGTAGAGGAGATGGATTTAGAGGCCCACTCACATGCATGTTGTACGCCGCATTGTTGTTGATATAATCCATGAGCTTTTGATAGTTCGAGATCTGGAGATCCCACTCATTCGAAGTCAAGAATCGGAAATCGTCTCCTAGAGGCACCAACAGAACATCGCCGTTTTTGAATAGCTTTGCCTTCTTACGATACTGGTCCACCAGTAATTCGGCTCTTGGAAAAAGAGAACGGGGATTACGAACTACATGATGGACATTACTTGAAGCGCCTCTGATTGGCTAAACAAGACTACACATCGGATATAGACAAAAGGGATTTGCCAAAATGGGGTTTCTTTCCTGATACACTACTCCGCATACAGCCTGTCCGGCCCGAGGGTGAACAGTCGACAATGCCCATGAACACACTTGACCCTCTAATTCTTCAAACTTACACTCCTTGAGCTACTACGTTTGGAGGACAAAATACGATCACCAGGCGCCGATATTGCCCATGGTTCGATAGAGCAATTCCCCTACTTTGAGTATCTCCAGGTCAAATTACTCAGCAACAAGGCTTATTTCAACTCACCGAGCCTGCACATTCGATGGTGTGATCAGCGTTGGCTGAACGCCCCACGGACATCTCAAAGCAATCCGCTTAAAATCAAACTGACAGCAGATACTGGGGTCGGGTCCACAGGTGTGTGGAATATCGTAGGCGTAGAAGGGCAAAAGATGTGTAAAGACTTCCGTTTCTCCAGATGAATCTGTCAGAGGGATGGAATGAATTTTAAACCACCTTCCTACCCCAGGGCTGGCGCCAAACAAACTCGAGTTTTTGCGTTTTGGCTAAGGCCTTTTTGATCTCATAATGAACACGATTAATGAGAGCATGTTTTATGCCCGCTTTGCGTAGGATATAAGGTGCCGTTGCACTGTGACCAAACACGTCTATCACCCAGCTCACGTTTGGTACAACGCCTGAAAACAAGGGTAGAGCATTATGTAGCCTCAATCAGAGATCATAGTGCCCTCTTATGGTAATAATCACTTGCCGATGTTGTCAAGCAGCCAGTGTTGACCTTCGATGAGTTGGGATATGGCTGCACCATAGTGAGTTAGGGCCTCATCATGCACGACCCAACCACCGGTGGCGATTTCCCATTGGCCATCGCGGACAAGCCTGGATGGTGAAAAAGGAACAGACGGTCGCAATCACCTTCCCCTTAATGCTTGCATTTAATTTTTTTTTGTAAAGGTGAAAGAACACAAACTTGATGAAGAGGGTTCGAACTGAGGTAGAAAGGTACTTCCACCACTTGTTTAAATAAGCGACCTCGGCGTAGATAAAACGAGCAAATGAATTCTTGCTCAGAAAATCGACAGTAGCGTCCAGGCCCTGGCGCGTATTTTTCGCAAAGTACTCATCCAGCGTCATTATCCAACCTTGGAGGCAAAGATGAAAACATATTTGAAACATTAGAAGCTTATAGATGTACACGTTATTTTGCAGACAGCCTTTGGTCAGTATGTCATCGACTGTACTGATGACCCAATTCAAACGGATGGGAAAGCGATGGTTGAATATTAAAAGACTTTATGGAAGATATCTGCCGCAAACGACCGAATCAGGGGAAACATGCAAAAAGGACTGCCAAAGAGCATCATCCTTTGTTGGCCATGGCAATTTTGAGTTCAGAAAGATTCCTCTAGGTCAAAGTTGAACGAATTCAAGATGTTTATTAAAAAACTACACAAAAGTTAAAATTAACTTTGGTAGACAGCTGAGAAGGCTTAAATTAGGCTCAGTAAAAGGGAAGAAAACCAGGCCCTAGCTCTGCAGCGTTACCTAGCATTGGTCACTTCAATTGTCTAACCTTATTTGTTGTTGGTAAAATCTATTTAAAAGTGGTCCACAAAGGGGACTCGCGTCCACCGAGAACTAACAACGAATTAACAAACCGTCTCAGTGTGATAAAATATCAACGTTTGCTACGCAATCCTGCTCTCTGCTCATTATAAATCACCTGAAGAGATCCGCAGTTGCCAACGTAGAAAGATTGGCACAAGGGCACAGAGGTCAGCGCTAGAAACTAGATTGCTACACAGCAGGCAGATCGACTATCCGGCTCTCACTACATAAACGACAGCTACAACCGCTAAATCGCCCCGTTGCTTACAGTAGCCACTAATCCAAACTCCACCCCTAGATGATTGCTCACTTAATTCCAGATTTATCAATGCATTCGAATTTTTCTTGATACTATAACGTCATTAAAGGAAGTCAAACTGTGAAGATTAGAATGAGTTTTCTCGCTTTCAAGACATTTGCTGTAAATCATTTCATCGTGCTCTAAGCTAAAGCCTCTAAAGTGACACCATACCCATTTTATAGTTACAACCACTCACTAAAGCAAAAGGTTCCTACTAAAACCCGCCTAGACCACCGAATCCAATGATCAGCTAAACAATTAATGAAGTGGTAAAAAATTCCGAACACATGTCCATTGAAGGGTAATACAAACATTCAAAAGTGCAACCAAAGGATAGGTGATTGTGAAACAAAAAGTCCAAGCGAGAAAAGCGAAAAATTCTTTTCCTAAAATCTACCTGTGTCTTGATGAGAATGGGGGAGAATGAAGACCTCAAGCTTCTGCTTGTCCCAATCCGATGGAGAATAAGTTATGTTAAAACCCTGTTTCCAAACGCCACCATCTTCGTTTTTAAAGGGAACACTATCATAAAGGGAACCAGTCTAAAATTCGTTGACAAAATACGTAAAAACTCATTTTCACCCGAAAAAATGCCAATTAAACCCGCAGGGTAACGTACCTCTATGTCAGCACGCACAGCACGAACTTGAGGATCACATTTCGACTCCAATTGTTTTCTGAAACGCACCAATAAATTAAGTTGCACAGCAAAATAAGAGGCCTCATATTTACAACATTGCTTAACACTGCGCATAGCTTAGGTCTCTGAGTAGAGAGCTGCGCAAAGCAAAGCATATTTTAACACTTACAATGATGCATCGAAACCTCCACGCCATCTTAACTTTTCAGCAAAGTCATTGTTGAATTGTTGAACCTTCTCTTGCAGGATTTTCATGTCTATAGCGCCCTGTGTTGCATAAAAGTAGGTGATGAGAGTAAAGGCAAAGAAAACGCCACAGACAACAACGAACCCCCTCAACGGTCCGCGAATTAACATAGTGTGGATAGAACAGCAGCAACTATGGTAAGCAATGACACAGCAGCTTCCGTTACATAAAGCAACCAATAGCCTTGGCACAGTTTTTTGAAGCGCCCACCCTGGGCCTGTTGATATAATGTGAGATGCGTTCATTTTATATTAATTCGGTTAGTAGCACCAACTAAAAAGTAACCAACTTTTATTTTTAAAGACATCAAGTAAAAGGGTTCGAATTTACACGCTGTTTATTTTGGTTGATTTGCAGCTATGCAATGATTTACAATAAAATCTATAACTTCGTAAACCATCGCTCACCTGATGATGCATTCAACTAACATTCATAAGTCATTACAAATAGACAAGCGAAGCATTTTCACTTCGTTAAACTAGTTAAGTAAATAAAGCGTTGCGTATATTAGAGCTTGAAGACAAGTTGCTTTTTAATAAATGACAGAGTTACAATGGGACCCATCTTATTGTGATATGTAGTTAATGTTGTATTTTTGTGTAACCGGGGATAGCCTTACTTTACCTTAGGTTAGAGAAGGAATATAATTTAACTGGATTCCTATCAGATTAGGGTAGAACAATGTTTCAATTGTAGCGTCACGAGACTTCTCCTAAGATTAAAGAAAACGTAGCAATTGGGCAGAACACACGTATTTAGAAAACATAGATAACGGGCAGCTGGCACGGCCCGGAATCCAGCCCAACCAGTTAGGGAAAAATTGGCAATCAGGTAAACGAAACCGAAGCCAGCAATCAGAACAGGCAAGGTATCATAGTATTACTTTGTTTGTTTTGGTCACTAAGTTGGCCATATTGCCCTGGCCAGGTGAACTGCCTCCCGGACCATTCCAGCAGCCTTATTCCCTATGTCTACTGAACATATTTTCCGCACAGGTACTATGTCTTCCCTTGCATTCAAAAAAGTCTTGGGATGCTACAAATGCCAAATGCGAAAGTCCCTTTTAAAGGAGGGTAAATAATCAAGAGGAACAATTTGATACAGTCCTTTGTTTCTAATGCATTATGGGCACGCTTACTCTGCTCTCGTTTGAATACCTTTTGTATATTTATGATATATAAGGCTAAAATAGACACACAGCTATTAGCTTTAGGATGAGGACCATCATAACTGCCTAATTGACTTTCCAAATTGGCTCTTTTAGATGGTTCGTTCAATTGCTAAAGCCATTCCGTTTGAGTTGTCCATAATCTACACACACTCAGCCGATTATTTGATTTAGTTTTTCTTGTATCTGCAACTGGACTAAGCAGCGGAGTATTCTCTGTACCGTTACTCCGAACTGGCTCATTTATTTGATCGCTCAGTATACCATAATGACACCCGTTTTGAGACTTCCTTCGTCTTAAGGCTAATTTAAGCCACCCCTACTTTTTTTTAAAATTATTATCCAAATTTTCAGGAATGAGATTCTGTGTATCGCTGTTTTATTCTCTGCCATTTGTAAAGGTTTTTATAAACCTACGAATAACTCAACTTTAATTGAAAGATAATTGCCTAGCGCCTTCACTTGGACATTTTTTTATTCTTAAGTGAACCTTATATATTCTTGGGAGAGGTGTGTTGTTTATTTTGTCAATGTAACTAGTTCTCACAGTTACCTCTTGTTTCTATGCGCGATGTACAAAACAGACAGCACATTAACTACTACATACCAAGCTGCATTCAAAAATTCTAGATCATGTCTAGGGTAACCGGATTTCCTAACTGACAAGTTAAGATGTGTAAAATTCTACCCTGCTATCCAGTGTGAATGCAATCCGCCCACTAATTCACCAGTTAGGAAATACCTTCGGGACCACCGATGCAGTGCAATAAGGAAAAATCCGGTTTATCTTAAATGTGCAAACTACCATCCTTCTGCATGGTGCCCAAATTCACAAGTTTTGCTTGGTAACATGGACGGAATGAAGGACCGGTACCTTGATCGCGCACACTTTGGAACAAACAATCCTGACAATAAACGACGCAATGAACTCAAACAATTTGGAAACGTGAGCTCAAATTTACTAGATAAATTTGAATCTATCTTAGTGCATAGAAGAAAGTCGCACACCCTACAAGGACATAATTGGAACCCTCTTCCCACACGAGTGCTGTTGCATCTCCGTTTCACCAGCACGGAGGATTCAACGGAAATATTGTTTTTAATTACCTTTACATTTTATTTATTTTACACAAATTGACATCAATTTGTGTACTGAAAAATGTATTATTGTTATTTTTAATAACATTTAGACCGCACTCAGGCAGTGGGATGTTAACAAATTGGAATGGTGTCGAGCGTTAGAAAGGCACAGTAAAAGTCATAATTAGAAGGAAGATGGCGTTTCAATTGATCCGGCTTGCTATCAATTTTCACTCCACCGTAACCGATTTAGCTAGATTTCTTGGACAATCAACCTGAAATGCAAGAATGTGTTTGGTTATTGACTACAACAAGTTGCTTTTTTAGAGATCTTTATAGCAAAAACTTCTACTAACATCAAGTCCCTTCATTCGGGCAACATGGAATGAGAGCAGCTGTAACGGAATGATAGCTAGAATGCTCTGCAAACAATCGACAGTATGAGGTATCTCTAACAGCGCCTTTGACAGTTCCTTCAACTGTGGGTCGGTATCTTCATTTGTGATCAGAACGGGATTTCCATGACGCGAATGTACTTCGTGGAGGGCATTGAGGACTTTCTATAATGATTTGACACAAGAAAAGTCCGTTTAGCACATTTCACCATGCTGAGGCAGCTCTGGTGATCGGAGGACTTGCCTCATAGAGACGATCCTTAGTGACAATCATGATGATCCGCATCTCGGCGTCAATCATTGCCAAGGGGCCGTGCTTCAACTCACCCGACACTATGCCTTCCGCATGGATGTAAGTCAATTCTTTGAGTTTCTGTAGACAAAAGAGGGAGATTAACCTGGACAGAAGTTAATGCAAAGTATATGTGTGATGGAGAGGTACGAGACGGAAGCACGAATTCGGAACAAGTGGGTAGATGGTGGGTGAGCAGATAATCGTACCAGAGCTCCTTCCAAGCACGTCGCATAGTGGTATCCACGACCCAGTACGAGGATGCTTCGTGCATTAACCATATCTTCGGCTATCTTTACAATCGCGTCGTCTTTGCGCAGGATGGCGTCAACTTGTTCTGCAAGGAGGCCATCATACTAGTTTATTAAGTGCCAGGGAATCGGCCGAAAAATGGGAAAAAATGCCAACCAACCTGGCAACCGACTAAGTGCTTCGATAATCTCCTTTCTCCGCTCCAGCAGCGAGAGTCTATCGGCTGACAGAACCAAAGCGAACATTACCATGGCAATGATCTGACTGGTGTAGGCCTAAATCCGATCAAAGGCAAAAGGCGTGAACAACTTGTAGCAATCATATCTTGGCAGAAGATTGGAATTCGAATCTGTTAGCCTCGAATATGGGGGGAAAGGAGTGATTGGTGAGCTATAGAATGACTCGTCTAACAAAACTTCAGCTATTTTTTATCTTTAGATACCACCAGACACGTACCTTTGTGCTAGCCACACCGATCTCCGGTCCCGCATTCATGTGGATACCACAATCCGTCTCTCGTGACAGTGTCGACCCTGCCGTATTGGTGATGCCCAGAGTCATGGCGCCCCGTTTAAGGCAGTACCTCAATGCCAGCAGAGTATCCGCCGTCTCCCCAGACTGACTAATAAATATGCAGACATCGTCGCGGAAGACGGGTGTACGACGATCAAGAAAGTCACTGGCCAATTCCACCATTACGGGCAGTTCGGTCAACTCCTCGATTAACTCACGCACGGCGATGGCTGCGTTGTAGCTCGTTCCACATCCGATGAACATTAAACGTCGACTACGCTTAATGTCCACGAGATTGTTCTTAATGCCACCCAGGACGACAGTCATATCGTTAAAGTTCACTCTTCCACGCATCGTGTTGAGGATGGACTCGGGCTGCTCGAATATCTCCTTTTGCATAAAGTAGTCGTAGCTACCTGTGTAGGCATAGCAGACAAAATGTTTTTACTCATATACATTAAGTAGACATTATTTTGCCGTAGGATTATCTTTCCGTGGCCTGCTTTGCCAGGTAAATCTACCCTTGGATGGAAAGGCCATTCCTTACTGTCTTCCTGCATCGCGATGTTTTTGAGGCCCTGCTCATCTTTTGGGAATCAGGTTCGAAGCAACTGAGACGCTTCGCTGTCCTCTTGAACTAATGATACAGCCACTTGCCGATTCTTACCACTTAATCGTAGTGGATAACTAGAGCGAAGCATTTGTGAGACCGTCGGGCAAACTATTTAAACATACGGTATCACGCCCAGATATCATAATAGGAAAGGGTTCGCTGTGCATCAAATATTTGAAACGGCTTTGGACAACCGCTGCCCTCGAAAGGACGGAATCAGGTTCCAGTAGACCCCAACATATCCCAAGGAAATCGTAGTCAGGTGACATAATGCCACAAATGAGCGGTAAGTACCGTTGTGTTAGAGTACCAAGTGGGGGGACGCATAGACCCAACACCAGGGGTTACTGGGACGCAGAAACTCCTCACTACCCATCGTGTTGCCACTGATATGGGTTAAGTGGACATTATTTAACCGCATTACCCTTCATAATTTGCTTGATTTCGAGGCGCAAGGTGACAACATCACGGACGGAGGGTTCGTTCGCCGTTTTAGTGATTCGGTGGATAGAGAGCGTTCCATTCCGCACTGCAGCGATATCATTGTCCTCCAGGTAAATCACCCGATCTGTGTGTTCCACGATGGCACTATCAAGGTCAAGTTAACATACCTCTGTGAGCTGTGTCACCTACTAGGTAGCACAAGACCAAACATTGACGATATATTACTCCCTAGCACCGCTTAGAGGACAGAGCGAACCCTTAAACTTACCTCGGATCGGATGAGATGAAAAATTCAATATCCTTCATTTTCGATTGGGCTGAGAGATGGTAATCAGGATTCTGTTGGGGCGTTGTGGGCCGATGGCTGACAAAATATGAGTCTTCTTCATCGCCGCCGGCCAAATCAGAAAGGTATTTCGAGCCCCATCGATCTAAGTAGTAAAGAATAAGGAGCAAAAAATTAGCGCTCAAGCATTTGCAGTAGCAGTAATCCGGCTTAGAAAATCTCGCACATTTTACAATTAAGAGACACACCTGTGTAGTTGTTGCTAGACTTGTGCACATATTTTGCCTTTTTTATGGATCAAGAATAAAAAACAAGGATGTTGGACTTCTCATCAAGCTATTTTCGGTGGTTTGTGGTACTCAAGCAGTAGAAAGACGGTATGAGGGAGGAGGAAGCACCTTTCGTGGGATAAGAAACGGGAATTTGGTCCATTGTCAACTTGTGTTTGCTCTTGATACCGAGTAGAAGTGGGCTACCACGCCTAGAAGCAGAAATAAAAACACTCTACTTACAACCCACAAGTAGGCGTTATCATTGCTAGCATCTAGCAAATGACAACCATCTTTGAGTAGTTGGCGCAAAGCTATAGAGACACACCGTGTTGCGACAATCTCGCCGGGAAAATAACGACTTTTGCAGGCCAAAGCGAAGGAGCCATCCTAGAATGAAATTACAAGATAAAAATGCAATGAAGGAAAACGAGCTCCTTTTTCTTCACCTAATTATCAAATTCATGTGAACAAAAGTGGTTAGAGAAAACTAGGGGAGGAACCCGCATGGTATCACATAAATCATAACCACAGTTCCATAAAATGCAAAAAGAGGAAATGACGGATTCGTAGACAATAAATTAAATAACTTGGCATCGAAATCTGAGAGGTGGTTACAGAGGAGACACGTGTCGTGACCATCACGGTAAAAGAAACTGAGCAGTTGATTACTCAAGCGTCAACCACTCAGATTGTTCTTCATTTGTTCACTAGACTTATGCGCTAAGCCATAAAATACTATTCAAGTTGTATAGGCTTTAAAAGTGGGAACAACAAATGGAAAGTAATCGAGTCTGAGTGTTCATGTGTGTGTGTGTGTGTGTGTGTGTGCATATGTGTGTGTGTGTGTGTGTGTGTGTGTGTGTGTACGCACGTAACATGAATCCCGACAGCATGCTGGTCAGGTTTCACGATCCAGTTTTACATTTGTCATCTTTAGATGGAAGAAAACTCCAAAAGTGGCAAGTACCTTGCACCAGTGAATACTCTAAGCCAAAGGTGGGATTTTCGTAGAGCAAGGTCACAAAAGCCTCCTCGCTTGCGCATATCTTCACCACCATGCAAGTAACTGTGGACCTATCTGCCTATCAAACGGGCTACCCTTTCAGCATGAAGTGTAATTTATTACGTAGGATTGAAAGTGGAGGCAATGGCATAGGTGAGGGGACACTGGCTTATCACATGCTGGGGGATTGGACCTGGGGGCACAATCGCATTCATCGGTGAGTCTGCCTATTCAAACAGTGAAACGCCTCACCTATGGTCGGCTATGATTGAATTTTCTGACACAAATCACCGGCATGGCATGCTTCAAACGCTTAAATAGTGGCAGCCACAACAGACTAAAAATCACCGGAGTCCAACACTTAAAGATGTAGTGGAAAAGACGGAAGCGAATGTCAGATTTACTTATTTTTCTTCTAATACAGATTAAAGACTGGTAGAAAAGCCAATCTTGAAGTTTTTTCCCGCCCACCATCACACGATGAGATGATCACAAAAATGGTTGCGTAATTGACTTGATCGCATGTTTTTAGGGATAAACAAGAGACAGATAAAAAAAAAGGAGCTCCTTTGCAACAACACTATTTGCGAAATAATCCTTGTGACTAGTCCTTTCAAACCTATCAGCTATGTGACTGGTGGTCAATTTTCAAGGTCAAGGTTGCCAGCTAGGTGAGATGCCCCGTCTAGATCAAACTAATGACCTAAAGTGTTTATTCTACCTCGTTCAGTCTCCTCTAAGGATGATAATCAGAATGCATGCGAAGAAAAGACGAAGACCAGTCCAAGTTGACAGCACCTGAACCAGTGTAAACATGTTCTCGTATCTCTTATCTCTTAGTAGACAATACTAGGACCTTTCCAGTCCCCCTCCCCCTCTGCCTTATCCGCATTCCCGACGTCTACACCTCATGCTCAGCTGGTTGCTTTGACAGGGAGAAACCCTGGGTGGATGGGTGAACTCAGGAAGGCTCACCTGACTTAGCTAATTAGCAGGGTTCAAACAAACGATGGGGTGGATGGACTTGACAACCCCGCACTGTCCGACCTGACGAGGGCCATGGAGTCTTTGTTTCGCCCCCGTCTCCAAGACGGTATAGGATGATGTGAGTAATATCAAGCACCCTAGAGTAACGCAACCTAATAGACTTTTTCTGGAACACACATTATTTTATGCTTATTTATGGGAAAAAGGCATTTAACGCCTCATATGACATTGGCCAGCACATACTACTGTGGCCGGAAATAAGTAGGATGGGTTCAAAACGCGATTAAATGGTACCTACGCGGCGAATATTTCCTTATTTATCAGAAACCGCAACCCATAATTGAGAGAATCGCACGCTATTAGATTAATAAGTTGTTTCACTGACTGCCAACTGTAGGGTATTTCAACACTAGAAAATCTCGAAAAACCTGTGCCATTTCTGACAGGTCTGACAGTAATACCCAACATAGGAGCCAATCAAGTGAGCCGCCTAATCAGACGTCATGCCTACTGACATTAATGAAATCGTAGGTGGAGGCGAAAACGAAGGCAACCCACGCTCACTTCATAGAAAAATTGCCACAATACAAACATAATCGCTTTAATGTATTTGCCGCTTGGCTTCAAGGTGGAGTCATATGCACCACCATATACGCATTGAGTGTAAAAAGGGGTGGCATAAATCAGCGCAACCCATCCACCCTTGATAGAAGTGGTTTATGGGTGTCGGTTTTAGCCTTTGTACTACACAAAAGTTGTATTGTCTCAATGTACCCACCAACCTGCTTCTATTTTATTAAAAGAAAGAGTTTTCCGTGCAGGCGGATAAGTTGTATGGAGTGTTACACCACGTTGCTCCCTCTAGGCGCGTGCAAAATTCTTGGCGGCAATATGACAACCCCTTGTTTATGCGACGTTGAATAGGAAACATTAGCCTCGGTGACGATAAACAATGTAACACACGGATCACAAAGGAGAATGTATGGCATGTTTACAGTAAAGTCTCTCTGTCATCTTAATTAAAGAAAAAAGAAACGGGGAAAAAACAATCCGTCATGATGGACGTGAAGCGTCCACAAAAAAATCTATCTTAGAAAATCGGTCTATTTTTGCCATAGAATTCACGGATTTAGTCGGGGGTAGTGAAATGCAGACCGAAACGTCAAAAGCTAGGACTCTATAGGGTCAAGTAAACAATACATATGCTATGAGTGGATGCCAACACTTGTAACTGCTTAAAAGATTATAAGTATGAAAGCCAATGAATGCGGCTAACCAATTCTCGGACGGTTAGTTCGACGAGCTGTTCAAAGGTGAGATCCGGATTGAGCTCATAGAGATGCAGCATCAGTTTTGGAATGACCTCTGTGTCGGTTTCCGTCTCAAAAACGACGCCTTTACGCTCCTAACAAAAGGTAAACGAAAAATATTTTAGCGATTTGGGTCGCATCAAATGAACAAAATCCGAAAGTTTTGTACCAAAAGTGATCGCAGGGCTTTAAAATTAGTGATGATGCCATTGTGGACAACGGTAAAGTTGTTAGAGGAGTCTGATGATTGGGGATGGGCATTTAGTACATTGGGCTTGCCATGAGTGGCCCAGCGGGTGTGAGCAATACCCACATGGGTTTCAAAAACCGGATTGTCATCTTTCTCGCCAAGAATCGCTACAATACAGGAAAGGCAAATAAATTAGAAAAAAGATGCCACACATACCAGTAACAGCCTTGTGTAGTTCCTCAACTTTGCCAGGCTTTCGAATAACAAGAACATTTGCAGAATCAACGTTCTCCTTATCCGATTCATTGCCAGAATCCGTAGGACACTCATCAATGGCAATTCCGGCTGAGTCATAACCACGGTATTCAAGGCGTCGAAGGCCATTTATAAGGACATCGGAAATCTGTTTTCTCGATACCGGAGTGTTGTAATTCAGATATGCAAAAATTCCTAAAAAGGTTTTGAAATAGATAGTTGAGCAACCCTATACTACCACTCTAACTCCTATAACTGCCACTAAAATACGTAGCCTAGTGCTTAGCAAGTTATGCAATAAAAGAATAACGCTGTTAATCGCTGATCCACAATTCACTGATAATGTAGAGCACGCAAATAAGCAACACATAGTACAGCCTTATTAATCAGAATTCCTTGCAGTATTAGGAGCACAAAAGTGCAATAAATCGTGCTTTAATGATAATTAAGGTTCTTGTCTGGCAGAAAAGCTAACAATGGAAGTCAACCCACCACACATTGGATGAATAGAGAAGATACACGCGTATTAGGCGTGGCCTAGACAGTACAATGAATTAAACCATTAAAATAAAGGTAGTGTGACGTCAAACAAAAAAATATTAAGTTAAAAGTTTATAATGCACTAATTTGCGTTCATTTATTTGCCTAAAAATGCAAAAAAGCTTGCTACTTAGTTCAGGTAATAATTGTGGATTCATTGACAATTTAAATGAAATTAAATACACGATAAAAGGTAAGGCAATAATTTTTTAGCTCTGCGCTTCTTAAAATCAAAAGTTGTGCAAAGTATTGCTTTTTGAGACTGATCAGCAGCAATTTTTTCGCAGTTGCACGCAATTAAAGGAATTTATTATACTTTCGAAATAACTGAAGTTTTAACGAAGCACATTGTAATGCTTTGTTTGTTCGACCTGCTGGTTTCGGTCACTTGGGTGGCCATATTGTGCCAGCCGGTTGGCCGGCATTTGGGCCGTGTCAACAGCACCCAAGCCCTCTGTTTCCAGAATACATATATTCTACCCCCAGTACTATGCCTTCTTTTATCTTAAGGGAAGTCTCGGTGTAGCGTCTTGAGACTCCCTTTAAGGTAAAAGAAGGCGTAGTGATAAGGCAGAAAATATGTTCTAAAAACAGAGGGCTTAGGTGCTGTTGGCACGGCCCAAATGCCGGCCAACCGGCTCAGTGCAATATGGCCACCCAAGTGGCGGAAACCCGCAGTTCGAACAAACAAAGTATTACACTCGGGACGCTACACACATAGATTTTGTTGTTGCCGTTGATCAAACAGAAAATGTACTGCACCACGCATTATTTCTTCTGGTTGTAACTCAAAGTAATTTACTTAAGTGAATAATAGCAACGATAAAGTTTTCTTACAATAATCGTTAACTTGGCCATTTAATATTGACAGGAGCATCACAGTGCATAAAAGTTGCTACTTCAGTAGTCGCAGCTGTACTAGGCGCAAGAAGATTTGGGTCAATTCAATAGCTAAATATCTCTGCTGTGCACTGCATGTCGTAACGGTCTAATACCTCATTTAAGTCTGCGTTTGGATGCACGAACAAAAAACTTGCATCCAATCATACTTAAGGCCAGCGCCATAGAATTTCGATCAAACCAGCACCCAATTATCACTTGTCCTCGCTAATAAAACACTTTTGATATGTTTGTTTATCTTTTTACAGGACTTAAAAAAGGAATAGTACGTAAGGCGAATGCGTGTGTATAGACTTATATTTAAAAATAGGGGAGAACCAGGGTTGCTAGTGTAATACTTTGCTTGTTTGAACTGCCGGTTTCGGTCACTTGGGTGGCTATATTGTACTGAGCCGGTTGGTCGGACTTTGGGCCGTGCCAACAGCCCCCAAGCCCTCTGTTTCCATAATACATATATTCTACCCCCAGTACTTTGCCTTCTTTTACCTTAAAGGGAGTCTCGGCACGCTACACAAGAGCTGTTTGAGCAGTTGAGAGCAAAATTCACGAGGATTGCTAAACCATTATCACTGCCAGGAAGAGCTCCTACCGAAATGCCTTAAATGCTGACAAAGCTAACACAGACCAAATCTGCAACCATCAGACCTGCTTGCTTTTGTCATTGAGGAGACGTGTTAGACGTGTTGCAGAGCACGTCTATCAAAAGCCCCCGCTCCCGCCCCCTCCTCCACCTATTTCACTGTGTTCCAAAGTCTCAAAACCCTAACTCACATTGCCGAGCGCATCACTCTCATAGCCTACACCGCCTTATCTGCTCTATGCTCTCTTGGTCTGAACTTGCCGGATATGTCGGTAACCCAAATGCAAATTCGTAGCGTCCCGAGGCTCCCTTTAAGGTAAAAGAAGGCATAGTACTGGGGGTAGAATACATTTATTCTGGAAACAGAGGGCTTGGGGGCTGTTGGCACGGCCCAAAGTCCGACCAACCGGCTACTACAATATGGCCACCCAAGTGACCGAAACCGGCAGTTCAAACAAACAAAAGTATTACAAATTCTCTAAAGCGGTGTCGTCCACCACAACTAAATAATGCTCGTCAGTGCAACACGATTGACTTTGGTAGGGATCCGTTTAAGTATTGGGGCCTTTTATTCAGGAGGCCTGAAATGGCTAAAAACGAGGCAATGCAGCTGATGAGCCACAGCACTGCATCATCCATCGTGGACTGCTTGCTTCCCATACTCCCTTCACCGCAGTCACCGTGGGCCTGGTTCACAAAGACCACGTAACTTCTGCTCCCAAGTGACGCCATGCCTGCCTGCATGGCTCGCAAAGCCTCACCACACGGCAAGCACAGTAAAGCCTGACTCGGAGAGGCGACTTGATGGCTGGATCACATGTCACCACGGGGTGTGCAGCAATTTGTCTACTTTCACTGTGGCCATTTGGTCCTCAAGCCTCTCTTTGCCTACGTTGCCCACGAAGTCCCACCACCACAACCCCAGTCAGTGGCGTCCAGCCTGCTCCACCCATTCCATCCTTGCAAGCGCGCATGCAACCAAGCACGCACGCTGCACGTGCATTTGAAATCGGCGTCTTCGATGGTGCCATCGATCGATCGATCGATCGATGTGTCAGCCGCGTCGTCGCAACCGCCATATTTCCGTGGTTTGCGTACTATGCTGCTAGCGGAGAGAGAAGTCGTCTTCGGGACCTTCCTGTTGGCATACTGGGCCTTCGTGCTGCTCAGTTGGAGCAGCACGTTCAGTCTGCTCTTGTGGTTGTGCGTATGGGGATGCAGTGCATTCGTTGGCACGGTGTTCGACTGTAGGTGTGTCTATAGTGCTAATGAGTGTGCTGCCTTGTAGACGTGACGCAGATGGGAGGCGCGACGGGGCAGCGCCACCGGCGCTCAGTTGGAGTGGAGGCGAGAACGTCCAACCGGCGTGGAGGGAGGCCGGCGTCAGGCTCAGTGGAGCGGGACGCGACTAGCTTCGCGGTTACACCTCTTCCTGATGAGGAGGTTGCACCGACCACTGGGACCGCGTGTCTACGCACGGATCCAAGTGAGTCTCACTGTCTTCCTTTACCTCACATCCTCCTCCTCCTCCTCCTATTACTACTACTCCCCAGCTCACATAGCAGGTGCTGCATAGCAGCTCTAGCTCAAGACTGGCTCATGATTTCATGCTCAGTCAGTAGGTTCACGATGTGTTGCAGACTAGACATGGTGGTTAGTCGGGCAGTAGAACAGTGTGACACATGTTCTAGGTGATTGCTTTGCATTTCTCGGACAGCTGGCTGTAGAGTGAGCGTTGCTGTCAAATCGGGTGGCCAGATTTGAGGGCATTGTCTGCATGGGCACGGTTGCGTTTCCTCTTTTAGCTGAGCGCTGGTGGCGGGAGTGGAACGCTCGACAACCCCGTAAGTTGGCCTCACTCCAACTCTCGCCTTCTTCTCATGTCTCCTCCTCCTCCTCTTCCTCCTCCTCCTCCTCCTCCTCGTCCTCGTCCTCGACCTCCTCGTAGTCCTGCACTTCCATTGACTGTTTTAGGGCCACAGCGTCAACCCGGGATAAGGAATAGGCGCAGAAGTCCGTGGCGGCTCTTCTGCTGCCACAGCCATTAGGGACCGTTCCCCACCCCACCCCACCCCTTTTTTGTTTCCCCTCCCCACACCCCATAGCATGATTGTATCAATAAAGCAGGTCTGTTGCCACGCACTACCTTCTCTTTGCCTTCTATGTGGGTAGGATCGGGAGGAAGGTGGTGCGACAAGTACTGGAGGTTTGGTTAGCTAAGTGAGTGGCTGTGGGTGTGGGTGTGGGTGTGGGTGGTGGGATCACTTCGGCGGCGCTGGTCTAGCCAATCGTTGATCAACAATGTTGGTGCAGTGAGTTGTGAGCTGCGAAACTCGCCTCTGAATGGAGTGCAAGCACACCGAAATACGTCTCGAAACGGTTTTCTTGCTAATAATGCTTTTGCTTGCGGAATTGTGGTTTGTAATACTTTGCTCGTTCGAACTGCCTGTTTCGGTCACTTGGGTGGCCATATTGTACTGAGCCGGTTGGTCGGACTTTGGGCCGTGCCAACAGCCCCAAGCCCTCTGTTTCCAGAGTACATATATTCTACTCTCAGTACTATGCCTTCTTTTATGTTAAAGGGAGTCTCGGGATGCTACATTGGTGGCAGCGGAAAGCGGACCCGACTTTGATGGATTTTATCCTGCTCCATGCCGCTTCTGGCAAATTTTGGCAGTGTGAAAGAAGTACATGTGCTATGGATGGGAGAACTTCTGGTATCTCGTAACAGAAGGGCTGAGATCGACGTCCAGCTTCGGCATCCCCCTCGCCCTCGTGTTCGACAGGGAAGCTATTGACAACTGAAGCTACACTATCCGTGAACTCCAAGTCCATTTGTACGGCTAAGAGAGACCTGCGACGTTGTGGTCAAGCATCCTCCGTAAGCTCTTTCTCCTGTTCTCAGATGTAGAATGTGCAGGATGCCATTGGATAGCATCGTTTTATGCTTCGCACACTTGGATCGCATGCACTTTGTTCCTATGAGGCCCGACCGCCACATTTGCTTAGGCTTCTACGATGCCCTTGCGTTTTTTCTACGGCATCAATTAAGCCTGGGATCGCAATATGTGTTGTGTGTGTCTCGACCCATTTCGAAAATTTGGATTCGTACCTCCACCTTTCATTGGACCACATTGTCGTGAGAGAGGACGGCAAAGGAACGCGCACTTGCTGCACCAAGTGCTACGCGTAATTGAAGACACTACAGGAACACACTGCGTTCGAATCTCGACGACTTGGACGGTTAGCTCGTGGGTGCTTCTCGCAGCACTAATTACGTTGTGATGGCTGACACGGGAGGCTGACCGAGGGGAGCGTCGAGGACGACACTCGAAAGAAGAGAGGGGCTGTGTAATACTTTGTTTGTTCGAACTGCCGGTTTCGGTCACTTGGATGGCCATATTGTACTGAGCCGGTTGGATGGCCTTTGGGCCGTGCCAACAGCACACAAGGCTGTGTTTCCAGAAAGCATGTATTCTACCCCCAGTACTATGCCTTCTTTTACCGTAAAGGGAGCCTCGGGACGCTACAGCTAGTTTGGTTTAGAGGCTAGTCCAGTTTAAACAAGCAAAATAGCCGCATAAGTAGCCGTACCAAAAGTTGCATTCAAATGAAGAAGTTTGTACCATTGTTTGTTTGTTATTCGGCAAAGCAAGCAACAATTTCTCACAAAATTAATAGACGTTTCTAACCTAATTTAGGCCTTAAGATACTTAATATACTTATAAGAAGTTGCATTATGCGAAGTGTCGGTGTAAATAAGTGACAGGGAGCATGATGATTTCTAATTTGTCGCATCAACAGGATATTTATGAGATAATGATTTTAACTACATGCATTGATTGTAGCGTCCTGAGACTTCTCATAAGATAAAAGAAGGCACAGTACCGGGGCAGAACATATATTCTGGAAACAGAGAGCCTGGGAGCTGTTAGCACGGCCCGGACGCTGGCCAACCAGTTAGTACAATACTGCCACCCAAGTGACCGAAACCGGCAGTTCGATCAAACAAATATTACATTGATTCTTAGGTTCCAGGGTTAAAAGTTAGCTCTGGGATATCACTGCAGCTCCACAAGACATTTTAGGAAACAAAGAGTACTGATATTTTCCTAGAACATACATGTACGCATACCATAGGGAAGAGCCTGAGGCTCCAGACACGGTCATGTGCTAGACAGCTCGGTAGAGCTGCAGTGGCTTCGCCCCAAAGCAGGGACTCAATTGAGGCCAATATGTTGTTATGAAGCTATTGATTAACAATTGTAAGTTAAGGAGTCAAGTTTTGAGAAGGCAAAATTTTATAAATTCTGCACACCCTGTCGTAAATTTTATTGCCACTAAACTGCTTTTGCTCAACTACAGGGTCGTTGCCTTGTCAAGAAAATTCTACTGCTTTTGTTAGTATAAAAGTCTCTAACAAAAAATTTACTTTTAGAAGCACCAGAAAAATTCCCTCTATTTTTTAAATACGTTGCTGTTGAAACGATGGGTTTGAAATCACACGTTTTTTAATGCCGTATAATGAGTGCCTTTTTGAGCTTGGGTTTGTGCGCCTCTCTCACGAAATGTTGTAATGAGATGGGGTGGGAGAACCCGTTGCCCATTCAGGTTTCATCAATTCCAGCAGCATTGAAGGGTATCTGCGCTAGTGTTCTTTACTCTTCCTTCTTGCTTAAAGGAAATGATATTGTCGGAACATCGGAAACAGGATCTGGCAAGACGGCCGCATTTCTTCTCCCAATTATACAGGTAGAGTACTTTAAATTTGTTGAAGCTTAATTACTTGCCCTTTTTATGGTTTTAGCATTGGTTGGACTCTGGTCGACCTAAAGGCTATGCCCTTATTTTGGCCCCAACAAGAGAGCTGGCGGTACAAATAACGGAAGCAGCAAACATGATTATGAAAAATTTTATTGATGAGGATGGGAAGATAGGTAATCCTCTCAATGTTTTTCAACTGATCGGTGGTGTGAGTGCAGCGGAACAGGCCGTCGCTTTAGCTTGGTGTCGACATCATTTCGTTGTCGGTAAGTCTAATGCTCATCTGTCGTTTGCAAAGTTTGAAGCATTCTTTTAAACTGCTAACTGTTAAGAACAAAGCATCAATGTTCCTATACTTGCGTGTGGCTTGGAGTATGTGTCCGTGCCTAATCTTTTAATAAGCTGTTTTACCCTTCGATCTGCATTATTTAGCGTGGCCAGTAACTCGTGACCAGTCTATCTAAGGCCAGCCAATGGACATTGTGTGTTCATATGTGATAGTTTACCCGTGTTAATTCTGCATTTTGCGGCTTGTTAGTCTGCGATAAATGTGTAAATGTGGCAGAGTATTTTTTAGAAAGAAGCCGTGGTTTTTTGCCTTTTTGGATTCGCTCCCTTTTTTCTCGAAGCAAACTTCTTGTTTTAACTTGAATGCTTCTTGCGTGACAGATACATGCCCAGTGTGCCAAAGAAATGTCTTTCCAAGGCGCAAAACCACTTGATTTGATCACTTGCTATTTTTTAACTGTTAGCTTTAGCGACTTACTTTTTCATGCTCCCTGAAACGGTTCTTTTATAACCATATTTAAGTCGTTATTGACCAGTGCGATTCATTATGACAAGCTTGTTATATCGGTGGTGTTATTGAGTTCTACATTTTCACTACCTCGTCAATTCCTTTGTGCATTGACCTTAACTGTCTTGCTTTGCTCTTTGAGCTACACCAGGTCGTCTGGCGGAGCACATCAAACAATCGCCCGGATTTGCGCTTCATCACCTCTCCACCATTAAGCAACTAGTCCTCGACGAAGTTGATCGAATGCTTAGTTTGGAGTTTGCTGATGATCTGGATCTTCTACTGAACCTCTACGAAAGGCCGACATCTTCAAATAGACAAGGAGCTAAGGGTATGACATTCCTCGAAAAACGCGCGAAGGAGGTGGCTGAGGTGGACCCAGAAAATGCTGAAGGTAGGGGATTCTTTATTGAACTTTTTCATGGAATCACTAATTAAATCTTCTGATCGTTTGGTCATTCCTTTTAACCACATCCAATTGTAATAGCCATACTAGTCATGCCGTTTCATCATTCATTTTTCCCACTTAAGCTAACATGCTTAGTGATGCTGTGTTCAAATTGAATGGGTAACTTGCTCCTATAGAACACAGAATTTGGTTCGATCGCCTTACTCTAAGTGCAGCCATCAGTGGGAACACCTCATTGCTTTGTAAACTAACAGAGCCTGTCTTTTATGCATCTCCTGTCTGAATCGTTCCTTAATGGCCTGTGAAGGGATGGTTTAACGTTTTTCGGAAACAAAGGTGTAGTCTCACCAGGGAACACGTCAGAAAAGGTGTTGGATAGGTTGCAGCAGAAAGAACGATTTGATTCGGTGTGTTACATGTAGTTCTTTTGACAACCTTTCCTCCTATGACTACTCCTTTTTAGCAGTGCAGTAGAAAGACCTGATTGTCTTGGTTTTCAAGATGATTTATTCCTTGAAGCACCTACCATTACAAGCGATGGTTCGCAGACACCTTGGTTCGGTTAACATCCACATTGAGGAGTAGAGATTAGGGCACCTATGGTTCGCACCTTCACATCAGTAGAGGTCGCTGTTGGAGAGTAGGCAGGTAGATCTCGGATGTAATGTGGTCGTGGTCCGAATATCGACACGTGAACAATTGTGTGCGAGGTTCACTTCGTGCGCACCTGCTAGGCATGGTCCTGAAAACATTGAATGTTCTGTGCCATACCCTTAGGAGGGTGAAATGAGGTGGTGGGTGATTTTGGGTAATTTGACGGCAAAATAAAGTATCAGGTCACTCCGTCATTTGGGCGGTCAATCAATTAATCGGTTCCTTGCCGATGAAGTGCTTGCGTAAAGTGAGAGAGAGAAGTGGAGAAAGAATCGCCAGTCGTTGCAGCCCGTCTCGTGTTTGTTGACCCACGCGACGCTAATTCGTCGCCAACTGTGTGACATATTATCGGACTTTGTTCCTGATACATTTCCACCGAATGGTATCAGGGAATGGCAACTCGTAGTCCTTCATGCTTGGTGCGTTTGGGTCTGTACTTTGTGGTGCACTTCGTTTTGAACTATGGCAGTAATTTCTTGATCACCTGGTAGTTTGGGAAGCATTTCCTTTCCCTCGACTAATTGAAGGCTTCATTTCACGTGAAAGGTAGTTACCGAACTACCAAAACTTTTCCTTTTTTCTTGAACCAACGCTTTTGCGACTCTCGGCCAAAATTTTATCATGCCCTGTGTTGTACCAAAAGTAGTACTTCCGAGCTTGAAGGCACTGCATTCACCTTTGAAGTTATGACTAGCACCGCTTTGGTCACCCTTGGAGCAAGTTTATCGGGCACAAGTCCATCGTCAGTGTTGGCTGAGCTAACTTCACCCTTTTTTTTGAGCCTTCAAGAATCCGTCAATATCACCATGAAGAGGACCAAGTATCCCCATCCTCAAACCTACCTCTTCACCGCTACACTGAACAAGGATGTGAGGAGTTTGCGTCGCGTAGCGCTTCGCAAGGGTGCTGTCATTTGCACCTCCACTACCACCGATCAAATGCTCTCCAAATCTCAACCCATCATTAGTGTTGACTTACCAGCTGGTTTGAGTCACTACTGCTTGCCGGCGCGTAGAGTTGACAAACTGGCGTGTCTTGAGTGGCTACTGGAGAAGAAGGGCGATGTCCAGGCGCTCGTCTTCTGTGCTCGTTGTCATGAGACGCGCTTTTTGGCGGGATTTTTGGTGGAGCGTGGTTATCGAGCGGTGGGACTGATGGGAAGAATGAAACAAGTGGAGAGACGTCGTGTACTTGCTGAATTTGTGGAGGGAAGGGCGAATATTTTGGTCGCAACGGACGTGGCTAGTCGGTGAGTTGGTTGCATATAGTGATACTAACAGATTATCAGTAGACTACCGGATACTGATCTTTGCATCCAAACGCCAGTTTTGTCTCAATTATCAGGCTTTCATTCATTCTTTTCAAATTTCGGACTCTGATTCATCTGTTGCTTCATTTGTCAGTGGTCTGGATCTGCCCTTCGTGGCTCTGGTGATTAATTATGGCGTGCCTCTCACCGCCAAGTCCTACCGTCACCGCGTTGGTCGCACAGCTAGAGCTTTTCGCTCCGGCACTGCAGTTACTATAGTGACCCGTGATGAGGGAAAAGCCTACATCGATCTTGAATCTGCTCTCCTCCCCACGAAGTCGAAAGAACCGCGACGGTGTATTCCACGTTGGCCGCATCAACTTCCTCCGGAGAAGGGAAAACAATCTGATGGTGAAATTGGTATGGAAATGCGAAGACGCCTGGCCGAAGAAGCATGGTCACGAGCCGCAAAAGTAGCCTAAATTCTTCTTAATAATCGGTTGCTCATATGATTTCAGTAAGATGTATTTTCGGACCCATATTTTAGGCAATTCGTGAGGAAGAGGCCCGTAGGCTGGCAGAGAAGGAGAAAAAAATGGACGGTTACTCAACTGACTTTTCCTCTGAAGATGAAAATGATTTTAACGAGTTTGACGCCATTGACGAAGCAGAACTGGAGCATCAGTCTTGGGCCAGCGGAGCAGCGGGAATAGCTGCCTATGCGGAGGCGATGCGGCAACGGAAACAGCAACGTCGAAGCAAAAGGGCTAAATTGGAGGAGGAAGAGGAAGACGCGTCAGGGCTCGGAAGCGATGGTGATAGCGAGGTAGACGATGAGAAAGGAAATATGCATTTCGATCAGCCGATCAAGGAGAAGCGGGCTGCAAAGAAAAAGAAGGCAAACCAGAAGAAGAAAATGCGAACGCGCTGAGATATTGCTGTGCCTCCTCTCTGTTATGTACGTGTATATAGTTGTGAAAGCATAAGTGCCTCTGTAGTTTTACTTTCAATTTTCCTATTTTTATAATTTAACTGTTCAAATTGAGCTATGTCTTGAATGAATGTAGGTATGTGCTCTCTCAGCAGTCGTTTTGAAGCTCATCCTCTTTCGCTCCAATCTCATTTGTTTGGGATCTGGTTCCTCTCTCGTAATTGTGCCTGTAGCCTAGGTGACAGCCCTTGATTTCGGCCTCTATAAAGGTGGTAAAATGACTTCGGGCATATTCAGTTTACTCGCGGAGGGTTCTTTTGTAAGTCGCTTTCGGCTTTTCCGCGCATTCATGCTGATGAAGGCGGATCTGTGCTGCCTCTCTTTTCTGCACTAGAAAGGAGGATTTGCAATGCTTTGAGTAAAGCCCTTCAAGGGATGATTGGTTTCCATTGACTGAAGTACATTGATCCGCTTGGAATACTACTCAATTGCATGTTCGTCAAATAAGTAACATCGGCCAAACTTCTTGGCACCCCAAAAGTGGATTTGGACTAACACACGGCTTACCCTTGGCAGTGGACCAAGTGGTAGGACGTGAAAGTGTTTGTACCCCTACCCGACCATCAACCCAGCAACAAGGCATCTGCTACTCCGCACCCTCACGACATCTGCGCCCCTGCCTTCTTCAACTCCCCCTCCCCTCCCTTTTCCTCGATAATGCGGGCGAGGACGCAGATTCAGGCAGATAGATGTGGGTAGTAAGGGGGAGGCAACACCTGGTCCGGGTGGAATGGAATTTCCGAACGGCACACCTGTGCGGCATCGTCAAATCTACCTCCGCCGCCTCCTCCCCTTTCTCCTCTCTCGTCTTCACCTTACGAGCGGAATACCCATGCACACCTGTCAACAGGGTCATTAATACAAACGAATTCCTTCCTAATTGAGTTACTGGTTCCACCAAATCATCAGGACCTAGCTGTAATAACGTAATTGCGACGCATAGGTTTGCCTTAGCACCCAGTCGGAGAAGACTCGAGTAGCTAAATTGGTGGTGAAAACCGAACCAAAGGAACAGCATTCCATAGAACGACATTGAATTAAAAAGGACAGACGCCATCGAGAAGGGCTTGTATTGAGGATGGAGTGGTGCACCTCGGCTCCCCATCTAGAAGTGGTGACGCCAAGAGAGATTATGTCTCACAGCTGTATCAATCACTTGCGTGCTATTTCATCCAGATGGTCCGCCACACAGGGCACCCGAAGTGATCGTTTATTTACTTACCTCCAAAAGTGAAACAGGGAAGTTCACATTTCACCCATTAGACGACTAGTCGGACATCGGGAGTTCTGGATCCCGCATTTGTGAAATGGTAAGCAAATTTAAGCGTCTGATCATCGACTTTGGCCAATTGAGGGATTTGAAGCATTGATGTCATCCAATCAACGAGTTGATGAACATCTACATTGGCTGTCCTTACCATGCTGTGCACCATTCACCGTCATCCACACTTGAAGGCTCCGTGCTTCAGATTTGTTGAAGACATTAATCGTCCACTGAAGGTGAGGTATTTGGGTTCGCAGATCTTAGCAGATGCAAGGAGTGAAATAAGATAGACCAATTATTGTTGTCACGTTGTTTCCATGCCTAGAACTGGTCAAAAACCTTCAAACAACTTTGATCGGTGTCTTGGCGTTTAGCTCCAAGCTCTTGCAGGAATGGTTGATACTGGCAACTGGCTAATTGAGGGAGAGAAGGAGGAATGTGGAGACGCGTAAACAATTCTTATCTCTAAGCCTCAAACAATGAATTAGTTAGCAAGGCGGGAGGAGGGGGGGGAGGGGGGGAGGAGGCGTGTAGCCGCATTCACTCACCCTACCCAGAAGGGGAGAAACATTTGGACCGGTGTGGTATCGCTCGACCCCCTCCCCTCGCCTAACATCTGTTCAGCACCATCAACGAGGTGAAACAGTCTTCAAGTCAGCTGGTGTTCCTGTCGAAATAGCGGTGGTCGAGAGGGGCACTAATCGGAGACGAGAGAAATCAATGGAACCCTGGAGAGAGGCGCGTCTTAACAGCCCTCCTAGCCGTTCATTTTACCCAACAATTAAGCAGCTGTGTTGCTATGCCCTTGATGACATCCGCAATTATCCGTTCACTCACCCCACTATCACGAAGAGGGAGGGTGAGACGAAAAGGAAACACCTGGTCCGAGGGACATGGGATTACTGAAACGCACCTACACACACACACTCCTGTCTATGGCGTTACGGGTTAATTAGAGAGCTGTGGAGACAGTACCTGGAGAAGTGCTATAAGGTATGCAGAATGGAATGTGCAATTCATGCTGTCAACGTGGAGAGTCAAATCACTTGACTCATCCGAAGAATCCAGGAGGAACTGTTCCATTCACTTCCTCGGTCTGAAAACTGCATTTGGACCGTCACTAACACCGATTCTGTGGAAAAGACAATGACTGAGCGGTTGAGCGTTCCAGTACCGGACCGCGGGTACGGAAGGCTCTGCCAATTTTCGACCATCATTCATTACTCCATCCTGCTGCGTCCACACAGCCACTATCATTGGTGTCTGGTGTCTTGATTAATGGCGTCTGGGTTGAACTGATCCACAATCTACTTAATGCTTGACTATCCATCTCGATTTCTCCCCCCTCCCCCCCTCCCTCCTACGTGGACCTGACTTCCGCACACCCTTGTCAGAATGTGTGTCATGCACTGTGTGGCACCCGTTGCATTCCCTTCCTCGTCTATTTTGTGCGGCCTTCTTTGGCGTCCACGTAATGGCTGCTGGAAGGCGTTTTCAGTGTCACTTTGAAAGTGATTTTCTGGTGTCTTCATACTCAGCTAGTCTTGTCCGCCACCTACGAGGCAAGTCTCTTAGTCCTCCCACATTTGACAGATGGTATAGCTGATTCCCTGCCATTCGGCATAAAAAGCGTCGACGATTCCAACCTAGCGGATGGAGGAATGAGAAAGGAAGGCCTAGTGGTTACAAAGAGAGGTTCTGTTGTAGTTTTGACGTCGGTGGGGAGTGTACGTCGATTCTGTCGGTGTCCAAAATGATCAAGTAATTCATGTGAAAGCGGTGTCCTCGTTCTTCTGTGGTATGACAGCCAAGATCTCACAACTTCAGTTTGTTGAAAATATGCCCCCTAACGTGTACTGACTGGAAACATTCAATCGGCAATCAAAAATGTCAACTGCCACAATTCGAGGTGGCAAGTTTGAGTTAGCTGACAATGCATTGGAGAGTGGATATGTCGTTCAACCACCGCGTATGTTTGCGAACCCACAAAGCGGAAGCAAGGCGAGACGAGTGGAGGGAGAGGATCACCCACCTCTCCCTACCCATTGAAGCGGTTGGAAGATGCAAATGGAGTAGAGGGAGGGGGAAAAGCGAACACAAGGTTGGCCGAAGATGGAGGGGGAAAACAGGCGCTAACTGCATTTGCATAAATTCACGTATACAATCACCTTCCTCCCCCTCCCCCTCCCCCTCCCCTCTATCTACCCACGCAACAACAGTCTTGCAGGCAGCTAGCTATACAAAGTCAGACTGGAAAGGAAAACACCTGGGAATTGGTGAAATGGAGTCATTGAAATGTACACACCTGCATGGCATTTCTCAATCGCTCTGTCTACACTCTCCTCTCCTTCCATTCTCGCCTGTCTACACCTTTTACTCCTTCCAGAGACGAGTAGGTGCAATCACCTCTCCATAGTGTCACTCTCAAGGCCAAGACTTTGTTTCCAAGTCAAAAGGCCCGTTAAACCAGTTATCTTGGATGGGTTGACTTGGGGTACTGCTACCCTATAAATGGATGGCCTTGAAGTAGCTAATGGACGGAAAGGGTGACTCGTTCTAGAAGGCCAAGTCCCATGCATTGCACAGGAACTTAGATTTTGTTGACATTTCCTTCTGCTTATGACACCAGTCTTCTAGCCCTTCAGGTAGAGTGTGAAATGTCCTTGGTCACCTGTAGATGTCAGTCGCTGGTGCTGCAGCTAGAGTAGATTGTAGGTGCAGCCTTTCTTGACAGTTCTGACAAGTTTTACCCAAAAAAAGGTGCTAAGCAGGAAGATTCAAAGTCCATTAAGTCCTTCCACGCATGTGGTAGAAACGCACTGGGAGGGAAAAGGACTGATTTATAGTGAGACATAAGTCTCATCAAGGAACTGGACGGTTGGGTCCTCTCGATGCTGGTATGGACACAATGGCATAGCTAATCACTACTTGGGGTGCTACAGGCACCATCATGCCCCAGGGGCTGAAAAAATGAATCAGTTCTATTCATTGGAGGAGCCGACTAGGCTATAATTTAATAGAAGAATCAAAAAGGGGCCGAGAGCGGGTGCATTTAGCCTAAAGGTAAGGAGGGAGGGGGGAATTGACAGATGAAGGAGCAATTATGTAGTCTTCCTCTTTCCTCCCCCTCTCCACCTCATCTACTCCAGTGGCACAGCAGTTAAATCGCTTGGTAACTGAACAACTTTAAACATAAGGACGGAGACACAGACGTCCTTTTTGCCAGGTGTATCTGCCATTTCGGGTTTAGTGCGCGCGGGTGCGTGCGTGCGTGAGCGCTAGCAAGTGAGGGGATGTGTGGACGCCATTCACACCCCCTTACATCCCATATCCCATCGTCCAGGTGTGTCCTGGCAACGCGTAAACACACACACACACACACCTGTTCCCAGCACGTGTGTACACCCAGCTGTTCAAGCCTCTCGACCATCTGGCCGGTCACTTCCCTTGCCTCGCCTCTCGCCTCTCTCATTCATACGCTCTCCCACCTACTGAACGGATGGTTGTCCTTTCCTCAGCCTATACCGCCAAACCCAACAACTTCTCTATCACCAACCTTCTTGGTGATGTGAATGGACAAGCTGCCACCTTATCAGCCAATCTACCTCGAAAGAGTCGTGTCAGAGCAGCTCAACAACGCATTAAAGCTAATGCAAGGGAAAGAGGCCGAGTCCACACCATTGGAGCGGCTTTTGAGGCGTTGAGAAGGTCAGTTCCAGTCTCGAGTGAGTGCAAACTGACGAAGCTTTCGGTCCTGCGCATCGCTGCAGCGTACATTGAAACACTGGTGGCATGCTTGGAGGCGAATCGGATTAAAGAACGGGAAGGCGACGGAGAGGAGGAGGTGGTGGAGAAGCCAGAGGATCTTTCGTGCACCGCTAAGGCCTTCTCAACTCATCCTCCTTCTGGTGCAACCGGAGTGGTGCGTTTTAACTATTGTTCACAAAAATTGGTGAAACGGATACAAAGGGAGTGCAGAGGCAATACTTTCCATTCAAGTTAGCACGGATTGTGTCAACACAGGTTTGCACCTGTCAACTGTGATATGTCCATTTCACTCTCCCCTTGATTGAATGAGCATTGCTATGTAGCGTGGACGGATTAAAAGTGTAATTTGCCGTCTTTTGGTAATTACTTTCCATTTTGGTGCTTTGATAAGTAGAGTGGATGGGAAGAATGCGGTTAATATTATTTAATAGCGTCACGCATATGTGACGGGAGTTCCACCTTGATTCACGGGGATTGATTACAATAAATTGTTGGTCGTAAAGAGACCGGTGAGACTGAAGACAATAGAAAAGGTGATGATTACGCTATAGGACTAGGTTTGTATGGATTTTTAAGTTGCTGATGTTTCTACCATCCCAATCAGTCAGCAGGAGAGGAGACAGTCTAATCTGGTCTTTTGGTTGTGGAAATTATTTCCTAAAGTATATTGGTCGCTGGATAACTAAATAAGGTTATAACTTAAAAACCAGAATAAAGGGTAAGCGACATTATTATTTTCCATCTGGTCTTTCATGTCACAAATACGTGACACGAATTCCCTTTTGGTCCATAGTGGCTGTGATTGGGCAAAGTTGATACAATAAAACCGATTTGGGAAAATCTTGTATGTCTGTTGATTTGGTAAGGCAATAGGTAGTGTACCGTGTTATCTGGGCCTTGGTGGCTGACCTTCCTCTCCAACCCCAGTAGTAAACGTGTAGAATGGTTAACTGTGCATCAACGCAGCGAGTCTTCGAATAATCCAGATGTTGCTGTTCAGATGTAGATTTATCAGGATGAAAAATCCGGCAGCACTCAAGGGGTACCTCCCACCATTCGAACGCTGTTCCTGCATTGAACATTTCCATTGCCTCTGAATGCTAGTGTGGGTTTGCGGTACCATCCTACTTACAAATTTATCAGTAGATTATCACACGAATTGCAAAGTCAAAATCTTTCAAACCATTTCAATTAAATAGTTTAACTATTCGACTGTACGATGGTTCGGTGAAGCTCTCGAATTCCTGAAAATTCCTTTTTTGGTGCCCAATCCTCGAATGGCCTAGAGGATCTCGAAACTCGCGCTCTCGTTTAGCCTTCCCAGTTGACCAAGGCCGTCCGCAAGGTGATGTTGAAAATATGAAAATGTGGCAAGACTCATTAAATCACCATAAATCTAAAAGGATCAGAGCGTTCCCTGTTTTTTAGCAGGGCGTCAGCGAAAGTACGTGTGCTCACTCTGAACCTCCAACTTTTGGGCATACAAAGTGAGATACTTGAGCTCCTTTGGTTATGTAAGTTGGGAACTTTACATTGACCGTGGTTGCGCAAGCACTGAGTCGGCATTTAAGTGATTCTTATCAGACGTTCGTGCATATGTCAAGGCCCTCAGCTCATGCCAGCAGTCGGTGAGCCTCTCGGGTTGTTTAAAAGGTAGCTTCTTCGCTTTTACTCCCGAAAGCACTGCCTGAGGCGCCTCAGATAATACGGCGGTGACAGCACTGGGGCTCTAGTTCAACAAACAAATCCGTCATGACATCACTGAAGAGACACTCCCTTGAGTGGTTCATTGACCATCATTTTTAGCCATTGTTCCTATTCCATAATGCTTTGCGATTGGCTACTAAAATCTTTTATTGCTCGGTATGCATTCAAAAATTTTGCAGATCGCAAATTCGCCCTCCACTGTATGACACCCTATCTCAACTGGTAAATGGAAAAATTGGTGCATGTGAACATCCATGACCTGCCGACGATTCCAATCCATTTCATGGGGTGTACTGCTGAACGAATTAGGAAAAAATTCAAGTAAAATTGGTTATCTCCCTCCCTCTCAGCTGTTTGTCCCTTCCTCTCCGGTCGCGTCGCCAGAGATGACATTTAGAGGGGAATAAAAGGACCATGTGGTAGAAAGGGGTATTTCGTCTCCACAATTGGGCTGGCAATCCTTAGTGCTGCTTGGCCACGGAATGAGTAAAGGCAGTAATGATGGTCTATCCAGCCTTGGCAATTTGAAACAAGCTGACTCTTCCTCGGAGGGCGGTGCGTTGCTCCACCGTCGCAAAACGCGCCAAACTTCGCAATCCAGAGACAGTAGCCTCTAAAGCAAGGCCATTTAGGGATAAACGGAACGACACAAGGAAGGAGGAATTAATTGGCCATATGTCTGTTTTTAGAGGTATAGGTGGGTTACAGGAAGGAGTGGAGAATGAGGATTGAAGTATAAGTTAGGCACATGTCCCTGTACTTGGCAAAGGCAACCTTCAGAAAACAATGGGAACGAAAGTAATGTAAGTGGTTCAACCAAGTTTTGTAGCCACTGGAAGCTTTTGAGGCTCCTATTAGTGCACCGAGCCTTTTCTAAATCTCAAAACGATCATAACGTCAGGGCAGAATACGTTTTGCCGAAGTCCAGGAGGACCGAAAGGTAGGGGATGCCGCCATGGTCTGGAGGTCATCTAGCATATCGGATGTGAAATGGCGGAACCCCGATTGACTGCGTAACCAACATGACGACTTCAATAAGTAACTACGTATCGGAGGAGCAAGACATAGCCTTAGATTTTCTCTACATCAAAAGTATACCCTTCGCCATTCTCTTACGAGTTGGAAGCAGTCTTGGGATGCTGCATTGGCGGTAGCAAGAGAACCCAGTCCTGAAGGACACCTACGTAAAGCAGCACCGAATTGAACACAAAGTCGCAAGGAGGAAATGACGCAGTGCCTTATCTCCACAACACTATTCAAGGCTGGTCATCTGTCGCATAGCTCTGCTAAACAACTGGGTCAGTTGACTTGTCGGTAATTTTTCTCACTGCACCGACAACATTTTGATGGCAGACGAGGGCTGCGAAGCGCTTTCGTTGTTTGCGAAATTAAGTGTTTTGGTTCCGCGTACCTGTAAAGCACCGCCGCTGTGCCTTTGCCTACCGGACGGGCCTTCGGGACGTGTCAGTATTTTCCCAACCCAAATGTATGTAAGCAAAATATATTCCACCTTAGCATTGCCTTTTACCATTTTGAAAGACTTAAGGACCCTTTAGGTGATTAATTAAGCTAGGGCAAATTGAGTGGCTCCTTGGTAGCTTGTTGCGGGCATTCGCGCTTTGACTCATATCACTTAAATATAGTGATTGTTGTTATTTTACAATCTTATGGCAAAGCAAAAAGCTTTACTTCTTGTCTAGCGATGCTTAACAGAACGAATGGAACAGAATTTCGCGCGATGCAACATTAATCGTGAAACGCAGTAATGTGTGCCAACTCTAATATATTTCAGCAAAAAATGTTTACTTTGATGTGAACGCGTACGTAAAAGATTACATTCTATCCATTTTTAGTTTCCAATGTACTTAGTTACCTCACCTCATTAAAATGGTCCTCAGATGTACACCTCATTTAAGAACCTATGTTTATGTCGATTTGGTTGGCAATTTTAGTTTTAAAGCAGTAATTAAAAAAAACAGAATTCGCTGCTGGATACCCTTAAAAATCCACTTTTAAATCTACGATATTGCGGCCATTACGTAGGTAAATGCAGTTTCTAGGCCTAATTCCACGAAGCAATACATTTATGTGTGCACAAGTTCTGATCGTTACCTGACATTCGTCGATCTTCGCGTAGAAGCAGTTAAACAAATATAGTTGCTTTTAAAAACCCAAGGTTGGTGTTCTGAAGAAACTTAAAAAGCGGCTAATGATTATCTTCTGGCAAAGTACTGGTGACTTCCTGCTATGCAAATTAAAGTATCAAATACAGGAATCGAGACTTAAAATTGTCGCATGATAAATACCGCGATTTTTGTCGCATTCCAAAATAAGATATTCGTCACAAAATATAAGATATTAAAATTAAAAATTTGATATTTAAAGTCCAAGCTGTATTTCAAATATTTGATTGTCTAAATTGAACTCAACCAAACATATTACGTTCACTTCTACGCCCCTCGTTCCTAAAAATAACTGGTTCTTTCAGTCGCAAATTTTATGCTGCAAATGACACGCAAAAAAATTATCTAAAGTTTTCAATTTTTATTCTTTGTACTTTCAAACACACGGCGTTTATCTGAGGTGATTTCTGAACACATTTTCGGATGCTAATGAATGGTATTTTCGTCTGAGTTATGGATGTAAGTCTCTTCGCTGTGTGTGTTTTCGTGATACGGTCTTTATTGCCTCAAAATCGTTTTGTACTTTGTCCTTCCTTTCCTTTACACCCCTTTTGACATCCCTTTTTTAAATATTTTAATTTTGATGGTAAACATTTAATTTTTGATACCGACGTCTAGTCTGGGTTTTTTTCACCATATTTTGCATTTGGCACTACTTTTCGCCTATGTATGCATGGCTTGACATGGAATAGATATATTTATTACACAGTCCCCTCTGTGTCTATTTGTTAATATTTCAATGCATTTTTAAACGCCTTGACATTATTCTCATCCGTCAGCTTTGGGCTCATTTGGTATCTTTCTTTTGAAATTGATTACCTTGGGTTTCTCAATCATCGGGGCATGATAGATCCTTCAGCCTAATTGCACAAAGTCAACATGAGCTTGCAGACTCGGGATTGTGTGATTATTGAACGGAGTAGGGGTGGAGATCGAAACACACTAGGTTCAATTATTTGCCGTTTACCACATATCATTTTTATACATTTACGCAATTACTGTTTATTGGTATCCAAGCTTATTTAGATCGATTATTAGGCAAATGCGAATGTGCGGAGGTAGTGGAACTGGAGTAAAAATTACTGATTTGTGTTCCTATTTCATTAGTAGTTGTGGTGATCGTGGCGCATTTTGCCTTCCGTGTATTTTTTTTTTTTTTGGTGCAAGAAATCCATGTTTTGCACATGGCAGAATGTATGGTTTCTTCTTGCCGCCTTTGCTTTTTAGATGCCCTATCGGACCTTTGCCACTCGTAGTTCGCGACCGAGCGAACGATTTGAGCAATTGAGTCGTGGCAACAGGGGAAGTGGTGGTAAAGGCGATTCCTCCTCCACCAAAACCACCACCTCATCACGGAAGCGCGTCAATGTTGTTACATTTCGACCCTCTCCCTCCCCTGTCGACGAAGTCGGAAAGGGCAACACTCAAACTTCCTCAGAACTGTCCTGTAGTACCGCTGCTCCCTCCTCCTTTTCTTCCTCATCAAAACCCGCTGCTGCCCCTAGGCACGAATTTCGCGCAGCAGCAATGGGTACCTCCGCCTCTGCACCTATAATTTCACCGAAATTCAGGCGGGTAGGCTAATCCCTCCCTTGTTTTTATTGTGCAGTGGCTTTCAAGGAGCTGGTCCCTGTTTCGACTTGTCTTTGGCTCTTAGAAGCATATATCGGTATCCGCATAACTTTACGATCTCTACCGCCAGTGGGTTTAAGGCAGTTGATTGTTTGTGATCATCGATAAATGAATTTCATAAGTGTCCAGAGCTTTCTACAGCTTCATAGTGGTCGTCAAAGCAAATTGAGTTTGATTAAGCAATATTTTCTGCGTTACCAATGTCTAAAAATAAATTTTCTTGCTGTGGTAGCATTTCATAAAGTATGTCTGTCCATTTTCGACCTAGTGAATTGATTGTTGGGCTAAAAAATCAGTATCTCCTTTTGATATTTTGTGAATTGTGTCGTTTCTAGTTAAATAATATTCCACACATTTCTACTGTCCAAAAGGGATGAAATTTCGACTGCAATCAGTTTTAAAGCTCCAAATGTCCTTAGAATGGGGTTGTTTAGTAATTAATATTGGTTAACTTTAAGATTAAATAACACAACGTGCCTTATACACATGAGCTTGATGGCAGGGAAAGTTAACCTTACTTGTAGAAATTTGGAATTCTTACTGGCCCTTCGTTGAATGTGGGTTTCTCCAACTACCTGCCAAGTCTCATATCCTGTGGAAGTTAGCTTCTGAGTGCAGCCGTAAATCTTGTGGATGTTTTGCATCTTCGTGTGCCCCAGAAGTGGGTAGTTTTTGAAATGACGTGACTGACGTTGCGGAGTTTGGTCTAATTTATAGCTCTAATGCGATGGCGACATTGTATGCTGGTGGAAATTTTTGCCGATGTTCCAATTTAAAATACTTTGACCTAAATTAATTCTGATTGGCACATTTCTTTTCTTTCTCATTCGTTGAAGCGGGATTGAATGTTGAGTATGGTGAATTTGCAGATTTCATTAAGGGTCTCTTCATTCAGGTGAAATATGCTGGTTCGCAGTGGCGTTTTGCACAGTCTACGGAGGATTACGTGAGTTTGTTACGTCTGCATGCCTCGTTACCTCATTCTCCGGATGCTGAGCACGCATTCAATGTGCTTTTTGCTGTCGTGTTCAAAGTGTTCAGCAATTATTTGCGAAACGTGGATGGACGTTCGCATTACGCCTCGATTCGGACTATAATGTCATACCTTTAAGTGTGAAATGTTCGATTTCTTCTAGTCGTTAACCCCTTCGACTTCTCTCATAATCTTCGAGTGTTACCGATAGCATGTTCCGGTTATTATTGATGGAAAAGTCGACGAAATCGAACATTTTGTACTTAATCCAACAGGGCTTGTGATTGGCAGAATTTCGACCTACTCTTGTTCGGTGAAACTAACATCTCTCGCGTCTCACCTGAAGCTCGCTCCATCAATATTCATTTAAATAGTGTTGAATATATTGTTATTTGTAGCGAACCAATCACCGAAGCGGACCGACTAAGTCCTGCCTCCAGCAATCTTTAGCTACCACCAATCAGCGTTCAAGGCTTGCCTCAAACCAATCACTAGCGAAAATGACGCCGGCGTCACCGTTAACTAATGAGAAATCAGAGGCTGATCCATATGCCTGGGTGGAGGAGGAGGAGGAGGAGGAGGCGAAACCAGATCCAGAACCAAAGCCATCGGCGTTTGCGGTGAGAGAAGAGGATGAAGAAGATGATGGGATTAAGCCCTGGTTCTGGCCGGCATCTAGAGACGTTGCCAAACCCACGCCACCAACGCCTCCTCCTCCTCCTTCTCATCCGGCAAATCCACCTTCGACTGATAGGAAAGTAAATGCAAAGGGTGCTCCTCCTCCTTCACTGGCCAACGGTACTGGTATGGAGGCTAAAACCTCGAATAACGTTGCTATGGATAAAAAAGATGTGAGTTATCTCTTGAAGTAGGTTGAAGATCTTTCGGTTGGCACAACGTCCGATTCTTGTCACACTGTGTGACTAAGGGCGGTTTTACCTTAGTCGCTAAATTACATTTACGATAGCATGAGGTGGAGGATTGAGCTTTGAGTAGTGGTTCGTTTATCCCGAGCTAATTGGTAGTTTTTTCCTTCCTTTAATCTAGTTCTGCCATACGCTTCATAATTCTGTATCAATTTGGTAACACGTATGCCCCAATTTCTCTCTCGTTCAATTCTTCTTTTATCCCACGCCCCTGTTGACACGCAAGTCGGTTGTCGAGCTCAATTAAGATGAGAAAGCAGCGCTTTTTCACGTTGTGAGATCCCCACTCGATCTACAACAATTCCGCCAAATACATCCACATGGGGCAACGTTTGAGTTTTGGGAAGATGTTCAAAAAGCCAGTAGCTCTGTGAAATATCTGTTTTGCTATTAAGAGGTGTTTTGGTTTAATGATGGCCGAATTGACATTGTCATTTGAGGTCTTTTCTGCCTCATTTATTTTCTACATTCGTTTGCGGTGGTTTTATCGCCACGTACATCATTTTAACCATCAATACACATGTTCCTTTTGGTGAGCGCCTCCGATTGTTGATTCCATTCTGTGTTACGGAAGTTTTGACGGCTCACTTTATTTCTAGTTCATACCTCTGCAGCTTCATGATGGCTGCTCTGGTGACTCGAATGATTTCACTTTAAAAATGCAAGTACTAATCTCTGATTTGGCCGGAATTTGAGCGTAAACACCCTACTGCCGCTAATGCGCGTATGGTTCATCTTGGACTAAGTTTAAGTTTCCCATATGCCTTGGTCACAAAAAAGAAGTTAATAAGCTGGACGATGTCACCTTCAAGATAATGGCACCACTTGTCGTTTGTGTTTGATTGGATAAAAATTCTTTCTTGCCTTCCTCTATTTCAGATGCACACAGCTGGAGACAAGTCGAAGACCTCCCACGAGATTCAGGAGCGCAGCAGTGTCCAACACGCCTTGGATGACATGAACTACCTCATAGATGGTCTTAGCGATACCAACAGCACCGACACCCGGTGTCTCAGGTAGCCTACTTACAAGTCACTTAAGTGATCTCACTCTCCCCTCGGGTCGTCTATTGGAGTGTTTTTCGTTTTCTTCCGCATTTAGTATTCTCTCTCTGGCCAACAAATGCCTCACTCCAGCCACGCGAGATCTTGTCCACGCCTATGGACTGCTCAAACAGATTTGTGCCAACCTTCATGACGCTCACACGGACTATGTAAGTCGTTTGTCCAACTCGTTTATTAAATGGCTGGCTTGCAAAAATGGGTTCGCCTCGTTATTTGCACGAGTGAGTGGTTGATCTTTTATCTAAGAAGATGGTTGCTTATTCTTCACTTTTCTGATTCAATCGGTTTTGTCTTCACTACTCTCTTGGATCGCTCCCATATCGTGAATGGTTCGGCCGGCTTGGGCGGAATACCCAGAGAGTGACTGAATGGTTTTATAAAGCGGGCGCATCTCATATCTCAGAGCCGTGCTTCCTTTTTATTCCCCCTGTTTCACCTTGCTTCAGTTTTTAATGTTGCTCGGCTCCATATCTGAGCTATTTTCGGTCTACCACAACACAGAGGCTTATTGCTGCAATAACTATTTTTATAGCTGATTTTGAGTCTTTTGGATGTGTTGTGTTGCTTTACCGCCGGTCTATCACAAGCAGACACATTGTCGGTATCTGTCTGTCAGTCGGTTCGCCAATGTCGCAGATGTTCTGGAGGAAGTAGGTATTCGTGAAACTCCGGAAATAGGGCATTTAAAACCACTGTCTAAAGGGTCAAAAATAGGTTTATCCCCACTTCCATAACCCGAGATTTTCTATGATTGCGGTGAATAGTTCTTGTTCTTCTACGTAAATGCCATCCTCCTGGTATTAATATCCCTTGGGTTCAAAAAGCCTTCCTTTCGTCACCAGGTCACTAAAATTAATCCAAATGAAATGCTAAAGTAGTTTGCCTACCACAGATTTATTTTCTCTTCGCGCTGTGGAAGAACGGGCCGTCGAAGATGGACAGCTTCAGCACATTACTCAGGCTAGAGGCTAAGGATTCTGGAGGTAGTTGCCATCCAATCTCTCCACATTTCATCTGGGTTCTGGAAAGTGCTTTTAAAGTAATAGAACCGTGTCTGCTAGAAGGTGGTTGTACGTTCCCCATCCATGTGGCTGAGATCGGTCTGATTTGCTCTTGAGGCGCAAAGGTCTACCACCCAGTGAGTAGAGAACTCGACAAGGGATGGTCAAGAAAGCCGCGTTCACTTCTAAGGCCTTCTATGGTGCTCTATCAACTCTAGTCGAGGTAGTGATGGACAATATTTATTTATTCGGGAAGATCGTCCATTGCTTGTGTTGTGAACACGACAGTGACGCCAGTTGTATGAACTCATGTCCAGGAGATGTCCTTGTTGTTCAAACCAGGAATCTGATGTTTAACTATTACACGATTCAAGGTGGTCAACCATCGGAGTTAGTTTTGAAAACGTTGTTCTAGGCTGACATGGATGTGGTCGCGGTACATTAACCAAGTGACTGACAGATTAGTTAGAAGGTTTTCCGTATTCAATGTGTATCACTACAGCCGTCGCTATTGAAGCATGCATTCACTCCATTTTGAAGAGGCTGTCAAAGCGATTGCTAACGAGGCACTGGACAAACCAACAAGAAAGTGTGTTTTAGAACGGAATTTCTCAATTCATCATAATATTTACTTTGCTCTTCGAGACCCTGAGGCGAGGGTATTGATGCTAAAAGCCTCCCCGAAATTGGTACGTGCATCTCACGACTTGACACATTTCTGATTATGTTTAATGTATGTCCTGGAAATTAAAAATCCCTCTTCCATGGACTAAAGATAGAGTATGCTCGTGTTGGTAGATTCGAGCACTCACAACGTCATGCGAAAACCTGTTGACAAGTTCAGTTAGAATAGTGAAGCAACTAAACAAAGCCAGCTTCTAGACCCAAGAGAGCTAGATGGTGAAGTGATGGTCTTGCGAGGCATCACATCGACTTGGAATTCTCCGTTCCAGTCTTGATGATTTAGAATAGGCGGCAAGGAGGAGGAGAGGAGGAGGACAGGTAGTGCATCAGGTGTGAAGAGTAGTTTACGATCTAGTCATTCATGAAGTTAAAATTGCAAGAGAACTTTCCTCGCCAGTACCGATTCCACAAGCCACTATCTCAGTTCCAACGCGTGCGCTGTCATCGTTATTGCGACGTGGTTGCCTAAAGGCCACACCACCCAGTGCGAGAGTAAGTGGGTGGGTGGGTAGGTGGGTACGTGGGTAGGTGGGGTCAATGACTTGGATGCGAGCTTTCGTTCGCAAAGGTGATTTATTTTGCGAAGAGCGTGACCCGAGTTTATGGTGCTGACGGAATCGACAGATTGGATCATTCATCTCTCCAGAATTGCTTGTTGAATATGTTGTGAAGTTCTTTTCTCCATCCTGACGCCACCACCATTGCCACTTCGAACGCAGTGCTTGCAACAATTCGTAGTGGTTTGGTGTTTTAAGAGAGGATCAAAGTGATGTGATGGGAGGGGGTGGCGATTGGCAAGTAATGAGAATGGTTGTCAATACCAAAAGGTCTCGCCCTGGCTTAACCTCATCAAATGGACTCAAGACATAATAGTTATGAAGGAGGGCGCTTCTAAGATTGATGGATCTGTTTGAACTTGCCCTAATCATGATTTGCCAACTCGAATGGCCAATGGAAAATAAAAGATGTTAAATCTACTTTTCTTTTTAATAAAAGCGCTTTGCATTGTTGTTTATGCATTGTCATCGGCAAGGGCATTACGTAAACAAGGTCACGTCTATGTACTTCGTGTGGAACCGCACACCCAACTCCAGCGGATGGGTTGGTTAGTCAGGCAATGTTGGAGGAGTTTGTGCTGAAGAACCCTGGTGCGGTTCTGCCTCTCCTGTCTTCTCCCTCTTCAAAGGCACTAGTCGGTGGTGACATGAGGTGCATTACCATCCACCACCGGTACCAGTGCCTTTCGCATCGTGGAACCGATGCTGCTGTATGCCGATGAATGCCTCGTCCCTCCTTGCAGCTGTGGCATAGAATGCTTTGTAATCGTGACTGTGAGGTTTATAACCGTCTGCCATACGATGGAGCTCTTGAAGATGGGCGGCGTCTACCACTTCGACGGTTTGAAACGGGTGTGTCCAAGTGGGCTGAACAAGGTTGTTGATGTTGTTTGATGTGAGTGGTTGAGTCAGCGGAGACTCACCACTCACTTCATGCCCACGCCATTAACTCGCACTGTTGAAGTCACAGACAGGTGCAGAGGAGAGGTCGAATCTCCTGACACTTCGATGAATCACCCATGTGAGACCACTAGCAGTGGAAGGAAACCAGCAGGTTAACACGAAGCACTCTTCCATTCCATTTCGTCGTCGTCATCGTCATCTTGGTCGTGGGTGTGGGGCTCACTGCAGCTCCTCTCACCACTACCTTGACAACACGACTAGATCGCAGTGGATCATCGTCATAACTAGGCATCCGTTAAGGGTGGCAGAGGTTGCAGTGATAGCGGGAACTCGGAATGGTTCGCCTTAGTGCTCAATCGACTGAAGTGTTTTGGTGTGTGTGTGTGTGTGTGTGTGTGTGTGTGTGTGTGAGTGTGGTCAAAACACTGTCGTGCCCTTATCTTTGTTCCCATTTGGCTCCACTTTAGTTGCAAAGATGACTGGAAGTCCCAGTTGTTCGTTCCCCTCTGGCTAAGACTAAGTGGCTGGTCGGAGGAGGGAACAGTGCAGTTATGCCAAACCAAGGTAATGATGTGACCAGTGGTTCAAGCATGTGGTGACGGCTGCTAGATCTTGGTGACTTGTTGATGTCTCTGATGAGCTCTTCCTCATTCTTCAGTGGAAGCGTAGGTGATACTGAGGTGGCAGTAGCTGAAGTGTTACCGTCTGCTACTGTCACGACAAATGTGTCGGGGAGTAAGTTCTTCATCTCTGGTGGGTAATACAGTCGCAGTGAAATTAATGTTTTCTGCATGGGATCTACCACTGTTTGGGATGCTCATTATGTGTTACTTGGCAGGCAGGCAACAGATATCTCTCCGTGATTTGGGGAGAACGAGCGATTTCACCTAATTTAGTCGTATTAGCCGTTTTGCCTTGGTCATTGTGATTTTTTGCTAACAACTTAGCTCCAAACCACGCTCTTTAGGTACCTCGTCTCTTTTCCGAACTTGTTGAACATGATTTGTCGTTTTTTTTTTGATATCCACCTACCTAAATATCTTCCTTTTGGGTATTGATAGGATAATCCGGGGTGTTGGCTTGATCTGACTGTTTTTCACCTCTTTTTTTTGCCCTAGATGTGGCATCTGGCGTTAAAGGGAGATTTCCGCCTTTGTAAGAGGTTTTACGTCAGTGGTAGTTTACTTAATGGTGTACCTCTCTTTGCATTTCAGAGTCTGGGCCTCACGGCAGCTGGGCTGTTCTTTGTTTTCTCCCGGGATCGTGACCCAGACCTACTCACCGCCGAAACACTTGCCGCTCTCCTTAAGCTACTTCATGCGCCAAGCAGTACGTCTACTTCCCCCTTCGTGTTTACTCCTGTCTCACGTATCACTTGATTTAATATCGAAATGGGCTACACTACGATAGGTCCAGTGTTTTGACGCGCTGAATGTTTGCTTAAAGCGCAAACGTTCATCGCTAACTTTGCTTCTTTGATATGCAAAGGATGAGCGACATAGACAATTCTTCATTGTATCGCCTACCCTTGCATCGGACCACTTGACAAAAACTAGTTTCCCAGGGACAGTAATGTGCATTTATTCTTCCCCTGCCTTGCATTCATACTATTCTTCCCCGACTGTCTACTCGGGTTTTATTTAGCTGCTGTGAATTTGAAGGCAGCATCCTTTTTCCAAGTCCAGTTTCCCTTCAGTTGCATGGTGCATTATGATTTGAGTGGTGATAGATTGATCAATTGGTTACTTTGTTGATGGCTTAGTTACGGGCTGGCAGAACACTCTTCTGTGTCGTTCCATTCAAGTCGTCAGCGGTCCAGTGGAGACCTTACTCTGTGAAAAGGCGACTACTAAAGAAAATCGGTCAGAAGTATATAGATCTCTGGTCAGCTCCTGGTCAACACAGCTGCTTTTGAGCATCATTCGTTGATGCGAATGAACAATAAGTCTTTACTCCGTCTCTGTTAGGTTTAGGTATGTTATTCCATTTCTTGAACAAAAGAATGAAATGAGGTAACGTTATGAAACCCCTATCAGGCTTTCTTTGTGGTTTCTGGGTGTCCCAAACACCGGTCAGGTCATTATTTATGGCGGCAATTAATCCTTGGTAATGTGGGCACACTTGCCATGAACCCCAAAATCTTCCACCATCCACTTCCGGGCCGTCTTGTCCATGTGGAGAGGAAGTGATTGTAGTGAGATAAGTAGGGCGGCCCTTAAGCGACTCCTGGTTCTGACAGTGCCAATCGTCTTCAACAGTTGGATATAGATCGTTGTGGTGATTCTAGGGCTCATAAACCAGTCTTCACTAACTCTCTCAGGCTCACAATTATGCCCATAGGCCTGCTAAACTTCTGGCAGTCAATGAGAGGTTTTGTTTATAGGAGATATGAAAGAGATCTAGTTTTGATATCGAAGAAGGTTGCAGTGCGAATTGTGGGACATTAAATGGTTGTAAAATCGGCTTACGACTCCAGCTGCTCGCACTTTTGTCACAAAAGAGCTCTTACTGGTCAGGTTCTTCAAACTAGCGTGTGATAAGTTAAGCAATCCTGAACTTATCCTTGAATCCAAGAGCACTATACAGCATGATAAGAAACCCAATCTGTATGTACTGGTGCCCAGAAATCTCCTCTTTCATTACAATAACTTGCCTTGTATTCACTTTGTCGTCCTCAACCCCAACAGTCGAGATATTTTTACGCCTGGTGAAGCACTGGGCTGACAAAGGACACCTCCATTCACTCCTTCACTCCCTCATTGCCACGCCCATCCACTCTGTCTGTAATCTGTCCTATGGGTTCTTGGAAAACACTCCTGTGTATTTGTCCAGTGAGTCACAAGCTCTGGTTCCCGTTCCATCTTGCAGCAGCATCACTTCCTCTCGATGCAAAGAAGTGTGGTTGTGCTGGCACTCCTGGCAGTGCATAAAGGCGTTTTGCGTGATAACTACACCTCCACACTTGTGTTTTGTCGAGGGGCATGCTCATGTTGTTCTCGCTAGTCCCTTGATCCTTCATGTCGCAATAAGCGAGGCAGTGGTGGCGGTAGTGGTGGTGGTGGTGGTGAGGTTAATTGTGTTCTACAGGTCAGGATTGGGATGGACGTGTCTGACTTGTTTGGTGAATGTATGCTTCTACGTGGTGGTCAACCCTCGTACTTTGATACGTGGAGAGGTGAACGGGGTGGATTTGGCTGTGAAATGGTGTCAAGCGCCATGTCACTTGCCCTCTACCCCTCATTATTCACGGTGGGGTGAGTTTGTCTAGTGTGATCGTGTTGAGTGTTTTTCCATGATAGAGTCGGTGTTGACGTGCTTAGTCGTGTCTTTGTTTCAACATGTCTGGAAGCATGGTGTGTTGGTGGTGACGCAGATGTGGCTGGTGGTTTGAGTGCTGGGCATGTCTCAGCCAGATGGCTGGACAAAGTGAGTGAAGGGTAGGAAGGTGGTCTTCAAATTTTGCTAGCTGTTTGGGCAAAGTACTGGTGGCTTGTGAACTAATCTGCCTCGCGATATGCTGAGCTGGTCTGCTTGACTAAGTGTAGGGTTAGTAAGGCTTAGATTCACCTACCATGGAACACGTTCTTTTATTTCGACCTTGAAGTGGTAATTGATCGGTCAACTTTGACGTAAGTGTAGCTGGAAGAAATAGGAAAACCAGTGGAAGGCGTTGATGTGGGAAAGGTGCCAAACTGACAGGGTTGCGATGTGGAAAGTAGCCCTGATTTTAATCCCCCTTTGCTTCTTGTTCATTTGTTTGCTTGTTTCCTCTCTTCTTTTATTTGATTTAAAAATGACGTGATTCAAAAAAACGCCTTGTTTATGTGCTACCCCTCGTCGATTTTGGTCAAAAGTTCAAGAGTCCAAGTTATGGCCTCAAATCAGCATCCTGTGGTCGGCTGATGTGTTTGGTTAGTGTGGTTACGATAATTACAGTTGACTGGGCGTTGGAAGTGCTTTTTATCTTTCACATAAATAACTAAACGTGGCGACCTTGAAATGGATCATTTCGTGCAGGCAAAAAGTGGGCGATGAAGGTGCCAGTGGAAATGAAGGTGATTTGCGTTCCCTACACAGACACACCCACACAGGCAGCTACGTGTCCAAACTGGAGCGCACGCGGAAATCCATTGTACTCTTAATGCTCGAAGGACAGCAATCTAGCTGTTGAAAGGTCTGCCTTGCTGTCAGGTGGTTAGAAACCCACCTGATAATCTTGACTGCAATTAAGACGAGAAGGGCAGATTGGACGCTCAGGTTGACCTCACTGATGGCCTCCTCAACTTGGAAGGAAGTGGCTCTAGCATTGTTTTTTTTTACTTATCGTATTCGCAGTGGCGGTCAGGTAGACACGTTGATTGTTGCCAGAAACCGCTACACCAACACTGATATGACCAACTTGGAAGGAAATGCTCCACTCGCGAATGGCTGGTGACTCCATGAGAGGAAGGTTTGTCACCATGTTGAGCACATATGCCATTGGGAATGAAGTAGTGCTGACGGCACACCCACACATGTGGATACATGTACCCGTAAATAGTGAGCATTGTGTGTGAGAAGGCTGTCCCTCTGTTTGTGACACAAATTACATTTAATTTGGCTTCTTCTCTCCAGTGTAAGGTTGCGGACCGCATTGCGTTCATCATGCTGCAAGGTCAGTGCGGTAAGCTAACGGCGCGCTCAGACACGAGCAGTGAACAACATCAAGTGTTTTCATCGTTTCCAAAGGCATGTGAACGTCTAAAAGTACTTTAATCAAAAGTAATGGGAGGCCTCAATTACCTCTAGCCATGATATTTCGGAAATAAATCGAGTGTACGGAAGGATGAACTCGAAGGAGTGATGGCATACTTGTAAAAATCAGGTGACTTGGAAGGTTTGCATGATTCTGGCCATTTCCTCTGAGTAGCATTGCCCCAGCAAATGTAAAGTAGATAGGAGCTCATGACACCGATCCTCCATCCCTCACCTCTTAGGCTCCCCTCCGTGATCTCCGGATCCATCCTTTTAATTATTCACCAAGCGCACATTCCTTTCCCATCGTGTTTTCAGTGGTGGCAAATTCGTGGTAGTTGCGTGAGATTGGAGGGCAAGGTGGTCAAGACTACTTTGTTTACTTCCTCCTGCGGCCTTTTCTAATGGTTGCTTAGATTGGAACATTAGGAGTCGAGAGGAAAGGGAGGAGTTCTTATTATTTGTCCCTTTGTCAGGGGAGTGCCCGCATTTGTTGCCACGCATCTCCACGCCCTCTGCTCTCCTTTCATGCCACACCTCTTGAGGCAACTAAGGTAGCTAACTGCGAAACTACGTGAGACCCACAGAGAGTTACTCAATGTACACCCTTTTGTATTTACAGCCATGACAGAAAACGCCACACCGACGATGGATTCAGCCAGCGTGCCCTCGAAATACAGCATTGGGGCGGCTTCGCGACAGGGACGTCTCAACAAGGAGGCTAGTCAGATGCGTGGTCGAGTTCAACAGTTGCTGGAGGCGGTGGCTGCGCAGCAACAGAAGCGTGGACGAAAGTCGTCGGACACTGCGACGAAGGCAGTGTCGAACAGCAGTAGTGGCAACAACGGCAGCACGGCGGCTGGAATGGCGGCACTATTTGTGCGCAAAAACCTTGGAGTTGCGTCTCTGTTCTCCTCTTCGACTACAGTGGCTCTGAATGCGAGGCATTTGCGGATGAATCGACAGTTGACGGTGGGTTAGAAATATGTCAGGGATGTTTACGAGAGTGTTGTTGAGGTGCGTGTGTCCACATGTCCATCTGGTCCTCTATGTTGGGTGTTGTGGATCGACGTAATTGGTCTTTGGTCCGGATGTATCCGGGCGTCCATCTATTTACTTTGTGCTCTCATTCATCAACTTGTGTGGTATCTGGCAGAGGTCTAGTCACTGGTTCATGTATCCGTCCCAGTTAAGTCTGTGTCAGGGACGCATCAAAGTTTCATTTGTCTGTCTGGTCGTGCCTCCATCCATCCAGACATTCACCCATCGCAGGTGCGTCCACATTTGCATCTGTTTTGCATCTCTTCATCTCCACTACTCATAAATGCATTTTCCTGTGTTATCAGTAATGGCGACTTTTTTGTCCAAGTTGTTGGGGTTTGAATGGGTGGATTGAATGATACAGCACTGATCTAACGGAGACAAGTAGTTGATCTATTTACACAATGTTTTATCTGTTCCACTAATGCCAAAATGCTGTCACCAATGCAGTGATCGGGAATAATTGATCGCGGATGAAGTTGGATAACACAGAAATGACCAGTCGGGGGAGCAATGAGAGTAGGAGTGGGGTGAACACCGTTAGCGGCGCTTCATGCCATACTAGAGCGTCTGGAGCATTAAAATGGCGCTTTCAATGACCACTTTTCCACTTCGGTCATCACGGACGCTTTAGAATCAATCACAGGACAGAAACAGAGGTGATTGAGTCACCTTAAATCGCATCGAAATCGTCTTCCTATTGCATTAGCCTATAAGTGAATGTCGTCAACTCTCGTAGCTGTTGCATGAATTACGCCTCACGTCAGGTGAATAGTATTGGGAGGCGGGTTCCCTTAGAAGGATGTGCTGCTGAAGGTCGTAGACCGTTATTCACCAAGCACATTTTTCGTGCTAATTGTTTTTATTCCCTATTCTCCAGTCTCGCAGTACCATGGGTCATAAATCATGGTGTCCACTGCAGTACATTGGACATTTCTTTGAAGGCAATTTTTGTTCGCTATCAAAGGTCATCACTGTCTCAGTAATTCCCCTATTGTAGGCTTCCACAGATTCAGCGGCGTTTTAGTGCATTATCCCGCCGGCAGAAAGTGTGGCTGCCCCTCATCTGCGGCAAGTTTGCCAGCATTGTCCCAGTGCTTCCTGAAACTGTTATGGAGGATACCAGTATTAAACCGGGTTCTTGATGAGCGCCTGAAGATTAATCTTGCTTTGTTTTTTTTCCCCATTTCAGGCACGAGATATGATCCTCGAAGCCATTCTGAACCTCTCCACACGTAGAGCCGCGCCCTGGTTTAAGGCGACCATTCGTACTGGTGGAGGGCTGGATGGTGTTGCCGACGCCACAATCGATGCCGTGGACTACCTCAAGGACCTCTGTATCTTTGATGGGCCTGGCAAAAGGTCCAATTTCTTTGCCTCCACCGCAAAGAATCCCACTGGTTTGGATGATTTCTCTTTGGACAATTTGAAAAGAGTCGGACATTACGCAAAAATGTTGGAAAATGTAAGTGTGCCTTGTGAAGACTCTGCAAACGCCAAGAGCTGAAGTCTGTCTTGGTTCATAAGCTTCTGCGAAGCACTACATCAATCTTCGTGCTTGGTTGAACAGTAGTGAGGGAGTTTTACCATTCAGGGATTGCCTAAGCGCTGAAGTTCTTGTGGTTTAGCCAAATCACTCCATAAGCCATGAAGACCCTGTATCTGCATGTCTCCTTTTCACGCTTTAGATGACCTACATGAACCCGGACAATCAAACCCACCTGGTGCGTTACAAGGAGCGCGCTCTGATCGACCGATTGGTTCAGTGCATTCGTCTATGTGCCTCCCGTCTCCCACGTCATGCACCACCTTCCGTTTCCTGGACAGAGCTACTGTGGAAGGAGTCAGAGGAGAAGACATCTGGTCAACAGGATCAGAATCAACCACCCACCTCCTCCACTGAAGGCGTCAAACCGGCGGCTTCTACTGAAGTAGAATTTCAACAGGATCAACAGACCCTCCTAACCTGCCTTCTTGCGATATTTCGCCTATTTGTAAATGTCTCGCATAGTGGTAAGTGATCGTCACTCTTGCTTTTCTTTTAAATTTTTAAATGATTTTCTGAGCTTCAACGTCATTATCGTCCATTTGAAACTTCCAGAATATGCTAGCGATCGACTGGGCGGATGTCCAGACCTCCTGGAGGCCACTCTAGATTGCCTCTTCCACCTACCGGATCGTCTACCCTCTTCCCGACGATTTGACCTTCTTATTCTCGTCCTCTGTCTCCTGGCAAATCTTTGTGAACACTGTCCAGAGAACCGAATCCGAGTTGTTCATTTGGAAGTTCGGAGTCCAGAGAGTTCGACCGATGGTGGTGTTGGTGGTAATGGTGGTGCAAATGGTGAGAATGTCAGTCTAGCCGATGTAGGATACGAGGACGACGAAATGGAGGGTGGTAGTGGATCTCCACGCTTCGCGACCCCTCCACGCGTGCCTACAGTGTCAGCATTAGACGAGGTAGTGAAACTCTTCCTCTATCGTGAGAAGAAGACACTCATGCATGAGTTTGAGCGGGAAGAAGAAGGGGAAGCAAAAGAGAAGAAGACTGAGGAAGCTGACTCCACAACGACGACTACATCAGCTCTTCAGCGACCAAAACCACCCCCCTCTCTTCTGACTGACAGTGGAACGGAGACGATTGAAGAAGCGGGGCTGAAGTGGCGTCTCATTGGTGGAAATAGGCATGGTGGTAGAGCTGGAGGTACTGACTCCTCAATGCCTGGTACTTCTTCAAGATCTTCTAGTGAGTGGTCGTTCGATTGTCAGCGAAATGGAGTAGGTTTCGTAACTGTCTCTTGTGTTTTCAGAATCCTTGAAGCGCTCGCGAATGCGTGCAAAACGACGACGACGTCGCCAAGCCCTGCTACGACGTGGAGGTGGTGGTGAGAAGAGAGCCAGACTCGATGGAGGAATGAGCTCAGATGATGAAGAAGAAGAAGATGAAGATGACGAGGAAGAGGAAGATGAGGATGAGATGTGCAGTGACGAGGATGAGGGTAGTGATGGTGAGAGAAGTCGTTTGCTAGCTTCTTTTTCTCGTCCCTCAACTTTAACGAGCTGATTCCATGTGTTGGCCGTCTTTCCCTTAAAAGGTAGTGAAGAAGAGGATGAGTATGACGAGGACGATGAGTTGTGTGGGGGAGCTGATGTGGAATTCGTCGCGGAGACGCAAGAGGAACAAGAGAAGTTGAAAGAACGCATGTCCTCAGCCAATCAACATATGGAGGACTCCGTGGTGGCGGCCTATGCTGGTATGTCGATTTACTTCGTATCTGTGTTAGACCTCCTCCATTTCTGGAGTCTTAATTTTAGCTTCGATGGCTAATTGATAGCTGTAAAAGAGAGATAATGTGTGGATGGATGGAGAGAAGGATGGGCTGATAGGTAGAGGTTAATGGTCGCGTAGGTTGTCGAATAGGGAGGACGATGGGTTGATGACAATCTGAAAGAATGGCTTAATGACTGGATATTTTGGTGGTGGTTGGATGCTCTCATTAATTTCCTATATCCTTTGGAGAATTCGGCAGATTGTTTGGCGTCTTGATGTTTGGAAGAATGATGGGTTGAAGTGATGGATCCAGACCGGAAGAGGAGTTGGATGAATGGGTCGTTCCTTTGTCTCGAGTGAGGAGAGCCAGCCTGTGCGCATGCGTACATCCCAACAAATTAATCTTTCCCTTATCTCTTCTTTCCCTATAGCTCTTCTCCTCGGCTGCATCCTACAGTCTAGTCCTCGGTATGCCGAACGCATCCGCTCACGCCTTCCTGAACCGGGAAAATTCCGTCCACTAGCTATCATGCTGGCCAAACTCCTCTCATTCCTCTCCCTCGCGCGTGGCGTCGAGACGGCCGGCTCAGAATCCATCCTGCGCATCGTGCGCACTCTGGAGGCGCAGGATCAGCCCCAACAACCGTCCACGTCGACATCGCCGACGATTTCGCGAACTGGACCCTCCCCTCCAGTCACTCGGTCCGCGTTGCGCGCCCGACATGACTCCTGAACAGCACAGCTCAGCTGATCTACGTGTGTGTATTTTTACAGACTCACCTCTCCGTCTCCAACTTCTCCCTCTCTCTATCAGTTGCATTTCTACTATTGTCAAATGTGCACAGAAAGTCGAAGAAGTACTATCTCCTCCCTAACCCCCCTTCTCCATCTTGTTTCCCCTTCCTTCCCTCGTTTATGTATACGTGTGCTTTTCCGAGCACCTCACATCAGCTGCTTCTTCTCCACCGTCACACTTCTACGCATTCAAAGCGCAAAGGGTGAAAATGTGGGATTGTGGGAGCTCCTTGACTTCAGATGAAGGAATGGACTCAATGATGAGTGTGTCAAGGCCTTGCTGAGGTCAAGCTCGGTGAATGGCTTGCAATTGGTAAGGAAGTCTGGATAGTGGAGTGGTTGTTGGATATTAATTCTTCGTTCCAATTTTGTGCATTAAAAAGACAGAATTCGGTGATTACATGGATTCAGAATAGAATGTCAGCGTGGATCAGGAATATAAGAATGTACAAAGGCTAGGTAGTCAGCCGAATGGAATCGAGATGCATTGATAAGTCCGAGAATAAGGGTTCAATATTGAAGTAATGTGATTGATAGGAGTAAATGGGTCGATTCAAAACCAACGATGGATGGATGGATGGATAGTGATGTTTCAAAGCTCCCATCCTATACTGGAGTCATTTGAAAGTGTCTTGATTTACCAGCGCACAGATAAATAAGTCCAAGGTCCAATTGACTATGATGCGTGGAAGGTGGAATCAAACTCATTAATGGCTTATTCGGGAGGTGGACTTGTTGTTAAGCGGGCTTTTTCCGCTCGATAGGGAGGAGGAGAAGGGAATGACTTCAATGAAGAATAGATGACTAAAGGAATGGACTTCTGAGGGGCCCGACGAACAGCTGCGCGTTTGGGGAGGTGGACGACTGGACGACCATGCGGTTGGAGGGGATGATCGTCAACGATCCCATGCAGTCGAGGAATGCTTTGATCACTTCCACTCAATGGCCTTAAGCTAAAGTCTCCGAGATGGTAGATGCTTGGACAACTGATCTAAGAGTTGGACGTCAGTCAATAGGATTTGATCATTCAAAATGTAAAAAGGAACACATTGAGGGATTATTGAGAAATACCAGGAGTCGCTTGTTGTTTCCTCTATTCTCTATCATCCAATAAATCTTCTGATTCAGTTGTCAGTTCCAAGTTCATCCATAGTGGCTGAATGGGTAGTTGGCTCCACGAACCAGTGAGTGCTTAATAAATCTACTACTTCAAAAATGGAAAATACGTAGACTAGACGTCTAGCTGTAGCAATGAACAGGCAATTGAAGGTAAGGGCTGGACTCTGCATGAACAGCTAGAATGGAGTGGATGGTACACATCCATAACTTCGAGTGTTGGACGATGTCCAAAGACTACTTTGATAACATGGTGAAGGGAGAAATCATTACAGTGCATTTTTAGACGTCAAGTTGCAAATGACGCATCTTCCAGGAGTTGAAGATGCAAATACTATTCCATTCTTCACCGCCTGTTTGCCACTTTGGATGGAGAACTCACTCCAAATTCAACTCCACATCACCCTCCATGACACATTTGTCGTGACACTAGCAGACGGTAACACTTCAGCTACTGCCACCTCAGTGGCACCCACCCTCACACTGAAGAATGAGGGAGAGCTCATCAGAGACATCAACAAGTCACCAAGATCTAGCAGCCGTCACCACATGCTTGAACGACTGGTCACATCATTACTTTGGTTTGGCATAACTGCACTGTTCCCTCCTCCGACCAGCCACTTAGTCTTAGCCAGAGGGGAACGGACAACTGGGACTTCCAGTCATCTTTGCAACTAAAGTGGAGCCAAATGGGAACAAAGATAAGGGCACGACAGTGTTTTGACCACACTCACACACACACACACACACACACACACACTCACACACACACCAAAACACTTCAGTCGATTGAGCACAAAGGCGAACAATTCCGAGTGTCCGCTATCACTGCAACCTCTACCACCCTTAACGGATGCCTAGTTATGACGATGATCCACTGCGATCTAGTCGTGTTGTCAAGGTAGTGGTGAGAGGAGCTGCAGTGAGCCCCACACCCACGACCAAGATGACGATGACGACGACGAAATGGAATGGAAGAGTGCTTCGTGTTAACCTGCTGGTTTCCTTCCACTGCTAGTGGTCTCACATGGGTGATTCATCGAAGTGTCAGGAGATTCGACCTCTCCTCTGCACCTGTCTGTGACTTCAACAGTGCGAGTTAATGGCGTGGGCATGAAGTGAGTGGTGAGTCTCCGCTGACTCAACCACTCACATCAAACAACATCAACAACCTTGTTCAGCCCACTTGGACACACCCGTTTCAAACCGTCGAAGTGGTAGACGCCGCCCATCTTCAAGAGCTCCATCGTATGGCAGACGGTTATAAACCTCACAGTCACGATTACAAAGCATTCTATGCCACAGCTGCAAGGAGGGACGAGGCATTCATCGGCATACAGCAGCATCGGTTCCACGATGCGAAAGGCACTGGTACCGGTGGTGGATGGTAATGCACCTCATGTCACCACCGACTAGTGCCTTTGAAGAGGGAGAAGACAGGAGAGGCAGAACCGCACCAGGGTTCTTCAGCACAAACTCCTCCAACATTGCCTGACTAACCAACCCATCCGCTGGAGTTGGGTGTGCGGTTCCACACGAAGTACATAGACGTGACCTTGTTTACGTAATGCCCTTGCCGATGACAATGCACAAACAACAATGCAAAGCGCTTTTATTAGAGAGAAGAGTAGATTTAGTATCTTTTATTTACTACGAGGAATTCCAAGGGCTCAGCACGAGGTGAGACCCTTTTTTTGTTGTTAACTACTCTCAACGCCTGTCTCTAAGAATTTCAGTCATCTTGTCACTATATTTCTTTATCTCTTATACCTCTCTCCTTGTCTGACATCAAAGTTGGAGGATTAGCTCTTACAAAAAGTGCAGACCTTGGTTCCGCATGATAGCCTCTTCCCTGGGGGATTCCGCATCAAACCGAGGTAAAGTACTCCCCATTCATTGCATTCGGAAGTGACCGCTGTTTGACAACCGCAACAGCATGCATGCCCAACTTCAACACCAAAAGACACCGTCTACTTCATCCAGTAAACATTCCATTATGTGGAAAAACGTGTTGTTCGCTTGCTCCTTGCACTCTTACCTTCTTTGTTAACTCCACAGCATCGACGCTCTTTCATTACCTTGGTGGCGTCTGCCGAACCAAATCACATCAGGTAACTGGGCAGCGAGTTTTTCGTTGACTGGCCATATTCCCTCCTTCGATACTCCACCACTCCTCATCTCGTCTTTTGCATGGACGTACACAGACAATTCCGCCAATTGACAAGTGTCCACCCATCGGCTTGTCAAACGCTATTGAATTGTTGCTAACATCTGACTCATTGTGGAATAGAAAACATCTGTTATGCTGTCTAACTTCCATTGTTTCGACGCAGACGGATGGATGTGATTCGCCTACGCTCACATAAATTCATTCTGGTTTCGTTTCGGACCAGAATGAGTCGCCTCGTTGCAGCTACTGCGTTCGAAGTGGCAATGGTGGTGGCGTCAGGATGGAGAAAAGAGCTTCACAACATATTCAACAAGCAATTCTGGAGAGATGAATGATCCAATCTGTCGATTCCGTCAGCACCATAAACTCGGGTCACGCTCTTGGCAAAATAAATCACCTTTGCGAACAAAAACTCGCATCTAAGTCATTGACCCACCCACCCTCGTACTGGGTAGTGTGGTCTTTAGGCAACCACGTTGCACTACACTACACCACACCACGCCGCGCCAAATCTGACCGAACCAGACCCCACCGAACCATCACCTGACATGACAATAACAATGACAGCGCACACGTTGGAACTGAGATAGTGGCTTGTGGAATCGGTACTGGCGAGGAAAGTTCTCTTGCAATTTTAACTTCATGAATGACTAGATCGTGGACTACTCTTCACACCTGATGCACTACCTGTACTCCTCCTCTCCTCCTCCTTGCCTCCTATTCTAACTCATCAAGACTGGAACGGAGAATTCCAAGTCGATGTGATACCTCACAAGGCCATCACTTCACCGTCCGGCTCTGTTGAACCTAGAAGCTGGCTTTGAGTGGTTGTTTTACCATTCCAGCCTAACTTGTCAACAAGTTTCATCCAACGAGGTGAGTGCTTACATCTTCTATCAGGAGCATGTTCCACCTTTAATCCAGAAAGAGAGATTTTTAATGTCCAGGACATGCATTAAATATAATCAGAACTGTGTGGAGTCATGAGATGCACGTGGCAATTTCGGCAGACCCTAGGGCACAATTTTGACCCGCCTTACCTCCAGCGTCGTTTTATGGCATCATGTGGATTGTTGAGCTAAATTGTATGTGCCTACAGTTGAACTTTGGTGGTGGTATCGTCCTTGCCATCTATCACGACATTTTGATAGTCAAAAAAGCCTCAGCAATGCATCGCTAAGAGAGTTAAGAAAAATGGGCTCCAATTGACTCCATTTCACTTCAATTCCATCTAGCAGTAATGTGAATCCTCTTCTGACCCCTGTGATCACATTTATCTCCATCTACAAGTGATAAGAAACGTCAGCTGAATGAACCAAGTCAAGAAACCTTTGATCCAGCTGTGCTAGAGCAAGGCTTAATCCAATCTTATGTAACACAAATTGGCAGTTCAAGAATGAACTTCATCAAGAGTTGCAAGATGTCCCATCCGTCAAACCAGCAAGGTGAGCTCTTGTCTCTGCTTGTCAATATTGTTTTAAGGCGCCATTACTTTGTGTGATTGGACCTATGCATCTTGAATCAGGGAGAACTGGAGGACTAACAACATCGAACTGGAGACCATTAATACCACAAGAGACTGATTAGGCCGTCTACTTTTTATACTACCTGTTTCCACTTCAACTGTTCTTAACTAAGGTCGTCCACACGAAAGAGGCGAGCCATCAACCACCGTGTCAAAATTCAGTAGCTACATAGACATTTCCTTCGTAAAATGATGATTCACCTGGTGTTACAAAGGAATAAAACCATCACATAACTTTTATGGATTTGCTTTAAATGATCCCGACTATTTGCTGTGCATCGCAAAGAAGGCGGTGGACTAGCTAGGAAGTACACTCTCCCAGGCAGACTTGAGTGATGCATACCAAGTCACAAATGTGCCTCATTTTGAATACACCTATGCAATTTGGTCGGTATCCGTGCCGCCTCCTCGTTGTGGCAAACGATCATCTTGTGCCATTACTGTTGATCCACTAAATAAAGTATGCCTCTCGAGAGAGGTTTTACTTCATATGCGAATGCTGAGGAGTTCCTGCTCTCGAAATAGTACGGGAGAAGGCGAGAGAGATGAGGTTCCATCATCCGAAGACTTGAGTTAACAAGCAAAGCTAGGCGGTGAGTGGTGAGAGGACAAGAAGTGCAACTGGTGAATAGGATGGAAGTTATTGGAAGCTGTAAAATGGCCAGCTTAATCCGGAATTCCCCCATATGCCAGGTCTTCTGCTTCTCAGGTTTATGTGGTCACGTGAGTGCGTAAAGCAAATGTCGAGACAACGCGACAGTCACATGTTAAGGAAAAAATGTCAAAACGGAGTAAAAAGGAGATTGAGAATGTCGATTAGGATGTATCAAACCGCATACGAGAGAGGGATGGAGTGGTTCACGCCTAAGAAAGGTGACATGGTGAATGGATCATGCTTGTTCTTCCTACAAATGAGCTGGCGGACATTCCATCGCCATACCACACCTCATGTTTACCCCCATCAGGCAGCAAACTATCCAAAAGCACGTGAACTGCATCTCTTTCACAAGTGCGTAATGGAAGTGAGGGGAAGAATAAGCAGAAAAAAAAGCAGATTGACGATCGTTGAAATGTGCCGTCATTCATCCCAACTCTCTCCCTTGAAAGCTTTCGCTACTTGCCCATTTGATGTAGACGCTGATGGAGGTGCTGTTGGAGGTGCAGCCTACCTGTTCCATCACTAATGTCACCTCGTTGGTCCACACATCCAAATTCTTATCTCATTTTACTCACTGATGACGCGTACTTCGCTAGTGTTACGAGGAAGTGGAGAGTGGATCCCCCTCCTTCACACAATGCCTCCACGTTCACATCGTTCTCCTCCTCCTCCTCCTCCTCCTCCTCCTCCTCCTCCTCCTCCTCCACCACCACCTTTTCCAAGTGTCGCATAACCAATCTTATGAGGAGCCTCTGTGGTGTTGTGGTCGTGTTGACATTCATCGAGTGGACCAAATCGTATCACGTGCGATTAGGCGAGGTAACACTTGATGCAGTGCAAGGTGACGGCAAGGCAATGCGGATCACAGTCGCGTGTTGCGTCCTACCACACCGCGTCTTACCGTACCACCACGACAGGCTGATTCACAGTCTTGCTTGACGATGCATGCACATAAACAATCGGAAGTTACTACGGCAAGTCGTTGCAATCAGAAACTGCACCAATGATTCATTCGCCTGATAACGCAATACCTTACCTTACCCTTCCTCTCTCCTCTCCTCTCCCCTCCCCTCCCCTCCTTCTCCGCCTCCCCTTTCCTCTGTCCCTGAGTTGCCTCCACTGTCCTCCCCGACTGTGTCATGATACTCACTAGTGGATAAGTAGCTTTATTTCTCCACTCACAGAGGTCCCAAAGAGTTTGAGGTACACACAACACGGGTAGAATGGTCGTGATCAGTGGATACGACTCTCTCTTGATGTCCTCCTCAAACAGGACGTCCACGTCTTTTCCAGCTTCCTGCAATGCGACGAGGTGACACTCTCTCGGGTCGTTTCCAACTATTGCAGGTTGTCTCCAGTTGAGCTTGGATCTGGAGGGCTCAATGCTGACAACACCACGCTATTGACTAAGCAATAGATAGCCGCTACATGTCACTTGGCGTTCATGTCTAGAGTCAATTCGCGTAACGTCGAGTTTAATTAAGTCAAGTCAGGTCTTCACAGACGAATGGCTTTCCTGTACCTCGTTTCCGAGGGAGAGTCAATTGTTTTAGCTGAATTTGAATATTCCTTAAAGGGAAAGAATGAGAGCCAGGAGATTTGGATAGAGATGTTAGATACATTCCCCTCCTTCGCCCTTCCATATGCGTCCCATCCAGCAGGCAAGATCATGAATGTGTGAAAGAGATTTAAATCCACGCATCAAATTTGTAAAACCATACGAACGAAAAACGAGGAATCCACGCCACCCGTTCACCCTTCCAGATGACCTGGTCACACATCACTGTCAGTCATCTACGCAGTCGCTCAGTCAGTACGTCTCCATCACTATCAACAATATGGAATTCAAGGTAGAGGTTCTCAAACGATATCCATATCAATATAACCTCCGTTTTGTGCTATAGTCACATGTACATGCCGTCCCTCAGTTCCATTCTTGCGTAAAATTCACTTTGTGGTAAAAATGAAGGTTGAAAGTTCCCTCAGAGCCGCTCAATGAAGCTGTACTTCTTACTGATATTTTCTCGGGTTCCTTGTCAACCAAAATATCCACATTACTGTGGTTATGCGCGTTCATCTGTTAAAATCAGTCAAGTTTCTGGTCCACAGTTTTAAACCGATTTTGAAATAGTAAAAAGTGGTAAATTCATTATCAAATGAATTGTTTTTCCCTTAAAAATCTGCTCTAACTGTGATGCGAATTGTTAGGAGGGAATTGCTTCCCACCGTCGGTGGAGAAAGTACACACCATCAGAGGTGAGGTCGAGATGGTCTCTTAAATTTCTGGAAGGTGAAATTCTCTCCCTCCCCCATCTAACGAGAGATTTCAAAGCTTCAAGTTGCACCAAGATGGCAGTTAGCAGTTTGGTGGAATGAATTCACGCCAGTTGATCACAAGTCTGTAACAATGTCACCTCTCAGTTAGGTAAATTTGTAGAAAACAAATACCTAACCCTGACCAATAACAAAGGCGGATTTGCCAACACCCAATGTCATGCTCTACTTGGAGGAGACAAATGAGGCCTCGATGCAAGGTCTGATGACTTGCTGCAACCTTTTTTTGCCGGATAATGGTAAATTACTTCTCTCGTAAATCACCGAACTTAATTTTCATTGCTTGTATCCACTATGCTTTGCTCTAAAAGACCTTCTCTTCCACTGCCTGGATCAAGTTCAGATCGACCGAATTCTTCTACGACTCGAATATCCAACGGCTTTAAGTAAGTCTTTGGTCTTTTAACTATATTCTTTTCCTCTTTAATATCCTTTTCCCACCTTATTCAAAGATTAAGTATCAGGAAAAAAAACCTCTGAGAGATTAAACGAGCATCTGGGATACACCTAGCTGAAATCGAAGCCCTTTTGAATAGATCCAATGCTCTCACTCCATTTTCGTGAATCAGTACCCAAGTTTGCGCCTGCTGTCAAGTGGACGCCTGAGCCACTCTAAAGTCTTCCACAATAGCATGGTCACTTTCGGAAATCTCATCTCACGCATATACAGGCATGAAAGACACCCACCCCACCCGCCTTCTACGTCGTAACGGACTCTTAAGACACCCACATTGTTTTACCCCAACAGAAAGGCAACCCTCAAACTAAACTTGTCAGACGCAAGGTGGCACGAGTCACTCCAAGATACACTCCATTTATACACCGCCATTCTCCTGCCTTTATTGTTCTCAAAGGAAATTTGCGAACGTCTCGCCTCATGATGTCCGCCCCTATGCGATTATACAGGAATCTATGTTAGATAGTCATCGTACTAACAGGGTTCTTTAAAAAGCCAAGAAAAAGAACGCGGAAGTTGTCGAGAAAAATAACCAAAATGTGAAACTAACAGCCCAGCTTTATAAAAAATAGATTATTTTGCCTAATTCACAGATAAACTAAATAACCTCGCACCAATAGGGAAAAACGTTGAAGATAGTAATTGCCAGATTAGTGAACTAGCCGATGACTCAGTGTGCATAACCTCCCCATCAATTAAACAAAAAATTTCTCCCTAAACTAATTTTTTTCAGCTAAAGGTGTGAAATTAATTACCAGGCGCGTTAGCAATTGCTAGTGAAACTATTCCACCTAATTGTTCATGCACAACTTCACTGAGTCAGAGCTAAGGCCTAGGCCTTGGAAATAATTTCTGGACTAGAAATAATCACCACATTCAATTCTGTTAGCTCTCTCCAAGGCTGTTAGAAAAAAGAAAAAAAAACGAAAAATTGAGACAATATACACATATGTATTAGAAAGTATAATCAGGGTACATTTGCGGTCACGTGATTAACCTCACCACATGAACAAATGCAGAGACAATTTATTTCTAGAGCGGGCATTAGTCATCGGCAAAAAGTAAATCCATTTTTTTTCTCCTTTCCAACACTTTAGACCGAAAATTTCTTAGCAAATAATTAAACAGCAAAAAAAATCGATAGCTTGGCGGTATGGCCGCCACTAGCGAGGGCTACAGCAGTACTACCGTCACATGATTGAGAGAAATCCATATTATTGATTTTACAGCCAACTTACTGAATGAACTCTTATCACTGCACACACATACACACACCAAAACAGCAACCCTCTCCAGCGCGGTAGCAGGACTGCCTCATGGCCTAAACCGCGACGTTGATTGGTCCGTGACCCCCAGCGGTGAAAGTTGACCAATTAGCAGGCGTATGGATGAATGTCTGTCTGTGTTTCACTCAGTGATTGGTTAGCCGTAATGGCGCAACCCACGAAACTTTGGGGTGTGTGGAAGGCTATTTTTGTGGCTTGGTTGGAGTTGTTGCCGAATCGTGCATTCCCATTTTCATCGTTTTCTTAAACAAACAACGAATGGACAAGGTGGAGACGAGCTTGGTGAACAATGGACGTTCGACCGTTTGCAGTGGGGTCGCGCATTCTGGCCCGTCATTTAATTCAAAACTCGTTCTAAAATGATGCATAAGGCAACCATGGTGATGGCAATAACACCTTGTGTGCGAAACTTTTGTCGATTTGAGGACCCACTTCACAAGCTCAATCGACTCTGAACTTCCCAACCACTCATATTTCATATTGGAGTAGCCCGAATTTCACACAAGTGAAAGGAAAGTCTACCTAAACGTCCCTTTGTGCAGAAGTACCGGGAGTGCAGATGCGAAAAAAGTGCAGAAAAGCCGTGAAGGCGGGCTTCACAATCTAAACCATCGTCACAATCGCCGATGCGTCACGCTTCTTCAAACTTACAGCTAATCAGACTGCTGAAATACCGAGATAGCCGTCTGTTGAAGAGGACATGAATATGACGCAGTACTTGCAGCTATAAAACACCCAAGTCTACCACCTATTTTGAAAATGAAATACTGAATGGGTGAACCACCTCATTATCAGGACTCTTAACAAGGCAAGCTAACGAGGTTGATATTCGTTGCGCTAAAAACCGGCCACCTCGTACAAAACACCCGTCTTTCGGTTAATAAGACCCGGATTCTTGCGCATTAACGGAAGTGGAAAGAGAGAACGAGAGAGAAACAGCCACCACAACAACGAGCGCGTTAGGCATATGCAAATGGAGGTTGAACAAGGTACAGTCCGAATTGTCCAATTAGGTTGCCGCTGCAACACTAAAATACCAACCAATCAGAAGCTCATGTGATAGCCTGAAGCATGAGCCAATGAGAGTGGGGCGGAGGTGAGGTTAACGCCAGTGGATGCGTAGTCGCCTTCGTCGTCGTTGTCGTGTTAGTGTGCTAGTAACTGGGGTGAATGCGCACGAGTGTGTGTGTGCGCAATTCACCGCTTATGGCTCTGTCGATTAATCCTGCCTGACTGTGTTTTCGGTCCCGCATAAAAGCCCAAGGGTTGTGCTGGTTGTCTCGAGCATAGGTCTTGCAGTTGCACCGCCTTTTCCCTCATGCAGCTAGTTCTTTTTAAGTGACAACAGGTTGTCATGGCAATGTCTTACTAGTGTTTCTTCCTTTTTTGCCACGTGGGGCGGATGCGACTCGCCTAGGAGTCTGCTCTCCCGGTGACATCGTTGTTTGAGGTAGGCGGTGGGCGTTGTCACTAAGGCAACGGTGTAATTATTGAATCTTGTCCATTAAAAGTGCTCCAAGTCTAGATTCTGACATTGTTTCCGCCCCCGGATGCCTTCTATTGTTGTGAGTTTTAAATAAAGGGGTATCTTACTAACGGAAGAATTTATGTCTCATTTTCATGATTGACTCAGCACGGGTGTGCGACTTTTCGAAAGACCTTCACCACATATAATCTGCTTGGATTGTCGTCATGAGAGGAATCAAATGCACACCACATTGCATTAAATTGTGCCAGAATTTCCACTTAGTTAGGTGCCTTTGTAGCCCCACAACGAGTGGGTGACTTCATTCTCAAGCGCTACTACCACGAGACACCAAAAGGGCTCTTAGGCTCACCACTGAGAGGCAGGCTCGGTGGTGGCCTGTGAAGGGGCCCTGGGAGCCAAATCGTGGGATAGATTTAACGCTTGTCCCCGAAATTTAGTCACAGAGGAGAATAGGCGGGGCGACTGCGTGTGTCATCGCTGGATGAAGGTGTCGGAGGAGTCGTAACAAACCCTGGATGAGTCATTCCTCCAGTGGACCAATGACTAACGGGTGGAGGTGAGCTCCAGTGCGTGCCACGCGGGAGTAGCGTATCGCCCGAGATGGGTCGGTCAGAGGATCGCAACTGCTTTGCCTCGGAAATGGTAGGAAAAAGGGGGTGAGCAGTTAAATCCACCTCCAAATCAAGCATAAATACGGCGTATTACTTCGAGAAGCTTTCAAAACAACACTACAAAGCAAAAGTTAATTTATAAGGCTTGGGTAAACGATACTACTTACAAGCAATAAGTATTTCTATGATGGGATGAGGGGATTCTTAACATTGGTGATACTTTAACAAGCAAAGGGGTAAGATAACAGAAAAAAACACCGCTAATAGTTTGACTCTAGCTTACAAAATGTGTTATTCATTCTGGAATGAAGTTCAATGCGTCAATGTACAGCTCCCTACAAGTTGGCAAGCCTTTCAAAACGCCAACATGGGTTTTCCAAGTGGCCTTAATATCGTGGAGCCCTCTTTGGGAAGCTTGTAGGTCTTTCCAGAATGCGTAGTACCTTCAGAGAAGAATTTAAGCGATCTGTGACCCAACAACGACCTCTAAAATCCGGGTTTAAACCGTCGCGATGAGGTATTCTGAGGGTTGTGCTGCGATGGTGAGGACGCCCTCACCACTGCAGCCCACATCTAATCTTCAAAGTCACGCTCCGTGGTATTTATCACAGTCTTGGGTAAATTTTGCCTAAAAGTACGTAAAACAACCTCACACTGAACAGCCGCTTCATATTTATGTGCACTCAGTGAGAAAATCCACCATAAAGGCACATTCCTGATAAATTAAGGCGGTTTACTACTCTGCAAATGTAATTCCACAATCTAATTTTAGACAGGTTGCCTTTAATGCAATTACTTTTAATGCTTTACCTACGAAAATGCTAATACCTGGTTAGAAAGGGAACTCAGCTAAAGTAGCACTCTTTTTGGAAAACGAGACGCTCTGGCATGTCTTTAGTGGACGCCCTTTTCTGAGTGGAAGAAGACAAAAAGAACCTCTTTTTGATTTAAAAAAAAACAAACAGACAAACACACCGCAAAACACAACCACCACGACCAGTCAGTCCATCTGCTTGTGCGACTAAATTCGTGCAACTCGCCGCGGTTGTCGGCCTCGCCCTCACTCGCCAAGGCGACTAGAAGCAAATCTAAAAAACAGGCAGCAACGCTGATTGGCCGCTTGTTTACCAATCAGGTGGCGGCGTTGTGCACATGTGCAGTTGCTGGTACTGCTGGCAGGGCTTGAGGTTATCCATCAGATGCAGTGAACGCCGAGTTGATGCTCACACTTCACAGTGCTGGATAGTAGTACAGCAGGTCAACATGAGAGACATGGAAAATTGGGTAGAGAAGTGAAAGGCTGTATATGGCTCGGTTGAACCTTGGACTATCGGCCTTACAGGCTAGCTCCGAAAAGGTTTTAGCTGACCCTGAGGTAGTATAGATCATCAGTCGCTCTCCCCGTGTGTTATTTACTAATTGGTGGATCAAAGAATAATGAGGCCACGGAGACCGTTCGTCTCCTCTGCTGACCCAGTAAGTCTTGTGGCAAAGTGGGACATTCTACATAGTCGAGGAGGAGAGTTAATGGTTCACAATGAGGGCTTGGTGCATTACCACTTGCCATCAAACGGAGGCAAGATATAACAAACTCTTTTTCTCAAAAAAAGAGGATGGTCAGTTCCAACTGTACCAACCCGCTGCGATGAGACTAAACAAGCCCTACGCGCACCGGATACTACAATCCAAGCCTTAAATTTCCTACGTCAGCATCCAAGTTTAGCCATAGCGAGGGAGAAAGGCATTTCAAGCACACTCCATATTCAGGGCAAAAGATCGGTCCAGTTTTATTTACTGGAATAAACTTTTTTTTTCTCACCAAAATGGTGAGAGACGTCACGTCGCAACGTTGGTTAAACACCACGCCAACAATTAATGCCTTTCACGTTTTTAGTGGAGTCACATTTGTTAATAAGCAAGTAGATTGTGAGCGTTCTGTTTAACCGGCTATAAAGTTGGCGGCGTCTTAACACCGTCACTACCGGCGTCACACACATGTGACAGACCAGTTTATCACAACACTGTAGTAAACCGTTGCACTGCAAACGGAGTAGCCGAGTTAAAAATGGTAAAGCACATGGAGAATGTTTTTGGGCTAATGATAATGAACCTTACTAATCACCTATTTAACCGGCTACAAAATTGGTGCTGACATCATCATCACCACAGACATCACATACATGTGACAAAGTGATGTGCCACAGTGATGTAATAAAACGGACTGCGAACGGACTGGCTAGGCCAAAAGTGACATTTAAAGCTTGAAGGTAATTGTCCATTTAACCGGATATGAAGATGACGTTGGCTCAACACCACTACCAGTGTCACGTATGTGTGACAAGGCGGCCTGTCACAGAGATGTAGTAAATTGTAATGCAAAAGGATTGGGTAGGATGAAATCAACGTTTCTAGTTTGGAGGAGCTACCTGTCCGACTGGATACAAAGTTGATGTGATCTTCAAGTCCCCACTACCGGCGTCACATATACATGACGAGTAGGCTTGTCACATATGTGTGACACAACAGTAAATCGTATTTTTGATAATTTGACGGAGGTGAAAGCAATAAAACAGATTTGGAATAATTTTTCGTCCAAGGTTGATGTCCATATTTCAGGTCATAAGGGGTAGTTCGACTGATGCCCACCAAAACCATAAAATAGCCGACCCTGTGTTGAACGATATTCCCCCGGGATGAGAAGTGACACCCATGGGAGAATGGAACAGCCTCCGTACTGCCGGCACGACTGCTAGTCCCTCAGCTGGGGAGGGAAAACAATGCCTCGGCTCGCCAGTAGATAAATTGGGCACACCAAATCCCTCCCTAATTAGACCAGCCCCAGGTCTTGGTTAGTTATGAACCCCCTTCCCATTCGCATCATTACTTTATTTTAAATGGCTCCCGAGAGCGTCTAGCATAGACAGATTTTAAAAGAAGGCTTAATGATAATGGTTGCTATTATTTAGAAGTTAAAAAAGTGCGCTAATGGATTGAGGTGAAGGATTAGGCGATATTGTGGCAAGAAAGTCGATGAAATCGGTTTTATGGAGAAGCTTTGGAGGGTCTTTCAGTCTCCATTTGCAGCACAAAGTAAATTTATGCATGAACTGATTTGCGGTGGTGGAGGGGGGGGGGTCCGATGTGTGTGTGTGTGTGACCAGGGCACACAAATGAGATCATATGATCTGGAGATGGTTTGGTAACTTCGCCTTTGAAATCCGTTTTGTTGATGCCGACGTCGTTGTAGCTGCTGTGGCGCGCACATCCAATGGACAAAATTCAATCGCATTTGGTTATGGCAGTGAACGAAGGCAGGTGACAAGCGTGCGTGAACGGATCATCTGGAGGGTGGAACACAGAAGGTGCGAACTCGTTCGGTTTCACGAATCCGAGGCATGGATGTAAACTACTTCAAAGCGTGATGTTGCACGCCTCTTCCAAGCATATATAATCTCGCAAGGAGGATAGGGGATAGGACGTACCCAACATCGCCAACCAATTCCGCTGGCTCTAAATCTTTTGGATCCTCTCTCGCACAGCACTACCGAGGTACGCGTCATCAGTGAGTAAAATGAGATAAGAATTTGGATGTGCGGACCAACGAGGTGACATTAGTGATGGAACAGGTAGGCTGCACCTCCAACAGCACCTCCATCAGCGTCTACATCAAATGGGCAAGTAGCGAAAGCTTTCAAGGGAGAGAGTTGGGATGAATGACGGCACATTTCAACGATCGTCAATCTGCTTTTTTCTTCTCATTCTCCCCTCACTTCCATTACGCACTTGTGGAAGAGATGCAGTTCACGTGCTTTTGGATAGTTTGCTGCCTGATGGGGGTAAACATGGGGTGTGGTATGGCGATGGAATGTCCGCCAGCTCATTTGTAGGAAGAACAAGCATGATCCATTCACCATGTCACCTTTCTTAGGCCTGGACCACTTTATCCCCATACAATCACGCCTGCCTTGTATGCGGTGCGATACAATACTGACTTGGTTCTCTCCTAAGGCTTCAAACGTGGGCATGCCTGGGATTGATCAACCCAGCTCAACATGGAAGTGTGGAAGTAGTGTGTGGAAGTAGTTGGAAATAACCGACCAGTGGAAAGAAATGTCCTTTTCCCAACAAGACAGCACAAAGCAACACCACTATACCTCGGTATGCATGCCACAAAGCTGAACTGTGGCAAGATTATCTTGCCCGCATCAGGTTACAGCAAGAGAGGAATGGAGGAGAGGAGGGTGAGCAGAAACTACCACCTCATTGACATCCTCATCCACATCCTCAATCTCCGTATTTCTGCTTTGGACATTTCCTTAAGGGATGACCATCGCTTCATCCCAACGCCTATCCCCTGATCACATAGACCTGTGAGGTAGCAGACCGAACATTCTGGAAAGCCTTGAAGCAATCCCTAGAGGTTCCGTGGTTAGTCAATTGCTACCTTGTACATTCCTGTGGCTTTTATGCCACCCGACCACCGTCAGTACAACCATCCGGTGCGTCATAGCCAATGGAAGAAGTGCCTCGTTCACATGCACGATCCTTCTTGAGAGCAGCCAAGTGGCAGCACAGGCAGCATAGGGCAATACTGTAACAAAAGCTGATTCGATCCAGCGAATCGAGCCACCGACAGTGGGAGCCTCTCCAGAGCTCCACGATCCAGTTAACAAATTGGTGGTTTAGATATGAGGCTCTACCACCCCACAACTACTTCTACTCTTCACTCAGACGTTCCATACAATAACAACAAAAACAAAGCAATCTTTCCCATTCATTCAAATGTATTTCAAATTCTCTAGGGATAATTTACTTTTGATAACATACTATGAATATTGCGCCACTTTTTGCTCGTGTCAAAGGTAACCACCTATATCGTATGAATAGATCAACTACTTGTCTCTGTTGAATCAATGCCGCATCATTCAATCCACCCATTCAAACCCCAACAACTTGGACAAAAAAGTCGCCATTACTGATAACACAGGAGAATGCATTTGTGAGTAATGGAGATGAAGAGATGCAAAACAGATGCAAATGTGGACGCACCTGCGATGGGTGAATGTCTGGATGGATGGAGGTACGATCAGACAGACGAATGAAGCTTTGATGCGTCCCTGACACAGACTTAACTGGGACGGATACATGAACCAGTGATTAGACCCCTGCCAGATACCACACAAGTTGACGAATGAGAGCACAAAGTAAATAGATGGACGCCCGGATACATCCGGACCAAAGACCAATTGCGTCGATCCACAACACCCAACATAGATGACCAGATGGACATGTGGACACACGCACCTCAACAACACTCTCGTAAACATCCCTGACGTATTTCTAACCCACCGTCAACTGTCGATTCATCCGCAAATGCCTCGCATTCAGAGCCACCGTGGTCGAAGAGGAGAACAGAGACGCAACTCCAAGGTTTTTGCGCACAAATAGTGCCGCCATTCCAGCCGCCGTGCTGCCGTTGTTGCCACTACTGCTGTTCGACACTGCCTTCGTCGCAGTGTCCGACGACTTTCGTCCACGCTTCTGTTGCTGCGCAGCCACCGCCTCCAGCAACTGTTGAACTCGACCACGCATCTGACTAGCCTCCTTGTTGAGACGTCCCTGTCGCGAAGCCGCCCCAATTCTGTATTTCGAGGCGTTTTCTGTCATGGCTGTAAATACAAAAGGGTGTATATTGAGTAACTCTCTATGGACCTCACGTAGTTTCGCAGTTAGCTACCTTAGTTGCCTCAAGAGATGTGGCATGAAAGGAGAGCAGAGGGCGTGGAGATGCGTGGCAAAAAATGCGGGCATTCCCCTGACAAAGGGACAAATAATAAGAACTCCTCCCTTTCCTCTCGACTCCTAATGTTCCAATCTAAGCAACCATTAGAAAAGGCCGCAGGAGGGAGTAAACAAAGTAGTCTTGACCACCTTGCCCTCCAATCTCACGCAACTACCACGAATTTGCCACCACTGAAAACACGATGGGAAAGGAATGTGCGCTTGGTGAATAATTAAAAGGATGGATCCGGAGATCACGGAGGGGAGCGTAAGAGGTGGGGAACGGAGGATCGGTGTCATGAGCTCCTACTTACTTCACATTTGCTGGGGCAATACTACCCAGAAGAAATGGCCAGGATCATGTATATCTTCCGAGTCTCTCTTGATCTTTTCAATAACATAGCGGTCAGCGGCAATTAAAATCCTTTTGTGATTTTAATAAAAGCACTTTCAATCTTCTAATTTCGCCTTGGAAATGGCGAATAAGAGTGTTCATTACTTGTGCCTGGTACGTCATGTGATTGTGTTCGTTGGCCAACCCCACCAACCCTGCAACTTCATGAACGCAGCACGCTGCGCCACCTTACCCTGAAGAGAGGACGCCGACTTTAACAGAGGGACATGCAATCCCCACTTTTTATGGGTACGGGTGTCTGTACATGCATCTGGATGTGCCGTCAGCACTGATTGACTCCAATGTACACTCGATGCAGCGACGGCCCTACAAGTGCTGGTGTAACTGTTTCAGGGAGTGGACAGCGTCCCATAACTGCACCCAACCCAAACTACGAAAAATGCCAACATAGAGAGACTTTGATAAGCCTGCATTCCTCTAATTTTAAGAGACTATAAGCATGAAAACCTGAGCGTTGGATCCGCTCCTCCCCTTAAATGTAGTCAAGTGTGTTGTCTAGACGACTAACAAAATGACAGTGAGACAGACCACTGTCCCTGACTGTTATAAAAAGAGAGGCACCCAGACCTTCCGTCACTCCCCAACCGTATGTGTGACCGTGTGGACAGCGCAAATTCATCATAATTTCCACCGTCACCTCTCCATCGCCCACTTCGTCCACGAATTAAATTACTAATGTCTAGGTCGCTACATTTATTTGTACAGGGGGCTTCAAACGCCCGGTTGGCAACAGTCGTCGTAAACGCACCTTCCAAACACATCGGTCGACCACGGGGTGGTAGTTTGAGGTCAGAAATTGGACTCTTGAACTTTTGACGAACACCGTAAACAAGGCTTCGGTGAAGTGGAGTCGTTTTCCAATCCAACGATAGACAAACCAACAAGTATATAGGTAAATAAACAAGAGAGGAGTTAACAACGAGGTTGAGGGGTAGTCCCACGCCAAATTAATGCTAATTTGGAACCTGACACATAACACCTTCCACCTCTTTATTTCTTCGAATTACTAATTTCGACTCCAAAGGCAGTACGCCATTCATGGTGAATACAAGGCTCACTCCTAGCGAACTCACATATGAGCCCATCAAAATTACGTTTTGACAATCGCTCACCTTTGTCTACCTCACACTTATTCAAGCATATCACAATATATCTTCGCCCTTCCAGCAAGGAACACTACTACCTGCAGTTGAACCAGCTAGCACATTTGAAGACCTCCTTCCCACCTTCCAATGGTACAAGAAAACCAGGTAGCCCAATATTTCCAGCCATCCGGTTGATACATGCCCAATGCTCAAACCACCAGCCACATCTGCGTCACCACCGACACACCATGCTTCCAGACATGTTGAAACAAAGACACGACTAAGCACGTCAACACCGACTCTATCATGGAAAAACACTCAACACGATCACACTAGACAAACTCACCCCACCGTGAATAATGAGGGGTAGAGGGCAAGTGACATGGCGCTTGACACCATTTCACAGCCAAATCCACCCCGTTCACCTCTCCACGTATCAAAGTACGAGGGTTGACCACCACGTAGAAGCATACATTCACCAAACAAGTCAGACACGTCTATCCCGATCCTGACCTGTAGAACACAATTAACCTCACCACCACCACCACCGCCACCACTGCCTCGCTTATTGCGACATGAAGGATCAAGGGACTAGCGAGAACAACATGAGCATCCCCTCGACAAAACACAAGTGTGGAGGTGTAGTTATCACGCAAAACGCCTTTGTGCATTGCCAGGAGTGCCAGCACAACCACACTTCTTTGCATCGAGAGGAAGTGATGCTGCTGCAAGATGGAACGGGAACCAGAGCTTGTGACTCACTGGACAAATACACAGGAGTGTTTTCCAAGAACCCATAGGACAGATTACAGACAGAGTGGATGGGCGTGGCAATGAGGGAGTGAAGGAGTGAATGGAGGTGTCCTTGGTCAGCCCAGTGCCCCACCAGGCGTAAAAATAAGTCTCGACTGCCGGAGTCGCGGATTAACTTGAATGCAAGATTGCTATGCTGTAAGACGCTATAGCTATAACTTCCATGTTAAAATTTAGAAAGCAATTCTAGCAACTGCCGGGAATGGTCTGTTAATGGCAAAACAAAGCACTGAAATTTACCAGAGCCGACAAGTGCCAATATGAACCAATCTAGGAGTGATGCAGTAGTCGACATAGAGACGTTGGAGACGGTTATCAAGCGCAAAGCCAGAGACTAGTCCAATAGATTCCTTACGCACACTAGCAGGACTCGTGTCTACCTCGCAGAGGAGGGAAAAGTGATATATACTTTTAACTCTCCCAATTTAAAGACGATGGAATGTTAAATATGAGACGCTGTTGAGAGAGGAGCTGAAAAGCAATGTCACGATATTAATGCAATACTAGTGTTTTTTTTTCCAACGGGAAAAAGGCGACCAGAACTACTTCAAGACAGTCTGCCAGATTTACGATACGATACAGACGCACCCACTTATCTGAAGCGGAATTAAAGTCAATCAGCAAGTACTCACGAACTTTCACCTCCTCAAGGGCTCTTCATACACTAAAGAGGTTTTCATAACTTGCTTGAACACGCTTCAAGCAAGGGCCTGGAAACAAACGAGTCTAGAGAAGAGAGCAATACCCACTAGTAGCCTAAGCTGAAATACGGGAGAAAAGATTCACGAATAGGAGGAAATAGGCTACAGAATTCCCACTTTCTTACTGTGTGGCATTCCCGCCAATCCACCGTATACTTGGCACACGTGATTTGTAAATCGTAAGCCCTCATCCTCTTGCTCCGAGCGCACAGAACTCTTTTGTTTTTGTGTTTTTATGTGGCATATGCACGTGAGGTATTACACGTTCGCAATCCAGGCCGCTATGATGGTAGGTCTTTTTCACCTACACCATTTTTATGGCGCGAATGGAGGAATAGGTGCATATTTTGGCTGATTGCATAACACCGAAATGAATAAAACCTAGACGAGATGATACGGTGATCAAAGCGTGACAGGAGAGGCTGACTAGACAACCAACCACGACAACGAGAGAGCTCCAGAGCCCATATTGCAGATTTTGGCAGGGTTCACTCTGAAAATGGGCCCGAAAATCCCCAACGATAAAACAGGAAAAGTTCCCGAAATCTACGGTCATCACATTCCTTCCGCCCTCCAATGTCTTTTGGCACTGACCAGGCAAGCTTATCGCCTCTAAGTGCATTTTTTCCAATGCTCCGCCAAACAGACTGCTTTAAATAGCTCTAAATCTAGCAGATAAAGAATGTGGGGCAATTATGGCTGGCGAAAAAAGCATCATGCTATAAAAACGGTGGAAAAAATCACCACTGACCAAAGTCATAACGCCTTGTTTAAAGTAGATATCAAATCTACTTGCCCAGATTATCAACCATCACGACGCATTCGAATTTTATGATATCTTAAGCCATCTCATACGCTTTTGGAACGGATCTGCAATTAGTAAGGTACATTGCACCCCCATTTAAATTGCTTTGGCTTGAACTTTTAAAAAAGTGGCTCGCTTACTGAACTATTTACTGAATCCAAATGCACTTTCTCGACAACGTTGCTGGTGGTGAATAACGGAACAAAGCCCCCCGAATGCACAATTTCACAGCGGGCCTACTTATAAAACTTGTTAGTAGCATGTATATAATTGCGTTCGATTCTGAAGGGAATGTTTAATAATAATTAAAAAACGCGTTTTTTTGGATTGAATGATCTCCACCTTCATCTAAAAGGCTCTCAGAGGCTATCAATGAGCAACAGAGGATCAAAGCTGCACACCAATGATGGCTATTTTGCTACTTATTACGACAGTCACCTCCCACCGATCTCCCACTTTCATGATCACGATCTAGGGGAAAAAAACCGACTATCACAGTCTACACCCTACGCCTGTTTCACAAGTATGAACAAATTGCTCACGCCACTCTATGACGCAACAAGTTGTGGCCAACACGTGATGCCAATAGCGAACTTGTTCAAGAGGATGAGTTAGCAGCCCAGTCGCCTCCGAAGGTGGTGGTAAGCACAAGACTGGATAAACAAGAGGCATCAGATGATGCAATATTTAAATGGAGCCACCTTGCGATCTCACTAGTGCCACTTCAGAATTCAGGCAAATGGTAGATTGCAAAAATAAGGCCCAAAACTATGCGAGTCGCCTAAACGAATCTGGCGACTCAGAGTACCCACTTTGGACCGCTATCTGGGTTTGTAAAACACACATCTACTACAAAAGTTCAACAAGTAAAATTACACAGCCGCAATTGCTGTAGGCGCATATGCTGAATGTCTAGTGAAAATAGATGCCCCGAATGATGCATCAAAAAAAAAAGCGAAACAAAAGGCAACACCTCCAATCGCACCTTTCGGTGGCATCAATCACCTCTGTTATTGTATCCGTAGATTGCGGTAGCTGATCATATTTCCACTAGTATTAAGGCGTGTGCGAAGGAGCACATTTGGTTACATGGTTAGACAAAAACCCACGGACACTTGACACGTTTTGACATACTTTTGAAGCGATCAATAATGACACTTTAAGTCTGAGCAGAAGGGCAGTAAGTTGCTCAAGTTTTAGCATCTCTTCACTTAAAAAAATCGCCTTACAATAAATGGATAGAGAGCTTACGACTGGTGAGAAGTACATATTGGTGGAGGTGATCCTCGCTGAGGTCTTCTACCTCCTTCAACTAGGCGTCTTCCTCTACCTCGTTCGACGCTGGTACCAGGATAACGAGGCGGTGAGGGTGAAACTCAAGGTGCCTAAAAAGAGGGATGCTTTACTGCGTCACGATTGGGTAGGTAGTCTTACTAATTACTACTGAGATAAAGGTGAAAACATGGAAACACGTCTGCTTTTACGCCTTTTTAGGCAATTCCCAGCCCATCCATGTTTGATGCTAGGACTGGCGAACTCGAAGAGGATGCGGGCACAGAACGAATGCGTAAGGATATTTATTTTTCTGATCGTATAAATCACTTCTACTGAGTTGAAGGCAAGTAGACGTATCGCAGTAAGATATATAAAGATGGTCTCATCAATTTGAGCATCAATTACTTGCCAAATTAAGCGTTTAAAAAGGCAGAAACGACGGTGACCGCAAAATGGAGTGACGATAAGTTCCATCTATCCATTTTCGTCTTCAAGATGCGAAACATTTGTTTGTAAAAACCAAAAGAGCAGATGGATTTCCGTGGGCGCCAGAGTAACCATTTCTAATACTTCCACCTCAGTGGGTCTTCCATGTTCCTCAAATCTGTAGACATTAGCAAGCCCCTGATATTACGAACGCAATCCGTAGTAACTCTCGTAGCGACAAAGATTAATAGTCCAGGAGGATCCAAAGTGATATAACCCTCGCAGCTCAATGCAAGACCTAACAAAAGCTCAATAACCAGTTCTAATGCATAGACTTTGGAAGAAGGGCTTACACACACACCACTGGTTCATTTCAAACTTACAATTACAAGTTCAAGTTTCAATGGCTATAACGATGACCAGCAAAAACACTTGAAAGAGAAAACAAGGGCAATTTCTGGCAAATTTTACAAAGGAACACTTAGGCGAGGGGTACTTTAGTGTCATGTTGAATGGGAAACAAGGTTAATTCAGCACTAAAGCGACTAACGCTTGGTAAGACTGTTGTTTCCACCCAACTGGAAATGAAATGAAGTAACCAAATCAGCTGACTAGAATATGTTGTGAATCTCACAACAGCTGACCACATGAGACGGACGGATTCCTCCATAGTAAGACAACGAATTCCCCCGTCAAATGCTTCTCAAAAGAAAATGGACTCATCTGCTTTGAATAGGCCTTTATCAGGGATCAGGCTGAATCCACCCGAAATGTGGCTCACAAACTACAATAATCAAGTTGCAAACGAAAATTCGGAGCGACTTGGGAGCTTAGAACAGCACGAAATGAGTAAGTTATTGTGTAGAGCATTTAAAACATAAATACGACGCTAGGATCTTTTTTGCCTTCCTAGGGAGCATATCAAGAAAAATAGAAAAGTGACAGGAGGCAAGATGTGTAAGCAAGTACACCAACAGAAAACACAAGTTTTTAACAGACCTTTTACGATTTATTCAGCACCGATGATTCGAATGGGTAATCGGGACGTTAGATCCAAACTGTCTGTTTGACGCCGGAAGAGGGATGCGCTCATCGGACACTCGCTCGATAAGACGGAGAACCAACATACATTGTACAATGCCCCGAGTTCGCCAAACATTCAGAGCGCTGTCTTTAAAAATAGTAGTGAAAATTTCAAAAGAAAACTGAGCTTGTGTTTTGTAAAGTTAAGCTGCGAAAACCACAAGTGCCCTTGAGGGATTGTGAATGCTTCCCATAACTTTATTGAAAAGGTGTAACATTTAGTGATGCAGGGTTAGAAGATAAATGCGAAATTAACAGTGCTGGGTAACTTGAACCATGTCTTGGGTATCACGGCAGTTTTCATAAGAGCAATAATTGCTAAGAAACTTACCATAACCCCGCGGGGGGTCGCTTACCTCGGAGCTACTTTTATTAATTGAGGTGAATTTATTAATTATTTTTCTGCACATTTTGGTTCCATCCAGTTTTGCAGGAGGGAGCACCGTAGCTACTGCGACTCACTGAGGCGAAAAAATCCTCCGCCGTATAACAACCGTTAAGCCCAATGACGTCAGAAACATATGTTTGCGTGCTTGCAAAACCAGAATGCTATTGTGTGTATCCATACCCCTCGGTTAAGGAACTCGGTAGACCATTTTACCATGGCCAAAGGTGGAAGGAGCTTGCCTCAGGGCCGTGTCAGTAAACCCAATCCATTCACCAAACGTGCATTGTAGCGTCCCGAGGCTCCCCTTAAGGTAAAAGAAGGCGTAGTACTAAGGCAGAATACATGTATTCCGGAAACAGAGGACTTGGGGGCTATTGGCACGGCCCGGAGACCGACCAACCGGCTAGAACAAGATGGCCACCCAAGTGACCTATACCGATAGTTCGAACAAACAAAATATTACACAGCCCCTCTCTTCTTTCGAGCGTCGTCCCCGACGCTCCCCTTCGTCCGCCTCCCGTGTCAGCCATCACAACGTAATCAGTGCTGCGAGAAGCACCCACGAGCTAACCGCCCCAGTCGTCGAGGTTCGAACGCATGTGTTCCTGTAGTGCCATCCATTCCGCGTGGCACTCAGTGCAGCAAATGCGCGCCTCTTGGCCCTCCTCTGGGCTTGGAGTCCACGGCTAGTGTCGCTTCAGTTGTTAATAGCTTCCCTGTCGAACACGAGGGCGAGGGAGATGTCGAGCATGAACGTCGATCTCGACCCTTCTGTTACGAGATACCAAAGGTTCTCCCCTCCGTAGCACATGCACTTCTTTCACAACGCCGCCGTTTGCCAGAAACGGTATGGAGCAGGATAAAATCCATTAAAGTCGGGTCCGCTTTCCGCTGCCACCAATGTAGCGTCCCGAGGCTCCCCTTAAGGTAAAAGAAGGCGTAGTACTAAGGCAGAATACATGTATTCCGGAAACAGAGGACTTGGGGGCTATTGGCACGGCCCGGAGACCGACCAACCGGCTAGAACAAGATGGCCACCCAAGTGACCTATACCGATAGTTCGAACAAACAAAATATTACATGCATACTGTGTCAAATTACAATGAACTCTATCGCCCTCATGGGAGTCTGTGTCGCTGGACATTTTGAGTTTGGGCTAAATAAGGCATCGAAAGGCACTAAATTACACCGCAAACCATGTTTGGCAAAACCGAAAAATGAAAGTTTGCTTGCAACAAGTTAAATCATGTTATAAATGAGTTGGGGAAAATGCATAGGCATAATAAATCCACGCCTTGTCAAGCAGCGCAGTCCATTATATCGTTAGCCCTATGAAGCGTGAATGCCTATATCTATGCATACAATAGGCTTATAATAAACACTTTTAATGTGTCACCAAAATATAGTTTTATATCTTTGGAAATGATGAAGCTATTTCTTTCTAAAAATAACCAATCGCAATGAGAAGGTGCACCGCGGTGTTTGGTATGAGCTAAGGTCATAAAATTACTAGCAATTGTCTCAAGATGAGTCATTTGAACATCCGCTATCCAACCGGTCATTTAGAGGTGTTCTCAGTCAAGCCTCAAGCGCCTTTGATTAGCGTAATGTGATTCCTTTGGTAAACGTTTCTAGGTTTTTGAGGCAGCATGTGCAAAGAGGTCATTGGACCCGAAAGTACATAAATTAGTGTAAGTATTTAAGATGCGACCTACAAATTTCAACGTCTTTTTCCTAACTGCTGCCTCTTTGTTGGTCTCTGAAAGGTACAAGAAGAGAACTGTCGATCTGAGCCTCCCTTTCATGTACTCTGGTCTGACCAATCGTGCTACATTAGAGCTAGTGGCCTACGATGAGGGAGAGATAGTGGCAAAACCATCGACTAGTACCGTGCGTATCGGGGTTCGTCTCGAAGACGGTCACAGAGCTGAGTGTAGTGGACACGCAAGCTCCTCAATCTGGAGCATCTTGGAGTCACTTGCCTTCCATGATAAAAGGTGTGTTCCTGCTCCTTTTCTGGAAAGTTTCCGTTTTTTCCTCGTTGTTCCACTCATTCTTTTTCCCAAGGGTCGCCACACTCCTCATACCAACAACTGATGGTCTCGTACCGACCGTGGTATATCTACAAAATCAGGTGAGTTGTGAGTTTGAGAAATATCCTGATTTTTCTGTTAGATTAGTGGGGAAGAGTCACTTCGTGAGACAACACTCGATAGTTTGGGGATCCGAGGCTCTGCTCTCTTTCAACTGCACCATGGACCACCTCAACCTATAATAGGTGCTGTGAAGGGCCCTCCTTCTGGTGAGAGTTTTAACCAAATTGTGATAAAATCGAGACTAATAATTTTTGGGAGCGGGTGTATTTAATCGACTGGAACATTGATGAGAAAATTGCCTTTCACTCGAAAATCCTTTTTAAGAGGAGAACTGGCGGTTTTTTATTGCCGGAATGCCTATTATCCCGCTATGATTTGGTTGCTTTTTAATTAATGGCATATGTTTTGACGTATCGCGGTGATTGACATTGTTAAGAGTTTGATTGACTCACCGATAAGGTGTCGCTTTATCTCCGGGTCGGGCAGTCGTTATTGTTCAAAGCGCGGGCTTAGATTTCTACTTTTCTAGATTCGGCAATCAGCGGTTTATCAAACAAGCTAAGTTATAGCTCATTGGGTTCCATCTGCCCCAATCGAAAAGTTGACACACGTACTCCACCCATCCGTCCATTTGTCTGATCGTCTGCCCATCGTCTTGAAAATCTACGGGCTGACAAAAGGTTTGAACGAATATACTGCTGATTAGCACAACTTACTTCCTCTTTGATCTTGCCTGAAAAGTGGGAGCCACTGAGTGACAGCCATTACATTATCCTTGGGTTTCCACGGGGAAGACATCGATAACAATGGGTTGTAAGTAAATGATCTGTTTTCAGCTGGTGCATCTCTACCGACTGCTGGAAAAGAACAGCCCTCACTGACTTCAGCGACAGGAACGAATCAACCTACTTGCGAGGAACATTTGCCTCAAGGCGAGTCCACATCGATGCTCCAAAGTGGCTGCAGTAGCAGTGACACTGGTGCCTCAGAGAGTTCGCCCCCTGCGAAGAGACCACCACCGCCACCAGTCTCACAGCCTTCTTCCTCGCTGGCGCCGGTAGCAGAGACGAGCCAGCCGACTTACAAGCAACGTCTGCCACAGGGCGAGTCTGCTTCCATCATCTTTCCAAGTGGCAGCGGTAGCGCTCCTGGTGTTGGTGCCTCGTCGACACTGGAACCCTTCTCCATATTTGCTTCTGCGTCGTCCAGATCCATGTTCGATCCGGATGAGTCGACGCGAGAACATCCTAAGAAGGTACATCCTTAGATTCTCTTCTTGATTAAAACGGTTGTTTGGTTCAGCTGACAGAGGTGAAATTGCTGGTCCACATGATCATAAGAACTAATAGGACGGTCAGTAACCCCACTTGGCGATGATTTTAGAAACAGGGGTTTCATATGGCGAATTTTTACCATGGTAAGGATATGCGTAGATCCGCAAATGCCCCTCCCTATCATACCATCTGAAATGTGTAAGTTGGGTGATCAAATCTATTTTCTCCTTACATATTTAGGTATGTTTTGTCTACGAGAGGAGGCTTTTTTCTCCCCCAAGTTGGTGCATTAGCCAGGGGGTTGGTCGATGCCTTTGAAGGGACTCTGGAAAGACTGTTTTTCTCTGCTTGAAAATACTGTCCTCAGGACATCGTTGCAAAATTTGAGGAATAATCAAGTGAAAATCGCAGAAGGGGCGTTAAGATGGCAATTCATGTTACTCCTTTTCTGTCTTATCTAAGAGGCTGATTAGATTGTTGGGTCCTTGACTGTGACTGATTGATCGGACGATTGGCTGTTTGACGGTAATCGTTGTTTTCATCACCGAGCTATGTCATGGAGGCGATCTTTCTCCTTTCTCCAGCTGGGTAAACAGAGGACCATTTCAATAATGCGAATTGATTACCCTTTTGGATATTTTAAAACAGATTTTCTGCTTTTGGGGTCGCAACCGACAAGCAGACTGTTCTTCATTACTTCCTCTTTTCCTTCATGATTAGCGGTTAATTGGGAAAATAAACAATTTTGTCTTGCCTTCTTTAGTGTAGTTCTCTAGAGTATTTGAGCATTGGAAGCAATGTTAGAGATTTCATTTGTGCGAAGAAAATATGCATTTCATGACCACAAATCCGAGAAGTAGGTGGTGTGTTGTTAATTCGTCTACCTTGAGGCATCACGGAACTATTAGAGATTATGCAAAAATGCTTGACAGTGTGCCTGTTGTCTTGGATCTTTCATCTTCTTCATGAGTGTAGCTCTTTGAAAAATCTCGCGAATTTCGCATCATTACTTTTGAATGAGGCGATATGAGGACGGTTCTGTTTTTCGCAATATTTCGGTCACAAATTCGTTACTTTTCTCACCAAAACTATCCTGTTTCGAGCTATCTACTTTCTACGATGAGGTTTTACTGTGAGCAGAGGGTTATTTTTTTGAAAAACCGAAAAATGGAAAGTTTCAAGGGGAAATGATTGTGTAGCAGGATATTGTCTTGTATGGACGGCCAATGGTCGGTTATGTCCATCGTCATTTACCAGAAATTCCTCAAAATAGGTCATTGCCGGCTCATAATTTGCCTCAGGGCTGTAACTGAACCAATTTCAACGCAGTTTATCATGATATGGTGGATTGCGCAATGATTTCAAATCACAACCGGAAGTTCTCCGACAGGAGTAGATTTTGAGACTTACACCACGTGTCTCCCACTATTGTCATGTTGCTTGCACATCTACCTGGGCTAATTTTTCTACATTGTTTTTCGGGGTAGGAGGATGGAGCGTAGTGTTCACGGCCGGAAAGAGTACTTTAGAATTTCCTTTATTTCCATTTTAGTCAATAACGGTGGGTGAGATGATTGGGGTAAGTTTAGAGCCCGATGATCCAACCTCTGTCCAACAAGGAGCTGTGCTGGAACACACTCCCCAGTTCAAGGTGCGGCCTATCAGTGAATCTGTCGTTCATGTACTTATTCATTCCATTAGCAGTTCTTTTACTCAGCTTCTCATTCATCTGATTATCCCTCCATCTAATAATTCATTGAACCAATCGTTCAGTCATCCGGTTTATAAAACACCGCTGGTCATGTTCGTTCCTTCCTACCCTCAGTTCCCCACCAAGACAGAGGGCCAAGACCTCCTGCATCTGGAAGAAGCGTAAGTTGATCTGGGTGGCTCTTATGGAAGAGCTCTTTTCGTTTGCCTTTATGTCTTCGCACATGTTCTAGAATAGGAGGTAACTTGGTATCACTGCCTTAACGGCGAGCCGGTCTAATAAGACGCCCTGAATGGTAGCTAACACCCCCCAACCACTTTTCTGTAGCAGTTTTCCTGAAATCGTCCCTTGGGATCCTTTTTTTCTTACAACTGACCAGATTAGATGAGGTTTCCCTTGAATATGCTGAACAAATGGTAGTTCAAGGCACATCTTATGAGTTCAAGCATCTTGTGTGGCCCATCTTCAGGAGATTAGCCCATTTAAAACCACCAATTCTGCTGCAGGGGTGGAAGTTCCGGAACGCCAAGTGAGGCGTGTGAACGGGAGGAGGTGATTTTTCAAAGACAAACTTCCGTCTTACACGACACAGAGTCGGGTAAGTTTTTCTGTCCGTCTCACGCAATCTCCATCCATCCTGGCGAATACCTCCTCCAAAAAAACCACTTTTGTTCTTGTAGAAGAACTATCCGACGAGTACTTCCAACTCACGGAGCGTGAACTGCGTCTTATTATCTCGGATCTTCGAAAGGAAGCGTGAGTTTGACTTTCTTGTGGGTTTAAGTTGCCGGACGTAAGAGCACGAGTAGCGGAGTTCTGTGCCACCGCCGATTGCTGTTCATGTATCCAGTCCCATTCGATTATGACAGTCGTCTTCGGGGTTGTCAGTGGTAGGTAACCTGCATTCGTTGTCACCAGATGCTTTTCGGTCCTCATTGGTTTCGTTGCTTTGTTATGATCAGAGCTTATGGCTTGATTAAATGTTAAGCCTTGGATGTGGCCTACTTAGCTGCCCTCTCGCGAGTTCTATCTCTCACATCCAATTTCCTTCTCTGCGAGCAATCCGGTGCTTTGGAAGGCGGTATAGAGGCTATCGGGTATGCACCCCTCACTCCTCCCACGAAGAATTTCACAGTCTTGAAGTAGGTCTCTTATAAACACGGAGGAGGGTGGAGCGACTAGCATCGCAGGTTTTGTGAGGGGACCTCTACTCATTGACGCGACTGCTTTTATAACAATCGATTCCTTCATTCCGAACCAGTTGATAATTCCAACATTATCCATGCTTCGTTATTTCCATTTTTTTCAGCAGAAAATCGGTTTCGAGGTGATTGCTCTTCCTTTAATGCTATCGTAATGAGTCTGTCCTCTATCCATCCACCTTAAATTGATATGTTTAAAGCTCTCGGTTGTTAACTCCAGAATCAGCAAATCATTCCAACATTATTCATGCTTCTTCCACTTTTTTTCCAGAGGTACAGATGTTCTTCTGGGTGAACGCAGTGTTCAAAGGTCTGCAGGATCTGCGCGCATTGAGAACTGTCAAAGATGCGTCATTCGATTTACCTGGCCCGATGACATCTGCCTTCAAGCCTGCTTCAGGCCCCAAGAACATGGTAGTCCGCCTTCATAGTCCATTTTTAGCGCCTCTCGCTCCACTGTCTCACTCGCCTTGCCTTTCTTCAGTATCCGCCCTCTACGAGTTCATACGAGAACGATTGGCGAACAGGGATCTGCCCTTCAAACTATGTACGTCTATTCCTTATTCCAGATAAAAAAAACTCCAAATTTCTCATAAAGAGGCTTTATTTTCTTTTGTTATCTTAGTTACCACCCCTCCGCGAGTCATCCTTTCAAACCTGGATGAAACTCTCATACAGGTGGGTGGTTGGGCAAAACATTACCTACAGGTTAGATTTCTCAGAAGTGAATTAATCAGCCTAGGGTACAAGAACGGTGAAGATGGGTGGCGGTGGAGAGGGAGAGAGCTCCTAGTGGTCACGGTTGAGTGCGTCGTGCGACAACTTGCTACGGGTGACCAAGACAGTTTCTGGGTCTGGAGCATAACTTACATCGTAGACCTGCCGTAACCTGTAGAGCCATTTGAATTGCCGATATGCGTCAGCCGCCTACCGATACATCCCTCTTTGCTGTGCTCTCCACTGTCTGTTGGAAGAAATTCTTCTCCCCCGCAAGGCGCATGATATCGTGATTTCACTTAACCGCGAGTCGGACAGTGTTTATGCCTTCACATGGAGCTCTCACTGTTGGCATGAAGTTCGCGTTATGCGCCTGTGTTTGATGGGCCTGTCACGGTAATCTTTGCGTAGGCAGAGGTTGTCGCCCCAATTCCAGACGCTATGCGGAGCTCATGATCGTGGTAGCTGTCGGCGCGGTGTTCTTTGCTGTTTGCGCTACCACCTTCCCGCCGTTTTGAATCTCGTTGCAACTTTCTTAGTAATGGGGCAAACAATCTCTTCCTCTGTTCTGCAAACTCGGCACAACTGAAAGAAGCACTTCTTATTTTTCTTGGGACGTAGGCAGGACTAGTGAGTCAGCTAGGTGAATACTGCAGTGGTATTCCTTCAGGATAGTTCAGGGTCGCATACCGTACAAATTACCCTTGGAAAGCATCTACGTCTCTGTCGGGATGGGAAAGATATAGGGAGGTACTACCTCACCCTCTCAATTTCACCTTCCCCTTCCTGAGGGGTGATATTTCATCCATTGACACCTCTCAGGTGGTTTGGCGGTGGTTAGAAGTGGACCTTAACTTCTGGATGTATTTGCAGACGCCTGCCCCCTTTTAAAAATAAATACGCGAACTTGTTTGGCAGTCTTGTGCGGTAGCTGTCGCCTCTCCCAATAGTCGCCAAGATTGTGTTCAACCAAGAGGGAGGAGGAGCCTTCTGTCATTCTCTGGGTGTCACGGGCTGGTGTATGACGGAGACTGACATGGGCTTTCAAGATAGAGTGGCTTTGCCTGTTCAAAGATGACCCTCTTCGTTTGGATGACAGGTGAGAGGCTTGGAGGAAGGTTGCACCGTCTCAGTGTGATATAAGCCCGCTTGCTTGTGCGTTTTTCTTGACGCCTGATTTCTCACCGTTCCTGTGGCCAGTTGTCAGTGCAGTCGGGACGCGGTTTCGCCACTTCCAGTTTAAGAACCTAACTTGCGACGGTCAATGGGGTAATCAGTTTTGGTTACATTCTAGTCTATCAAAAGGGAGGCCTCGATGAGTTTCTGCCATGTGGGTATGGGTGGAGCTTGATAATTGAAAGGTAAGTTTGCGGTTCGGTGAACCAGCAGTGAAACGGTTTTTCTAGTCCGTCCACGATCTGTGAATTGTGTCTGTGCTGGAACAGGGAAGCGTTGAATGCATTTTGGCTTTAAAGGTGGTATTCTATGCCGCACCCACTACCTTCCTTGGGTTGCCAAGGTAATTCTTGGTTCGTGCTCTTTTGTAGGCACACCTCGTTCCTTCGTCTAGGGTTCACATGACCTCGCAAAGTGCATTCTACAAAGCCAAGGATGGTGAGTTCATACTTCCGCCTTTTTAACACCTAGAACAGACTTCTCAGTTGTAGAATAGTTTGCTTGTAAGCCCTTGTCCCTGTAGAAGGCGGAGGAGAATGTGCTCCAACTTTGATGCATTGCTTTTAGTTCTTCGCGCCGATGTGTTGGCAAACATGAAATCAAGTATCGAGGCTGCTAGAATCTCAGCTAAATGGTAAGATTTTTCATCTATCCGTTCATCTCGTACCCAACCATTCTTCCCATAACCATCCTGCACTATTCCATCCCATCCATCCATCCATCCATCCATCCATCCATCCATCCATCCATCCATCCATCCATCCATCCATCCATCCATCCATCCATCCATCCATCCATCCATCCATCCATCCATCCATCCATCCATCCATCCATCCATCCATCCATCCATCCATCCATCCATCCATCCATCCATCCATCCATCCATCCATCCATCCATCCATCCATCCATCCATCCATCCATCCATCCATCCATCCATCCATCCATCCATCCATCCATCCATCCATCCATCCATCCATCCATCCATCCATCCATCCATCCATCCATCCATCCATCCATCCATCCATCCATCCATCCATCCATCCATCCATCCATCCATCCATCCATCCATCCATCCATCCATCCATCCATCCATCCATCCATCCATCCATCCATCCATCCATCCATCCATCCATCCATCCATCCATCCATCCATCCATCCATCCATCCATCCATCCATCCATCCATCCATCCATCCATCCATCCATCCATCCATCCATCCATCCATCCATCCATCCATCCATCCATCCATCCATCCATCCATCCATCCATCCATCCATCCATCCATCCATCCATCCATCCATCCATCCATCCATCCATCCATCCATCCATCCATCCATCCATCCATCCATCCATCCATCCATCCATCCATCCATCCATCCATCCATCCAGCTGCCATCTACTCTACCCAAATCTCTTTTTTTGTTTGGCCTTTACAGGATGCCCAAATCGCCAAGTGTATAAGCATGTCAAGCGGCGAAAAATTGGGCAGCGCCTTCCTTCAGCTTTCATCGCATTCGTTTTCGGCTTTTTTTGCACTGACAAATAAATTTGGCTATTGTTTTTATGACTCCACGTCTTCTCACGCGGCTCTTCTCGTTTAATCCCCCTTCCCCTCGTAAGTCAGTTAATCATATACTACGTTCCATTGTACCACCTTCCTGGTAGGTGGAGGGTGTTGTGAGGTTCCAGAAGCACTGCGACTGTTGATCTCCAGCCGGTTATACAACTATCAAGTTCCCGTGATTTAGACTCCTTGAAATTAGACCGTAATAAACGGCCAGTTTATGATTGGTGTACGATAGGTCTGGCAGACTGCGTACGCGTCCAAGGGGACCGACGAAAGTACAAACTGCGGGAATTGAAGCGCCCACGAAAGAAGTACAAAGTCGGGAAAGTTGTGACCTTGACAGGATCTTATCTTAGGAGATAAATACCACGTCCCAGTGGCGGTGCGGGCTCTGGCTGGTCAAGAGTTCTGAGGAAGGCAGGTAGAAGGATCCATTTAGAGGACAGCACTAGACTGTGATCTTCGTTCATTATTGGGCGTCTCTCAGTCTCGCTCCATTGGAGCTTACAACCGTAGACCCCGAAGTTGAAGCCTTATTCAAGGTGGATGCCGCCTCAATCCTCCGGATTATGTAAGTCACCTTCTCTAGTCGGAAGCAGTTAACTCGCAGTTTCGGATCAAGTTATTGGTGCCGAGACCGAAGGAGGTCACACTATCCTCACCTATGTGGTCTTGCGTCCAATGCGACAACCCGAACCCAGATACTGAGGCCAATCACTAAGTCTCAGTTCGAAGAGGTCTCACACACTTCAACGGAACTCCATTGCATCACAACCTGCACGTCTCTGGCCTCCCAGCCTCCCGTGCTGGCATAGCCAACCACGACCTACGGAAGGATTCGAGGGGCCAAGGGACTACGTGATTGCAAGAGTTTTCCCATTTCGTTTCGCCTCCCAAAATCCACAAGGAGATGAAGGATTGTTTACTTGTATTACCAAAAATTTCGGCGCGATTAGGAGCGAATGCAGGGCACAATCTTAGCACCCGTAGAAAGACACGGTTGCGGACCAAATTTCCGGTGGAATTGGTAGCGCAGGTACGCCGATATTGTCTGGATTAGCAGCTGAACCTGCAGTTGTAAGGGAAGGATGTTAGCCTGGTTAACACGAGACCATGGCAGCCTTTTTATTTCTCCACGAGAGCGACGTGAAGCCCTAGTCCTGCCACCGCCAGTGTCCCAGGTCTTCAGGGCACCAGTGATACAGGTTAGAAGGGTGACTCGGGACTAACTAATGCTGCGTTCGCCATCTCGCAACCTAAGAAGGCGCGTTTTGCAAGGGAAATAAAAGAAAAAAAGTAGATAACTCTTGAGCCTATCGTTATCAGTTAACACAGGCAACAGTCTTGGTGGGTGATAACGAATTGTTTTGGCATTGATGCGGAAGTCGATCAGAGAAGCCAGTCTTCAATGACCTCCATCAAAAAAAAAAACAGGACCACGGGGCATCCTTGGACCTCATGCATCTATCATTACCGGTGCTGACTGTTCCCGCTACATAACTCTCCTCAGCATCACCAAGCCTACATACTTAGATCAAAAGTAGGTTCCTTAAACTGACATTTCGGAGGGAGGGCAACAAAGAGCAGCACATCGAAATACCTGAGTCTCATAGGTCCTCACAAATTGCCTGACCACCCAACGCCTTCACCCTCATGTGGCAGACACCGCCTTTAAAAGCGACTCCGGCGCTGCAGTGTTTGCAGAGCGGTGGAGCGTGCCTTCCACTTTTGAACTTCCCTCACGAAGAGGATGACAGTTCCACTTTATACCTCACCGAAAGCCAGCCACAGTGGCAGATTTTAAATTGATTATTAAAAAAACAGCCTCAACTTTCCCTGCCACAGAAACCGCAGAATAAGCAGGTAAAACCGCAAGCGCAAGCCAAAGCAGGGGAAAAAGTCAAGATGAAATTCGGTGGAACTACTTCGGGCTCCTCCCATACATGGATCTTTATAAAGAAGTGAAATCACTTCGTTATGGAACATCGTGTAGGCTTATGCGATGAAGCCTACCAATACCTACCATCGGGTACGCTGTAATGGAAAGTTAAGACCCTTATCGAGAGCCCAGAGAACGATGAACCAAAACAAGGATTTTGTAGCAGAATTGCGGATTTGGTCAGTCCCTAGGAATTTGGACAACATCCCAAGTGAATAAAACTTCAGGAACAAGATCAGCCACTAGATCGAGAATCCTCACTTCACTCATCAGAGAGCACTTAGGTGTCATTAGCCAGTCGAACCCCAACCTCGCCAAACAATGAAAGCAAATAGTTGTTTCAAGCCATAAAAACCACGCCTCAGATTAAATGGTAACCAAGAGAAATCTTACTCGTACAATCCCGATGATCATAGACGCCGCGAAGTAGAAATTTGCATTGGACGTTCCCGTATGCAGCCAGGTTAGGTAGAACAACGGAGCTAGTATCAGGGCCACTGCTGTTAAGACAGTGAGGATGAAGGTGTTCTTGAAATCTGCAATGAATAAGAATAAGGAACTATATATGGTGGTGATCCAAAGTCTGGGTAAATGAATGGATAAGACAAAGACGTAAGGATGGATAAAGAGCCGGCCAAATCAGAGACCGTGACAGGGTTCAGATGAGAGTTGGAGTGGTGAGCTTTCAAGTTTAGTTCCTGAGGCAGCGTTGTACCCAGCAGCAAAATAAAAGAGAGGGGAAGTGTTTATCTACTCCTCTCTCGAAAAATCCAGTCCCAAAGGCTGCCGAGTCGATCAACTTGTAATCAAGTGAGTAGATGCCATAAAATTTCAATACAAACCAAAGCCGCCAAGCAGTCTTCCTGAGAAATACTTGCCAAAAAAGACACATCGCGTCTCATCAAAAGCCAAGGTTGATTCTCGAACAGTCTGGACGGAACGCTGATCACTCTACCTCAAAGATCGGGCGCTACAACACAGCATGACCCGCATGGTCGTGGCGAAAGAAAGAAATTCCATCACTGGAACTGGAAAAGCCAGACGACAGAGTCGTCTGTCAATGAAGCAGAAGATGATCGAGTTTCCTTCCACTGTATCTGCGCATTTTCATCTCAAGGTTCAATCTAATGGGATTTGGGCAGGACAAATAGATGCATCCACTACTGATAGCTACCTATCAGACTATTTTCGAAGCTAAAATAGCATATCCAACCATCGCTACCCAGCAACGGACTGTGGATGGACATGCTCACGAGAGAGGAGCTTACAGGTGAAAAGGTGGCGCCAGTGCATGAGCAGCGCCAGAGAACAGCCCAGATCGGACACACTGTTGTAAGGTCTCAGCACACCCGTTGTCATGGTGAGGAGAAGGGCCAGGAATAGCGGATCCGCACTGTGAACAGAAAGGAGACAATGGGATAGCCGAAATTATTTCACATAAGCCTTTTAGGGGTTGAAAAGCCGGCTATGTCAGACAATATAAGGTTTGGTATTACCTTTTGCATCAAAATACTGCAACTCGAGAATTGAAAAGATCAAGAGCCTACGCAACAAATGTCCAAAAAAATTGTTAGGTTGGCTGTTAAAGGACCAAATTTATCAAATATAAGGGATTGGCAAGTCATAACTGGATTTCATCACTTTGCAGTTTAAAAACCAAAACCTCGGAAGTGATAAACAGGGATTAGGAATCAATTTAAATATAAGCAAAAACCTACTAGAATCGAAGCAGTAGACCAAAGCACAGAGCAAATATGATGAGTTGCATAGTCCACACGAAGAAGACGTTGAAGTGAGCAAACATCTCCACGTACATGTACCAAAAAAGCCCCAAATTTGGCGTACTGTTTCGGGCGTAGATGCTGGGGGAAAAAGAAGTACCTCAATGGAATCGATACCACAAGGAAAACATTTAGCAGAATCCAAACCTACTTTGACAGATAGCAGTGTCTTAAGAAGTCCCAGCTATTTTCGAAGTGATATGTTGAGAAAAGAAGACCGACGAGTGTGAGAACAAAGACAAAAAGTGACAAATACACACGAGATTTACGCTGAAAGGTGATAAAAACAAAAATGAATTTGCATTTTGCAACGAAAAACCCACATTTCGGCATTGCGCCAGTACAGCAAGCATGAGGTAGCTGGGATATATGTTTATGTAAGATCCAACGCCGCAAAGAACGCTTGCAATTAAAGTTCGATCTGAAATTAAAAAATCACACCTGAGATGCAGAAAAAACCTTTAGCCAATGCGACGAAGGTTAGAACGGTAAGGATGACAGGCACAATCCCGATTGAATGATTGCCAAAGGCAAAAACGGAAAAGGGATTGAAAGCGAATCTACAAGCGAAAAATTTCTGGCATTCACAGGAGATTGAACTTTACAACTTACACAAAAACGGACAAGGGATAAACACACACTGGAATGCATGCATCAACTTTCAGGGAATCAAACGAAAGAAAAGCCAAAAATCCGAGACATTCAAGCGCCTAAATTTGCCAATGACGAAAGAAAAGAACTACGGGAAGAATACTTCTTTCATAGTGGTTGAAATCTAACAGTTTCCACAGGGCCAAATATAATGGAGGCTAGGAAATATGAGACGGACTACAATGCCAACCTGTGTGATTGCGGGAGAACCGTTTATAACATTTGGATTGCGGAATAATGTCACTTCTTCTTTTACTAGATGGGACATAAAGATAGAACAGATATTACTGCGAGACCAGTCCTCATTTGCGGCATGGCCGATACTTTGCAGAACCGGTAAAGGCGCAAAATTCAGGCATAGAAACCGGAGCAGAATACCGGCAGTAAGGTACTCGATAAAGTACCTAGACATTACCGACACGAGTAAGTCTTTTACTTCACCTAATCGCTTAAGCAATCAGAAAACTAAAACACTGCTCGGAAAATGTTATAACTCCTATTTTATGGTTATAGATCACCAAACAAAGGTCATTGCCCATACCAATTTTTCTTTAAATAACTGTGCTGCATATGCTACTTTAATAACTTCTTTGTGGCAATTAATGCATGATGCAAAATTCTGCCCAAATTTGCAGCCAATCAGTCTATTGTGTTAGGCTTATCTAAATTAATTTTCTTGTATTTTAACAAATTTATTCCGCGGCTGTTACTAGAGGGCGATGGGGGTTAGTAACTTATGTAGCACTTCGAGACCTCCCAATGCCGAAAGGAGACGTAACACTGGGACAGGCTAAATTTTGTCGATTGACTGAAGTTTAGCATCCTTAGGCCTCCTTAAAAATGACAGGACACATAATACTTAGGAAGAACATATTATTCAACATTAGGGATGGACTGGTGCTTCTGCCAGCATTCAGATGTCGTGGTCCTGTGTCGTCCCGACACTTCCTTTAAGGTAAGAAAAGGCATAGTACTAGGGCAGAGCACATATATTCTGGAACCAGAAGAACCAGAGGCTGCTGGCATGACCCGGTGGCCAGCCGACCAACTCGTACAATATGGCCACCCAAGTGGCCGAAACCGGCAGTTCGAACCAACAACGTATCACGGGTCCTTTACAGAAATCGGTAGTTACAGTAGGACTCAAGTTCTACCGGCATGGCCCTAAGTTTTGGGCTACTTAGCGGTGGTACAACGGTGGAGTCCCTACGTGTCCCACTACCAAAACCGAGTGTTAAACAATTGAGGTACTACACCGACGGCTAGTGCAGACATCGACACTACTTCACAACCCCAAGGCGGATGTAACCTATGCTTCCCTAGTCACTCAGTAAATCACCCGACTTTCTCATCTGCCTAATTTACAAAGGACACTATTCTCGTCCTTGTGAAACAGCTTAAGCACAGATCGACATGACCAAAAGGGGGTGTATCAAACCCTGGATACCTTCAGAGCAATAGAACTCCAGAACAATCTTCATATTTTAAATCCAATGTACAGCAATCCCAACATGTAACAGTGCAAAAGAGACACAAACATAGCCTGTTGAAAATAAAAAAAAGTAATCAAGCATCGTGACATTTCAAAAATTGGGCATTCGATAGGTGACAGCACCGTCGGACCGACGTTCGAAGGAGGGAATTTGAGCGGCACCCTGACCCACCAAGGACGTCGTGGAGATAGTAGCGATGCCATTCAACGGATCCCGCTTGCCGACACCTTCGTTTGACCTTTTGAAACGAATGACCTGCGGGATGCCCGACACAGAAGTGATCAACGATGATAACAGCTACTGTGACGAGGCACTCGGTCGCGGTAGGATGCGCCGATGGTGTCAATGTAGGTGGCAAAAATGACCCTACTTTCACATATGCTTAAAGATTGTTGATCAAGGCATAACTCTGGGAGGAGCGGTGAGCACAACACGACTTAAGCGTTGACAGAGAACTCTGATTTCAGGGCGTTAGCAGTTTTCCACAGGTGGGGAGATGGTCTGCCTTAGTATGGCGAAGACCTACTAACCAAACTACTTCCTCGAAGGTCTGGCTTAACCCGAGCTCTCTCAGTGGTATCTCGACCCCATTAATACATCCATCGCACCGATTATTGGCAGGGACAGGCAACAAGAACGCAAGCTAACGTACCTGCTGCAGAAAGGCTGAAATTGTTCTGTCATTGTAGGAATTTTCAGCAAGACTGCCAGCAGAATTACAGTTCTGAAAAAGGTGAAAAGTTAGCATAGGGGAACGCAAAAGCAAAAACCCTCAGAACGACTTTGAATACAGCCTTACAAAGTGTAGAGTGAGGGGAACGTCTTGATTAGTTGCCATTCCAAAGCTACAGACCCTTTGTAGCTAAACATACACCACTCCATGAATGGGTGGGTGTGGGAACCCGATGCTCTTTCTTTGCCATGAAAGTGTGAAAACAGTCAAGACAAACAGCTGAACAAACGACAATCGAATTTGAAAATGTACATACGTCACTATTTTCCTGACAAATACAAAACCCGATCGGTGTCACCAAGTATATCACCACCATTAAAATTAGCGACTCGTATACCCTAAATGCTACCGTAAAGGGCCACAGGGTCAATACGCCTGATTGCCGTGGTTTTTGATGACCGAAGCAGATATGTACAGCTTACGAGATTAACTTCGGGAAAGGCTCGCGAGGCCGCAAATCCCACAGCTTTGGAGCTCAATAGGATGGGCGATGCAGACCGAGAGCTGTTGGACCAAGGGGGCAGGTAGGAAGTCGAGGAGTAGGTTGAACTTCGCACTTGATCTAACTTCGTCCCTACCACCAAAACCGGGAGAGGTAGTGCCGAAGACTTAAGAGATGGTTGGGGTTGTGGCATGGACGAAACCATTGTGGCAGAAGAATACGGTGAGATGAGAGTTTGGATGGACGGTTTCATGCTGATATTAACCGAACCTGCCCGATCAGTATCCGTGGAGTGACAAACAACCTCAAAGCTGCCAATGGAAAGGGAGAAGAGGCAAGGTCAGGACAAAACAAGCCATTGGAGGGTAAAAGTTCTTTAAACATGCAAAAAGAGGCCTGTTTCGAAAAACAGGTATTTCTGGAGGAGATAATTAAAAACCTGGAATGTTATGGCCACATACGCTCCACCCTTTGAAGTGATCTCCGTCAGCCACTTGTCCAGATTGGCCTCTGACTTCTTGTTGGTGAGGTCATGTACCAAAATAACACCGTGAACATTGTCGTAGAAGACGGAGCGGGTGTTGGCATGGCTTGCTGAACCCCCAATGTCCCAGAACTCAACAAAGTAGCGCTCCTTGTCAGCCGTTCTAGATTGTCCAATTCGGCTAACAACATCACCAATGCATCTGGGCCGTGGAAAAATCTTTTGGAGGGAGAAAGCAAGCAAAATCATGAACGCCAAACTCCAACCAATTTTAAAGGCATCGTCCTTTCGTAATAAAAATAGCGTTAAGACCTACAAAACGATTGCGGTTGTTTGTCACAACTATTGCCTCTGTAGAAAAATCCGGGAGACAGATGGAAATGCATGATTGTGAACAATCTTGCTAGAGCGACATATATCCTAGTGCACTAATGCCACAATAAAGCTTACAATAAGGCTAACCTCCATGGTCTCATGCCCTACAATACCAATGGAAACCGAACAAATGATATGAAGTTAACAGAAATAGATACAAGACAGAATGAACTTCAACGGGGCGAAACAGATTTTAGTGCTAAAAAAGGAAAGCAAACAGAAAGAGCTGTTGATCTAAACGATCAAATTTCCAAGGATAGCAAAGTTTCAAGAAGAAAGTGAAGTGCATTTCAGAAAAGGCTGCTTGAACTTCGTGTCATACCGCACACCAGCTGCTGAAGCGAAAAGTAAGTTCGAACAGTTTAATAATACACTGTACCGTAAAAAACCTTTAAATTGTATGCAGCAACAAAAATAAATACCGATCGAATGGGTGAAACTCCGAGGAGTGAAAATTGCAATTGTTCGTTCGTGTAGGAGATTTATAATAAAATTCTGGTAGGAAAACGGGGAATACCGGGCCCCCATAAAGGGTACACGGGATTAGAATATCAATAATTAGAAGCTAAAAAAGTGATTGACCCATACCATTAATTCGATACCACATCCGACTGTCCATGAGGGATTGAGAAGTGCCTCCCCATAGCAGAGTAAATGGACAAAAGCGGTTTTGCCAACACCCGAGTCTCCAGCGACAATGACTTTCAATCTATCATAATCACTCATCTGCTGAGGAATAGAAAGCACGGCATGTTTTGCAAATCTTAGCAAAGAACAAAGCAGGCAAAACAGGACTCAATAAACAAGACGAAGAGGTGGAGCGATTACACAGATTCAAAGATTTCTACGCTATGGTATCTCAACTTTCGTGGCCAAAATGAAGCAAAAACCATAACCAAGGCCGTAAACTCCGCATCAAATAGAGGTTCGACACGAAAAGTGACTGACCCGTTTCGCACACCACTTCGAAACAAGCTGCAATACATAGGCAAAGAGTATCTCTTTAAAAAACACGTTTAATCAGCAACAAATGTATCAAAATCGAAGGACTTAACAGCAGCATTTGCAAAAAGCTTAAAACCAATGCACCTGCAGTGGCAATGTTGCTACAAGTTGCTTTCATAATGCTGGGTTGTGTTTTACCACTTCATTAGGCCAAATATTTTCAAACTCACTGATTTGGTTTCCCGCGCTTTCTGACCTGCGTTTTCACTTCTCATGGTGTGTTACTTTTCCTTGCAATTGAATAACCTATGCATGACTTGTAGCAATCTATCTTGCTTGATTCTCTTTGCATTTGCTGCGCTTATAGTGACTTCTTCGCACCAGTAACTTCAACTTCTGCTGGGTTTTCGGTTATTTTTGCTGTCTTTTTTTCATGAATGATTTTCGCATTATCTACGAACGTGTGACGGACAATTTTGTACATGTTCATGGGCTTTGCAGGTTATGTCATGCCGCGTCGTTTTGCTTCTTCGGCCCAAAATGTCCCACCTCACCTCACTGATAGAACTCCTCTTGTTGGCGAACCTCAGTCCTCTCTGCACCGCTCCACGGTGAGTATTTGATGATTCTAACCCACTGTTTAGGTGCTTTTTGCAATAATATTCGGGATATTTTCTGTTAGTTCCCCAATGTGCATCCGGAGCTGAACGCAACCAGTGCTGACGTCAATGAGGTTTCGTGTTTACGCACAGAACTCTCCTTCTTCTTTCTTTCTTCCGTGCAGCGTTGGAAATTAACTGGCGATGTCCCCTTCTCAATGTTTGTTCAATTTCTCAAAATTATCATCGTCACATTTCAGGTATGTGATTCATCCAAAAAATGAGAGACACTCAAGAAATGCGTGCACTTGTGTCATTTCCCAGAAAACAAGAGAGTAGGATGAGTTTAGTTGAAATTTTCTAACTGTACATTATCAGACGGAAATTGTCAGCGAGTGGTTAGACGCATGAATATCTGCTCGTATGTTCGATGGATTAAAGAATGGGTAGTTGGATGCTTGGAAAGTGGGCTAGCAAAATCGAATAATGAATGGGCCGATGTAACGATTGACATGCGGATAGATATATGGGTAAGTGGTTGAATCGGTCGATAAGGCAAACACCACTAGAGGTTTGCGGTTTAATTTAATCGTTTTTATTGCTTTTCGATCATTGTGGTATGTGTTTTACTTTTACTAGATGCATATAATGCTTCCTTGGTTAGCGATTTTGTGACTGGCAGATTATGAGCTCAAAACGCTCCTTTTACATTTTGTCTCGCTTCGATTCAACGAGTCAGCGTTAATTATGTGTCCTGATAAAGGGAGATTTTTTCGTTATCTCATAGTATGTTGATTCCTCGACACCGCCTTACCTGAAACAAAGGTGCTTTGGTGGAGGAAATGTGGAAGAATTTGCTGGCATTTTGTGTCCCATAGCAGGTTTGAATGGGCTTTGGAATTTGCGTTTTTTTCCCAGGTATGAGTGCGAATTTACTAATCCTTTGTATCATCAGATGCAGTAAGTGAGTGAGTGAATCGCAGCCAAGCATATTTATCGCTTTTTTGCTACCCGAGTGTAATCCCACTTTGAGCGCATGTTTGTCACTGGAATGCATGTTTTTTGGGAACATCGGTAAAAGTGACTCAGATGTTTTGCTGTCAGTTACTTGCATTCCTTTCCTATTCAAGTGTGGGGCATGTTCATGGCGTGTGAGCTCTTGGTGTAAACATTGGGCGTCGCATCTACACAGTGCTGATGACGGACGCGTTAAACAACATTTGTTGTGATTGACATCCTACCATCTCCGAATATTCGAAGGTGGTACAGTTTTTTTGTGGAGAAAGTCAAATCTTAAACCAAAAAATAGTTTTAGAACCATGTGAAGGCATTTGCCATTCCGTCACTGTTAGGTAAAATAGAGGACAATTGGGGGCCAATCGCCTCTCCTCTGTCTCATTTTTGATCAGCCTTGTCATCTCATTCTCATCCAGCTCATCCTATTCGGTACGCTATCGTCGACTCGTGTGAGCTACGGGGAACGAGCACAGGTGGCGTTCAGGCACCTCTACTTTCGTGGGTGGGACCCACAATATGAGACGCTACCCTATCCACCCAGCACTGGGGTCTACGGCTTCTATACTCGAGATGAGTTTTACGAAGCTCTGAGCTTTATTTTGCGACGGGTTGGTGCCATTTGTTACTCACTGCTTTTTGATTTAACACTTTGTATCCATCCATCCATTCGCTAAAATAGTTTTTATGCGAATGGTACAATAAACCCGATTGACTTGCCTCCATGAAAATCTAACTTTGTTACTGTAATCCTTCGTTTGCTTTCCCATTAATGACCTTTTTCTTTATGCTTCAGTACAATGAAACAGAATCGCTTTCACTCAATGGCTACACCTTCAGGAATGCGAAGCATCCAGTCACAGCTTGTGTTGAGCAATTTTACTCACTGTCTCGTCTAAGTCTCCGAAATGTGGATGCCATTCCACTAGCAGGTTAGTTTCATGCCTCCTACATGCACCATTGGAATCAAAGGGTCACATGGAAGCGGTGTTAGTGGTAGGAGGGGGGGGGGGTGGTAAGGGGGCCAGCCGTCCCTTTTTCCGTAGTAATCCAATGGCTATATGCATTTCTCACTTTGCAGTTTGTAAAACCATCAATCTCACCGACGTCTCCGAGGTTGAAATCTCTGATTGGAAACGCACGGAGACATTCTGCCACGAGCAGGGGCTAGACCTTGATTTTGCAAGGTGAGCCTACTCACCCTTCTACTACCAACTACGAGTGATATTCGTATTCAAGCCCTTTGATGTGTGGGTTTTAGGTTTCGGAAACTCTCGCTCAATTTCTCCCTTTATTCACCTCCAATACACCACACCGACTGGGATAGGAGTATCGAGTGCTTCCAATTCAATGTGCAGGTATGCTTCCGTTCCTTCAGCTTACCTTTCTCGTGGCTTTTCTAGCATTCATTAGGCGCTCAACTTTGGAAGTAGTTTCATCAGGAGTGTAAAAAGTGCTGAGTCTTCCCGTGGCTTAAAGCCACCATCGCAGAGATTGAAAAGGCTTGTGTACTTATGCAGAAATAAAGTCCACTCAAATCACAATAACACTGTCTTAAATTATTTGTCAGGTCCTCTTCGACAACAGTGGTCAAACAGGTCAAGTGGTGGCCACCTTGACGTCGGTGCCCTTCGAAGTAGTTTGTGCTCTCTCCGATGCCGTGCGACAAGACGATGAGCCTGAGGCTGCACCTACGGCGCGACGAGTAGTCCACTTGGTAGTTGACCTTCTCGCCTTTAACACCTCTCTTGTCTCCATGGGGCTCTGTGGAGTCTCGCTGTTCCGAGGTGTTCGACTGTGGAAGGTGAGTGAACGATTGGGGGAGTCATTTCGCTCCACGCTTATGCCACATCCATCGACTTCATTAATCCATCCATATACCACTGACACTTGTTTGCCGTTCTAGAAAACTAAACGATTCTTCAAAGGCCACTATGGAATACGCTTGAAGGGTCTCTTCTTCGACTTTGTCAATCCCTGGCTCTTCGTGGTGCTGGGAGGTGACTTTCTCATCATCTGTGGCTCCACCTTAAAACTCGTGCACAACAGAGACGTGCGTTTGTAATCTTTTATGTCCTTGAAGTCTTGGAGAAGAACACGTGTAGTTATCAGAAGGAAATAGAAAAGTTTTAATTGTGGCTCCTTTTACAGATCCTAGAGGCCTACATCGAGTTGTCCTACCTCTTGGGTTTGGGAACGCTTTTGGTGTGGATTAGCGTTCTTCGCTATGTTGAATTGGCCTCCCAAACTCACGTACGTCGCATTGTCACCACGCCTTACTAGCTTACAGGAGTCCTAATTCCTTATTCCTTTTACAGCTCCTTTTACGAACAATCAAGCGATCGGTTCCGGGTCTGCTACGATTTTGTGCCTGTGCTCTCGTCCTCTACTTTGCTTTCGTTTTTCCCGCTTGGGTGATATTGGGACCTTTCCACATGAAATTCCGCTCGTTCACATCCACCCTTGAGTGTCTCTTCAGCCTGATCAATGGTGACGACATGTACACCACGTTTGCTACCATCGATGCAACAAAAGGCCTGGGGATATACCTCTTTTCGAGGATCTTTCTCTACGTCTTTATCACACTTTTCATCTACGCTGTGTTGAACATCTTTGTGACAATCATCTTCGAGGCCTACGAGGAAGTTAGGGTGAGGCGCCGTTGTTCTGCTTAATATGTATCATGCTACTTATAATTTTTGTCAGTAGCACTAACCGCGACGGGCTTTGTGTAATGTAAACAGCTCCTATTTGTTTGAAAATGGCCTTCCTCTCTCACCGACCATCATCAAGCGATTTGATGTTGGGGCACTTGGCAATGTTGCTAGGCATTGTGATTCTCCGGGGATTCATCCTTGTTTGAGGGTATTACCCAACCAGCGAAATCGAGATTGTTGTCCTCTCATGCCTGATTTGTCAATACCGTCACCAACATAACGCCTGAGAAGTTGTTTTTTTAGGGACGTAGAGATAGGCTGAAGGACTTGACAAAAGCGTGATTCACACAAGCCGCCGTTGGTCAGGTGAAGGCTGTCTGCTAAAAGTACAGTGTTTTTCTCCATAGGAAGGCGACGGGCCAGTGGCAGGTGGAATGACCGTCCTAAAGCGTTTTATTGGACAACCTGTTCCGTTGTCGGATGAACTGAACGTAGCTGCTTCACGAAATCGAACGCCCTCCACATCGTCCTCGTCTTCGCCCACAATTGGAGCAACCGTTTCATCCACGGTGGAAAGTTTGGTGGAAGAGTGCCCTGTTAACTCAGATCGGGGGTCTCAGCAAGCTATAAGCTTCGGTGGATATGGAGATGGTGATAACGTGGAAGCCGATGGAGAGGTAACCGCTAGGCGCCAATCGCTGTCAAAACTGGAGCTTCATAGACATTAATTAAGTAATTTTGCTTTTGGATTTTAGAATCCACGACATGTCACGCATGCATGACACACGGCCTTAAAACGATTTAAAATTTTACTAGGATTTTTTTACTTGAAATTCGTCTACTATTCTGAAGGAATGTGGCGGTGATTTTGACGTGATTTCTGAAATCATATTTGTATATAAAACATTTTTAGTAGAAATACAAGAGTGTCCTTGTTGAGATTTGGTTTACTTTGACTCGGGTCGAGCTGTAGATGTTTGCATTGTTTACATGCCCCGTTTCGTGTGACTTCGCGCATTGTAGATTTGTTTTCCTGTTGTAGAATTTAGCAGTTGGAATACAAAAGATCAACATCAAGGAGCATGCTTGCAGTTGTATGATGTACCAATCTCGATATAGTTATCTCTTTCCAAATTGCGAGGGCTTTGCTGTGACGTCATGGTGGACGTCTGATTTGGCATATGGGTGGGCTTTCTAGTTCCAAGCGTGGGCACTATGGCGCATGTTTGTTTAACCAACTTTCGGACACGAGACTGCAGGGTCTGGCGAGCGTGGTGGGTCGAAGGTAGCCGTTTTCTCCACCAAAAAGGTGCAAGATCCGCGCAACCATAAAATCGAATGCTCCAGAACGGGTTTATTGAAGTTTTAGGGGTGGAAGGCAAGCAAGAGAATAAAAAGGGATAAGCCAGCTCACCTGTCTTAGTGGTACAGCTCTCTGAGAGCGGTAGTATTATTCTGGGTCTTTACATACTACAAGTAAAGGCGTTTCTCACACTGACATGATTTAGTGAAGCATCCGGGAGTGGAAGGTCTTCCACAATGATTAAATTATTCTCACCAGATTCCTAATGGCATTATTTGTTTGACAGCATAACTGCACAGACACCAGGTACCAAATGTGATTAATCTAAGCCCAAATTTTGGCGGCAGAAGTTCCATTTCCGCCCTAGTTGCACCAGCAGTAGAGGGAGGTCAACGCTATTGCATCATAAGAACAAAACGAAATTAAAACAAGTTCTTGAATTTACAATGCAATATTGCATGATAGCTTACTGACTTTGCAGAGCTGCATCTACTTGACCATTGACACATGAATTAGCCAATTAATAAACGTGATTTGGACCGAAGTCCGCCAACTTATCGCGGAGCGCGAGATATCATAATATAATGTGTGAAGATAAGTCACGTTGATGTATGAATCCAGTCGAGAAAGCCTTCTCATAATGGACAGTATTGAATCCCAGGCTAGTCTTTACGCAAAAAACGTCTTAATCTGGTCTGAATTGTGGTCTTTTAATCGCCAACACGGCTTGCATGCTGATGGGTTATTAATCGTTATAAACATACAATATTTGACCTATTTAAAAAACTAAGTCACTTCAAAGCTTTCTGAACTAGTGTTAAGAAACTTTCAGTTTAAATTGCTGCTTTTAAATGTGTACTAGTAAATGGCGAAGCGATTTTGTCCTCATTCATGCGTCATAAGCCACTACAATTTTCCAAGAAAATTGTGTGCTGCCCAAAAGCAAGTCTTTTTGCGCACAAATGTGCTTGACATTTTAACCACAAAGCTGCATTCTTGTTACGAATACTTTTTTGTTCTTAAACAGGCATGCGTTGAGGAAGAAGAAACCTATTTTAATGAGTCATTCGAGTCAGATGTGAATGTCAACAACGTGCCAACTCCCTTTAAGTCCAATAAGCCGCATAGTGAGTTGGCAATGTTTTAGTTTATCTATAGTATTCACTTTTCGTGATCATTTTAGTAAAAACTTAAATAAGGGCTCTGCTTTTGTCATCCATTTGTAAAATTCTTTCAGGGCACACAATTTTGGTGCTAACTTTTGACTTGATTATATGCTGAATTATTTTATACCTTTCGAAGCACTCCAAATATTTTTTGGCATAATATACTTACTAACGTATTGTATGAAGTTGTTTACAGATAAAGCGCAAATGCTACACCTTATCAATTCATTCATTGGCAAACCTTGGTAGATAGTATTTCAAATTGCTTGCATATTTTGATAAAATATAGAGATTTTTGCATGTGATGTGGTTTTTATAATAAAGATCTTTGAATTTGGAAAAAAGATTGGCTGGAATATCATAAGTTTCAAATAACCCTACCCACTCATCCATGTTCATTTTATTTCTCTTTGAAATTCAGTTCTTTTCCTTTTTGCTAAAGAATTGTCTAAACTTTTTGAAAATTGTTTTCTAGGTTTGTTTCTGCTTGTCCAATTTTTAATCAAGCTTTTTTTTATAAGCCATTATACAGACTGTTTTACCTCAGGATCTGTTTGTATGGTCGTTAGTCTCGGAAGTAAGGTGCAGTTCTTTACCTGATCCATTTTATTTTGAGAGAAAATAACTGCTGAAGCAAGACGAGTCCCTAGGACTTTTGCTGCCTTCACTCATTCCAAAATTTTTTAAAATAGGCATGATGTTAATGGTGTGACCAACTATTTTATTCCTTAGTGTTAACGAACATTGGGTCTGTCCTTTTATGTCAACATGCCACCCGAGTAACCTTTAAGTGTGTTTTAAGACAAAAGGTCTTGGCAGCTGGTAGCAGAAGCATTGGCATCAGTGGATCCTTATGATCTTCTTGTGAAGGTTGAAGCGATACTTACTTGGTTTTCTTAAAAGTAATATCCAATTGAGGAGATGTCATCGCATTGCTTTTTTCGAGGTTCAAGCACACCAGGCACCAACGTTACTACCCTGCCACCACCGCCTTCAACACAACAGCAGTCACAAAAACACCGTCGTTATCGGCGGCACCGAAGTAACGTCCGGGGTCCTAGAAGTAGTCAACAGCAACATCGTCACCGCCAGCGGCTTCAGCCTTCGCTGGAATCTGAGCTGAGTTTGGAGGCATGGCAAGCGAGTCAGAACCTCATTGCTTCATTACGAAGCGAGAATTACCTACTTCAGAGCCAGTTGAAGGATTGCCGAGTAGAGCTGCGTACTGTACAACGACAGTGCAAGGTCCAGAGTGCCCGACTCACAAAGGTTAGTTTTGATGCTGTGACAAAAATCAGGTCTGATGGAGATGTGCAGGAGTGTCATGGGGTATGGGGATTACGTGTTCTCCTATTCGGCTTTTTTGTAGGCAGTAGGACGAGAGGCAGAGATGCCGGCACTTGTCGATCGGTTGAATGCTGAAGTTCGTGCAATGCAGATCCAACTAAGACGAAAGCAAGAAGCTGTTGATGTAGCGGAAAGGCGGGCTCTTGAAGCGGAGGCACGACTACTACCGTTGCTGGAAAAGCGTGATCACAAGTCAGCTACCGTCTCCAGCGCTGCTCCTGCAAATGAACAGGAAGAGATTAAGAAACGGACTCAAACGGTCGACGCTTTGCAGACGACCCTCGAGGAGGAACGACGCAAAGTGCGAGTAAGTAGATCACTTTCTTAGCAGTGCTTCATTGCAGCTAAGACTGCTAATACTATTCAAATTTCTCACTGTGGCCCATTGCTACACCGTCGTTGAAAGTGTTTTCTTTCCAATGGAAACTATCGCCACAATGTTCTAAGCACGCACTCACTACCACTGTCGCGCTCCAGTTCGATTAATGGTGTCAGGAATGTTCAACCAATTGTGCTGTTTATTTGCAAATATAAATTAGCTAGTTTTCCACTCTCAATTGGGTTTACTACCGCTATGGTAACATATCATTTGCGCATTTTCGTAAACCTGGAAGTCAAGGATTAGGATGAACCCTTCACATACATAAATTATAATGAACTTGTATTTTATTGGGGATGACTATTATCTGATTTCTATGTTGCATGGTATCAGAATCTCTAAACTTTGAATATGCGATTTTATTACCATACTAGCAAAAATTGGAGGGTTGTAAGCTTGTTAGCAAATTTTTGATTGAACATTTTACTTGGAGGAGGGTGATTTGTTACTGAATTGTCAGATGACTAAAAAAATAATGCGGCTTCCGACATAGCACGCTGCCATGACTTATAGAGGACTCGGGAAAGGAAGCGGCTGCTTGCATGGTATATGAAGCGCCGACATGTTTTTGTTCTACTTTTCTTTCATTGTTAGCTTTTATAAAGTGTCATTTAAAGAATATGCGAAGCATTTTTTATTCTGTTACTAGGCCACAGAAGGTGGTTTCTGTTCAAAGGGTAAAGGTTAGGTATGCAATGGTAGGGCCCGCCGTCCGGAATTGACCGGCTTATAAAAGATGAGGTGGTGATGCAAGGAGAACCAAAGATGCGTCACATTTAGGAGGGAGGCTCGGCTAGTTTCTTTACTGGAATAGGGATAGAGCAATTGGAAATGAATGCTGCGGTTAAAGTCACCGAGCGTACGGATGCCAAATGGCGTGGATTAAGGGAAAAGAGATCCCAAGCTTAGACGAATTCTTTCTATTTCACCTATTTGTTTTTTCATCTATTCTTGTTTCACTTGCTTCATTCTCGCAAAACGCATTGCTGAGAGAGGATCAATTGACTACTGGTTGATTGATTGACTTATGATAAAGAAAGATCCCTGCGTTATTGTATTCCAGCGTTCGTTAGACGAACGAATATACCACCGGTTATCCCCAAATAATCCACTTAACACTCGCCCCCACTTCTACGGCTAGTGCTCCTTCCATCATGTAACTATGCTTCATTTGTGTGGGTTGGGTTGCAAAGGGAATTGTTCACTGCAAACTGATCACTTACTGAATGCTTGTTTACTTGGTATAATGCTATTCGAATGTATGCAGACACGCATATCGTCATTTCGTTGCTTCATTACCTTCAGAAGCAGAAACACAGAAACACAAGACACCACAGCGCGAGGATTTCAAAGCCAACTTTTAGGCAGACTGACACTTTGGGGTGGAAATGGAGAGAGGGGTGGAGGTATAGAATTTGCAATGAATAATTAAAATCTTTTGAGAAGTCTTATTAATTTTTCCTATTTCCAATGTAAAAGCACAACACAATTGTTTGGCGACCCCATTATTACCAAGAGGTCATGCTTAATGTAAAAAAACGTTTACATTCCTTGGAAATTTTAATATTCTCACTCATAAACTCGAAATTTCTGGTTCTACTAAACTCTCTTGATGACTTAATCTTTAGACATTGATAAGACTTGGATATTACCTCGACCTGGCTATGATTGATGGAGAACGTCATAAACTGTGTCCTCGAGGCGCAGATTTGTCCATAAAATTGTAATTACACCTCTTCTCTTTCCTGATGCTCTAGGATCTGCAAAGGAAGATGGAACTGGTGGAACGAAATCATAAAACTGAGCAGGCAACGGCTAATGAGCAGATTCGGAAGATGAGAAAATTTATCAGTGACCTCCAAGCTCAACTGAATATCGTTAACCGAAATCTTCAAGTTAGTCGGTCATTCAAAAATCCTGTAAAAATGTCATACTTCTGTGTGGTGTTTACTTTTTGCACTAGAAATCATTCATTTTAGCTGCTTTTAATTAAAATTGAGACAAATCCGAAATCTTTTTGGGCTTGTATTATTGGCAAGCCACCCTGATTTTGAGGCACATAGAGGCTCGAACGACCCTAACTCTGGAAGGTCTGGTCACACTCTCATGCCACTGTCATGAAAAAGCTCTTCTCATTTTTTGGACCTGCCTTCTGTATTTTTAGTTGTAATGGACCTATCATTAAAAACAGCGGTCGTAGTTGTTAATGCGTTACGTGAAACGGCAAAAAAGCATATGATTATGCTGCATCTCGGGGCGAGAACTCTCGAGGCCATGCTATACCTCGAGTTCCATTTTCTTGAGAGCATTTATTTTGAAACAAAATTTGCCTTAGTAAGTTAAAAATATGCTTCTTTTTAGTCAAGATCAGGAAATTCACATTCATTATTTCCAATTTTCTTTGCGCTTTGAAGCTGTCCTGCTGTCCGCCTAAATCTTCAATCTTTAGAGGCGTCATATCTCACGATAGAAATATCGAGTCATTTTTAATGAGTTTTGCTATAGGTACAATTACTTAGATCTGGTTGCTAAGTCCTTTTTATAAGCGAATAGCAATGGGATGGAATAGAGGATGACGTTAGGAAGGGTTGTTAGTTACCTTCCAGTGATGTCATCATTTCTATCCAGGACAGGGCTGGAGCTTGTGCTTGTATCTTGTCTGGGTAACTGGCCAACTCTAAGTAGTGAGACGTCGTTTCGCCTTTGCTCTGGAAAATATGGGCTAAGTTTAGGTGATACAAAAACGTCCTGATGTTTTAATCCACCTTTGAATGAAGGTTGATTTACTCCGAAAGACGTTTTTGAAGTCCACATTATCCAAAAGCGGGTTAATTAGTAAAGGCACAGAATAGTGTAGAAGGTGGGGCTAGGGTTGTCATGTAGCTCCATTTTTTATTTGATCCTGACCTTCAATGCAGGGGGACCGTGAAATCCTGGCAAACAAACGGTTGAGAATTTTCTTCATGTCATAATGAAGTAGGAATATGGGAGCAAAGAAAAATAATACTTTTAATCCCTCAGGAGAAAACAAAATTACTGGAACTGCAGAATATCTACAGTCAGCGCCTTCCAAAATCTGTGGTAACACAAACCGCGGGGTTGGAGTTTCAACTCGAGCGCAGTCGAGTTTCTGGTCGCCTTGGTCTTGAAGGCGATTCCCATGACGAGGTAGAATGGATCATTTCTATCATTAGTCCCGAATTGGCCATTCTCATAAACATTCACTTCTTTTTACCTACCTCCCGAATGCTAGGCTCTCCAACGTTACTATGTTAACTACCGCCTAACAAGTAGTCGATCACCTCCTGGAGGTGCTAACGAAGTCACAGGAAAGCGTCGTAGATCTCGACATACTGTCTGTCCTATCTCTAGTATGGTGGCAAAGATGAAAAACGGGCTCTTCACGCGCTCGTGCACCACCGCCAACAACAGTAACGAAGGCGACGGCACTGCTGTTGTGGGTAAAGAATCTTCCTCCACAGCAGGAAATCTCCTGAGTCGAAGTCGTAAGCTGGTAGCTGATGCAGTGAGTGGATTGCTTTTCCTATTTGAAAACCAGATTGGCTGGATGGTTGTAGACGTTGTGTTTACCCCTATGTAGGAACAGAATTTACCAGTGCCAGTGGCTAGAGGCCGAAAGAAAAAGGACACCAAGAATGAAGACGCGGGTGGACAGACTACAACGATCCGTGGCGTAGAAGGCGATGTGGACAGTGATGATGCAGCTATACCAGACTTGCAGGAGAATTTCGATGTGAGTAGACATTGATTGTTATTCATTTAAATTTCATTGATACTACTTTTGCCGTTAATCAAAGAAATTTATTTAGATATCCTAAGAATTAAGTAAAGGAAATTTCTTATGCTACTATCGCAATCATCCGTCATTTCCTAATATTGATTTAACTTTTGCTGCAAAGGATGAAATTTTTTAGTCACAATTCTAGTTCTACCAACTTGTGAGTTCCATTTCATATGCGAGTATGTGATGGCCTACCGTTGCTTTCAAAAAGTATGTTGTAGGTTTTACTTAGGAAACAACGAATTATGAGAATTAGGATGAAAATGAGATGTTTACCCTTTTTCCTTTGTCCCACCCCTTTCCTCCCCTTCTCAATCACTCACCACTCCTAATTGCTTCTATTGGAAAAGAGGTGGAAGAAGTTTTGTCCGCACACGTTACAGCTGCATCGCATCCAGTAGGTGGTTTCCATCTAATGAACAGTTCCGCAGTCCACCGTACACACGCAAAGCATGCATAGTAGTGTGAAATGGAGTAGCAGGTGCCCTGAAAAGGCAAGCGGTGATCTCTTCACCCGACTAAAAACGCTTGAATACACGAACACAAGGGTCAGTCAGTGGTCAGCAGTCATTTCCTTCTCCACTGTTTCCATTAATAGGGGTTAAAAAAGTGGGTGAAGAACATAGCAACGTTCTTGCTCAATTGTTATTACTACAACTTTCTCAACCCAGGTGATGCAAAGTGTGTCGTTGAATTTTGTTAATACAGCTCTATAGTTCCTCCCTCAAAGCGTTGATTGTTGTGGCCTTTTGGCCTTTTTTATAAGTTTATTTACAGATGATGAATCGAAGTCACTATCTCGACAATACTTTATGCAAATATTGCAGTGTGCAGCTGCCGAACCTTCATTACTTTTAAAATATTGCTTAACGACTAGAACGCGTTGTTCTCTCGTGTAGTGTCCCGATTTTACTAAGCCTGAGCTGTCAGCTGTCACTAACTCTTATTTTTGTTGAACTCTGTCTATCATGCCAATGACGCAAAAATCAAATCTTGTATTGCATTCAGAAAGTACTTAAACCTCTACCGACATTACTTTGGTGAGTTTTTCATCAAGAGAAGGTGAAGCTGTTGAAATCATTTAGATTCGAGGGATGCTTCCTACCACTGCATACTACATCCCCACCGGATGCTGTGGAACAAATTCGCTGAGAAGCTTCTGCCATTTTGGAGTGGGGAGCAGAAGAACTAGAGACGCTCCAGAGCTGACTAATCCTCGTTCCCTGGCATGTGGGGTCTTTGAAACAAGAGGAAGGTGGTAGAAAACCCATTAAGGAGAGTCGATTGGCTAATATAGATCTTTGCTTTACACTGCGTGCGTGCAAACAATCGCATACGCTTTACAAGCTTCTTTAAATTCCAGTGAGGAGACATTAGATTAGTCATTTACGATTTGATGGATAAATGGTTGGATATAGGTACGGACGAATAAAACTTGAAATAAATCACTAGTGACAAATGGGGACGATCACTTGTCAGATATTTTAGGGGTGAATGGGTTAACAATTGGATGAGTGAATGATTGGTGCAAAAGATAATAGAAGGAATGAAAATAAAACCACCCCTGTAAAACGCATCAAAACGAACCAACTTCCAAATAGCCTCCTACATTCCTGCCTAAATGTCAATCTATCCGCTTGTGGATCCATTCATCCGTCAAACTAAGCTTACAATTCCCATTATGGCGCGTTTTATCTCACTGGGGACCCAAATCAAAAGTTACAATCGCGATGTTATTGCCCTAGGCAAATGCAAGCAGTACAAACCAAATGCTGGATGAGGCAACTTTGAGGGGATGGTTAATTGAAGCAACAATCTTTTGAGTAGGACAAATGCTAATTTTTACTGTTACTCTACCCCCTTCAATTTGAGATAAATTTCTTGGCTTCCATTGGCTACAATTAGTTTAAACGAAAAGAATTCCTAAAAAGAAAAGAGAAGAAGAAGAAAAAGAAGAAGAGAGAAGAAGAAGAAGCAAGGAAAGTAAGAACCTCCTCCATCCTCCTCTCCTCCCTCCTCCTCCTCCTCCCGTCATCATCATCATTCTCATTATTAAAACTTCCCTAGGTTTTTTCACTTCTTTTATTCATCGTACTTTATTCGTCAGTAATTTAGGCAGCCTGTACTGTTGGGTTATCTTCGAGTAATCAAAAAACTTTTGTATTTTATTCGACCTATACGATATACCTTCCTGTAATTATGAGGCCTCACACAGTGTAGCTGTTATTCACAATTGAGTCCTTGCTGAAAGCCTGAAGTCCATCTACCTCAATACCTTTGAAAACATTTTAAGAGTAGTGATACATTGATGCAAAAGTCTTTTTCTCAATTTTTCGACGTGCAAATATGGCATAACGTCACGCGATTCCCTCCTACCGCCTTCTACAAAACTTTAGAGCGTCTCACCCTCATCCTCTATTTTCTCCCCAAGACTAGCATTGCCTTCCCCTGGCATTGGCATCAGGCAGTCGCACATCACCTACAAATTGTAGTAAATCGAGTGGTGGCAATGTCTATAACCACTCGAAAACAGTAGAATTCGCAGTTAACTGGCTTGCATTTCCTCTCTCGTCCTCACTTTTGGACAGTGAATTTGTCAAGAGCTAGAATTAATAGCTTTCAGCATCATTTGCAATGCTGTTTTGAGCGTCTTTGATGCTATAAAAAGGGCACTGTACAATATCATTTAATAAGCAATTTATGATTTAAAAACAAGATCATTTCTTTTTTATATTCATAAGCCACAGTGCGGTAGGCTAACTTCTTCAAAGTGGAATTCTATGCTTATACGGTTCAACAGGCTGATCCACCACCTCTAGCTTACCGTTAATATCCCAGATTGGCGATAAATCCTCAAATTTTCGTTACTTAGGTGATTCATTTTGTCTCCAAATCGTCAATCACTTAAACGACCGTCTGGGCGCCGAAGTCGGGTGCACCACATCAATCCATCCGATGCCACTTTGCACAGGTTGTAGACGTTGCTCACGCCTAGAGGTCTACTTGGCCTAGCGCACTGTCACCTAAGTGCATTACTTTCACTCTCACCCCAGTCCTTTCAGCTAAATTGCATGACGGGTGTAAGCACTCCTTCCACATTCAAGATAAGCAAAGGTTTCCATTTTGTGCATTTTGCAGAAAAGAAACAGCAAAGTTGGTGCGTTTATTTTGTTTCCTTACCTTTCTCTCCCCCCCCCCGCCATTTGTTTAGTTAACCGATGGATTCAAGTTTTGAGTACTCTCCAAAAATCCTCTTTTCTTTCTTTAGATCTAACAGAAAAATCCAAATTATCACAGTAAGCAAAATCCTCGATCCATTCAAGGAAACTTCCACATCCACATACAAGTTAAAAATGTTTTTTATCATTATTTTTTCCTCCTCCCAAGAAGTGTGAAAGAGGCATCAAAAGATCCCTCTACAGATTCCAATTTGAAGGAGCTCAAAGAGGAGCTTGAACGGATTGTCAAACGTCACGAAGCATCAACCACCCAAGTTGAGGAAGTGAAGGCAAAACTCTCCGAGGAATTAACCAACACCGAACCACCTGAGGCGCTGTCAGGTGAAAAGCTTGATGCGTCTCGAGAAGAGTTGTTGTGGAGGAATATTTTTGGCAAAGACTCTAAGAACGCCGTTCTTAATTCTGCAACGTCGCAATACCTTCCAGTAGGTGGTACCTTTACTTTGTCAATTTTCTTGCTAGTCCTCGGCTTCTGCAGAGACTGATGTTGCCAAGAAAAAGCAAGTCACTATGGAGATGGTAGGTGACCCACCGACTAATCTCCATCAGGCAACAGGGCTTACAGGTACCAAATCTGTGCGTCAACAGAACTCCGTATGGACTGCGCTGGAGGATTTGGAAAAAGAGAAGCTCTAACGGTAGAATGCCTTCCTTGTCCCGACAACAGCAAAGTGTAGGGTCTGGCTTGACTCTCCCCCCTCTCTTGATTCGCGAAATGTGTGCAGACAAAATCATCTTTGTAAAAAAGTGACGATCAAAGTTGATTGGTTCTCTGTCATTCAGGAATAAAATGTCGTTTGATGAATGCAAAGATGGTGGAACTGAATGGGTAAGATTTTGTCCTTGTTGTGTTGTTGACAGGTGAACTTGCCAACAGGTAGACGTGGTTGCATTCGTTGAGGCACCTTCAGGAGGTCAATCTTGCACACCTATTGGTGACGGTGGATGATGACTCAACGTAGGCATTGTTGTTTGATTACCGAAATGAGGGACTTCTCGCTTTCACACAATTGCAAGTTTGTTTGTGTCCATCTCACGAGCCTTGAGTCAGTTCGTCTACTTTTGCCGTTGAATCGTCAGCAGGGCGAGTTTAAAAACGAGGTTTGAGACTTCAAGTTGGCAGGAATGACTAATTGATCCACCCAAAGTGGGTTCAGGAGCCGATCACTCTATTGTTTAACATGAGAGTACTAGGTCGAGGGCGTTGAAGGTCACAGACAAATAGCTCACCCGCCCTCCATCAAGAGATGAGATGCAACAGGCTTCAAAGTCCATCACTCTACCCTTCACTTACTCCACTACACCCCATCAGGAGTGACCTTCTAGATTATTCATCCCTCCACCCTCACTACCTTATCCATCCCACGCTTCCAACACAGGCACCACTCTATCGCACATCACTTTACATTCTTCATTTGTGTACAGTGGATCGTGGAACTGTTCACTGGCTGGAGGCTAAGCCATCCTCACGATTGCTGTAGATACGATGCGATTGAAACGTGGGTAAACAAAGCTTCCTCCAGAGGTCAAGAATGGCGAGTGGGTGAGTTGGGAAAGTTCAGCATCACCACACTCTGTCATATACTGGAACACTGACCCGTCAAGTGCTTTGAAATCCAACCTGCGATGAAAAGGGAAGGGAAGGAGGAATGCATCGCCTTGCCTTGATCCTCTTCCTCCCGTACATCTTGTACGATCGTCTTTGGGCGTCAAGTGAAGCTCTTCATTCCCCCTTGACATTGCGAAGGTGACTGGAGTTTGATTTTGTTGACTGTATCCCGCGGAGTCAAGGGTAGAGCAATCCATCAGAGCCTCTCCACGATTTTGTGTCCTCAGCCTTCATCTGTGAAATAATGACGAAACAAGACAGTTGAGAGGTCTGTAGTGGAGTGATAGAGTCTGGACTCCACTCCCAAGATCCAAAATCTAGACGAGGCACTAAGCTGTGATAGATGCTAGTGGTCTGGTGATGTGTTGTAGAGCCTTGAGCCTTCTTTCGATGTAGTAGTAGGCCGTGTAGTAAACGGTCACACATTGCTCCTCGCCTTCTATTGAAGGTTGTCTCACACCTACCTCTGCGCCTCTATTGCAGAATGCTTGTGTTAGCTGTATGGTGCAGATCCCTGAACATCGCAACCTCTTGCTGACGAATCCATCCAGAAGATTGTCTACAGCTGGGGCATAATAAGTCTCTTTTTGGGGGTCCATTGTAACTCAAAGTACTTCAAGAACTCAATGTTTTTGGGGGTTCGCCACATGCCGACACCTCAGATTCAGTACTGACACAGAGGCGCCTTAGCTTTGTCTAACTCCAACTCGACACAGTTTCACGTTGTGCCGTGAAAGCGTTGTCGGATCCAACGGAAGACTTGTCCCTACCGGATGCTACCTTCTGCCTTCGAAACTAATTGCCAGTCTACCAAGTAAATGACAGCAAGGTGGTATGCTGGAAATATCTTCCCTTCCAAAATACTGGAAAAGGAAGCAGTAGATTTTCATTGCCTTCCACGTGTTGTAGCGCTGCAACCACCGTTTCTTACGAGGGACCTAACCATAGTATCAGCCCGCCCGAGACTGTTTCGAAAAGATGGATGCTCTTGGCACCTCAGAGAGGCAAAGATAGAAACTCAGTGTTTTGAATGCCGACGTGGCCCAGGGTACAAAGAAGTCGTCAGAACTACCTTCATCACCGAGGATCACGAAATTGGCTGATTAAGGATTTACTCAAAGTTGAGACAAGCGGTGACTGAGAAATTGATGAGTCAGGTATTCTCAAGACAGCCTTGATACAAGTCCCCGAAACACCACCAATGACAACCTCTGAAGGCGTAAGTAGCTACTGTTAGAGCTTCACCTGATCTTTCGACAATCAGTAATGAAGTGGATAATGCGGCTAAACAAATTGATTGTCTTAATGACGCAGTCCGAATTCCAAAGCCACTTCGCCACAGCATCAACAACCAACTTCGCTGAATCTCACATTCACTAGCCAATCACCTTCGCACAGCGCTTCAACCAATCACCGTCTAGGCAGACGGAAGCCGAATGGGCGGATCCTCGTACCCAGGCACACGCAATAATGCTGCGACATAGTAAACAATCCGGTCCGAATTACAGACTCCTCCAAAAGACTAATTCTATCCAAGTTGGGTCCACAGGATTCATCAAAGAAGGCAATCTTCAAGGAGTGGGAGCCGCAGCTCTCTCCATTTACACGCCCCAAAACGGCCCCATTCGGTATCCAGCCTGTACCAGCTTATGGAGGTTTCGAATGTCTCCTCTGCTGACTGCTGCATTCTTAGAAATCATAGTGACAACCATTCTCGATAGTCTAAGTGTCCTGGAACTTGGTGACCACAAGCCTCACATCAATAGGAATAACGACATCAAATGAATAGAGCCCCGATGATCCACATTTGAAATTCTAGAGCCCTCAACACCAATCGAATCCCAGTGAAATTGAGCTATGAAGCGCGTTTGCTTCCCTACCTACCGCCCCAACCAATCAGCGTCTGGGCAGGTGGAAGCTGAGAAGACAAATCACAGAGTCCACCGTGAACTACAGTCCGGAGGGCAGATTCTCCAAATGGGAGTGTTCCCCTCGATTCAGAACCACAGGATTCATCCAAGGGCCAACTCCAGCGAGGGACAACCATGTACACCATTGATACAGCATCCGCTACGTCCACCCACTCATTCCAAGATTCTACTAGTAACCATAAATAGACTACGCGCACGTCCACGCGTAAGACTGAATCATCCCAGAACGGTTTTGGGTACCCAGCATGTTCCAACTTCTCAACGTTGCACACTTTCACTCCTCTGCTAGCTGTCCCATTTTCAGAATTTAAAATGGCAATCTATCAACCAACGACTCACGATTCGTGAGACAATTAAGCGAACGGGATCCCCCCTACCACAATACCTACTTCGAAAGGGGAAGAGTGGCCCGACCGCAGCACCACCCGCTTGCTCCGCACAAGAGGTACATTGCATCAGACGCTTTCCCAAATGGGGAAAACCATACCATCCAATCCGTCTCCACCACACGCTCGCAAATCTCCATCTTCTCCACTTACCTCCACACAACACCACCTCAACTAGTAGGCAGCACCACGTTATCACATACTCATTTTCGTTATTCCATTTCAAACACTGCATCAGTTACCCAGGGGCGGATGGGGAGGGAAGGAGAGAAGGCGGAGGAGCGATGGAAAGCGGGTCAAACAGAGCCAGCACGAGAGCAACAGCCACACAACGCACATGCACACGCCAGAGGAGAACAAAAAAAGTCTCCTTCATGAAATTTGCATGTCGACGAGAGATTTTCACGGTGTGTGGGTGTGTGTGTGTGTGTGCAAGTGTATGAGCGAACGAGTGTGCGTGTGTGTGAGATAGGGGAGGGATTCGTACTCCAATTTTGCTAGTGGTGTGAACAAGGAGAGCGGTAGATGGATACAGATATAGATAGATAGGTAGATGTAGAACGCACGCGATCAACACGGGATGAGAGAGAGAAAAAGATCGAGACATTGGTTTTGAGCTAAAAAAAGACGGGGCAGGAGGAGAAGGGGAGAGGAAATGAGGGAGAAAAAAGTGGACACAAAACACGCCGACGCACTCGCACACTGGCGTCCAGTTCAAGACGGCGGTGGAGAGAGAGAAAGTAGGCAGAAAGAGGTGGGGGGGAGAGGGGAGAGGGAGGAGCGTGAGTTGGTGGCTGCGACGAAGCTTCAAGACAGGCTGTGCGACTGCATGGCCAAACGCCTCCGATTGACTTAGAGGAAGTAGTCCGGTGTGCGACGGGACACATGCGGCTCTCCGCGTCTTGGTGCAGGATCAAATTGTAGGCTAAAAATCAATCAATCGGTCACTTGACAATGGCACGCAGTGGTGCAAGTCAAAGAAATTAAGGAGGAGGGGGAGTTGGTAAACAACTAAGTGCCATCTCTGTCCGAGTCCCAAAGTTGCAGATCTTCCGCGCGTGAAATGACTTTCTGGCAGAACGCAAAGCTGGCCGTATAGTGAGCAGGATTTGGAAGGCGAGGTTCGTTACTAGTGTCGCTGACAGACTGACCTCAACTGCGACCTACGCGACCGCGAAAGGGGTGACTAGGTTATTTTGGTAATAAAAACAAACTACAAGAAAACATGTTTACGGAAATAACTATAACTGGAAGCCACTTCAAATGATACGAGAATGACGTAAATTGCCTACTGACGATGCAGTGCTGCACGCCTCAGAAGGGTGGGGTGAGGGTAGCGTGTGGGTCGTTGGAAGGCAGAGCCAGTGACACCAAACTAGAGGTGGAAGACGAGCATAAAGATCGTTTTGCAGCACAAGTTAGCCCAGTGAGCAAATACGCAGCGCCTGATGATGTTAGGTGAGGAGGTGGAAAAAAGTCACGCGGAGCACGTGACAACACATCCAATTGCCTAGCCATCACCGCGACTTCCCCCTCTCCACCCTATCTTTCGTCCAAGTGACGTGGAGGTAGGTTACAGAGCCGCTGTACCACTCATGCTAAGTACAGTATTTTCAGCAACGACGGCGAAATGCAATTAAGACGTTCAAGCTATTCAATCCTGGGTAGTACATCTTTCCACCGCATTCCGCACCCCCAGCAGATGCCCCATGACAAACTAGAAGAGACGCCAACTTCTCCAAGTTGGAAATCCAGTTAAGCTCAACTTGTGGAGCAGATAAGCTCAAATCATAGCAGGTCGGAAGTGGAGGGGGGAGAGGACTTGCACCGGCGATTCACTCTCCAAGCTGCGATGAGGCACTACGGTCGTGATGTACTGAAAACGACTGCGTCAACTTTTCCATCACCTCGTATCAAGGCATAGAAAGAGCCCACTGCACGAATCCAGTGAGCCAAAATAATCGACAAGAAGCACTGCAAATTCTAGTTGAAAAAAAGCTCAGCAAATAGCAGAATGATGACAAGAGAGCACCTAAGCCGTCGACTAACCAGATACAGATGAAAGAAGATTCTCTAGCAGAAAAAAAAAGTATCGAATCGACCGTGATAACACAAAGCCATACGTCGCATTTCAGTGGCTTTTGCACAATCACCGACTATGGCAACAATAAAGCGTCAAGTCCAATCGACTGAATTCGCGGTGAGACCAGCACCCCTGTAGAAGCGAGTGTTCGGTAGGAAGAGACTAAATCTACCACGATGCGTGCGACATTTCCGCGCTAATGCAAACACCAGTTGAACCACAAAGACGAGGTAGTGAGGAGAGAAAGGATGGGGAACTCACAAGGTGTACTTGAGGTTGTCGTCCAGCTCCATTATGGCCGCCTGATTACCACACCGATAGCAGTAGTTAGGAGCACTAAAGATAGTAACGACATTGCGCTCATGACACCAGTTGAAGCCCTCCATAACCAATTGATGCGCTCGGCTGATCAAGGAGAGGCTGTTGCTGTGGTTAAATTGCTCCGAGATGTCCTGCCCGAAGGTGTAGCCGGCACCTCGCGGGCTGATGCCCCAACCACCCCTGTCGTCCGGATCCGACCACAACAGGTCACACATCGGACCCTGAAAAAAAAGCAACACCATATACCAACTTGCTTCCAGCCGATGAAATCAAGTGGTATTTGGAGAGGTGAACCTAGTACCTTGATTGGTTTGAAGTGGTGGTGTAGGATCTAGATAAATGGTAATCCTAAGGCCGTCTGGTGGGGCGAAGCCAAAAACGATCGGTGCACTCGCACGCCGAATGCTTGTGGCCACATTGAAACAAAAAGCAGGTTGTGTGACGTTGGCCAAATCAGTCTCCACTTGCGAGGGAGAGCACTTACTAGGAATTTAGACTCATGACTAATAAGCCGGCGGGACAGGAATGAATCCTCAATCATCAACTTAGGGAAGTGAAAAGGCAAGCAAACGAATTTATCCGAAGCCTTAATTCTCCTGATAGAAGACATAATGACAACGTCTAAAAAAACTTCACCACAATCGAGGCGATTCGATTGGATTCAAGCATTACGTGGGAATCTCTAAGGGCCACGACATCACAATCGGATCGTGGGGCACAATTCTTCTGATTTACACCGGAATTGAATCTGCTCACATCAACTGAGACGGCTGATTCTGCGCTTCAGAAAACTCGAAGGGACATGCAATTCCAGATTGGAAAAAAAACCAAACAACCATTAATGCCGACATCAGGCGGTTGATTTCTGCCTGCGCAAGCAAAACCGCGTCAAATGTAGGGCTACAACCTACCAACAACTGATGTCTTCAGACGGAATTCAACACGCCTTCATTCGCACACCTACCGGATTGCCTCAAATTTAGCTAATTTAGACAGGCAGCTGTAGAAAGCAGAGAACGAGAACAAGCGTATGTAGAGTTAGAGCACCTAATGTTTAATCCGCTAAATACGCAACCCAAAGTAATTTCAACTGGTGTAATAATAGAGCTATGCGATTTTGACACCAGAGAGAATTCCATTCAGATCGACACAAACGCACCGGTAAAATTAGTTTTAACGATCTACAATATCATTGCTTTTGGCTTCCAACTGGATAACAAAATGTAATCTTGGAAGCGGCAAGATTACATAGGACTCTCACTTCAGACAGAAAACGGATACCCACAGAACACCTGATTGTTGATTTTTCAAGACAAGTTGCCACCTAAAGAAGCAAATATCGGAGTCAAATAACTATGCACACTCGCATAATCTTGCGAAATTCTCATTACCAATAGCAAGACACAGTTGATTAGGATGTGAGGCACCTGGTAAATTGAGCATACTAAAATTGCCAAACAAACGAAACCAGAATCTATACCCCTGGACACAGATTTATGCGCACACACTTCTGCATGTTAGCGATTAATAGCTCATAAAAACGTACAATTTTGGAATAAAATCAGCAAGTAATGGCGCCAAAGATTGAGATGCCAAACGCTAACTCATGGTGCAGCCTTCTAGTTCACCGAAAGGAGTCGCATAAACAACAATCCCGAATAAAGTAAATCACAAATGACGTACCTCCACTTCGAATGCGTAAAATATTAGAACGGAACAAAATTCGCAAATCGTAAAGGCTACAGGGCTCACTGATGAAAAAGAAAATTTCTCACAACTTTACATAAAACCACAGCAGCGATGACCATAAAACGCAAGAAGTGAAGTGAAGCTCGAATACATGCTAGTGCGCTGTAAATCTACGCCTTTTCAGTATGAATAGGACATAGACAAACAGCCAAAACAACTACGTCCAATTTTTGAAAGAACTATGGCCTAATCCGATAACACCTTCTCAAAACAAAAAATACAATAAGGCCGGGCATTAATAAAAAATGACGTCTTGAGCAAATCATACCTCGTGTGGCACTTCTTGAATGCGATCAAGTGCCCTTATGTGATCCAGTGTATCAATCGAGGGCGAGAGTCCACCGTGCAAGCAGAATATCTAAATCTCATAAAACCCGATAAATAGAATAAGTACAGAGTTGTCGACCAGGGCGGTGAGAGGAAGATAGTCAAAAAGATCCGTAAAGTATTTCCAAACATTTGAATTCCCGTACTTGCGCAAACACTCATCGTAGAAACCATAAACCTGAGTGATTTGTCGACTCTCATGATTCCCTCGTAGAACAGTTATCCGATCGCGAAAACGAACCTACAAAACGTCAAATTTACAAGGCGCTTGTTTACCTTAAGAGCAACCAGGAGGGTGACCGTCTCAACGGAGCAGTAGCCTCGATCAACGTAATCACCCATAAACAAGTAGTTAGTGTCTGGAGCCTTCCCTCCGATGCGGAATAACTCCATCATGTCGTGAAATTGTCCATGCACATCACCACAGACGGTGACCGGACTAGAAACATTTTGTACATTTGACTCCTTAGTAAGGATTTCTTTTGCCTACAAAATGATCACGAAATATGGACCAAAAACCTTGTCGCATAGCGATTTTACGTGGGCTTCGGATAATTGCTGACAATTATAAAGCTGATCAATCCACGCATCAAGCTCCTTAACTTCTGACCGACTATCACCCGTCATCTTTGTGCCGCAGAAAAGCGACAACTGTCAGCAAATTCAAATACCGTGTCCTGCCTTTTAAGGACCACATAAACAAATTTTTATAAATTTTTTCATGCTATTCATTCATAAAGTTAAGTTAGAAAAAAATTAAACTGTACAGCAGATCTAAATTAGTACAAAATACAACACATCTCAGAAAATATAATTAAATATTAAAGTTTTTACAGATACACAATTACCTTTTCGAAGAATACGTCTTATTCCCTCACACAGCTATAAAAGTTAAAATATGTAACTGTTATAGCAATGTGTTGGAGAGGCTTCTTACTTAAACGGGTGGCAAGTCGATTTTAATCTGCGATTTCAAGATCGTTTTAGCTGTAGAAATTTTTCGCCACATGGTTGTTAATTTTCTGTGTTGAAAAATTTTTAACATGCGACTTTGTTGTTCGCACAAACGCATCGTTAGGGAAAAGCTATTAGTACATAGAAGCCGCATGACTGCGAACATTTGCTCCCGAGATTTCCCTTAAGGTAAAAGAAGGCATAGAACTAGGGCAGAATGCATATATTCTGAGAACAGAGGGCTTGGGGGCTATTGGCACGGCCTGGAGGCCGGCCAACCGACTAATGCACTATGACCACCCAAGTGACCGATACCGGCAGTTCGAACATACAAAGTATTACCCAGCCCCTCTCTTCTTGCGAGCGTCGTCCTCAACGCTACCCTTGACCAGCCTCCCGTGCCAGCCATCGCAACGTAATCAGTGCTGCAAGATGCACCCACGAGCTAACCGCCCCAGTCATCGAGATTCGAGCGCATGTCTTCCTGTAGTGCCATCAATTCTGCGTAGCACTCGGTGCAGCAAATGCGCACATCTTAGTCCTCCTCTTCCACGATAGTGCAGAATAGTGAAAGATGGGGGTACGAATTCAAGATTTCGAATGGGTCGAGACACACAGAGCACATATTGTGATTCCAGACTTTTTTTGATGCCGTGGAAGAAACGCGAGCAAATGGGGCGATTGGGAACAAAATGCAAGCGATTCAAGCGTGCAAAGCAAAAAAACGACGCTGTCGAATGACGTCTTGCACATTCTACATTTGCGGATACGCATTTTGACGAAGAGAGGCGAGTTGCTTAATAACAGGGGAGAAAGAGAGCTTACAAAGGATGCTTGACCGCAACGTCGCTGATCCCTCTTGACATTTTCACTGGACTTGGGGTTCACGGTTAGTATCGCCTCAGTTGTTAATAGCTTTCGTGCAGAACGATGAACGGTGATCTCAGCCTTTCTGTTATGGGATGTGAGAGACTCTACCGTCCGTAGCACATGCACTTCTCTCACACCGCCAAGGTTTGCCAGAAGCGGTATGGAGCAAGATCCCGCTGCCACCAATGTAGCGTCCCGAGACTTCCCTTAAGGTAAAAGGAGACAACACTAGGGCAGAACAAACGAAATATTACAAGTGAACCCCGCACAAAACCACCTTGGCAACCTCACAGCGGGCACCCCAGAGCCCCACCTACCTGTCACCACCTCATCCAGTCTTTAGTTACGATACTTAAGAATTTCTACGCATAGTTTTCCTAGCAAAAGCACAGCCACATTCAAATATACACAAATAGTTAGTCCTTCTTGACAAAATAAGTGTCGATTTTGGCAAGTCCGAAGTCCTTCTTCCCTCGCCCACGCCCTCTTCTCACTCCGTGAATCGTTTTGACCTCCTTTTTAACCTGTAGAGGCTGCGACGTCTGATTCAACTCCTTATTCCACTCTTGTTGGAGTCTTCGGGCGAAGTGAAAGTCCTTATGCTCGGGCATGAGATGCACCAGCACGTAGGATCCACACTCCTCACACAAAATCTTGTCTGCCATTGGGTTGTGACGCTGAAAATAGACTAACTCCTTGCTCGTCTTCGCTTCCTCCTGGGTTTTGGATTCGGTAGCCTGGTGGGGAGACGCCTCACCCGCCACTTTTTTCGGTGTGGACGGCTCCCCCTCATCACGAGTTTCAATAAACTGACGGAAGAAAGACTCCCTCTTAACCGGTTTTGCTGGTTCAGAAAGGAGCTTCTTCACATCCCCGCAAGCTGCACTGTGGTCCGACTTAAATTTCCCCACCGATAGGGAAATGTTTGTAATGGGAGCTGCCCCAACAAGGCCTCGCACTGCTCCATAGGCCATTTCGGCGATCCTTTTGGCAATCTGAGTCTCTGTCTCCTCCTCTATTTCTTGAGAACGCGGAGGGATGGAGGCCAGTACATTGGGGTTAAGGGCTTTTGACCTTGTATCCGATTGGTCCGAGCGCAGAAAGATGGACAAAGTGGTGGGCAGGCGGCTGTGATTGGCTCGATCGATGGCGACCCGTTCAACTATTTCACCAGCTAAATTGGTCAACCATAGGAGGATTTCGTCATCCTTTTTGAGTGCAGCTTTCCCAATAAAGTTTTTACTGCAAGCGATAGATTTCACCAGAGTTCGGACACTCACTGCTTGGTAGTCTCGTCCTCGACAGAGTTCGTATAACCACGTGCTGAAACGGGAAGAACCGCTCTATCAGAAACCCTTCAGTCTAGCACACAGTTACTGATGTCCCTGTCGCTGACTTTGCATTAGGTCTGCAGGGTGGAACAGACTACTAAAACGTGAAAACAGGGTCAAAAAGAAGCGGAAACGAATCTATTTCAAGGTCTCAAAAAAGGAAGGGTGACTGTTGTTGAGTCGGCTGAAAGTAGGGTTACTTGGTCAAAAAGGGAAAATCATTGCTTTACTAGATTTAAAATGAGGCTATAAGCAATTGCACTTGTTTATGCGACGACAGAAACACACCCTGTTTTTTCACCATATTCTTCGATTAGCCTTGGGAGAGGAACGGCAGTCAATGAACCAATAAATTCAAGGTTGAAGCGAAGAGATAGATCTCTGCCAAGTTTTCCACCCAAACCTGGACTAAAAAGAGGAAATCAAATAAATGTATGCAAAAAAATGTACCTTACACTTTCTTAACCTTGGTAAAATTCATCAAGTGCTGAGCCGATTCTAGCGGCACGATAGTTATCTTGTCGGGTTTGTTCAACGAACAGGCTATCTTTGAGAGCATCTAAAAATATGCGAATCCGATGAAATGGCTTGCTAGGAAAGTTATGGGAAAAAACATGAGTTGTCAAATACCCTGTTCGGGCTCACACCTATCGAACATCGGAAGCCAGTGTCTGTGAGAATCTGATCCTTAATTTTTTGAGCAAGACAGAGAGCCTGTTTTAGCTTTTGGCCGTCACATAAACGCTCGATGGCATCCAGTTGTCCCGATATTTCGATGATCGGACAGCTATAAGGAGGGCTTGGTAGATTCCCAGTATCACAAAGATGCTTCATTGAATCGGGATCGATAACTACGTTCGACTTCTCGAGAGAGATCGTGCTTCCAGACATATCAGAAGAGAGTAAATCTTAAGACGCCTCGAATGAGAGCAAGATATGTTTATACCTGTCGCATCAATGTAGGCCTCATCAATACTGGCACGCTCGATTTTAGAGGTAAACCTCGAAATTGACTTTATCACTTCTACACTAGCATCACGATACCTGAATGGAGTAAACAACTTTTTGGACTTGTAATTACCTAGTCAAGTCAGCTTTACCACGTCGCATGGGAACTTGGAAGAGCAGCAGATCAGGGCACTGGGCTTTGGCTGCGTCGCCGTTCATGCTCCGTAGAACACCTTTATCTCGAGCCTCGTAACTTACGGCAATTATTCTACAACCAAATGGTCTATAGAACTAGAAAAATTACGAGGCAGCCGATAAGCTCGTGTACTGAATAACAGCGCATGGTAAACCGACCGTTTCTGGACGCGTTTTTTGTTCTACTTGGACATAAAAGCAGTCCATGTCGATGAGCAAAGTTATCCGATCCATTAGAAAAACAATGATTAAAAGCCTGACAACAGCACTTCACACTGCATTGGCAAACATTTACAATCAATTAATTGAGGCAATCGTTTCAGGTATCTGAGTTAAAGTAACTAAACAAATGTGCGAATCTTACATAACTTTTCACCTGCTAAAATTGTCTGCACTTCTTGTCCATGGAATATTTTGAGACCTGGTTTTTGTGTGCTGAATTATGTTTATTTATTTATTTGATGACTTCACTGAGGTCAAGCAAATGACGGATTAACTGTATTCATTAAAATCCGACCGAAGTTCGGGACCCTAATTTTCGAAAGGCTTGCAGTGTTTCTAAAACAATAAATCCGAGCTTGGTTTAAAGGTTTGCGACCGGATTTGGCATATTGCAGCTGAGAAATGAAGTTGGCATTAGATTAATTCACCATATTGTTTAAATTTGGCAGAGGAGCAATAAATTAGACCAAGACTTCTGGTTTTGACCCAGAAATATTACAACCAGTCAAAGAAAACCGTTTCGACAGATATTTTGCCGCATCAATTAATCCGCACAGCAAATCCTCTCCGCTGCACTCGCATCGCTTCCTACCGTGAAAAAAAAAATAAAATACATCATGAATACTCTGTCAAATTTTTGGGGAAAGTGGAGAATGGGCGTTATAGCTTACCAATAAATCAGTCCTTGCGCTGCACATGGTCATGTCGGGTCGTGCTATCTTATTCAATGTTCGGAAGCTTTCGACCCTTTCTGCACAGGTTTTTCGTGCCTTCGCAGCCAAACGAAAGCTTGGATAGTCTTGAGACGCCTTCTTTGGCAAAAGAGAGTGGCTCGGAAGCGTCAGAGACGACGTGCAAATGCCGCGAAAACTGGGCAATACAAATTCGGTTTTCGGACGCAGAGAGTATCCGCCCCTCTGAGTGTCTTGGCCGATGGCGCTACCGCCCTCTGAAGTCTTGCTAAAAGAAACGTCAAATGAATTGCAGGTTATCTTATTTCCTTGTGACATTGAGGAGCCATTGATGCCGTTGATTAAATCTAGCAATGCAATGAACAAAGTTTGCAATGCTAAATACCAGTGAATTTAAACCTAATTTCAAAGCCATTCAGACAAACTTGGCGATAATTGAAGAGAAAGCTGAATTTGATTCTGGAACAAAATTGATCAAGGTTGTGAACCTGTTTTGCGCAAGGAGATAAGGAAATTATTATGCAAATCGAAGGACTTTTCTGTTGTTGCTTTAAATGAAAGGCGATCCCCGTGTCACGTAAAAAGGTTGGGCTAACTCCAAGTTGATAAACAAGGGTAAAATGAGTTGAGGTCACACCTTTCGCCGTCTCCCTTCCTAATGGGGTCAACTATTCACTTTTGGGGTCACCATCTGTAGTAAAGCTAGGCGGCGACAAATGGCAAGCAAATTTATGTTCACTGATCCCCTTGTTTGGATTATTGGAAAAAAAACATTGCTTTTAGCCATTTTATCCCCTGTTAAGTGAAGAACCAGCTTCTGCTTAGGATATCGAGTAAAGTCGTCCGCTCATAGCCATTTAAACTACGTTCATGTGCTCCTATGCGATAAAAGTGTAAAAAATGTGAGCAGTTATCAAAAATAAGTTTTTTTTCGAACACTTGTCCCCACAACCAGAAAATAATTTCCAAGGTCGAAATCGTGCCTTCACGGCTTCCGTTCCTTGTTCACTTCCTATTTCAGCTGAATTCGCTATTTAGCAAGTAGTTGAATAGTATCCAGAGAGCATACTATGCATCACATATAGGAAAGGGCATCGGGAGATTACAAAGGATGAGGCAGTTTCTCCATCCCACACCTTCCACAGTGTAACTTATCTCACGCTTGAGTATGATATACAAAACGTAATCAAACGTATTCTCCTGGGTGTAAATTAACTTTTGTCTCGGACGATTTTATCAGGTAGTAGATCGTTTGGGGGAAAACAAAATATGCGTCCATCAGCCTAACATTAATTTTAGCACAAATGCCCGTCATTCTTGCGTAAAAGAAATAAATGTTAATTCTCTAAGCTTGTCACCTTTGATTTTGCAGCGGACACTATTCGGTATCCATCTGCTCATTTGTACCCACCACAGCGGATGTTTCACCAAAAAAAATTACCATATAAAGGCGTTTCAGAACATAACATTCTGTAATGAATTGAAAAACCTCCTTTTTTATTAATAATAGCATATTCTAGTGTCTCAACAATGCACACTTGGTTTATCCTTCATTAAAAAGCTTGGTCGTGGATAGTAGGTGTCACCATACCTTCCAAGTAACATTCGAGAAACAAGCTTCTTCAGCCTTAAAATCAGGTCAAAATCGACCCGCAAAACGTACTAGCTATAACCTCGTCCATCAACTATGGGAGATTAACGTATTAGAAGGAGAAATTAAAATAGGCGAAATGCAGCTCAATGCCGGTAGGCTGCTGGATGTCTATGTTTAATAATATGTGGATGTAAACGATCTCGTGAAGAATACGGGTCCCCACAACAACCTAAACCAAAAATTGCCCGATTCCTCTTCACTTGGTTCCATTTAATTTTGCATCTGGTGATGGGTAGCTAATCATCCCAAGGCCATTGAGGATATATGAATGATGACTTTAAACTAACCGATAATTTGCTAATTTTCTAAAACAGCTTCGCCAAGTGAATGTCTGGAAAGCATACGAAATTTTTGATTTGCACCACCTGAAAACATCGAGCAGTAAACAAGTATCACTTCGTAGCATACTTTTTTCCATTTTTGATCTCAAAATAGGCAACAAAACGAATATCCTGCTTTCAGTCAGTAACCGGTAATTTTTAGCCAAGATAAGTATGCACTTTTGCAGTCGGGAATCTTGTGCATATCAAGCTGCTTTCTTGCATTAATAATCTCTTACGTGCTTTAATCAGAACCATCAACCAGCCTGACTCAACAAAAGATGTTAAGTTAGTCAAAGGAAGTCGGATGCTGGACCACTTTTGTTGGCCTACGACTTCGCATTGCCCCACATTCCGGCCAATCACTCGAATAGCAGGTAGGACGACAGCAATCAAGGGGAGTTAAAGCGCATTAACGCAGAGGCAGATAAAGAGATACAATCAGAAATTTATCAAACCAGATCCACGAGCACTATTTGCAAATCCTGCTTTACTAACTAGCGTTCGAAGCAAATGTATCACAAAGCCACCGTTCAGCTGGGATTTGGTGATGGTTAACCGATTCACCATGCGTATTGTGTGGACCATCAACATGAATTAATCAGACACAAGAACAAACAATACTCACTGATTCCTCCTTCACTGGCTGTACACAAATTTCCGTTCCTTCAAAGGAAGAAATGTGTTCTGAAACCATGGCAACGCTGGATGTAGCTTGATTGTGGACAATCATGGCAAAAGCATCAGCAGCAGCGGGAGCAGCAGCGGCAGAAGCACCAGAACCATTGTTAGGCGTGTTATCCGTGCCTCCCCCCACTCTCTCCGCGGTGCCATTCTCCAACTCCTCGTTTTCTTCAACAATCATTGGCATTTCCGATAGCCGTTGAAATAACTTTGTTTCCGTGTGCTCAACCTCGTTGTTAGCGGTTTTATTTAGGTCACCGCATCGTCGTTGAGAGCTGTTAACAGTACCTGGAGTTGCTAAAATGGAGTTGACATTTATTTAAAGCATCTAGAAGGTTACACCAGCATCTACATCCGCGAGAGTCAGCCTTATTCCAGGCTGCATGGGGTCATTTAACACCCACACATCCGAAGCCATCCGAAGGCCCAGAATCGATATATTTTTGGACTTGTAGGGTTTATTATAGTGCTTTTTAGAAGAACCGAGAGAGATGAATGGAGAGCGGCCCTATTTAAGAGAATATATTGGCACAGACCGCCCTCTGCCACTTCTCGCAAATTCCGAGTTCGGATTGCTGATACCTCCTAATGAGGTGAGTTGAAGTTCAAACGAACAGCGAATGCTTGTTCAAGAAAGTGCGAAATGTTCCCTTGTCACTCTCTCAGACCCATTCGTGTTTTCAAACCGTCCGGTCTACTTCACCTGGGACTGTCCAAACTCACGATTGTGGTAACCGTTGATTGGAGAAACACTAACTCTCCTCTCTCGCCATCCCTTATCTCACGCAACCCAAGGCCACAAGTCTCCTCACGATCGTGAGCTCCAATGTGTCACTGACAAGCAACATTCGATTAATATCCCTTTAGTGAGAATTTCTCTTCCCACTTAATGCAGGTTCCACTCCTCTGTGCTGAAAAGCCATCACAGGTGGCACCAACCTGTTGGAATATCGTTGTGGTGGCAGTGGAAGGTTAATTAGAGTAGCCAGGACGATAACAACGATAGGATGGCCCCAAAAAGACACTATAAGTAGCGGCCAAACCCAGAATATGCGGAATTTAAAGGGATCTTCCTAACCTTCCAATCAGAGTCGATACTGTAGAACCATCGAGAAGCGGGAAAAAGGGCTAGAATGAGTAGTTAGATCGAATCAATCGAATGGGGAGTTGAGGACCAACCTCATTAATGTTACAGTCAAACTTACGGTTGGAAGAAAGAGATTTGGCGTATTCGATGCTACTCGCGTTACAACCCATGACCTGTTCACAACTAAGATGGCTTTACTCACGTGCTGGTGTTTTAAACTTCACACCGCTGCGCCTATCGATCCTTGAAGGTCAAAGGTCGGCTGGAAGTTGGCCACATCAGTCGTTTACACAAGGGCTGGGCGACTTAATGTGTTGATGACAAGGGCATAACTCCGTGCTCAAGAAGTACAGGAGACGGACAACCCACTAAGCATATCTCCAAATGCACTGATTCACCCATTCCGTCTCCTAGACCACACAGCACACCCTTCTCCCTTGGATGCCCATAGTTTCCAGCGAGTGGGTACCTTGTCCTAAAGGAGAACTTTTCCACAAAAAATAGTCACCTCCCCCCATTTCAATGAGAGACATAAGTATGTGTTTATCCAAAAAAGACGAGCAGTAAAGGTAAGTAAGGGAAGGAGAGAGGGCGAGAGGGGAGAGACAAGAAAAGGAGAAATGGTTAACTTTACTGTTATGGATACGTTAGGACGCTTTCGCCGCTACCACGACCACTAGGGACGAGAAGTCGCACAACTGGCGAACGAACGGGGCAGGTGGGTTAGTGACAGCGGCAACGGGACCGCTGGGGAGAATGACCCCTCCCTTGTCGCTAGTAGTATTGCTATGAGGACGCGATGGTGGTGGTAGTGGGGAGGTGGTGGAGGGAGAAATGGAGGCCTTAAGACAGAGGGAGTTGACCTCGTAGACGCCAGGGCAGGCAACAAGTGCGGTGAGGACCGTGCGGTGTATCTGACCTGCAGCCAAAGCTACTTGCTGTACGCAGGCACCTGTCCACAATACGCGCGGCGGTGACGGTTGCTGCGGGAATGTGGGACTCCTGCTGTAAGACACATAAGCATTACCGAAAAAAAGGAAGTCTAGTCAACCCTTTCCCTTTCAGTCTTTTAGGCATTCTACTGAATTAAATATAAGTAGATCATTTCTGTCAGAAAAGCATATTCAATGCTTAGGTGGATATAAGTAGGATGAGACAAGATTTCTCAGTGACTTGATAAAGGTGCAAATTCTGGCCCAAGAGTTAAGAGCACCCTCGTCTGAATGAGAAGCCACCACTGTTCCTCAGAAGATTATAATAAGCCGAAGTAGGGGACTCGATTAGGTGGACTTTTCAGTGCTTATACGCTCCTACTGATCTAAAAAAAAAATAAGTAGCAAGCGGACTTGGGACAACGCCTTGCAGTGCTAGTGATGTGTTTGAGCTAGAGGCGACAAGACCGACATTTGAATGTAGAACTCGAGTAGAAAACGCACCTTGTGTTGTCCTCGTTAGTCGATATACGAGCGATAACAGGACAGGAGCTGGCATTATAAATTTCCACAGTGACTGGAATGAAGGCCATCGCAGAACTAAAGACGGAGTTTTAAAGAATAGTTTTGTGACAGTCTGAATTTGACGAGGCAGAATTTCTACTCATGTCATTTTAAGTACACAGTACTTTTCAAGCTGCAAAAGCAGTACTCAGGAAACAGTAAAAATCAATCGAAAGATACTACTGACACTAGCCTAGTAGGGTTCGGGCGCTCCTATCCATAAACTCTGGGAGTTGTACCGCTAATGATTGATTAAGCAGGCAATATTTTGGGTACCCTAACTTTCCTCAATAAAAATTCTTAAATGTGGCATCGGATTGATATCCTACTCATGTCATTTAAGAGGATATAAGGCCCCATTAGGGGTTTAAGTAGACAGTACCTTTTAAGAGGCGGACTTAAGCCAGGAGTACATTCCTCACTTCGACTGGAAAAATTATGCACGACTCGGAATGGATGATATAAACGCAGACGAAGGAGTGAAGAAAGCGGTAACAGAGAGGGGATCGAGGCCAACATTTGTGCCAAATTGTTTCCCAAGGGCTAGAGAGGAGAACGAGAGTAGGCAATTACCTCTCCATTTGAAAAGGCGACTATGTATGGACTTACGGATTGTAGGGCTTTGGGTACATGCGCGTAGACAACACGGATGTGACTCTGACCGAAGCGTTGGCACTTGACCAGGGAGTCACTCTGATCAACTACCTGCCAGAAAGCGAGCAGGTAGAAGTTCCTTGGTTGCAGGTCAGTCTCCGGAGCTGCTACTCCTGTTGTTGTGTCCCAGTTGGTTGAAGTACCATTCTGGGAATAAAACATGGGAAAAGATTGATTAGAACGGTAGATTAGAATGATACTACCCAATCGATGAGGAATGCAGCAATTGGTATTCAGGGTTTTCGATCCGAGTATCTTACCCTAGATGCAGCCATTTGAGCAGCCTGTGTAGCGAGCTGGAAAAATTGGGTATACGGGGTGGCCAACGCGTCGATTTCATTCGATAATGGGTGTAGAGCGATGTTGGAGACGCCGGCAACACTGCCAGCCTCTTTTACTGCGGGTTTCCGTCGTGTTGCGCGAACACAAAAAGTCACTTCGCGGGTGGGAAGCATGAGAACACCGTCTTAATTGAGAAAAAGGCAATAAAGTTGAACCAATCAAAATTGTCGTTAAAAATTGCTATAAAAAGTTCAAAAACCCACTCTTAGAAGTTGCCACGTCTTTGGGAGCCACAAGGTGAATGTTCCAGTTCGCATCCAGACAAGCCAGTTGAACCATGTTAAAGGAATGCTAGAAAAAGAGCCGTAAATTAAGCTAAGAGCAAGCTCACCTGTAGAGAAACGTTCTTGCTCCTCAAAGTGATCATCAACGAGTCCACCTCGGAGCCCTGAGTTCTAGCACAAGTCGCAGAAAATTGAAGCGACGGTAGTAGTTGCAAACTTGCCTCGTGTTGGAGGTACCTTAACCTACTTATAAACAATCAGTAGAACTCAATCTCCATGACCTACTTAGAGGGTTCGTCTTTTGTGGTGTAACCAAAAACCACATGAAACCGACGGAAAGGCGGGACTGGCGGCTGTAAATACACCAAAGCATCCTCGTTTTGTTGAGAGCGACTTATTCGACGCAGTTGAGCTGGTGGTGCTCGAATCCAAAACCTCTCGCTCCTTGACTGCGAGGCTTCCAACGGGACCGCCTCCGATAATGACATAACAATAGATGGAGATGTATTAGAAAGGAGGAAGAAACTTGGCCAAGAAGTGGTGACGCAGAGGTTCTCTAGTGTACGACTCCCAATGTTCGTGAGAGTGAGGCTGTGTCCGTAGATTTCACCTTCGAATAGGGACTGGGGAAATCCACCGAACGATACCTAAAGCAAGGCAAGGAGCAAGTGAACTTCTGGGATTTAAAAGTATTCCAGTACCTTCAGAAGCGCTTGAGGTGGAATGACATTCCAATGAAAGCGCGGATCCGTTGGAGCCGGGGAGAAGCGAACCTTCCCCTGAACAATGGAAGAAGGAAGGCCTCCAGGTGTCAAGGAATTCGTTGATGAGTTTGTGGAAGTCAATGGATCACGGAGGACTTCAGTGGCTCCAACAGAAACGTCCAACTGCGGAGTGGTGGTAAGCAGTTCCAGCGATGATGAGAGAGGCGGCGGTGGCGGTGTGGAGGGTGAAGGAAGGTCTACTAGAGTGGATTGACGTGGAGACGAGATATCAAGTTTGAAAGCAACGCCGATGATTTGAAGATCATTTAGATATCGACGAGGCTGCAGTCTTAATTCGACCTAGGAGAAAGGAGAGAAATGCCCCGTTATAGTCCTCACATCGATGGCATGGAAAACGAACCTCTATTATCAAAGAAGATTTAACCGTTCATCAACTTACCAACTTCCTATCTCCAGGCAGCATGTAAAATTCGTTGAGCACAGAAGTATAGACGTAGCTTTTCGCCTCACGAAGTCGCTCCACATTGATCTCTTCGTTGGAAACAATAATCCCAGATTCGGAGGAGGCGTTGGGTGTTGACGAAGCCTGCCAGAGAAGGTGGACATCAGTCAGAACGAGAGGCACTTTCCAGGAGTTGTACAGTGGGATCTGAACTGTTAATTGCTCTAAAAAGTTGAAAAATTAAGGCTAAACAACAATAGTACCTGTCATTCATCCATGAGGCTACAATTTTTAACCTATTCAACACACTTTTAATGTCTGAAAACGTTCCCAGGCGCTACCATGCATAAAGGAGTCAAAGCCTTGCCTAAATGGTCAGTTGCATTGGGTAATGGGAACGGTACTCTACTTGTTACTAATAAGTAGATGATATAGTTTTGCGACTAACCACCGACAGGAATGTTATGCCACCGCTTTTTTTTCTTCATCTTCTCCCCATTTGCAGATGAAGCTGTTAATACGACAAGATCGCAGTCATCTGCATTGTGAGACAATTCTCGGCCGGTCTGTAGACATAGAAGCGCTCTCAGCCGACGGAAAACTGCCTGTTGTGGTAGTGAGTATGATGGTTGTTCGTAGAGGAAACGAGTAAATTCTTCACCGGGCCGTTTCATGCGATCAAGGTCACCATCTTGCCTTTCTGGAAAAAAAGACCAAATCGCATCACTAAAAACACCCAACTGAATTGATGGGACCGCTTCAGGTACTAAGTGAACCACCGCGGCAACGAACAGGCCCACCTTCCGCAGCTGGCACATCTGTAGAAACCATCCAGACAGGAATGTCGTTCGGGGAGGCAAGGGAGGGAAAAATTAGCGTAGCAAAGTTAGGCGGAAGAGAGGAGCGCTGAGTGGAAAAGATGCGAGCATCTTCTGTGTCATCGTGTTCATTGTCCGAAAAAGCGGTTCCGCGAGCCTCCACCGAGCAGTCATCTGCATGAAGAAAAGGGTTTTCCTGTCTATTACCAGACCTACACAAAAACACTTCAATTGGTTTGATTTTTCTGACTCTGAAACCGATGACCTAAGATAGTTGTGGTTTCATAATAGTCATAAAATCAGATTCGATTGGAATTTTTGACCTGAGGCCTTTACACGCCCCGTTTGTCCGTGTGAACGGAGACCAAACAAGAAAATAATTCTGAATTTATATTATGTGACCGCATTCTACCATTCCTCTTCACATTCGTGAGGCGTAGTCATTATCCATTCAATTCCTCAATGATGAAACACAAGGGTAACATCTAAGCTCCTACTCGAAACAACATTTAAAAGCAAACACTCACCATCCGTTTTGCGTACGGGTGTTCCCAACATCACTTTGATACGATTTTTTTCAAAAACTGGAAGACCCAACTCCAGCCACTCCTTACTCCTCTCCCCAGATGAATTCACCTACGAAGGTGTCAAAAAAGTTAGTCATTACCGTGACAACTTCTGCATTTAAAGTTTCTAGGGTCGCAACAAACCTTAATAAGGATGTTGAGAAACTCTCGCAAAAACCGACTCTGTGCAGCCTCCAATTGATTACTGTGCGGGGAAAGGAGATGCCACAATGACTGAAGCGCTTCTCTGGGTTGATTCAGCAGGAGCTGCTGGCGTGCGAGATTCTCATTCACGTAATCGAGGGCTAGAGTCCACCCAGAGTCAAAACTTTTGGTGGGTGAGAGGATCTCAAGGGCCAGGCCGAAGGCACGAGCGCTGAGATGGGGCTAAGGCATTAAAGAGCGTGCTACTAACAATTTATAAGTAGCCAGCTATTGGATCAAGATAACGTTGCTACCCCGCCATCTGCAAAGAAGATTCAAATCAAATGCACAGCAGAGGTTGTTTCCCGTTATGATTCAAAGTGTTGCCATGGTAAAGCCAGTAAAAACATTCTTTTCATCTTTCACATCTTTAATGACAATTTATGATGACAATTTTTGCGGCCTAGGTCCATGTATCGGAGGTAGTTGTCAGACTTTACATCAAGTGGACTGCGCAGACGAGGTCTTATGAGTTTCAAAAAGATTCTGCCTCCGCCTCATGGAGTCTACAAGATCCATGGCCGCTTTGCTACCTAAGTCCAAGCGATTCAAGATCCGCTTATCAACAAGTTACGATAGAGTTACTAATAAGCACAGAGATAGGGATGATGAACATCAGCAAAGTAGAAGGCATACAAAAGAGGCGTTAAACATTTATGCTATGCTTTGCAGTGCAAGGGTGCAAAAATTGAGTGGGAGCATTAATCACCAGTTTTATATGAGGTCGCCTACTAATACTGGTTCCAGCAGGGTAAAAAAATCGAAGGCAGTTCGGTTAAGCTGACGTTAAATTGGTATTGCATTGAGCAAATTTACTAACCATGTAGACACCAAGAGAATTACTACTTTTTACTTTAAAAGTGTAAGTAGCAACAATTTTACCTGCTTAGCCCGAGCAAAACGTATGCCAGCCAGTGCCATTCGCATTGCGAAGTGACGCAGAAGCGGCCGTTTTCCCCGCAAATTGCAATGTGCTGCCTGCTCCAATAGCAAACCTCCAGCCATAAATCCACCCTTAGTAGGAAGAAATAAATGGGGAGGCTAACAACTGCGGCGAGTCAATTAGGAAGCCCCTGGTACTGGAGACGAAGCCGAAGTGATTGGACAAATGACTATAAGTTTAAGTAACTTACTACATCAGCCAATCGAATGCAACACACTGCTGTTTCGGCAAAGAGTTCTCGCGACTTCAACGCTTCTGTATGCAGAAGAACAGCCCGCAATGCAAGATCGGGGTTTCTACCAGGGAGAGGAGAGTGTTTTCCGGTATTGCTTTATGTGAAGAATTTCTTCTTCTTAGAGTGAAACAAAATGCCTACATACTTGCATTTAGTTACATAGGTAAGAATTGCATCATCCATTTGATGTTGCGGGTACTGACGTTGACTGATCGCGCCCTGAAGATACGTAGACAACGCAGACATCTCCTAAAGAATACAAATAAATCAAATGATCAAAGCAAAAAGTGCTTAAAATCGCCCTCTTTGCTACTCAAACCTACTTGTGTTCCAGCATAATGAAGCCAAGCCGACTTCTGTTTGAAATCACGTTTTACCAGGTCATAAATCTGATGTGCTGATTCGTATTGCTGAAATAGGAATAAAAGATCTGCTAGCTTCCTCATCTGCTGTTCTGGCGCATCATCAGGATAGACGGAAGCCGTGCCAGCAGCAGAGTTGGCACCGTCCAGCAGGCTGACATTAAGATCGGATTGGCTTGAGGAGAGGGAAACGGACTCATTTACAGAGGACTGGGAAAAGAGCTTTCGAGTGACCGAGAATAGTCCACGAGACTTGCGCAAACGATGCGCAGCTTGATCATTCAAAGTCTTAATGGTTGACTCGGTCCATGGGACAAGAATCCGAGTTACGAAATCATTCACAAAGGCCCGAAGTTTGTCGTGATCTTGTTTGCTTAGGTGTTTACCATGGGGATCGGCTAATTGGGGCTTTAAGACGGATTTAGCTCCCTCGAGTTCATTTGGATCCCAGCCTTGAGGAATGAGATAACGAACCCAAATGTCACCCACGGCGCTGTCAGAGCAATTTTGAGATGAACCGAGATCCAGAAAATAGCAATTTGCGTTACCATAGGTTGCAGCAACTGACTGAAATACTTTGGCACCCCTAGGAACCCATGAGAACGTAAAATAACAGAACAACTCACTCTGTAACTGACATCATATCTGGGTTGTTGATGAGAACGTAAAACTTAACTATGTTAGTTGGGCTAAACCATCGAAACGGTTGAGATTTTAAAAGCTGGGCCTGTTGTTGTACAAGACTTGAAAAAGCACCAAGTATGTCAGGATTACGAGTGGTAACAACAAATAAGCAGCCGAGATAACGCGTCAGAAATTCATGCTCATAGCAATCCAAATGCGATATGAATAAATGACGCCAGCACTCGAACCATGGGGTCGAAACTAGAAAAATGTGCGACAAGTAATGTAGACATGCCAGGTATGTTGTAAGCCTTGCCATTGAGATAAAATTTGGAAAAGTTCATTGTGGGAAAGAGAGAAGGTTGAATGATAAATTCTCGGTCAATCACAGGGTCAAACGGGGCGGCAGCGTTTTCAAAACGAACACTGAGCTTTTTGACCATATGGGTGATGTTGTTCCCATCTTTCATAAAAACTGAAAAAGGGATGTTTAGTGATTAAAATCAACTAACTATCTCTTAGTTGTCCGGAAAACGGTAATAATAGCTCATTGAATGCAAGGTTGTTGGATTCTAGAAAACTATCCACGTCTTCGGTAGCAAGAACACCAATGGTGGGAGTAAAAACAAAATTTACAAAGGATTCACCAGATACACAACAACTTGTCATTTTCTACATGAACACCGCGTAATTCAACCAAGGACACCAAAGCGGTCGGCATTCATTGGCTGACAATAAGGATTGCATAGGCCTCCAACAGATGAAGACTACAAAAAAGGAAGAGGACCCGTGAAGGTCACGCTTAGGGAAAAGTGGTATCTTCTCAAAATTATCTTTCTAGTTCATTCGGCAAGGAATTGCAAATTTTTTTATTTTATCGGATTAGTCGCTTAGATCTTTGCATTTATACGCTAACTGATTTTGGTCTCAAAAAAATTAACTGATAAACCAACTTAAGTTGCAACAAGTTTTTTTGTCGAAATTATAAATTATGCTTTTTGAGTAATTTAAATTTGGAGTGCTGCTATTGATGCCGTAGTGACAGCGTAGTGCTCCGTGACTTACTTCATGACTTAAGACATGAGCAGATATATGCATTCAGCACACAGAACAGAATTGGGACTGCTGACATAGCGCAAAGGCCAGTTCATCCAATAAAAGCAACTCAACTATCCAAGCAATCATACCTGAAACCGAAATTCAATTAATCAATCAAATATTGTGCAGTATCTCTCTTCTTTTAAGCGCTGTCCTCAGCGCTTCTCTTGATATGCATCCGGCGTCAGCGATTGAAAGAAAACACACCCGAGCCAATCATGCTAATCCCCAAATTCCTGTGTCATTGAGGAAATATTTGATTACCAGTTTGTTTACCCTTCTTTGTAGTTCTACTGGATTTGGATTTTTGCCCAGTGTGGTAAATGGATTTACAGGCAGGAAGTTCTGCTGACCATCAGACGCTTCCATTACTAGATGTTGGGACACTGGTCTAAGTTCAGACTTGCGTTGGGGCCAATAGGATTTAACGCAGCATTTTTCCACGGTGTTCTCACTTTGGAGCTGCCCAGTCATCTTCATCCGGGTTCTATTCAACCAGTAGGGTACTGTGGGAAAACTTCAAAAGAAAACATTTCCTGCTTGTTTACAGCTAGTACCGCCTTAATTGTTTGGCGTTCTCAAAGGCAGACGCCACTCTCAGCCCCTCAGTTATGGAAAACCGGTGATACTCTCAATCATACCACATACACTTATTTCACAACATCAAATTTTGACACAAGCGATAGAAGTGAGAATAGAATTCCATTAAGGTCTGGTTCGCTTGCCACCAGAGGGCATAATGCTTGGGTGGGACATTCTTATTCAGCCAAAAGGTAAGAATTGGGGTTGTTAGCGTAGTCAAGAGTCCACCTCGCCCTGCTAAGGCAATACAGTCACCCATATGGTCGTAGCCGAAACCAAGATTCGGCTTAACAACGTCACTATAAGGTACCACGTTATTGGAGCGCCACAAGTCTTCTTTGATATTATAAAAGGGCCGCTGAAGTTCTACGGAAGGCATAGTATTGACATGCAAGCGAGCTGATGCTTCTAGTGTGGTCTAGAGGCCTGCTGTCGAGCCAAAGCGCAATCTAGGGAGACACGGTTATCCGTACAGCCAAAAATGCATCGAGTTTCTTCCCTATAATGTCACTTTTAGTTAGCTTATCCCACAAAGCGACACCCCGCAACAAAGCTATTATTTTAACATCCATCGGCAATGAGACAATTAGAATGCCTAGCAGGTTTGAAGTAGTCTTACCATCTAACTCTTCGCACTCTCGCCATCATTTCCTCATTTTAGCGTTATTCAACTGTCCATATCGCATAGCTGTTGTCGGTACCTTTGTGAACATACATTAAAATGGCTTATGTCTGCTGTCTGCAGAACACGGAGTCGGGGTAAGTGCTAACGCTGGACACAATATGTGGCGCCTCCTCAACTTCCCCTACGTCGATGGAAGTCCTCACAGGCAAACGCACCCACGTCTACCATTCACCATAGAAAAACAGGATTGTTCTTTCAGGTCATTTTCGCCAGCCGCTGCCACCAATTTGGTGTCCCGAAGTCGTGATAAGTCACACCACACGTACAGAAAGGCTGCATGTAACCGAAGACCATACATCAAGACCGAAATTAAAGTTAAAACACAGGTAAACCTAATGCCAAATCGTTAAGGCCAAAAAAACAAGATCAGAGGGCTTCCATCTCCGAGCCATAGACGAGGTCGTTCCAAAGGAGCACGCATGGTCGTTGCAATTGATAATTCTGCATAACGTACCTTCTAGTGAAGGCAGGAATCGCTCTAGCAACAATGGTGAACGCAAAACGCGGAGCAGTGACTCCAAATATCAAAGGGCTTCTCTTGCAGCAACAATAGTTTATGTTCATTAGTAAAAACAATAAACACAATGAGAAAAATCATGCATAGAGCACCATTATCTTGGTCCCCACTTAATATCACTCAGACCATGGAACTGTCTTTTCAACTGCCCAGGTTCCGACCATGCTGAATTGAGGTAAGAGTCGTCATCATTCTCCTCCAATTTCTTCAGCTCCTCCTGCCTTCGATAATAATAAGCCATTAGCGCCCGTTGGTCGGCTTCACTAATCACGGCTTCACGTGCAGGTGCACCGGTGCCACGTTTTTGAATCTTCACAATAATCTTCGTCTTATCATTCTTTCCAACATAGTCTGAGAGTAGTTTTCCTTGCAGCATCTCCTTTCCACAAAACCATAGTGCGGCATCTTCGACTGGAATCACCTCAGTCCCAGCCTAGAAGGTACAGTGAACTCAACATATCCAGCTTACGTGGGTACCAGACAAATATTCCTCATTTTTTAATTCCATTTGGATCGGATCGTAGGGTGGGAGACCCATGGGATAAACAATAGTTACAGCACCACTGAGCATCATGAATGCCTCATTGACAAGTTCCCTTGTGAGTGCTTTTCCTTGTTCAACCAAATCCTTTGATACAAGGGACTTTGCTGAAGCAATTGTTTTGGTAATAACTTCCACCATATTCTCCATGGGAGCTAACAAATACATATGCTAACAAGATTAATACCTTTTCCGTTTCTTCGTCCAAGGCTATCCTTATTTTCCACAAACCCACCGCTTGGAATGCATTTTTGACCCCATTCATCAACTAATCTCAAGTCTTCTATTTGGTCGTCCGTCAGTCCCTTGAAATGAACTTCATTAAGCCTACCCGCTTACTTGCATGTTTGGAGGAAGTGACACTCCATGTTTAGCCAATTCTGAAAGTTGATCTGCGATGCGAAATATCTTCAAACGATAATTATATATTTCGCAGACAGTTTCGACAAGTGCCTTAATGTCTGTGGATGCCGGAACCTCTAAGAGGAATTGTACTTGATCTCCCTTCTTAATGACTACGCGAACCATTAGTTAGCTTGCAGTGGTTAATGGATAATTGGTGAAGAAAAAACTGTAACAACAAACCCAAATCAAGCGCTACCAGTTAACCATTCACATACACGAACCTCAAGGTTGTATTTTAGAAAAAATTACTTGTTGCTACTATTAGTATCTCAGCGCTTCATTTAAAGCATGTTAATTTGTTATTATAGCCAAATTGCTGAAAACTGAATTGGAAAAACAATGTGCAGGTTCAACTTTACGACAAATATTTTAGCTAACAAAATTACCCAGCACAATTCATTATTAAAACATTGTACCTTAAATACACTAGGCCACACGTAGGCAAAAAAGGCGTCGTATAACAGCGCAAATGCAGTTCTCTTAATATGTACATTGATATATTGTAGCGTCCCGAGACTCCCTTTAAGGTAAAAAAAAGTCAAAGTACTGGGCTTAGAATACATGTATTCTGGATTCAAAGGGCGTGGGGGCTGTTGGCACGGCCCAAAGGCCGACCAACCGGCTCAGTACAATATGGCCACCCAAGTGACCGAAACCAGCAGTTCAAACAAACAAAGTATTACACAGCCCCTCTCTTCTTTCCAGCACCGTCCCCGACGCTTCCCTTGGTCAACCTCCCGTGTTAGCCGTCATAACGTAATCAGTGCTGCGAGAAGCACCCACGAGCTAACCGTACCAGCCATCGAGATTCGAGCGCATGTCTTCTTGTAATACCATCAATTCTGCGTAGAACTCGGTGCAGCAAATGCGCACATCTTAGTCCTCCTCTTCCACAATAATGCGGCCCAATGGAAGATGAATGCAAGAATCCAAGTTTTTGGACGATTGGAGACACACACACACAAGTTGCGATTCCAGGTTTAATTGGTACCGTAGAAGAAACGCAAGGGCATCGTAGAAACCTGAGCGAAAGGAGCAATCGGGCCTCATAGGAACGGGATGCACGTGATCCAAGTGTACGAAGCATAAAACGATGCTATCGAATGGCATCCTGCACATTCTACACCTGAGAACAAGAGAGAGAGCTTACAGAGGATGCTTGACCACAACGTCACTGATCCTTCTTGACAGTTGCACTGAACTTGGAATTCACCGCTAGTGTCGCTTCAGTTGTTGATGGCTTCCCTGCAGAACACGAGGGCGGGGGAGGTGTCGAAGATGAACGTCGATCTCAGCCCTTCTGTTACGAGATGCCGGAGGTTCTCCCATCCGTAGCACATGCACTCCTTTCAAAGCGCCAAAGTTTGCCAGAAGCGGCATGGAGCAGGATAGAATCCATCAAAGTCGAGTCCGCTTTCCGCTGCCACCAATGTAGCGTCCCGAGGCTCCCCTTAAGGTAATAGAAGGCACAGTACCAGGGCAGAATATATATTCTGGAAACAGAGGGCTTGGGGGCTGTTGACACGGCCCAGAGGCTGGCCAACCGGCTGGTACAATATGGCCACCCAAGTGACCGAAACCGACAGTTCGAACAAAGCATTACAATAGTACTAAAGCAGAATATATATATTCTGGAACAGAGGGCTTGAGAGCTGTTGGCACAGCCCGAAGGTTGGTCAACCGGCTAGCACAATATAGCAATCCAAGTGACCGACACCGGCAGTTTGAACAAACGAAGTGTTATATGCATAGCAAGCAAATCATGAGTGCAAATACAACGAGCCCATTTCGTGTTTTTTTGCATACACATCCACCCATATTTCGAATAATCAGAAACAACTGGAATCTGCTATACAATTTTATGCAAACTTGTAGCAGTGAATGCGCCGTAGATACAAATTGAGTTGCTTGTTAATCAAAATAAGCTCTTTTTGTTATATATTTCAAAAGCCTAACTGATACAATATATTATCTTGATGAGGGGCGTGCAATGATATATTGTCTGGTGACAAATCGGTTGACACCTTCACTTGCCTCATAACACTACCCTGTTCACCAAAATACAGGCAAAGGAATCTTCTGACAGGTCAGTCATCTTTCTAAAGCACTTAAGGCTAAGCGGGTGTAACAACTTATCAGACCGCTCTCCTTTTGATATCGACATCAAATTTGAGACGAGGCCATAAATCTAGATCTAATCTAGAGTCCTTCATCACCTCATGTCCTTTGGGTCCTACGAACTCGCCTTACAACTTCCACTAGGCCTTGTAGACTCGCGCATTATCCCAGATACCATTGTAATACTTTGTTTGTTCGAACTACCGGTTTAGGTCACTTGGGTGGCCATCTTGTTCTAGCCGGTTGGTCAGCCTCCGGGCCGTGCCAACAGCCCCTAAGCCCTCTGTTTCCAGAATGCATGTATTCTGCCCTAGTACTGCGCCTTCTTTTATCTTAAAGGGAGCCTCGGGACGCTACATTGGTGGCAGCGGAAAGCGGACCCGACTTTGATGGATTCTATCCTGCTCCATGCTGTTTCTGGCAAACGTCGGCGTTGGGAAAGAAGTGCATGTGCTACGGAGGGGAGAACCTTTGGGGTCTCGTAACAGAAGGGTTGAGACCGACATTCATCTTTGACATCTCCCTCCACCTCGTGTTCGACAGGAAAGCTATTAACAACTGAAGCGACACTAGCCGTGGACTTTAAGCCCGGAGGAGGGCCAAGAGGCGCGCATTGTGCACTGAGTGCTACGCGGAATTGATGGCACTACAGGAACACATGCGTTCGAACCTCGACGACTGGGACGGTTAGCTCGTGGGTGCTTCTCGCAGCACTGATTACGTTATGATGGCTGAGACGGGAGGCGGACGAAGGGGAGCGTCGGGGACGGCGCGCGAAAGAAGAGAGGGGTTGTGTAATACTTTGTTTGTTCGAACTACCGGTTTAGGTCACTTGGGTGGCCATTTTGTTCTGGCCGGTTGGTCAACCTCCGGGCCGTGCCAACAGCCCCCAAGCCCTCTGTTCTCGGAATATATATTCTGCCCTGGTACTGTGCCTTCTATTACCTTAAGGGGAGCCTCGGGACGCTACATTATGTTTGAGCATTGCTATGCTATATTCTTTTGTAATATTTTGTTTGTTTAAGTCGCCGGTTTTGGTCACTGAGGTGGCCATATTGTACTAGCCGGCTAGCCGGCCTTCGGACCGCGTCAACAGCCCCCAAGCCTTCTGTTTCCAGAATACATATTCTGCCCTAGTACCATGCCTTCTTCCATCTTCAGGAAAGTCTCGGGACGCTACATCTTTAACTCGCATTTGAACAGGGAAGAAAAACATCCATTTGCTTTCTCAGAATTAAAGACCTAATAACGCACATGTGCAGCAACCAGCAGGCAAAGGCTTTTAGAGCTTGGTTGAAGGGGAATAATCACTAAGCAAATTAAATCTTTTCTTTTAGTTGCGTTTTGAACAGGGATAGGGATGAATGGTACTCGAAATATATCCCTTTTTAAGGAACTCGGACAAAGCCTGGTCTACAAGACTTTGACTCAGTAGGCATCAGCTATCATAAAGAAGTTTGCACGATGACTTGCCGGTTTCTAAATTGATGTTCAACATTTTCCTTTGCAGTCCAATTTTCGAATCTTATATGCAGCCCAGGTTTTTAATTGTTTTTACGCTTTGTTTTTGATTTTGTATTTTTACTAATTCCTAACTAGTAATAAAGTCCGCATTTGGGTTGACGATATTATTGTTTATGCTTCATGTTTGTTTGAATTCCCCTTGCTGACCTGAGGCGGTCAGTATGTAGGAGCCGCGTGGGTGACTGGTCACCGTTTTCCTCTGTGGCGTGGGTCGGCTCTGGATTCATGCAACTGCAGACTCCTGTCTTCTTTTATAACGTTTATGCGATAAAAGATGCTCCATTCCAACCGCTGTCTGTCTTACTTTGGCGAGACCGATGCATAACGTGAGAGGTCATTGCGGATCCTGCGCGCCTCTGCGGAAGTTACGGCTGTCGTGAAGTCTGGTAACTACGGCTACTGAGTTGGAAGAACTCCACTCTAGCCTGGCTCATTTTGCTCTTAACCGGGAACAGAAACTAGCCAGTCTTCCTTCAGCGAGGCTATAAAGTGAGACAAGACGACAAGCAGTTGGTAGTAAATCTGCACTACTTGGCAGGACTAGCAAATTGGTTGGATGAGATCAACTTTTACAGCATAGCGTTATGAAAGAGAACAGGAGTTCGAGGTTATATGCGTTCGGAGGCCGTTTTTTCCTCAGAGGCCAGCGGCGTCCATTCCCTCACGAGGTTCGTATATGCTGACTGCTTCTTGCCTGAAGGGTACGTTAAGGCGATCGTGGAATTCAATTATGTGCTCACGAAAGTTCAATCTTGGTAGAATTGAGTCTCTTTCATCTTATTTTAGTCCACCCTCATGGCTCGCTTGCATCGAGGTGGTCCTTCACACCTTTTGTGGATGCATTTTGGCAGGTTCTTCTCTTGTGAGTTGTGCTTTTTATGATGACACGATGACGAGTTTGAATCGCAAGGAATGTTATTCATCGAGGCATTTGTCTGACTCGTTCTAATTCTCACTTTTTCTCTCACAGTGAATATCCATTTTCTTGGGCCTTTCGTCATCGGTAAGCCTTGATGAGAATTTAGGGCAGACTCTGACCGTTGATGTTTCCTACATCTGATTTTTTTCCCACCAACAGTTCTGACAGGCTTTATCGCTTTACTTTTAGATTTGGATGGTGAAACGTATTGATGTCGGAACTCTGCTTTTATTGAAATACACTCTGCTCTGCGCCTCTTAAGTTATTTTCTGGGTTGGTTAGTTCTGTTGGCTTTGTCGTTCATGTTGGGTTTCTTCCTCGACTAGGTCGAGTAGTTCAGTTCGTTCGGGAGTGCGCTTGGTTGAGTTACGTTTTTTACTACTGGGGAGTCTGCGGAACCTTTCTGGAGGTCCTGGTTTTCTCGTCTTTGGGGCGTAGGTTCGGGTTTGGGCATGACAAATTCGTGACGCGTTTTCGCCGTGCCTTCGTGTGCTGGTGGGGTGGGCGTTGATTCTTGCGGTGCGTCTAGGTCACCAAATCTCGGGGTTTGTTATTGTCGGGTTAATCATCGTGGTGGGACGTCTAATTTGCTGCCTTGGCGCCTTGCATTGGTACCTCATCGTCAACCGGCTTGGGGATCAGTTTTACTGGTGGATTTCTACTGTGTGGGTGCTTTCCGTGTCTTTCGCACTTCTAGTCGTTGTGCCTTTCAGGCTGTGACCTTCATTACCTATCTTCCGACTGAGGGTTTCTAGAGCATACAACCCAGACTTGCTGACGTGCTCTGCTTCTCATTTGGGGTGGAGGCGCGGATCTACGCTACTACTTCTGCCACTAAGGTTGCTCAACGCCCATTCTGGCACCTCTCCTCTCCAAGGTTATTGCCCACGACGATTAACAGCATCCCTCAGGCTGGAGGATGTTAATCAACTTGCTATTGACTGAGGTTGGTAGGACTTCCTCTGTTGCAATTCCTCTCGAGAGATCCAATCGTCTTAATCCCTTTTTTGCGGCATCCCGATGATGGCACCAATTGGCACTAACTTTTTGACAAGATCAACTTCACATCAGCAACTAAGGCGATGTGACTGTCCCCAAGTGGGGAACGTTCAGCATCTACCAATCTGTTTATAATCCAGACCTAACGATATAGAAACAAAATTCTAACAGTTCTTTTCTAGAAACTCACCCTATCTCGTCAACGCAGATTTTTTTTTGCAGTCAGTTGGAAGTGGTTGACAGGATAGGGCAGTGTTTTTTCCTCCAGGTACCCTAACGTCGTGAAGCCAAACGCCTGAGAAGGGTCGTAGAAGGTGGACGTGAAAATTATCCATCCCATGCAGTTGACACATGTACTGTGATGTTATTTGGACACGTCGCCCTCAAGAGCGGTCGATACCCTCTGCCAATTAGTCACGACCGCATTGAGACATGGGGCTGTCAATAAGTGCTGTGGCGGACGCATCACTCCCCTGGAAGGTGGCTATGGCGCAGAAGGGTCGGCCAAGCGGGGACAGACAAGCTGTGGAGCGAACGCCTGGCCATTGCGATTAAAACTGGAGCCTCAGAGGTTGAGGAACCCGCACCATACCTCAACTGAATCCTTTAATGCATTCAGTTTGCATAAACGACTAGTGGAACTGGACTACCAAGCCTCCTCTCGATGACAGAAGTCTACAATCACTCCGTGGGATCCGAACGTCTTACAACCTATTGATCATCCCTCTTTGCACTGGCCGATTCCATGAGGCCTCACAATAAAAGACGCATCGAGACAGACTCGACCTTTGACAGCACATTACTTGGTCATGGATTGATTCCATGATGGAATGTCTGATACTATGAAATTGAGGTTAAACCATCCACACGGGCGTGGGAGAATGGATGCAAAAGATGGTCCTGCAACAACACTTGACATTCCTCACCCTCAGCAAGCCACGTCGTACGGCTGTTCTTGACGCATTTCTAACTGTGATGGAAGACGATCGTACGATACTTTAATCCCGAAGATGTGACACCAATACACCTGATCACACTGGAGTGGCCAAATCAGATGCGTGGGGAACGAACCCCAACGGAAGGGCATCCAAGGCACTGAATGACAACTCGACCGCCTACAAATCGACCTCCACAATGATCCGATTGCATTCCTTTGCGACACAATTCCTTCTCACACGTTTCCATATCCGCAAATCAGTGCGGTTATGTCTCCCTAGGACACCCAGCGTTCAAATGCATGCTGACAGACCTTCGACGACCCAAAGAGGCATTCAAAGGAATGACAACTTTAGGGATGCGATTGGCGCCCTTGCACCACGTCCCGGCACGAGATCCCCAATGACCTCGAGTCCCACTGTCCCTCAAGCAATGACGCTATCCCATTCCAAGGTCACGGAGCAACCAATCCCATCCTGTCTTCGAAAGTCTGTCAAGTTGATTAACGATGTCTAGACTGGTGGACCAGTCAACACGCCTGGCCTACGCACTACAAAGACGCTGGCAATAGGACAGATTTGACGTCATACTAGCCCCTTGAAGCTGTAGAGTGTCAACCACCTCGACTCGGCTTCAACGACCACCACAACACCGGCTAGGAATAAGCCTCAGTGGTAAGGAGTAATTCGAACTTGGACTCAACAGGAAGCAGTGATTGTTAAACGACGCTTGGACGTAGGTAGGTAGGCTGATTAGGCAGATAGGTAGGTAAGAAGGTAGATAAGGAGAGAGGTGGAAAAGGTGATAAATCATTGTCCGAGAGCAAAAATGGCGCGATTTTCAGCAACAGTAGAGAGACAACAGCAAAGAAGGCGAGTAGTAACGCAAAGGAAAGAACCAGTGTCGAATACACAACACATGGACTGACGGACTGACTACTGCTGAGTACTCCCCTCGGAGGGATGAGATTTCTCGCTCGTTGGTAGATCTGACAACGGGGGACTAGACAACTCTGCCTCTTCCTCCCCTTCCTCTCCCGCTCCCTCACCATCCTCCTGACTTGTCATATCGACGGCTGGAGTTGTTGTTACTTCCACTGAGGTCATCTGGGCCTCCGCTTGCTCACTTGACAGTGGAGTCTCAGACTCCGTCACGGTAAAGGATTGCGATTGCTCCTGCTGAAGCAAAATGAACCAGGTTGGACGAATTCAAGATGGACGGATGGAGGAGATTGACGAACCCGCAGTGGATAGAGTTGGGTGGATGAAAGAGTGAATTAGGTCTGGCCTAGGCACAAACTCACCGTCGGAGAGAGCTCTGAAATCTCCGGCTCTGCCCTCGGTAGCAGAGTCACCTCTGGCTCCTCTACTGGTTCCACGTTCTCCGGTGACGAGGGTTCCAATGTACTCGTGACCTGTGCTCCACTCGTGCCTCCCTCCTCCTCTTCAAAGGGTGATGAAAATTCCATCGTGTGAAGCACTCGTTCACCCACCATATCTCCCGATGACTCCAACTGACCCGATGCCAGGTGTTCCGTGGAAAAGTCACTGCTCAACGAGGTGATCCGCATCTCCTGATGCGTCGACGAGGCCTCAGGGCTCCAGCCTCGACCGGCCGAATCAATTTGCTCATTAGCCTGATTGGGAGAGACAGAGAATTTAAAGTGACGATGGATTAGTGCTTGATATGACCTCAAGGAATCAGTTAGTTAAAACTAACGCAATTATTTTAGTTAAAGGATGGATGGTTACGAGAAGGATGAATGGATGGGTGAGGAGATGGATAGAGAGTGGATTAATAGATGGATACGGGAGACCAATGGATTTGGAGTAAATGGATCCAGAGTAGCTGAATGAAGGGTTAGTGTAACACCTCCATCCCCTGAGATGAATACCAAGACCGAACCTATTCAACGTAATACCAACAAGTTGATTTTGCTTACCATCACAACCTCAATCTCCCGTTCCTTGAAAGAAAACAAAAACATTGAAAGACAACCATAAACTGACATTCAACCGAGGTTGCACGATCGGCGAACTGTTAAGAGCAAGTGGAGATTGGAATTTAGGCGAATGAATCGTCACCCAAGGCGAAGGAACTCACCTTTTCGCGTTCATCCAACTCCAACACCGGTCGAATATCACGCATGCAGTTCTTCACTATATCCTCACGGCCGATTTGTCGTAGCACGACGTCCAACTCGTTGCCTAGACACGGAAGAGATAAAAGACGATAGGGTGACATCAGCCACGCTGACATTCTTCTCAGGGCCAATAGAAAGCGATGATGGTCTTTGAAGGAGGACTGCAAACTTACCAGTAGCAGCATCACCAGCTTCAATAGTCCAGGCGAGGAGGATGGCGAGAGCACGGTCACGATCACATCGTAAGCCCTCGTAAGTGAGTCCAGCCGCGCTCAGGGTGTCGGCGGATGCACAACGCCGCGAGATCCAATCAATCAATTGGTCCGCTGAGGGTGGCAACTCAGAGGAGTCGCGTGCAAAGAGCGCTTTCACAAGACGTGGCCAATCGGAGCCGATTTGAGTGGCAATTTCCACGAGGTCGAGCTGAGTGCGAGCTATAGACTCTGCAGTCATGGCTGAAGAGAGGAGAGGTGTAGTGGAAAGTGGCACCGCGATTACTTGATTAAAAATGCCTGACAATGAACTCACAGGTTGCCCATTCAGGTGGTGGAACCACCAAACACCGTCCATGCGAATCCGCCTCCGGCAGATTCTGAGTGGGATGTTCAAAGTGTTGCGGTTGAGAGCAGGACAACGACACCACTGACGTAGCCGCCGTCGAGGCAATTGTGTGCGCACCGTCAGCACCACTAATCAACACGGATCCAGATCTCGTGCCGCCAATTTCTGAGGGGAGAACCACTTCTAGTCCACAAATCGGCCTAACTGGCAGTGCTTCTGTGATGGTCGCCCCTCCCAGCTCCTGTTCGGTAGAATAAATAGTGAGATTCAAGGACCCTGCGGACGGATGAGTAAGTAAGACAACGCTTCATGGAGTCATCAGATACCTGGAACATGGGTTTGATTTCATTTGCACTGCCTGGACGTGGATCGCGAACAAAAGCAAGTTTTCCGGAGGGCTCTAATTGTGGATCTTTGATACGCACAGGAAAAGCCAGACGATTCTCTCTAAAGGCATTGAAATGAAGCCTCAGCTGGTCATCGGCTTTGACCACGGGCACGAGGTTGCCAGAAGCCTCTAGCCAGGTGAGACGATTGTCAACCACCTCGATTTCGTTGCTGGCTGCAACCAAGTCAAAGCCTTCTTGACATTCAAGAGTCTAAAAAATGGGTGTTGGAAAGTACCTCAGAAGGCTGAACGAGACAGGGTTGCAGCATGAGGAATAACTGACCTTATCAACCTTGTCATCGGTGATGCAGAAGCAACGCATCAAGGCCTCATCCACTTCTGGGCGCTTCGCGAAGACGATGAACTTGCCCATGTAGGGGACAGCTGAAGCCTCCTTGTAAAGACGCATTGCAACCTCCACTACTGCATTAATCACCGGACAATCAATCAACCACAGCCTGTAACGTATTGAAGAGGTCATTTTTAGTTGAACTGCTCCAAAGTGCGGCAAATGGGAACACCATGTGGACTGACGACGATCTTATTGATTGATCAAGGGAGAAGAAAATCAACCCACCTAGCAGAGACAGTGGTGGTGAATGAGACGCAGTCCTTGACACGAGAAAGCGGTGTAGAACCCGTGATATCCTCCCACACCGCCGGAGCCGTGCCCCCAGTGATGGAGCAGAGGAGTCGGAGGCTGCTATTGGCTGCCGAATCGGCGCCGGCACCACCGTGATGTTGTTTAGTGATTACAGCCGAACGAGGCAGAGGGATGGTGAGGGTGATAGGTTTGTGGAACTTGCGACGCCTCGGCTCGATAGTGACGATGGGCGAGACGGTGACCTGATTGCCCACCAGGCGAGTGACCATGTCGGAGGGAATTTGGTGAGCCTTGAGGGGTAAGGAGGCAAGTAAAATAATTTAACTGTCCATTTCTCCATTCCAACATGCCCACACATTTATCTGTTCATCCGAGGGTGATCTATTCTATGGAATAAGGTTCGTTCCTATGCCAAGCGATAGGCAACGTCAACTGGTCGACCATCGAAGCGCCTATCTATCCTCTAGCTCCCTTCCCACCTCAGCCTATATAAACACCTCTCTTTTAATTTACCCAGTCTACTGTCCGGTCATTCATCCATCCATCCCTCCATTGATTCATTCACCCGGTCATCCACCCATCCATCCGCCTGCCTACCCAAACGCGTAAAAAACATGCCCAATGACTCACTCATCCATTCATTCAGGGGGCGATTGAAACATAATTCCTACAGCCAACTGGTCAGTCATCGGTCAGTTCATTCACCAGATTATTGCCCATGAATCTGTTGACCTAGTCGGGCAATCAATCAGTCCATCCACTCACTGCTTCGCCTAGTCACCCACCCATCCATCAACTTGTAAACTGAAACGACCATTCAGGCAGGTACAAGGCCATCCACTAATTCAACTGCCTATTCATCCATCCACCCATGGATCTCTTTAGCCAACTGTTTTCGCGTAAAGCCATTCATTAGAGGATTTGTGCAAAAGCTATTCCTTTACCCATTCGCTGAATGTAACAACACAGTCGTGTCCGTCCCTGCAAGTATAGACCACATTTCCCATTCAAAAATTCCCTAGTTTTACAATAAAAATCCGATCCTTGAGTCTCACAAACTAGTAATTTAGATAAAAACTATTTCTGATAAGAAGCCATAGGCCACGTCAGCACCTTTTGATATCTTAAAAGCGTAGACCCCAATGCATTTGTTTGAATGCACCATTTGGGTGAGACAAGGTCAAGTTACGTTAGCGACGTAACGAAGTGGACGCAGCCGACGCGTATGGCAGCCTTGCCGCAAAAAAACCTCATTTCCCTGACCGAATATGAACATTCCCTTCATTGTGAGGCTATAAGGCCGAAAGTAGAGGAGGAAAACGCAGAACTCGTTACAAATAGTAGCTCTCTTCCTTGAAGAAAAAGACTTACAAAGGGATTTAAGCTAAAAATGACCACAAATAAAGACACTCCCCTACCATTTTCATTTATAGTTAGTGACTGGAGTAGATGAGGATAGTTAATAAGACTGGAAACAATAAGCGCATTTTAAGTATATCCACCCCTCTAAACCGTTCTGCTAACTCTGGAGAGAAGAGGAATAAGTGGGATCCCAACTGCTTCCCCTTCCCGCCTCATCTTGCTCTCCGACTGTCCAATCTATTCCACATGTAAACATGGGATTGTCAAACAACCAATTTAGTGGAAGATTGCTTATGGGGCGAGGAACGAGGGAGACCGATGCCTGTCCCCCTCTCTCTCCCCGCCTAACACGATCGTTTATAGATCTCTCCGACAGCATTCAGCATTGAAGGACTGAACTTTATATATCCACTCATTCACATAGTTGTGCTTAGTGAATGATGATGTCTGAGACGCCAGTCTTTTGGAATGAAGTAATGCGGTTCCCCCCTTGTGTGCGATGAGTAGCGAATCAGTGCCAAAGCCATCTCTTCCCATCACCAGTGGCTCGGTCAATAATTCGGTGGCCCCGAGATCCGTCCCAAATTCTTTTTATCAATAGCAGGACGAAATTCTCACTTCCCTTCTCCTTGATTACCCCATCGCCAGAATCGCCCTCTTCAAACCACTACTACGAGGCAACTTTTGCAATTTTGAAATCCGGTTGAACACAATTCGCAGAGGCGACAAGCTCCAGCTTCAGTAAATAAAAAATTCACGGAAAAAAAAAGAGGTGAAGTAGATTGGATGGCTCACGCCTATGCTCTCGCACGTAAACAATCGCATGAACTTTACCAGTTTCTCACACGTTTCAACAAGTTATTGTCAAAATTCCGTACAAAACTTTTCTCACCACCACTTGATGCAAGGTCAGAAGGGCCTTCCCAGGTCCATTCAATTAAACACACCCTGTCACCTCTGTTTACAATGGGGAGGGTGATTAAGTCGTCAAATGTTTCTCATGACGTGTGCTTTTTTTGTCGAAAGGGTGTACACCTAAATGACTGTGATTTACTGCAAATAGAAATGAAAATTGTGAATATTTTAACGGTCCACTTAAAGTAAGTACCTCCACTTCTCCACACACTTCAATTTGACACACGACTCACCTGCAGACCAACACGAATCCGTTTCTGAAGTGCGCCTTCAGGGAAGACGGCCTGAACTTGGGGTACAACAGTGGAGCTAAGAACACCACCATCCGAACCAATGAGTGCAATCTCCTGACGCAGGCGAGTGACCACAGCAAGGTACTGTGGGAAGTCATTCATCAAGACACGCAAAATTCGCTTCTCCTTCAACTGTTCCGCGGTCTCTAGTGTATCTTAAAAAAAGAAACGGTGGTAATTAGTGACCTCAGTATTCACCACTATGTGCCATCCAGTCCCCCATCGCATCAATCATATCTCTCACCTTCGCTTTTCACGTCAAATTGGAATTCCGTGGTTTATATGAATGCATTTCAAGAAAAGGGAAGCACTTTCAGAGTGGAAAAGATAAATCAGCGTGGCCATGTCTCCCTCGGACACCCAGCTGCTAAATGCATTCCACTTGATGATTCATCCCTTGCATTTGATTATGCAGGGCCAGTCAGACCTACGAACTGTAGATGGTTGCTGATGTAGGAGGCGCCACTGTGCCACACCCAGTCCGAGACCCTCAATGACCTTCAGCCCATCACTGTCCCATTCCAAGGTCATGAGTGACCTATCCCATCTTGTCCTTGAAGGGCTGCAATGTTTATTAATGCTGTCTAGACGGCTGGACTAGCCTGCACTACACCCGCGACAAGGACGCCGATTATCATGACAGACGCGGTCCCACTGCCCCCCCCCCCCCCCCACCTTGAGAGAACTTTTCCACTGATGCATGAGCCCGGCGTCGGCACTGTGAAAGTCACGCATATGAATTGCGCAGTTAAACTTCTCAAAGAAAAGCGCAGTTCGGTTAACTTGAAGAGCGATTTTAAAACCGCAAAATTGTCTTTTCTCATAACTGGAAGTAGGCAAATATCCAGACATCACAGACTCCTGATCTTTTACAGTGAGAACTAATGAATTCTTCCTCGCACATTTTGATCAAGAGAGTAACCACACTGAATGATTTGAAGTATCCAGACGATACAGCCTTGACAAGGTGGTGCTAATGGTTAAAAAAAGCTTACCAAAGACAGATCCAAGAGCACTTCGAACCGCCTGGTCCGTGGCCTCGAGAGAGTGCTCCTTCCAGGTCTCGGCATCATCACTGCGAAGCACAACGATTTCACGTTGTCGTCCACGCAAAGCAGCGAAGTGAGGGATTTCCAGCAGGACAGGTGAATTGAACTGGCATGGATGCGGACCCAACTCGATTATGCTGTACGGAGGAAGGAGAATTGTGGAGGCGCTTGAAGAATTGCATACACACACACACACACACACGCACACACGCATGAATGACCTTTACAGTGTCGCCTAATTTGGGGTGAAGTTGGGGTTATTAATCCCCCTCAGGGCATTTGTGTTGTGGCGTTAAAGCTCCCTCCCTCCCGCATTCTACACTTCATAACTTCAGGAGGTAAATCAGACGCTACACTGGCAATATTATTGCCGATTCCCCTCAGAAAGGTCACGAAAGGAGGCACTTGTTGTGGATGACTTAATCAGAAGAGAATCGAAAAAAAAAGGTTTACCAAGACCGTTGTTATCACAAAAGGTTTTCCTTTGGGTACGAAATCCAGCCGAGGACGAAGGCGCGAACATCCTACTGAAATTAAATGGCCAACCACCACGATGTCGAGCGCAAATGAGCATCGAAAATGGCTGGCGGACGATACTACTTATTTATATCAGCGTGTCATGAGTCAGTAGTTTGGTGTAGTTAGGACTCAAATGCTGATGCCTCGAGTGACGGCTGACACTACTGATATGAGCGTCAATGTAAAACACACTACTGAAGTAAACAACTTAATATGCCTAAAGCACGACTCCCTATCTTATGGCTCCTTAACCAATTTCTTGAAACTCAAGGATTAGCAAACGGCGCTGCTGAAGCGGATTATTCTAGCTCATTGACGGGGGATGGACTGAAGAGCGAAACCGTTAAGTCTCACACCATTCTATTAATGAGGCAGCGAAATCGAGTTGGCTGGTAGATGAGACCACCCTGAAACTGCTTTTGTTCCAACTTACCGGCAAGCAAGCCCCTCTCCATCGTTGAGTTGAGGCGGTGCAGTAGTGCGTTCTGGACGCAGCATTCGACAAGTAACACGAGTGGGCGCACTTGCGGCACTAGGAGGCACCATGATTCGTAGTCCGGGATGCCGACTTGCCCGCATTGAACCACCGCGTGCGTCAACCAGGAAGGAGACTAGGAATCTGGAATAGGGATAGAAAAAAAAAGATTTACAGTACTTTTTGGTGATGATGGATCCATGGAATTGGGTGATTCAACAAAAGAATATGAGCTCCTTCTGGTGACTGCTGCCGTGACTCACGACTTGTAGGGACTTGCCCTCTCCATGCAATTAAGACAGGAGTAGGATACCAAAGTCGGTTGGTACGGCATCTCTCAGTGTACTCCCTGCTGGCTTCCACGAATACTAAACTGTCCCACCATAAACCGCCGAGTGGTCGGGGTTGCGATGTGATTAGAGCTTGTCGCCTTCAATCCAACTTAGCTCGGCCCCTGACTCGCTGAAGCTGGGTTCGTGTAAAGGCGATTGCGAAGCTCTTGTTGGGATAGCGTATGGTCGGCAGCCTTTGTCTCCCTTTCCGTGCTCATTATGCTCCAGAGAAGGTTTACAAAGACTCGCACAGAAGGAATCCAGAAACTCTAATTCATTTAACTTCGCCTGAAAGTTCTGAGCGAATCACATGACAGGAGAGCGCAACGTTTATGATGACCTCCCCTGGTAAATTCACCTATTCTGCTGTTTAACCGGATCAGCTGCAATTGCACGCTTTCAGTTGCTTCAATCATAAAGCGAGGTCAGTGGGTGACCTCTGTAAACCACGCAAGCTGGGTCAGTTACACGGTCAAAACCATGTAGCATGTCGTCGTTGGATTTTACGGTTGATTGACTTAAAACGGAGCATATTTTCGTGCAAAAGGCTGATTTGCTAGAATGAGATGCCCAAAGGAAGGAAGATGGACTGCTAAAGAGGTTGAGCATTCATACAAAGTGGGCAGAAGTCAGGATACCGAATTGACCAGAGTTAAACAGACGAGGGATCACTGCCAGCCGAAGTCTGGGGCAAAAAACGACAGCCACAGCCTACACGTTTTATTGCTCTTACATAGCAGGAAAGTGACCAATCCAAGTGCTGCTGCTTAAAAACCAAACTGTTTTTTTTACCTGCCAGACAAATAATGTCATCGCAGGCTCAAAACTTAACTGCAGTTGTTGTGAAATGTTAACGATCGTATTCTTGTTAAGGGAACCTGGACGTCACATATGCGTGACGCTGGTAAACAACGTGTTAATCAAAGGCCGTACTACTAGGGCGATAAACAATTTAACTGCTTAACTTTAATCATTTATAAAAAAAACAAGATTTTCGATTGAATGCCTTCTTGTTAGGGAAAAGTAGGGCGCTACATTCACATCATTATCATCGATCAATCATCATCATCATCATCACATAAAAACCTCACCTCGCTTGAATCGAGTACCACAAATGAGATGCATCACAACAAGCTTCCGCAGATAATGAAATCCAACCCACACCCTGGGAGAAAGTGAAAGTTTCCACGATCACAACTAAATTGGCGCGAGAAGTTTGGAGATGCTCATATAAAGCTATCAAGTGAGAAGTAAGGTCTGGTCACTTCTCCCTTTTCCCGAGAGCAGTCACCCAAGAGACGCCAACGTCCATTGCCAATCCACAAATGTGGCCAAACCACCAAATAGAATTAGTCACCTAGCCGTGTTTGACAACGTTTTCTCCGGAAATGCAGATAGCTAAAATGTTATGGCCTCCGTGTTTGTCCCGCAGGCGCGAGAAAAGTGGACGTTTACTTTTACAGGGGTAACCAAGGCGTTGCATGCAACCTCACATGAATGTTTACGCGGAGATGTAACAATTCACTTCCTGTTCATCGCTTTAAACAAAATCGCTTTGAACTGTTTATGGGTATTCAAAAGAAGCCTTTTGCGCATGTGGACGCCATGCAAGTGCAACGCATTACCGACCCTGAACCACCCCAACACCTGGCCATAAGATCATCCACTTAAGTCTCCATTTTTACAGCCGTTATGAGAAAGAGAAATAAGAATGTTTGAGGCCATAGTAAGGTAAATAAGGTATTAACCAATCATAAAAAAGCGTGGCAATAAGCAACCCCCGCTGCCAGCCAATGAGATTTAAGCAGGAGATCTAGAGGAGGCAGCAACAAAACCCGGTTTTTCCCACCGTCAAAACCCTAACACAGATTTTGAGACCAATACTAACTTCGCTTGATGTGAAAAGAAGGTTATTTATCATGAATGCTTTAATTCAGAATGGGCTAAAGTGAGTATTCAAGAGAAAAATTCACCAAACGGTTTGTTTAGGTAAAACTTCTGATGGAGTCAAATTGTATGAATCGAAAATGCTACTCGACCGAGGTCATTTTAAACGCATAAAAAAATTCATTAAATATTGCGGGGTCAGAATGATTGAGAAAGAAACACACCAAATATTCGCCAATTTTAAATCTAACTTCTTTGCAAATATTCCTTAAGTCAATGCTTCAAAATGCGTTAGATACAATTCCAAATTTCCCCACCTCAATTCTAACAATAAATCTGCTGACCAATGAGCGATGAATGAGCATATGTTCAAATTACCAAACCACAATAAATTACCGATCATGTCCTATGCCGAATTTAGTCGCCTTATCCTCGTTTTTCTCGACTGAGATCGTGGTTATTTCTTCAGTGGATGCAGACTGCTCCGAAAGTCCCATACCTCCACAGCTGCTCTTGGAAAACCGGGCGCGCGGTACTGACGCCGGTTTAAACAGCGCAACCGAGGCTATGCACAGACACAAACCAATCGCTACGCGGGCGCACGTGCGCACGGCTAATCCAATGGGAGTGTAGACACACAAAGGAGGTCATTGGTTCACGGCGTGACCATTGGTGTGGGTGACAATGCATTACGTGAGCAAATCCCGTTACCTACGTTTCCTTGCGTGGCTATTAAAGAGCCCTGCAACCGGAAGCCATTGGGTTGTTGTACAATGATTAGGGTATTTTGCTTGACTGGATATTTAACTAATTGGGAATTTCAGGCTTTGGGCGGTTGCACTTCCGCTCCGTGGAATGACCTACTTCACAGTGTTCGTTTTTACATCCTTTCTTGGCTTATTATGAGCTCAGAGGAGGCTCAGAGCGCTGCCTTAGTGATAGCAGCAGATAAGATTGATCCTGAAGGACAGATACCCTGATTTCTACGGATTAAGGAAGAAGGTCATCTGGCGCGGAAGGGCTGAGAGTGACGTCTGTCCTTGGCGGTCATCCCAATTTCGCCGTCACCGAGAGTACCATATCCGAATTTTACAGGTACATTTGTACATCGAGTTCCCGCAGTAAAGAATATACCCGAAAGAGTGTTTCAAATCGGCTGAAATAATGATCGAAATGGATGAGGCAGAGGAAATTCCTAAAAATGGCTTCGCTTTTGACTTTTGGATAGCAAGAGAACGCATGGGCATGGTTGATGAAGTCGTTGACTAATTGCTCAGATCTTCGAGATTCTTAGTGTCAAAGGGTCGACACCCATTAGGCATACTGCTAGCGGGCTGTCTAATCATACATGAAAGCTGTTAATCGACAGTTCGCTGTGGGGATGCAGTTGCCTTTACTCACCCTGAAGTGATGGGCTTGCGAGAGATGGGAACATTTTCAGCAACAAAGTCCCATTCAAGACCACCATAGCCACTTGGAAAGCCGACGTTTCCACTACCGTTGCCAGAGAACTTGCTTCCACGATCTGCACGCTTCAGACGCTGGCCGGATGCCTAAAAACCGTTCGACAAATGGCGTATGATTGGTGCAATAAAAACAGCTACTTGCTTTAATTGAGTAGCAAGGGCTTTCGAGGGCTTGTTCCCGATTAGTTAAAATAGCATTAGAAACACAAAAGCGAAATGTGTTCCTGCGACTAAGGTAAATGCTAATTCCAAGTAATATGCTTACCCTGAAGCCATCACCACTGCCAAAGACCTCGTTTGCGCCCTTATCACGCGTAAATTGCGACTGATTTACCGTGTAGCCTATGCCCTCATCAATACTATCTTCACCTAAGTCAGAAGGAAAATCAAAAAAGTAAATTACCCGGAATTGTAATACAGTCTGTTAGCAAGAGAGCAATGTATAATATGATATGGAAGAAATTTTATTGAAACCCACGAGGTACGCGATTTAAGAAATCTCCTAACCAGACAGAAGGTGCAGAGAGCCTTCAAGTTAAACTGAGACTTTGGAGCCTAACAAGGAAAAGGTCAGATTTGAAGGAATGCCTTCCTAAACATTCCTCTACTGTTTTTTGGAGTAATCACGGAAGTAAACTACTAGATAAGGGGCAGCTTTGCCGTGGGAGGATTAACTGGCGAAGCTGAGGCATTCTGAAATACCGGGATTTTAAAACCATACCTGTTCTTAAACAGCCAAGTTCACTATTCACCAGGAAGATCCATCTCTTATCTAATCTAATCATAGCATGTGCGTCTATCAGAAAACCAGGTTCAAGAGTTCTACGCGATGACTGCCAGTTCACAGGACTGGTGTGTGAACGGGATAGAAACCACCACGACTACGACTGTTATCAACAAACAGCAAAGCGTCTTTGAACTGTAGATACAACCTTACTCAAATGTACTATCTTTGTGGGGCTGAGCTTCCCAGCACCGTGGAAACCACGTCTGAAGTTCTTTAGAAGTGTTACACCTTTCTTCGTCGAAAACCTTGCTCAACTCTGTAACCTGTTGCATGTATGTAGCACTGCTTTGCGTCATTTTAGTTAACTAAGTTACTAGCGCTGAAAATAGAATATTTTTGAAACATGCTACTACACCTGGCGTCGCAAAGATAGTAACCGATTTAAATCCCACGAAATCAAGAGGACGTTTTGCTGTATTTTGCCTTGCAGCATTTCCCAAGTTTTAGACCACCGTCGAATTAAATACAGGAGGAGTATTGACAATAAATGTGGCACATTTATGGAAAAAGTGGACTAAAGCCAAACAATGCTGTGCTAATAAGGAAGCTGGCGCCAAAATAAATTATTTGCACATAAAATTAATCGGATCCAAAAGATAAAGTAAGCCGCACTCTCAACCTTATTAAGTTAATCTAATAATGAGGTAGTTTATTGTAAATCCAAATCGTCACTTTTTTCCTTGTCCAATTGTTTGAAAGCATCAAAACAATGATGACAGTCATGGCGCCAATCCAAGCAGCAATAGCTATCATTAAATATGCACCAAAAATTCCTTAAGGACGACTTACCTTCCCTAAAAGAAAGAAAAACTAAAAAAGATCCTTTTCTATCACATTGATTAATTAGCTAATTATGAACCGAGAATATCCTTTCAGCCTTGCTATTACTAAAGAGGATCTTGCATTAGAATGTGCATTCCGGAGGGTACATGGAGGTGTAAATTTAAGGCACCGATTGATGCCACTTTTTGCCTTAATAGACTTTACACTTAACCTTTTCTACTTGTTTATTCACCTATACAAGTTCTTCAATCTCCGCTCTACATTACTCACTGTCTTGTACTTATTGGGCACTTTATCTACATTACTGTCGGTTGACAGTTCGCCCTCCAACCCTTGTGGATAGAAGTAATAAAATTTTGCTATAAAGCATTCACTAGCTAGAGTGATCAAAGGGAACCAATACGCCTCATGAACGGAAAAACAACCAAAGTCATCACAGAATGAGGCGCATGTGATGGATAACTGGAATTGGGAACATCGAAGTACTCATTCCAACCTCTCACTAACAATTAAAGTGATGGAGGCATAGAGTGATTTGAAAGCGTCCATTGTGGAAAAGAAATACTGGAAGCTAAATTAATCCCTGAAAGGTGGCTCTAGACAATGACGGGTTGTAAAGCGTCCTTCTGTCCAGAGCAGTAAAATATCAGCGAATCTAAGCGGACAACATAAAACTGAAGGTGGTGACACTGCGGACAAATCGCCTCCACCACCGAATTTTATATTTGTTAACAGCCGAAACGGTACCTCCCAAAACCTCTTCAGGCAGGGAAACTCCGAATAGCACTGAAACATCGGTGGTGATAAAAGTTAGGAAGGCAAGAACCTTTTCAGTTTCTTTTATTTGGTCTACAGTTCCGAGTTAAAGGTCCCACAAAAAGTACGCCCCATATAAAGCCCATTGCAGCCTTCATTACCAAATTCCACACCAATTCTTTCAACGCCTATGGTGTAACAAAACACGTGATGAATGGTCCCACCTCTTCCCTTCCTCCCCAAAAAAAAAATCACGGAAATGTGTGTTTGACTACAAAAAAAAACAAGTTAACTGCAATGCTTTAGAAGGCAAACGCAAAAATTACCCTCAATTGACTTTTCAACAGTATCACAAATGTCAGTAAGGTGGTGCACACATAACCATTCGTCTTTCACTTCATAGCCCTGATGGGTCCCTTCCACACATTATTGTGCCAACGTCAGAGCGATTTTAAAGACGCGTCGAGAAAATTAACCCAACCAGAGCCAAACAAAAATTACCTTTTTTTTCAGCGGCAAAAAAGGTCTATTCGACCACAGGGATATCATTACAGACCCTACTTTTCCAGGACAAACGTCATGGACCACCTAATCTCCCATGCTTTGTACCTCTAATTACTATGTTTCAAACGTTGTGGAAAGTTTGCCATTGCGGATGTAAACAAATACCTTCCCATCAGTGCAGCAGTCCAAACCCGGAGCCCTGGAAATGCTGTAAAACAGTGGAACGGAAAAAGACCTATATCCACCTTGTTCAAATTCTTTTTGTGGTCTAGACGTCTAAGAAGTGCAAATAACCGCACAGCTCCCCGGCTCGCCTGTTTTGAGCCTACAAGAAAGCCCACAACACCACCAGTAGCTGCCGTTGCTTCATAAAGCATTCCCAATAACTTTGCGACTTGTTTGTGCAGCCAGGGCATTCATTTTCACGGAAAACAAGCCTATTTTTCCTTTAAGGATTAGGGTTTGGTGAAAAGGGGATTTATAAAATCGCCGCATAAGAAGCCGCAAATGCCCGTGCGAATTCCGCATGAACAATGCAGTCAGAGATGGCGTAAGCAACGCAAGGGAAAAAAGGTCTGATGCTTCTGTCTGGGTAAGTCTTCCTTTAACCATTCGAGAAGAACGCTTACCGTCGCCCTGTTACTCTATCTAACTAATCAGACGACCATTCACCCTCGAATTTACCAACATCCTAGGGGGGGAGGGGAGGAGAACTCCCGGGATAGCTGAGGCTTTTATTTACGGCCTTAGGTAAACATGTTTTTAGCTACGGTGTGGAGCGCTACATTGGTGACAGCGATGAAAGACCCCACTTTCAAATGAACAGCAGAATCTAAATGAAACGGAAAGAAGGCATCGGCTGTGGGTGAATGAATGCGGTAGAAAAAGCGTCAACTCTTGACGAGCGCCCAGGCCCAAGTTCTGCTATGGGTACCACTAATAGAGCAAGGCCAGGAATCAAAAAATCCGAGAATAAGACATTCCTTTTCATCGTCTGATTCTAAGCACCATCTCCGAGCTCGACCCCTTCCATGGAGCGAACACATCCTGTCATCCTCTATCCTGGCTCGTGGTCTGTTGTATCTCACACAAGGATTGGCTTTGGATGAGATGAATGAGGGAACATAAAAGATGCCGAGGCCGACGCCCTGGAGGAGGAGTTATGCAGCAAACCGCTTCATGTTTAATCATACATTAAAATAAGCGAACCCGTCAATCCAACCAAGCTAGTTTATAGCGCATTCTAACAGTGAAGGCCCTTCCTCGGGATGCTACAAATAAATTTGCCACTCCAAGGTCACAAATGGCGATGATATTCCCTAGAGGTCACCTAGCGGGGTCTCAACCCTTATCAGGTCAAGTGAATCTAAGTTGCAACCTTCAAAAGGCATCCGAATTCATAGCAGACGATGGCAAACATTAACCAGGCACGCTTTTTTACAAAAAAAGCCAACAAATGTTTGAACAACACACTTCCCGCTTCAGCCTTGATGAAAAAACCCCGAAAACAATGGTCAGGAGAAAAACAAAACTATGCACAGTAGGGAGTGAAGGGTGACTCACTGAAACGCAGTTTTTTCGGTGACCTCACCTCCGAGGAATGTGGACTTTTGAGAGAAGAAAAAGCCTTCATAGAACTGAACACCGACCGCCAAATAGCGCCACACATTTGGTTGGCGCTTGCACTCCTAAGCCCCACCTCTCTGATTGGCCACTTGAAAGGCAACCAGTGAAAACACGGTGGTAGCTGAGCCAATAGCAACAGAGGAAGACACTGAGTCCCCCCAGGATTGCCGCTCAGCAGAGATATTCGCTTTTTTAACATAGAAAATAGGACAACTATTTTGTCTCACCACGTGGCTGATTTCCTGACCGAGAAAGATTGATCTGTGTGGAATACAGACTGACTTAGACCGTAAAAAAGCGTTTGTGCTATATCTATGTCTGGCGCGCAACAGCTTTCGTGAGAAAATGCTGTCTTCAAACGAGAATCAATGTTGATAGTTTGGAGTGTTGACAACACCAGTTTTATGTGAAACACACCTTAAAAGTGCTCTGAAAAGATGACACCAAATTCTTATGTGAATCATTTGGCTAAGAGACAAAAAAAACAAAAGAGTGGTGCTTTCGACCTCCATTTCGGAAATACTGAATAACCGATAATTACAGGTTTGACTTTATCCATGAGGTGGACTTTGGCGTGGATAGATGGATGGAAAAACTGACCAGAGGAGAATAAATGGAGTTATAGGTTGAGGGAAGTATTCGTGAAGCGTCGTTTCACTCAACAGTCGTATTCCACAGACTATCCGCTCTTACAGCTCGAAAGTCATTGCCCAGTACTCAGACCTTACAAGGTGCCCTCGAGAACAAATCATGATTTGTGATTGGTCAGAAAATGTCAAGAATTTTGTCAAGGTTGTGATATGAACGGATTTTTAGCTCACTAAGATAAGCGACTATTTCAAAAAGGTGTCTCATTGGGGGGTCTTTTAAAAAGTACCAACCTGAGACAACAGAGTGCTTGTCCGAGAGCCTTGTACTGACTCCCCTCACGAAAGCTGCATTGTCATTGGATAGTTGTTTCCGCAGCACCACTTTCTGATTGGTTAGATCGGCCTCCACCTGCTCGACTCTCTCCTCCTCTATGGCCTGCTGTGAGGTGGCGCGGGAGAACATGGGTGATGATGGGATGGCAGTGTATTCAGTCTCGCCTGAGTGCACCGAGAAGGAATACGTTATTGGGAGGGGAGTGAGCTAATTGTGCCGTCGAAAATTACAGAGGAGATGCTACCTAAACTAGGTCTATCCAATAGGCAGTTCGTCCGTGTGTCCATAAATAACCAATCGTGTTGGGATTCCTTCAGGACCTCGTTTAATGGCGAAGGGTATGGTGGAAAGCATGTTTAGACAGGATTTGTTTACGAAAACATTACCCGACCATCTCTAACCCATTAATCAATTTTTGTGCCCTTCCTTTGGTCATCCGCCCATCTGTCCACTTTCGAATTATTATTTCGTCCACCTATCCAGCCCCAATCTATTCAACAATTCATCTTCAATCCATTCAGCTACGGATGATTTCTTTATCTATTCCTTTTTCCCAAACGCATTCGCTCATCCCTCCAGAGTCTATTCAATTCATCCTCCTTTCGCCTACCCCTCTTGAATCCAACAAATCATCCATTGTGGATGAACATCTGCTCACATGCTCACCATAAAATCAAATGAGAAACCTTAACACGCACCTTGATCATCCTCCGTGTCAGTGACAGGGTGCTCAGCCATCAAATCCGGCTTTTCCAATTCAAGGCGTGGAATTCCACTCGTTCGGTGCGAATCGAAGTAATCAACCGTTGCCGATGGTCCAGTCGCACCACCATCCATCCCTCCGACTTGTTCGTCGTAGGTATCAATCTCCTCCCAGGACTCCACACAAGTGGTGACTCGTCGCAACACCTCGAAGATGTTGAGGTAGTGCTGGTGTTGAGCCACGTGACCAGCTGTCCATCCGGACTGTTCAAAGGTGGAGGAAATAGTGATGTATAGACGGATTCAGAACATCGTCAAGAAAGACAGGAACAGATTAAGAGGTGGACCTGACTTGACGGATCGGATAAACGAGACTCGACTTAGAGGCCGACTGCTACTACTACGGCTCACCCGTTCGACCAACCCACCGACTGTCCAGCATCCACCTCCCATTGGACATCTTCACCTATCTCGGACTCATCTTTCTTTAACATATTCGTTCACCTAGTCATGAGAGACGTCTTTTGCGGTTTTTTATGGGTTATTTACCTAGCCTTAACACAGAGGACCCAAACCCTGTGAAAAGAAAAACTTCGTCGTGATGACACTTCCAAGTCAACTTTGAAGTCGCCTCGGAGGAAGGTAATCTCGACTACTCCCTCCTACTTCTGAGATCTTTCAGCAGGTTTCGTCTCCAACTCAGTGTAGCAACTCAACTAATTTAAGTCATTAAATATTCCGATGGAGAGTGGGGTATAAAAGCGGAAAAACAGAGCAGAAACTTTTCGAACCCAATAAAATTTGGCGAAAAAATAGCCTCACCTAACCATTACTACAATGTGGATACAAATTACTTTTTTTAGGACTGAGAGAGTGGTAAATCCTGTTTCGTTTACTTGATTTCCGGAATGACCGATCAAGCGCCAAGGAGCAAGACTTCGCCGTCGGTCGCCTGACACTTAACCGACCTCACAGCTGGAGTGGAGAGAGCTCTCGCTCAGTGAGCCTTTCTACAAGTGTCATTGCCTCCACCTTCGTTAATTTCACAGTCTCCTCTTGATTACTCCCGGTCGTGACCCCCGAATGACTCATTGCCCAGAGGCGTCCCAAAGGACAGTGACGCAACTCCTATTAGTCCCATCCACGGATGACCTCACGAGAGGTGATTATTTCATCCTCACACGTAGCGACGAAGGAAGAGGGTGCCATCCACCCCCCTGTTCGGTACAAGTTAGGCATACGTTCAGAAAATAACATTTCCCGTTATTAAACCACAAAAGCAGCCGGGTTGTCAGATGGAAGTAGTTGTGCACCATTCTCCATTAAGAAACACTGCAGAAGGGAAAAAAGCAACTTTTTGAACAGACTTTTGTCCAACGCCAAGCAAACAGAAAGAGGGTTATCATAGGAAATCAAGCAAATACTACAAGTCCTTAGGAGTTCCGTAAACACAAAACAAAGCAATTCCTTTCTTCGGCAGAAAAAACCCGGATGTTGAGTGGCACTAATCCACCCAAAGTCCGGATAAAATTGTGCTGCCCTAAAACGTCTCAGGCATAGAAAAATACATTTAAGGATAGTGAGCGGGTCAGTCCGGAATCCCTAAAAGTAGGAAAGTTTATTCTATAATCCATAACTCAGTCCAAATGAGACAGCCTAGATGCAAATTCCACCCACATGAAAGGTTTTATCACCCGAAATCAGGAGAGAAACGGCGTCGCAGCCATTTATCCTGCCTTCTATCTCATCTCAGTTTCCATTCTCCTGCCTTACTTCATGCGTGACTATCCAATGTTGATGGGAAGGAAAAGTGACAGTCACCAATTGGAAAAAAAATGAGGAGATTATGAAGTAAACCTTTCCAATAATGGAGAAAGAGATATGAGATCGTGCAATGCGCTGCCATTGGCTCACTAGTCATAGCTATTTCTGCATAAGATGGGCTTCTTGTACACCTCAGAGTTATGATGGGCTCCACTGACAGATGTCAGGGCCATTACCAACTGGTTTTGGCAGAAAACTTTACGATAAGGCGTCGATCTCTAAACAATTTATCATCAAAATCTAAACACTTATTTGGGAAATTTCAGGGTGACACTTTCTACCATGGTATACTCTACCCACCACCAACGCCATGTAGCGAAGCATCAATGGCCTTGGGATGGCTTAAACTTGACCAGTAAAGCAGGCAATCTCGGAACCCATCTACCAAGTTCGATCACCCTGTGTACTAGAAAAGCCAGTTGGGAGCATCGTACACTTGGACCGACATACCGTACCGAGAGGCTTTCAGTGAAAGTACGCAAACTATTGCATGTACTTTGCAGGCCTACACAGACTAAAAAACGTCATTGCAGTGGAGCAAACCGATAGGCGAGAGAGGAACAAACCCAAGTTAAACATATTGCCGAAAAGGATGTTTCACAATCACTTCCAGAGCATTTTGCCCCATAACTTCAACTACTCATTACTTTCTTCCATCCAGAAATATACCAAACACCAAGTGATCTTGCCTCTGTTGATGAAAAACAAAATGCTACCTGTTCGCGTGAAACAACTCTCACCTACCTTCAACTTGTTGTTCGTTTATTTTAATTGATTTAAACAAAATCGACCTAAAACAATAAGTTTGCCAAACAACAATCCAAGAAAATAAAACAAAAAATAACAAAATTAGGCGAAAAATTTGCGAAAAAAGTAGGCAATGCCAATCTGAAAAAACAACTTAATGAAGAAGCACGTGATTAAAACCCATTAACTAATTTGGGCAGTACCTGACCTACGCAACTCTATTAATAGCCAAAAAGCCAGCTAAAGTTATTAGATCGCATCATGTTTAGTAAATTACAGGTGCAAATGCTTCTGGTGTGTTAAACTGAACCAACGTATTTCATTGAAAAAGACATACATTATTTTTCAAATTGGGATCGGCCCCGCTCTCCAATAGTGTGTAAATGACCTGAGGATGACCTTGTTGAGCCGCCAAGTGCAAGGTGCTCGAGCCCAACTCAGTGCGTGCATTCACGTTGCATCCTTTCGAGATGAGGAACTTGATCATGTTCAACTAGGAGGAGAGGTCACAACCTTATATCTATTTATACGCTATTAAGTAGAGAAAAATTGTTGGCTTGAATTTTTACTTGACCAAAGTGACAAGCAGTGTGCAGAGGGGTATAACCGGCTTTTGTGGTTGGGTCCAGCAGGGCACCCGCAGCGTAGAGAACCTCCGCTGCCTTTACACTGTCCTCCTGGGCGGCTAAATGCATCGGAGTAAGGCCATTCTAAAACAATTAAGAATCTCAGTCATAAATGAGCTCAAACTAAGTTCATATGTTGTAAGGACCGTCGCAGTAACCAGACCTACCAATCCACGAAACCCTGAAACCCACCTTAGCTCTAGCATTGACCTTTGCCTTGTGGTCAAGAAGCAGGCGAACCATTTCGACGCTTCCGTCTTGTGCTGCAAGATGGAGAGGTGTAAAACCATTCCGAGATTCAGCGTTAGGATCAGCCTTGGCTTTCAAAAGCAATCTGGCGACTTCCACCTGGCAACGTTGAGCTGCTACGTGAAGCGGGGTGTAGCCGTTCTTGGTTTGCAGCTTAGTTGATGCCTATTGGTTTAATGCGGCACTGTTAAATGATTGCAAACAATTTCTGAAATTTTGAAGATTAACGAAAATTTTTTAACCTGCTTAATAGGGGAACTTAAGATAAATATGCCAAAACTTATGCAAAATGTAACAACACAAATTTCAAATTTTATCACAGGAGACTAATCTATATTATCGAATAATATTACCACCCATTAATCAAGCAATCGTCGCCTTAGCCAATCAGTGAAAAGCAAAACTCGGTCAAGTCACTGATTGGCTAACTAGTTAATTATATGATTGGGCAGCCAATAGAAGGCATAATCTTTAGCTAAAAGAAAATATCAACCAATTGCAAAATCATTGATTTAAATTCAACCTTCAAAAAGAATGACACTACGCCTAATAGAGAGTCATACCAATTAAGCATCACGCAATGTTTGCAGATTGAGAATTCACTGGTTTCAGTACCATAGACATGGGTTCTGGGTCATGGATGTTCAGGACGTAATGGGGAGGGTGACAGTTTTACATGCACATTGCCCGACCAAAGAAAGAGGCTAGAAAATCCAGCGATGGCTCAATCTTTTTGAAGTCAATCTTGATGTCATGCTAGACAAAGAAAACTAAAACGTGGGTAGCTAGCGCCAGGGCCGTAAATGTACCTTAACTATGCACTCCTTATCGAGTCGTCAATACTCTAGAGCATCTTAATTGCTTGGACAGAGGAAGCGTCAAAACTGCATGTGTGACGTGGTGTCCTATCAGTGCACATGATCAATACACATGAAGTTGACAGCTGGCAATGACAGCAAGAATATCGATTGTCAATCCTGTGCAGTACACTCAACAATTTTGTGTACAATAAAAATACCTTCTGGACCCTAGTGATTACCCACTCATTGGTCAAGTCAAGTAGCTTAAGCATTTCTAATTAAGAAGAAAAATCCAATGGTATTCCAGTTAACAGGGCTTTTGTAACGACCTAGTCCACTTACTCGTCAACGATTGTGACAAGCTAACGATTGGCCAATCAGACAAATCGATGTTACGATTAACCAATCGAATGAGTGACTCACTCCCTTATCGAGAAGAGCTTTGACCACACTGACCGATCCATAATGCGAGGCCAAATGAAGCGGCGTAAGTCCATTCCTACCCGGCACATCCAATTGAGCTCCTGCCTCAATCAACAGTTGCGCCGGTTTCAATCGCGAATACTTCGCTGCTAGGTGCAGCGGCGTGAATCCAGACTGCAAATAATCGTCTTAGATGCAAAGAAAATTCCACACAAACCTTAGTCAACACATCTGTTGGTGCTCCAGATTCCAATAATAGAGAAACGGCTTCATCATGTCCGGCTTTTGTGGCAACATGTAGCGCTGAATGACCATCTTTAGTGGCAGCTTGGACATTGGCTCCATTTTGCAAAAGGACAGTGATAAGTTCGCAATTTCCCAGTAGAGCAGCCACATGTAGACATGTCTGGTTACCCTGCAGACAAAACGAATCTATCACTAGCCACTTAAGTTTACTAGGGTTCACATTATCAAGCAAACAGATCGCGTTACCCTTGATTTGGCGTCGACAATTGCCCCATTTCGAAGAAGTAATTTAACTGTTTCGATGCGACCTGCACGGGAAGCCAAGTGGAGAGACGTTTCATTGTGCATTGTTTGGCCATTTGGATCAGCGCCGTGTTTTAACAACAACACCACAATATTGGTATTCCCCATGAAAGCGGCAACATGTAGTGGGGTTAAGCCGGACTCTGTTGCCACATCCACCACACAACCGTGCTTTAGAAAGAGTTCCACTACTTTTATTCGATTCTTTTTGCAGGCGATATGAAGCGGTGCAAAGCCATTCTGTAAATCGAGAGTTACTGGACCTTTTGAAGAGCTGGTAAAGTAAAGGAAAGAAGTCAGGCTGATAACCTACCCGAGCTCTTGCGTTGAGGTTGCTGTGAGAGTCGAGAAGTATCTTCGCAACTCGGACGCTGCCACAATGTGCGGCAACGTGAAGGGGCGTAAGGTTATCAATCGTCACATCATCCACGTTGGCGCCTTGCAAAAGCAGCAACTTCACACACTCGGGATGATCGCCCTGGGCCGCCATGTGCAGAGCTGTGAGTCCACTCTAGAAACATTGAAGAAGGTTGAGAGCGATAAAAACCAAAAATTACCAGGCTTAACCATTGACCATAACATAAACTCACTCTAGTCTTTGCAGAATAATTCGCACCAGCGTTGAGGAGTAGTTGAACCACCTGAGCATGACCAGAACGAGAGGCACAATGAAGTGGCGTCAGTCCGTCACGAGTGAAACACTCAAGTTCTGCACCAGACGCCAACAGATGCTCAACAACGGCCACATTTCCCCACTTGCTGGCCACATGAAGTGCTGTCACATTGTTCTGAAAGCCGAACAAGGCACCTTACCAGTGATTTTTGACTATAAAGAACCTCTTAATACGACTACTGGAAAATGTTACTTAAATTCGCTCAGTAGCACTGACCACGAGGATAACTTGGATACGAGGCAATTTAGTAACAGACGGAAAAAATGGAACTATAAACGATGAATGCGACTAGAAAGATTAAGATTGCATTAGGAAACCTCTCAGTGATTGAGTAAGATTCTGACGTGAACAATAAAAACAAGAGGGACCGCATGAACAATTATAGAGACGAGCGTGCCTGAGCATGGCGAATCTGCCATGAACCCAACGAGGAAGCAATGTCGCCTTTCCACACTTTAAAATTTGCCTGCTATGGGTGATTAAAAAACAAAATATTATAGATGAGGAACATCATCCAGTCTTTAGAGCCACTCTGCGAATCACTTCCTTCCTGGAGGGAAGGAGGGAGGGGACCTTGTAGTGAATCGCTATCTACGCGCTTGGTTGCTTTATCCCTGCCGTTCGGTCGTCATTTTCTTGATAGCACGGTGCTCATATCATGCCCTTTAATTTTAGCAAGTGTTTTGATTTAGGCGATGTTAAAACCGGTCCAAGAGAGTTGTCGCCGCCGACTGAGAAGGAAGAACCCTCCGGCTTTGACAATAGCCAAACAATGGATGCTGTTCGTAATTACAACACGTTGAGGTTAGCGTATCCATAAACAGTGACAAAAGTAAAAGCTTACAATAATGGTTAAGCATTTCATTTACACATTGCAGTGACTGGAAATAGGGCGGTGGCGGCGGCGATGGTGGTTGGAGCTGAACAAATGAGTTCAGACAATAAGCTTCACGCCGTTCACCTATGCTTTTGAACGGGTGTTCAATGACTGACTGAACTTTAGTAAGTGGACATAGTCCACTCGGGTCTCATGGGATATTATCCACTAATCTGTCATCCCATTACCCGCTTTGGATTTCTGCGTCTTCGATAGAGCTTAACACAATGCTAAGTAGCCAGGGCTTACTCGATAGGCAAAGAAAGGCCAAATTCTCCTAGGACAACGCGAAGCGTTATACTTTCCACCACTAAACTTATCCGTGATAAAGTTGACGCCTTGGGACGGGATAGGCGGAGGATGAGTGGTGAATCACCTCTATCTTGGCCACCTCAAACTCCTCAAATTCATCTGATTCATTGACTTTTTCCCAAATGCTGTTTAGCAGCTCTTTTTGGCCTTAGCAGTGGAAAAAGCAGTGGGGACGTTTGTAACCTCCCAAATCGAATTCCCATTTTGACATTCTAGGCGGTTCCACCCAATCATCACCTTACCACAGTTTGGACATAAATTACATCGGCACTTAGCCCCGATGCCTCAGGAGCACACACTAGGCGCCGAATTGCGAAGCTGAGGCTTAAAGTCCTTTTCTCCTTGCTCTTTTGGCAAAATTTCCACCTACACCTTAGCAATACTTCACCGGAGATTGCAAGGGAGGCAGGGAGGCGAGTGATGCGAGTTCTATAGGCGAAACCTTTTATGGAAATGGAGCCCTCAGTTAACTTATGCCTCGGTTGGAACGAATGTCCGTTTGAGGTGGTAAACGTCAGTACACTTTTTTAATACCCTCACAGAAAATTCTCCCGATTACCCAGTGCGTTAAAATTTCACTCCTATTTTGTTTCCTTTTAATAGGTAAAAGCACTTAGACACCACTTTTCTGGTTCAAATTGCACTAGTAGGCACTTTTCACACATACACGAAAGAAATGGGTAATAAAACAAGGAGATAAGGTGGGGAGGGGGGCCATCGATACTCCACCCATGTCTATGCCCCTTTTTCCATCGACAAGGTGGTGGTGACAATTCCTCATTGTAACCTCTCGATCAGTGTTGGCTATATTGTAGTTTCTAGTAGAGTTATTTCTACACAATTGAGTAATTGAGTCTTACGTCTCCTTTTCCCACTCCCACCAGTGGGAAAGAGGGGGGGGGGAGGGAAGGGAGAGAGCAATTTCCCGTTAACGAATGTGATTTGGCAGGGCAATCACAACTCCACCCAGTCAGAGGTATGTGGGGTTCGAGGAGGAAAGAAAGGGGGTAAAAAATAACCCAAACAGTACTTTGTAACATGATACACTGGACAAGTGCAGAGAGGGGAGGAAAGGGCCGGAAAAGGGGGAGAGGGTGAACGCCTTACCTCTTTAAAAATGGACACAGTGTACATTTACTGCCCATTTTACGGGCTGCCCAACTATAGCTGATGTGTCACATGACCGAGAAAGCTAAAAACAATACCCAGAGAAAAAAAGGGTTGGCTTCTGCCACCATCTGACAGCCCCTTTTTAGGGGTAAATAGTGACCAAGTCAGCCAAGCGTATTCTCATGCTACACAAGTGTTATGGAATGGCGCCAATTTTGTTACATTCATAACTCTCACGCAATCAAGTAAAAGTTACTTATTTTAAAATTTTTCATCAATAGCAGAAGGTTTTAAAATCGGTGGAAGATAGTAGCATCAACCAGGCCGGGAGTGATGAGTCATGAGAGGTCAAAGTTTAGCGACTTCAAGTTCAGGTGACGAAAGTAACCGATGACCGATGTCATAACTGGAAAGAGGGGATTCCTGCTTTTATCCCTTTATTACCAGAAGAAAAACCTGTCCACCTTAGCTTTCCCGGGTGACACACCTCTCCTGAGGTCACCAGCTATGCGATTGCCCCAGAAAGCCAGGCAGGTTAGGTAACAAAATAAATTGCCTGAAAAGGATTGCTTATAAGAACCTTCACCGTTAACGTTAATACTCGAGGAGAGAGCGCAATAACTTCAACTCATTCAGTACAATCGTTTGGCGTTATGACTTTTTCATTGCAGCATAGAGACGCATTTTTCATTCCACCTATTTATCGCCAACTCAGTGAATCAGGAAGAAAAAGCGCTTTATGAATTTTTTACCCCCAGTTGAGTGAACAAAAATGCTCTCCCCAATCACATAGATAAGGCAGTGGAGATGAAAAAAGTAAGTGGATGCATAACAGACGCATTTTTTGTTGACGGAAGGGCGTTAGACGAACTCATCGACTTCCTGCATATGCTCCGCTTAGTCATCAAGTGGGAGGCAGAAAAAAAGGTACAGTGCTCCGCGTTTAAATGTGCTCCCATAATCTTCTCAATTTCGTTTACCTCGTTCCCCATTGGTTACATGGTGTCAGCAGCACAAATGCTGCCACCTGATTGGCTAACAGGGAGACGCGCGGACTTTGAAGTGGTACAAATAAAACCTCATAAGGGGCTTCTCGATTTTTTTGCAACACCCGATAAGTTGCACATTTTTGCAAATCTAATGGAGCACATAGATAGGTTGTGCGTAAAAATCATTTTCAGAGAGAACACTCTCCAATTTAGCCCAAATTTCATGATTGAAGAGAATAGCATCGGTGTGAAATTTAAACAAAAAAAAAAAGAAATTCAATTACTCAACAACAATAACGCATTAACTGGGGCGTAAAGTTGGACAGGCAACATACACACCAAACTTGCTTAGTCATAAGTCCACCATTTCTCACACTAACGTGACCACAAGACGTTGCCCGTGCTGGGCTCGACCAGTACATTTTTTTGGCCAAAAAAGAGAATTTGCTCTTCAAAAGAAAAAGGGATTTCTAAGCAAAACAAGACTAACCTTTGCTTGAAAGTTGATATCTGCGCCTCTAGAGATGAGAAGATCCACCATCTTCACGTTGCCATAGTGTGAAGCGATGTGTAGAGCTGTGAATCCACTCTGAAGCCAAAAAATTCAAGTCACCGATGTGATTTGGCATCTAAAATGACCCTGTCTTGAGAATTCGAGCAACACCAATCTTCGGGGACATAACCGACTGGACCAGTTTGTTTCAAGCCCAATGGGGAGGATAAATACTAGGCTGTGGGATCAAATATGCCCCCCAGACGAGGGTCCAAAATATCAGGCTAGGCGCTCATGTACAGCTAGGTATGGTGGCAAAAAAAGACCGAGGCGGAATGATGTGAACAATCTACAGGGGCAAAATACAAACAGGAGTTATTTGTGGGCCAAGACAGCTGTTACCTGTCTCAGTTTGTTGCAATCCGTGCAGCGGTGCTACCACACAAATAGCACCATCAAAACGCAATGGCTGTAGGTTAGCACAGAGAGAGAGCAGAAGAGGCGAGAGGGTAGCTACCCTTATTGTCAATTCCGTAAGTCAACAAATTCAGCACGCTTCGAGAGACTGTCTTCTTTCTACGGCTCAAACAGTCCCAGTGAGATTGACAAGTATATACTACTGATAACCAAAGGGGGCTCCAGAAAGGTGCGCCCTCTCTCTCTCTTCCTGTTTGCAATCAAAGCGATCGCTAGAAAAAAAACATATTCCTTTTCTCTCATTAGACAAATTATTTGTTCTACAAGGGTTCGCGTAATTAAACATATGGTTAGGGGGAGACGTCAAGCTTTGGTCGGCGATTCTAATCATCCATCGGAGACAGAATAATCTGGGTGGAGAGAGGAAATGAGCAAAAGGAATTAGACTTATTTTGCCAGTCTAAAAGGAAGCTGTATGAGCGAGATCGAGATGGAATAAATGAAAGAATAGGCAAAATCGAGTTTGATTGCCTGATCTGGACGGATGGATCGGCTGGGGGAGGGGAGGGCGAGAACAGATGGAAGAAGGAGAGATGGTCCAACGGATTCAACAAGATGGATTGATAAAATTGTGAGAAAAGGGCAACCCTCATTGCATAAATTGATAATTTAGGGGATTACGCCAAAGTAGTACATTCTTGTCAGTTCAGCTACCGAGAAAGGGTTCCACAGAAACATACCTTCATAAAATTCAACACAAGAGACATTCGTCCTACTCCTGTTAACTCTATGCACTCAACCAGCATTTATTTATCCAGCGAAAGTGACTTGGACAACAAAATTTGCATCCTCTGCCTACCTCCGAGGAAAAAGACGGATTTTTAAGCCTCCCTGCGTGCAAAAAGTCAACACCGTCCCTTTCAAATGAACCAACCAATCAAACAACTAACGCTGAAGGTAAGTGGATTCAGAAAGCAGATTGCAGCACGATCCACGTTGCAGAGCATAAAAAGAGTGACAAAAGTCAAAGATGAATTGGTTTGGGGTAATCCTTATCCACTCCTCCGTCCGTCCATTCGACCAACCAATCCGTCCATCTATCAGCTCAGCTCTTCCCCCCTTGGATGTTCGCGTTGAACCCTCTCCTTGCATCTGATCCACCCAACAAGCCATCTATCTACTGTTCCGGGATTCCAGCCTTCACTCGATTATCCAACTGAACATCCATTTATCGATGTGCCCACCCACCCAGCAATTCCTTCATGAATCCACCGCCTTCTCGATGTGTCCGTGCATTTATTCAACCGTTTATGTTCCCTTAACCTACATTCATTCAGTCATTCAGTTGGCAATCATTCTTCTTCATCTGTTTTCATCCTATCTCCCGTCAATCCTTATGCATCTACACATCCATTGAACCACGTCTTGTGCTCCTGCCGATTAACAAGTCTAGGAGTCAAACAAACAAGAAGACAATTTATGAGACAGGAACAAACATCTTCCACCGTCTGAGCACGCCAAGCATTCATGGGAAGGTACAACCAATTACCTCATCCACAGAAATGCCATTCAAAAATGACCCCATTGCCTCACTCTGCGTTCAGCAGTTGGTCAAGGGCTTTGTAGACACCAAATACACAGGCTGTGAAAAAGGAATAGATTCAATGGGAGGTAACGATCAGTGAAGACCGATTGAATTTAAAAGGCATCCGTTTGGAGTGGAGACTGAAAAGTGGATTTCGTGGAGTTGGAATTATACAAAATTTCACTGGAGATAATCAGGGACTCCAAGAACCTTCAATGAGACCTCCCAGAAGTAAATAGACCACTTAAAAGAATGAGTCGAAAGTTCAACAAGCACAGATTTAGCTTAAACACCAGTCGCCTGTTGGATGACGATAGGACAGCAGGTCTCCCATCCATTCGTTTGACTAGTTGTCGTTCGGAGCAACTCTTGGAGATCGAGCACACAGTGAAGCGATTGTCAGGCTTGTAGGCGGGCAGGATAGAACCAACGGTTGATGCAAACATCAGGACCATCAAGGCCCTGTTAAACCAGGTCGCATCGCATCTCAGCTCGTCACATCGTGATCAGTGATAAGGCCAGGAAAGGTCACATTAAATCTATGTGGTGGTTGGGCCGACAAACAATGCTCAGTTTGTGGCAAGAGGACCAGCCGAGTCCTACGTTCTCCAGTTGCGCCTTCTAAGTAGAGATGTCGCTCGATACCTCAGCTCCTTCAAGACTGTCTACAGTTCCACCAGGACCTTTGATGCAATTGCTTCATTGTGGGAAAAAAGGCGCTTTTGAATGACATAGAGACCGAGTCAAGACTTCTCCGGGTGGATGCAAGGAGCTGGAGAAGACGCACCATACAACGCAGCTTTCAAACGGGGTGCAGAAGTCTAGCACTTTCACTATCGTTCTTGTAGACACAAATCACTGGTGCTACTTTCAAATGACAGCATTGGTACCAACTGCGGTGCAGAGGCTGCACCAGGCACCAGGATTACCATTGATTAGTGCATTCACCACCAATGGCACAGAGAAGTGTGTGTGTGTGTGTGGCACCATGGCGTTCTCATCTAATCCTAACGTCACAATCATATGACATACGCTCATATGTGTGTTAATCATGTAAACTAGATAGCGTCTCGCCAGATAATCTGTTGCATTTTTTAACAATGAATGCCCAATTATTGAATGTACTCGGTGTAGGGACCAATCAAACAGTTGGGCAGACGGGGGGATCGGCCTTGCCTCCTTGAGACGCCACACCAACGAACCAATCAACTCTTCCACTCGGTGTGACACGAACAGCAACTTCACTGGAAGAGAAGTGACCTCATACTTAACTTTATGAGCCTTTTAAGGAGGACGTAAGTGGGACACTACTCGCTCCTGCTGTCCAACATCTAAGTCACATGAGTGGTAACACCCACCAATCACTTGCTCTTCCGTGTGATAACAAACCTTCAGAGAGTGGGACTCGGATAATCTGTTCGTTATCATCATTCTCGTTGTCGATTTGGAACTTTTGATGTCAAAGAAGTTGTGCTAGCGATATGTGCTCATAAGCCAGTCTAGACACCATCTACACAACCTGGAGGGACTTCAAACCGAGGAAATTGGTGGAACCCGTGACTGGTGCCCTACTGGTCTTAATTGCCAACTTCAGAGACCATCTCGTCGAAAACGCATTCACGCACAAAACACGAGCAGTGTGTGAGTGGTAACGAGACAACCTTCAACAGGCTAGAGTGTCACCACAGTGGCAATAAGCATTCCCTTAATTAAGTGTCTTTCTAAGCATTGACAAATTGCTGACATGGGTGCAGAAAGGCTCTTCAAAACTCGCACTTTGAACCGGACTTACTAACACCGATAAAAGAAGAGTGAACCTTTGAGGCTGAAGCAAATCACAAAACTCTGCTCTTCACCAAAGCAGCAGCAACAGCAACAACCCAGTAACCCAGATATGAAAGCAAGTTATGTCATAGGTGGCCTGGAAACGAGGTTTCCATTTTGCAGTACAAAGAGAACACCAAGGTAGCCTCAGTGGAACACTTTTAGGAGACACCGACTCCACGCAACAACCAATCAAAGGGGGACGGTTATTGCGCAGATAAGACGATATCGCGCATCTGGCCTCGGCCTTGCAGAAATCGCAAAAGAACTTAAAAATGCACGACACTTATCAACCATGTCTTCTTTTGTATAAAAAATGCGGGAGAGAGAGTCGCAGGGGAGTTATCAAGTTGTCCGTAGAGTTGAAGCCCATCACAAGGAGACAAAAAGATCACTTCATTCTGCATTCAAGGTGAAATACTTTTCTCTCAAAAAAAAAAAAAGAAAAGGCAGCCAAAGAAGTTAACTTGCCCTATTGCTACCTCAGATAAAGTTTAGGTGTTAAAAATGTTATTCATCCAGCTCGAACGGTGATTTTGCCTTGAGAGGAAATAAAAACGTGGAAGGAGGGTTAGGTAGCCAACAAAAACTTATTTTTCCCCCACCAAGCTTACTTCATGTACCCTCAGATTAAATGGAAACGCTTTTGTAGCTGGGACGTGAAAGAGCAGGGAAATGTGCAGCTGTGTTGTTGTGTAGGAGCTGACAGGTTGTCAAGCGGTGGCTTCAATTGTGCTGCAGCTTCAGGCTTTAGAGAGAGGTCTCTAGGTATTGCACTGGCTGTCGACGGCGAACTAACCCAAACCAAATGAAGGGAAGCCCGGACTTCATTAGTTAGTTGCAGAATCCAAACGTCGTTGAGGGAGGCCATCAATTACAGACATCCGAATCCTCGTAGGTTCACTGCTTTTAACAAGTCCTCGGATGCCATCCCAAACGATTTGTATCCCTTCTCAATGCTGCGACCGAGCTACTGTCAGCACTGCCTCCCAAGATGGATGCCTTTCTGATGCAGTCGACCTCGAATCCAGATCCCTCCGTATCATCTAGCCTCCGATCCACACTTGTGTTTGAAGTGATCAAGAAGTGCCGTTCTGATAGGTGAGACTGGGATCAAGACGGGGCATAATGTGGAAACGAAGCGGACGCATCCATCTCAGACTACACGGGAACTAGATTACCCCCACTTCATCAACTGAACGGAAAAGGGGATACGCTAGAAGATGAGTCAGTAAACAGGTGCCCTATGGATCCGAGGAGGATGAAATTCCGAAAAGATGGGTGATTCTGGTGGTAAATGGGTGCGGGTGAAGGGGTGAATAGGAGACAGGTGGATGGATGTGGGTTTGACCTACATTGCTGTGCCAACAGTAGCAAACTTTTTCAAACAATTGAATACCTCCCCTTATCCCCCATTTACATTGTCATTTGCACATCATGGTGACCAATCAAATGCTTGGATTCCTCTCCACATAAACCCTACTCACCGCTGATTGGTGGTCCACATTGACGTCGCCATTGAGGAGGAGACTAGCCGCCTTGACATCGTCCTTCTTGGCAGCGATGTGGAGAGCAGGTAGACAGACTTTCCCACGGGCATCGGATTCGAGAAGGACGGCCACAGTACGTTCGTGGCCTTGTTGAAGGGCCACAGCCAGTGGAGTAAAGCCGTCCACTGTAGTGATACTGGGATTTGCCCCATTGGCTAGCAGGAGGGTCACAACCTCCAAGTGGTTCTCTTGGGCTGCCATATAGAGTGGTGTGAAGCCATTCTAAGGAGAGGAAAAATGTTAACAAAGGGTGAGTTAAATGATCTCCCAGAAACTGCGCAAGTCCGTCAGGTCCTCCGTGGTTCAGTTATCCAAGAATGCACTACCACTGGTACTTACTACCTTGTCCAGACAGGACGGCTCATCAACAGGATCGAATCACCACCACCACCACAGCAGCTTTCCCCTTTATACCAACAGAAGTAGAGGTATCCGTTTGACCTGAGCATCAAGGTCAGTTAATCCTACTGAAGGTTATAGGCCTCTGCAAATGGTTTGTGCTGGTGGCATAAACCTCCTCTTGTCACCTGTACTACTAGACTTCCAACCTTTTGACACACAAAATCACCACTTCTGACCTCGTTTAGAGATGACCTCATACCTGAGTGATTAAATAAGTCCAAGGTCAATCACCTATTTGCAAAGAATACAATAAACTTGCATCTAGGTAGATTGGGGGTCACAGTGGAGGCGAAAATGACCAAATATGTGGGGGTATGTGCTCGAAGGCTAAAAATTTCCCCATCCTACAGCGTGGTTATGATTAAGGCGCCGAATTTATCTATGCGACACCTCAAAGCACTGACGCGGGATACGAGACGAAGGAGGATTGAAGTCCACCAGCAAAGGCTCTCTTCATTGTCTGCAAGCGGAGGAGATGCGAGAGGAACCCCCTCGGCAGTTAACGAGGTGCATTCCACTTACTGACTTCGGATGAGCACTCCAATGTGGTTGTCACTGTAACCAACACAGGAAATGATCTATACAAAGCTTCAAAGCAAGAATTTGTTTCTTTTTGCCTCGCCGAATCTATAATTGACTTCAAGAGGGCGGCATTATGTTACACGAGGATTCCAACAACCCAAATGGGGGTAACACTGCTTAAGTGAGGATCAAATTTCATCCGGCTGAAGCTAATAACTACACATTCGCACCACCAGCCAATGTGTTGTGGATTTCATAGCAGAAATGAGCGCTCAACTGGCGCCCACATCAAAACCGATAAATTGGAACCTTCATGGACGATTGTGAGTCTATGAGAGCCAAGAGCTGACCTCAATAACCTCAAGGGTATTTTAACCTGCGGACTACGCTGTGGATTAGGAATGTCTACGATAAGGGACGTTTACTAGGCGTTCCAGCAGTGTGGTGTGCCTAGGGTGGATTGGGTTTCACAAAGCATCCCAGTTAGGACCACCAGGTGCCGTCGCATGCGCTCACCACCTTGGAAGAGCACCGACCCCCGGCAGTTGTGCCATCTGGTAGCAATGCTTTTTACGAAATAAAGATCTAAAGCAACCGGATTTGCACAAAATCTTCCCTTTTGTTCACCTGAGGCAGTGTGAAAGCCTCCACAACGGCGCAGTTTCTCTCCCCCTTCAAAGAGACCCAAAGCTTCCTTGAACAAAATTTGGAACACAGTAAAGTGCCAACTGACTCCTCTAAAGAAAAGTTTTTTTTTTTTTTACACACTTCTTGCAATAGGACGCTCCACGCTGGGAAATAGGAATATTTTTGTGCCCGGTGAGGTGATGTGCCTTTGTAAATGTCAGCGGCATTGGTTACCATTCGAAGCCATTTATCACGCCTTGCCTAACTGGTAAAGTGCCCGTAGAGGAAGATACAGCGGGGGTTTTCTCTTGGAGACCTTAACCATCGAGGTTACGACCGTAAAAAGGGATCGCTACCAAAGCAGTTTCACCATAGACAAACGAGGTAAAAGAAAACCCAAATCCACGGACATGCAAGGCTCTAAGCACATCACACGGATAGGACACCTTGTAGCCTTCTCGGTCGCGGTTATTTCCAGTCCATGGAGCATCTGGTCCTAAAACATCGAACACTTGGGCAGAATACGTCAAGACCTTCGCTCTGAGGCAGTGGAAGCATACAGAGCTCTGCGTTCCATCATCGATGATGGCTGTAGTAGCTTTTCAGGTTTGGCAGATCCGTCAAATTTACTTCCTGCTTTTGCATGCCTACATGCACCCACTCTACTTAAACGCGCTCTTGTAACAAAAAAAAGGGAAAAACGTTTTCCCTCTCTTTTCCTCCAAGGGACTGGTAATAGGCAACTCTAGTAGTACGAAGACACACAAAACTTCCGCAGCAAGAGGAAGATTTTTTTTCCTACTGCATGTATATTAAATGGGGTAATCAACAATTTCTCCCTTCCTTACCTATGGGTAGAATGGGTAGAAAACGAATGATGAATGTAATTGACAGGAGGATTCGCCATTTCCCCATTGGTACACATCCACCCAGTGAATGCTTGAGTGAGAGGAAACACAGTGCCTAATTTCCTACAAATTGTCAAGCATTGTTGACGAATGGGTGTTGAGGAAATGCCATAGTTGATGCTATAAAGTTCACTTTTAGTGGGAAAAAGTGGAAAACCAGGCATGAATTGAGAAAGGTGTCCACTTTATGCAACGTTCATTAGGTTCACCTAACTAAGAGCCGTGTGAGCACATGAGGACACAATGAAGGCTCCATGCCTCTACCTTCGTGTCAGGACGTCGCTGATATTTTGTTTGCTGAACCTCAATTGGTGGCATCGTTTACGTCTTCAAAGTTGACACTTAATCCCCGAGGTGAGGACAACACCTAAAGGTCATTTTCAGGGAGTAGCTGGAGCTGTAGCAAAGACCCGAAACCCGAGGGAACTTTGAAGGTGAGGGAAAGTGAATATGCCCAATAAAGGATGCATTATGAATGTGTCCTGACTCCACCAATCGATGGCACGGTCCGGGGACACGAAACCCTCCCTCCTTTCCCCACCCTCCTCGGCGAGTAGAAATGACAGATGACCGAACGAGGTAAAAGTGTACTTGAGGATGAAAAACAAACTTTCCTTGGTGGTGGGCATAAATCCACCCCTAATCGGTGCTCCGAGTGATTTGACGACCTCCTTGACAAATGTAGCGTAAAAACTGGAAAATTTGAAAGGGAAATAAAAAACACTTAGCTGCTTCTCTCACCAGTCAAAATACCATGACGAACGTTGCTACTTCATGTGGCGATAATGTGGCTATATATAGCATCAGACATCGTTTATGCCGCCGAAAGACACATAAGACGCCATTTTGACGACGAAACGATGTAATGTGGCTGCCCACATCGACGCTTCAAATAAGTTTTCTGGCTAAGGCAGCATGACTCCCTACTAAGCACAACCAGAGAGAGCCACAACAGAAAGACCAAAGGGAAAACCAGTTTTGAATCGATTTAGAACCACATTCCGGCCGTGGGGAGCGTTGAGGAACGTCTGAGAGTTGGCATTTCAACTGTCGGGGTAACAGAGGCGAATTAAATAGGGCAGAGAGGCAACTGACCTGTGATTGGGCATTGACAAGAGCACCATTTTCAATCAGCACCTTGGCCACCTCAAATTGACCAGCCAGACTGGCGATGTGAAGTGCAGTATTGCCTTTGTGGGTTGGTTGATTGACATCGATGTGACGGCGAAGAAGCTCCCGAACAATCTCCACATGACCCTCCTTCGAGGCCAGATGGAGAGCATTCAGTCCACTCTGTAAAACAAATGAGCAATAATGTTTACTTGCTAGGCAAGATATGTCCGAGAGGAATGGATGCTGTAGTGCATATTTAACTACGCAATTGTTTTCCTTCCTCCCCAAGGTAAGGCATTCAGGCTACCAGTCTCCCCTCTCTCCTCTGCATCAGCAATAAGTCTACTCTCGCCCTCGAGGCTTTGCAATAGCTTCAACCGTACTTTGGGGCGACCAAACATTAAGTCAGCCTGTGACTCTGGTGAGAATTTCCATTCTGAATGACGAATTCAAACTTGAAGGATAAAAGTGCGCCAATCCTGACCGTTATACATCATCTTGAACTCGAAGCTGAAGACGGTAGACCCGTTGGATAGGTGGCAGGGGATAAAATAAACTACAGGCTAAAAGTTCCCTCGGCAAAGCCTCTTTCTCTTTGATTCTCCAAGATATGAATCACATTGCTTTATTGCTGCCCTATTCATAGCCACGACGTAACTTTATTGAACCTCGAAAACAACATACCAAATTTATAATCTGGCATGGCTTTCAAATTAATCCCTCGCCTCCTCAAATCCAGTCGATTTGAGGGAGCGAAGGGTGGTAAATAGGGTAATTAAAGTCCAGGGAAGGGTTCAATACCATGCGAAATCGTGCTCCACTTGCCATAAATTTGTCATTCTTGCAAGGTCAGAGATATCCTTTCCTCAAGTGAAATCGACTCTTTATAAATAACAGCAGGTTAGGTGTGTTTACTTTGTAAGACCCCTTTTCCGGAAAGTTCACATGCCAAAGTGAGGGGGTAAGGTATCGGATGTGCCATATATGACAAATCCACGTCCAATTGGACCACTATTTTGGCCATCCAAGAAACGTGTGTGATAATGGAAGCGCTAGAAAGACATATCGAAGGCATTTAACAGCCTGTCTACCAACGTCACACACGCGTGACGCTAAGTATAGATACGTTAAGGCAGAGGATTTACCGTCTGGAACTACAAATACGAACTTTAAAAGAAAAAGAACACTATGAAGTGACCGCAACTGCTTTGAGCGGACATTAAATGAGGGAGGTTATTGAGTTATCTGGGGTTTGGTAGCACGGCCTCTCTGGCCTTCTATGTGATAAAACTGGACCTTTTCTATGCTAGTGGAAGTTATGAGAGCAACAAAGATGACTTAAATCACCGCAGGTTGGTGCCAATGCAAGGTCAAAAAAACACCTCTTTAGTTTTTTGCTAAGGTCGTTTGTTATTTCTGACCGTACAGAAGAGGACACTCTCATCAGGCGGCGCTTTCCGGAAAGCCTCGCTGTAATGACCTCCCGCGAGTTGACAAATATGTGCGACATTTGCTGCTCAGGTGTTTTAAAGCAAAAAAATTACATCAGCGTAATGTTTAATGCTGTGTTCTCATCTCATATAATAAAATTCTATTGAATGAGCCCGAATTGATGCTTGCCGAACCGAGTTTGGCTCAATTCAAGAGGTTCTGGAAAAGAAATTGTCTAAAAAGTGGTTGAAGATAGCTTGGAGATTGATACCCCATGGAAGAGCACGACACGGCAGAAGTGTTACTGGAAGTGATGTCAGAGACGAGTAACAGAACACTTTACTTGCATCCATATCGAATTATAGGGGAAAGCCGTGATGAAAGCGAAGTGACAGAGTCCCAACCCACTGTCACACACTCATACAAGAGGCAATCAAGTTCAAAGACCATCTATTTGTCCATTTTTTTGTCGTTATTGTCGTGTACTTTAATAAAATGCGTCGTTTTTAGGCTCATTTGGCAACATGTGATGAGAAATGCTCCTTGTGTATTTGTCCTCCATGGTTAATTTAACACTAAAGCCAAAAAAACCTATAAAACTCGCAATTTCATTTGCAGGCAAATTTGTTTTTTTTTACTTCAAAAAAGGCCGAACTGAAATATGAGAACAAACCATTTGGGCCAAAATCCGATTCTACCTCTCGTGGAGTGACGTAGGGCATCGGCCCCTCTCACAGCCAGAGACTCTCCCCTTGGGAAGGGTTTGACGTCGGTTAGGCCGACGGAAAGGGAGGGCTGGGCTATCGAGAGGAACATCATTCCCTCTTGGGGTTAGGCAAACATGCGAACACCCGTGAAGTAAGGAATTCAGTTGGGAGATAAAGATGAGCCAGAAACACAGGTGGCTAGAACTGGTTTTTTGCAGCGGAGAAAAATATTTTATTTAAGCGGAATTTGTACCCATATCCTGTTTCGCAATGTAAGGAATTTAAGTCGCACTGGTAATTACTTCATCGAACAAGTTGCGCAGTTCCTAAAGTTCTTCTGTGCCAATAACCTCCCTTTTAAATTTATCATCATAAAAAATAAATGAATATTTTTAGCTGCCTTGCTAATTTTGCTATAAACAAAACGAATAAAGATTAAATGCTTCACTTCAAATATTGACAGATCTGAACCTTTAAAATTGCTCCAATTAATCAGAAAAATGGTTACAAATTGTCAGCTTGTCGATTTAAACAAGAAGGGTCAAGAGTTGTTGTTAATGTGGAAACTGCTATTTATAACCTCCGGAGGCTATTTAATGCCCAAGATTGTGAAAAGATTTTAACATTTTACCGAAGAACCTATCTGCTTCACACCTATTTTAAGCCTGCACATTTGAATGTTGTGAAGAAAATTTCACCACATCATGAAAACCCCTCATACATCTTTCCTGGAAGGCAAATAAGACTTTCTCCTCTATTTTACGACTTTCTTCAATGGGGAGGAAGTATTTATACCTCTTAAATTTAGAAGGGCAAATGACACACACTAGCCCCAAAAAGAAATAATTTGTAGATAATAAAGCAATATTGTTTGAAAAACACACGGTGTGAGGAGATAGCTTGTCTTGTTCTCTTCTGTTAACCCACCATCTGTGACACTGGCCATTAAGCTTGAATTCTACGACTCGCCTCACCCAACCGATGTGGGAGGTAAATGCGGAGCTCCATTATCACGCATAAAAGCGACAGCAATTTCCTCGTTGCACAGTCAGTCCAATTCTTTCCCAATCCACGTAAACAAAAACCATCGCGGTAAACAAAAAAAAGACTTTTTCCTCATTAATGCAATGGACTTAATTAGTTTTCCTGCTTTCGGAGCGGTATTTTCCGCTACACTGGTAAGCTTCAAGTGATCTGAATCCGATTTATGCACACCTTGTAAAGTGGAAAAGCCCAAACCATATTGCGCCATTTCAATAGATTTTGTATGATATGAGATTTCAAACGATGAAGTCGTGATGTGTCGTTTCTTACTCTTGAAACAAAATTAAGGTGGTATGGCCCATCAGTGGCGTTGGGAAGAAGTGAGAACACCGAGGGTGCCACACACACGCACACACATGTGGCACTGGCAGTGAGTGTGTTAAGCCATGGTAACCCTGATGCATGACACAGCACAAACACACAACCTCGTATCCATGTCACCTCTACACCACAGCGGTGCCTCAAAGGACGACGGTAGAAGTGCCAAACTTCTGCTACTTCGTTATAGGTGTGCCTTCTCAGACTTAAAAGGCATAAACACATGTGGCACAGGGTGTGGTGTGCCTTCTCCATCTTCCTGCGTTCATCTGGCTATGTCTTATCACGGTTTGCCTGAACCACAAAAGCACCTTTTTTGTTCCATTATGAAGTGGCCGAGTCGGAAGTTGTGATTAAATCTGCTCATGCGGCACCGTGAACAGTTTGGAGGAGGACTAGCTTGAGTTGCATGTCATCAATGGTGACGCATGATGGTTGCCGACTTTGTTGTTATATTGACTGAAATCTGATATTAAAGAAGCACAGCTAGATGGATGGAGCGAGAACCGGATCCATAGGAATTAGCGAGGCACCGGACGTCCCTCCCCACGCAAAAGGCTTGGCTGGTCCTCCTACTACAAACCGGGCATCATGTTGCAACGGCCACGACAAATGTGTCTTGTTTATACTCCATCTAAATTTTGCGAGACCCTTCCTGTTCCAATTACTGACGCCAATGTGATGATTGTGATGTGAAGTGATGAGCTTATCTAACCTAATTGGATTTTGAAGGGATTCTTGGGCCTAGCCCACCTACCTGACACTCGCTTTACTGCGTGTGTGATCACCAAGACTTCCTCTCGAGGGACAGGTGGGTGGACAAATGGATGGGAAATCTGCAGTCGTATTTCCACTGGGAAAAGGAAAGAAAAACAACAAAAGCGCTCAGAAAGCGGAACTTTCGTGCATATTTGCACGAACCAACAGAAGACTGGAAGCTGAGCTGACTCAGTGCGTGCGAGATAAAATTTACCCATCCACCTTCTAAAACACAGGATTGGAAGTAGCAAAGGGTAGCCACTTCCAGTTATTTCATCAAGAGACCCTTGGAAGACGTTCCTAATGAGCAACTTTTGCCGTACCGACTTCAAGCACCTCAGTATGGCAACACTGATTGTGAAACAACACAGATTTGTCCCATCTAAACCGGAAGGACAATTTAAGACTGTTTATTCAAAGCTCATTGAGTGGCGATTGCTTGCCTGCCATACCCTCGCCCGATGTTTTAAGGCTGCACGAGGTCACACCGTTTGAATACCCAAAGGTCAATGCGATCATATCCGTTCACTTTTGGATGGCACAAGTTCAGTACTGACTGGATGCCTTCTGACAACACAAGCTTGATGAAATGGTATGTAAATGCAACACCATTAACAGATAGGGACGAAAGGACTAATTGAGGAGGTAAACTGAATCCAGAACGTACGGATGGCCGGCAAGGGGGACCCATGATTTATGTATTCTGAATAAATTACCAAACATTAAATTAGAGATGAGTGATTAAGATTAAGCTTCTTTCAAAGTAGATGGGGGGATATGGGCATGAGGAGTGGAATTTTAAGATAGTTAGATAGGAGAAAGTAAAACTGAGGCTGTAAAATTCCGAAAACCACGACTTGTATACCGATTCACGCAAGTTGGGTGATTGTGAAAGCAATCCTCACTAATGATAGCAGTAAAAACAAAAAATTGACACATTGAAACAGATTTTGAAGCTTGAGGTAGAATGTGGGCAAAGGAGGGCTTAATTCGGTGCTGGAACAGCAGTGAGGCGTCTTAAATGCTACAGCCGAATCTCCCACCTCCGCAAAATTATCTGTACAGATCTGATGAGAAAAGTGCAAAGTGACGACGTGATGGGAAGCAGACGTGTCAAGTAAATACCAACTTAAACAGCGTGCAATTCATAAAAAAATACGACTTCATCAAAGTTGTAAGGGACGAATCCCCCAAATCAAAACTTATTCTGTAAACAAGTTGAGCATTTCTAAGTTGACAGACTGGTTGAACCTTGTCCCTAATAGAAATATGGCAGGAGCAAGTAAGCAGAAAGTGATTTCAACACCTATTTGAGGTCAAAGGGGGGGTAATGCGACACCCTTCTAGCGCTGACCCCATACCTCAAGTGAGTGTCAAATGGTAATTAAACATGATGTCCTTGGCAGAGCTTACACGTGCGCGACAGATGTCACATGTGAGGAAAAGGGATGAGGATGTCAAAAAACGCCTTGCTCTCTCAAGTATAAAGTGTATCAACCTTAAGACTGTCTGCTGCTACAAAATTTAAAGCTCAGAACGGCCAAAAATAGCAAATGTAATAACTATACCAACCGAAAAGCATGACAAAGTTATTCTATATTATGAAAGAACTGAGGAATCCAAAGAGCGTAAAGTACAAGTAATCTTTATGTATCACGAAATGCTTCCAGAAAAAAATCAGAACGGAGCTTAAAGAGTTGCACATGTACTCAAATTTCAAAGAAACCGTGAACTGTAATCAAACAACAACACAAAAAAGGAGCCTTCCACTCAGTAGCGGAAGACTTTAATTGAATAAAATAGGAGGCATGCTTACCGCATTGCAGGTGTTGATATCTATTCCATGAATAGCGATTGCGTCAATGAGTTTGGGAAGATTGCCGGCACGTGCAGCACGCAAAATTGACTGACTATTCTCAGACTAAGGATGAGAATAAGACAAATCACACCTTACATTTTAAAACAATAGGGGTAAAAGAGACACGTACAATCCGATAATTGACAAATGTAACGCAAAAATTGTAGTTAGATACAAAATTTCAAAAAATGCAACAAGGTACACTATAGCAGTGGCAATGTTCAGACTCAGGAAGCCAGAGAGGAACTAAAGATTAAATTTGCGACTTAAGTGATGGAAAAGAATTACATAATAGACCAAAACAAAAAAGAAATCAAACCAGCCTATCGAAATTCGTAAAATGTAGATCCATCATGCACAGACAGAACATATTTACCCATTAAGGAAATACTACAAACGATGAGACAATTCTCAGTAAAAATTATGAATTTTTCTCTTAAAAATCAATGGTGAAGTAACATGACATCAAACACAGCATTATTTTTCGTAAAGAATGCGCACTCTGCGACTCGAAGAGGTTGTGTTTATGTTAGGAGAGGCGTACTCCTGAGACACTGCCATCCGAACAAAACTAACTTCAACACAATTTTGACGCGAACCGACCCGAGCGCCAAAATGTCATTTCAAGGACGCACCAACTTTTTAATCTCTATTGATGACAATGATAAAGGCTAAAAGTGAGCTGAGTGAAAAGAAAACTGAAGACCAATTTAAAAGATAAATCTTGTTAATTAATGCAAAAATTAACGCAACAATAAGAGCTTTTTTGCCAAAAGAGCTGAGCTAAATCCTACGGCAAGGGAAATAACGCTCGTATGGTTCTTTAGATGAAAATTGACAAAGAAGCTCTTTGCAAAGCTGTTTTTGTGTCCACAACAGAAACCATTTATGTTTTGTTATCAAAATATTAAAAAATCGCTATTTATGACAAAATTTTAATCTTTTCAAACGTCTGTCATGGTAGTTTTTGATCAGAGGAACAGGCGGTTGTGACAGCACTTAAATGACATATAACTAGAATTATTGATATTCTTAGAAGGCCAAATACTTTTCGCCTGAATTATAGCTCCCAATTCCAACTTGTGCAGGAAATTTCTTTGGCCAAATTTGCATTCATTTGGTTACTGATTAATCATAATAAGTTGTCAAGCCATTTGACTAGGTACTGTCGAGGATTTGATGTATATTTCTTTCTTTTGGACTTGCAAACCTTTTTATTTGGTTAACAGGTTCTTTAAGGGCACATTTTCTCATAATCAGGGGAACATATGGTTTTGTTGATTGCTCATTTATTTTGAATGCGACAGTCTTGGTACCCTCAAAATAAAAAAAAAGTTTTTCGGGATTGTATTTTTTGACGTTTACTTGCCTTAGATTTAGGTGATCACCTATTGAATTTAAAAATAAGTTTGAAGCGAACCATGGTAACCTTTAGTGAATTATGCTTTTAAATATGCACGCAATGATTTGAACACATTTAAAACTACTCGTGCGAACCCAAAATCCTACGTTATACGCAACTCTTTTGTTTTGAAATGGGCTTCCAAGGCATTTGCTCTTGAGCCCCATTAAGCCGTCCTGTCCTCGCCTTAGGCCCCATTGCATGATCTTCTAATAAACAATTTACCCTTAAACTCCTTTAGTATAAATATTTTTAAAAGACTACCTGGCTCAACATAGAAGATGATGTATAAAAATACATACATTTATATCTAGTAGCTCCAGTCCTCCTCCAAGACCTATTCAACCTGAGTAGTATGGCAAAACATGTACTCTCAGCCTAGCAAAAGAACGAATTAATAGGAATAAAATCGCTCTTCTCTTTCAATTAAGGAATCGACAAGCTCGTTATGCGCTGTTTTTTTTGTTTAAATCTCGGTCAGGTATATCAAATTTGTGACTTTCTTATTGAACCTCCAGATCATGGCAGTGATTCCAGTCGCATTTGTAGATCAAATGCACCTAGTTTGCCTGAGCATTGTGTCTTCATTCGTCGTCAGGAATGTCTTAGAACACTGTATTAGTATGAGCAGAAACCGAACCCTATCCCGGGGGCCGCCCTTTTAAATTTCTACTGCTTTATAGCAGGAGACGTGCATGTGATGCAGATGGGGGGGGGGGGGGGGATCGGTAACATTTCTCACAGAGGGGCTGAAAATGACGTCTACCTTTACCACCTATTCCAGCTCCGTGCTCTGCAGGAAAGTTGTAGGGAGCTGTGAAAAATTTAAACAGATGTACTATGGAGATTCCCTACTGTAATACTTTGTTTGTTCGGACTGCCAGTTTCGGTCACTTGGGTGGTCATATTGTAGGGACCGGTTGGCTGGCCCCAAGTCATGCCAGCAGCTCCAATTCCTCTGTTTCCAAAACATATGTGCTTCTTCTCGTAGTATGCCTTCTTTTACCTTAAAGAAAGCCTCGAGACGCTACATTGGTAGCAACGGAAAGTGCATCCAACTTTAATAAATTTCCATCCTGATCCATACCGCTTGTGGCAAACTTTGGCAGTGTGAAAGAAGTGCATGTGCTACGGATGGGAGATGCCTCACATCCCATAAGAGAAGGACTGAGATCGACGTCCAACTTTGACACCTCCCATCCGCCCTCGTGTTCTGCAAGAAGGCTAAACAACTGAAGCGATACTAGCCGTGAACTTTAAGTCCAATGGAACTGTCAGGAGGGATCAGCGACGTTGTGGTCAAACATCCTTCATCAGCTCTCTCTCAGCCTCTTGGTTATCTCGCCTCCCTTTGCCGATATGTACATCTACAGATGTAGAATGTGCAGGACACCATTCAATACCATCGTTTTATGCTTTGTACACTTGAATCGAGTGCATCCCGTTCCGATGAGGCCCGATTGCCCCAATTGCACCGCAAGATCACATACGCCCGAATCACGATGACTGGCATGGCTAGCTCGTGGGCGCTTCTCTCGGGAGACTTACCAAGGAAAGCGTCATGAACGACGCTTAATAGAAGAGAGGGGTTAAGTAATACTTTATTTGTTCGGACTGCCGTTTTCGGTCACTTGGGTGGTCATATTATACTAGCCGGTGCTGGCTTCCAAGCTCTCTGTTTCCTGAATATATGTATTATGCCCTAGTACTGTGCCTTCTTTGGCCCTAAAGGAAGCCTCAGGACGCTACACCTACATTACTTGTGTTAAAGCATAGATAGTGCAAATTCGCCATAACTTTTTCACTTTTCCACTGGCCGAATCAAACCATAAAAAAACGTAATTGACTAGCTTTGTAGTGAGAAATAAGTGGCGAAGGGGGGGGGGGGGAAACAGAAGCGCAATTCTATCCTCACAAAACTGCTTTTAGGTCCGAATTCCTACGTCTAGCAATGCACACACGTGACGGATAGCACAAACAAAGATTGACGAAAGAGGCTGATTTAATTTAGCAATGAGAACGACAGTCGAAATGTGAGTGTAATAATTTGTTTGTTTAAACTGCCGGTTTCGGTCAGTTGGGTGGCCATATTGCACTGAGCCGGTTGGTCGGACTTTAGGCCGTGCCAACAGCCCCCAAGCCCTCTGTTTCCAGAATACATGTATTCTACCCCCAGTTGTAATACTTTGTTCGTTCGAACTACCGGTTTAGGTCACTTGGGTGGCCATCTTGTTCTAGCCGGTTGGTCGGCCTCCGGGCCGTGCCAACAGCCTCCAAGTCCTCTGTTCCCGGAATATATATATTCTGCCCTAGTACTGCGCCTTCTTTTACCTTAAGGGAAGCCTCGGGACGCTACACCAGTACTACGCCTTCTTTTACCTTAAAGGGAGCCTCGGGACGCTACAGTGAGGGACTGCTTTGCACCTAGTCCTAATAAGTTGACCCCTCTATAAGTCGAAGACATGCTCTGCAACAAAAAAAGCCTTCTTTTGCCGTTGGAGAAGTCTTTGAACGCCTTAAAAATTTCATATGACTAGGCATATTATTTGAGCTTCTTGAACAAGAATTTGTCAGGCCATCGACAGTGACTACTACCTTTTTTACATGAAAGGCCTGCATTTATAAAAAGTACAGGTGGAAAACACCATTTAAAATGGTTTTATTAAAGCAAGGCTTATCAGATAGTAACCGAGCAAATCTACCACCATGTGTTGCTCGATGTCCTTCATACCAAATCGTTAAGATGTTCATTTCCGTTAAATGTTAATTTGCAAGAATGACTTCCAAAAAGCTTCCACTAAGAAAACACAAATGTGCATTCATAACTCCGGAAGCTCCGATTCGTCTATAAATAAAAGAAGTACTTAGTGATTGAGCGGTCACTTACCTACTTGGTTAAGCTAAAGGATTTAAGGCCAAAGTACTTACCATCGGATTGCTTTGGACTAGTTGATGGAGCTATTGTTCCGGTCTCATCAGGGAGAGCTACGTCGAAGCCAGGCGACATTTCGCCCGACTCACTATTCTGGAGTACACAAAAAATCCTATTATTTTAATTCAATCAGTCCTGATTTAATTGTTTTAAAGATAAACACTGTAATAATCTTGAAAATATTTTAATAAGTACAAATTGGGGGCTCTAATATTTGTTATTTTAATTCCCTTCCCCATTAGATTTAAAATGCACTATATGATCACGCGCATAACTGCAACAGATAAGGTAAACTTCAGAAAATACTTGATTTATCACATTAATTCATATAACTTTATGGATTTTATTTTTCATTAACTCTGGTACAGTGACCATACTTATGAATGTATTTCGTCATCACTTGTCGAGATTTACCTCAAGGTTCTGATTCACGCTGGTTTGTAGTGTTGTTTCATTTTGTTCACCTCCTTCCGTGATTTGTGGAGACGATAAAGGTTTCCTACAAAATTATATTCCTTTTGCAAAGCTACTACACCTGCATTTTTACTAACTTAAGTCAAGTTTAAAGGAATTGTTTAGTTTTGCCTTTACTCAGCCACGTAAAGTTTTTGTAAAATTTTGTAATCGCTTCATAAAAATAACAGCTAGAACTATTTTAATAAATACTTTAAACATTAGAACTTGCTACTGAAATTCAATTACCTCACAGTCTTTAGCGTAGGTGGTTTGACTTCGTTTGCTTTCAGTGTTGTGTAAACTCCACCTGTGTCTCTTTTCATGCGATACACATCGTATATCTTGTCTCTATTTCTGCAAATAACTTAAAATTTTATATAGTCTTGGCTTATAACGACAGCTAATAATGCATTTTTAAAGGGAAAAACAACTTAGCATAAGCTACTTTTTCGAGCTAGATTATACCCTGCGTACCATACTACTAGGGCTTTTGTGTCAAATATCAGCAAAAAAATATTTTTTGGTTGTGATTTTTTTTGTAACTACGCTTCCTGTGTTCTCCTAAATGTTATTAGATCTACTATCACGTCTTTACTGTCTTTAGAAATAGAAGTTATCAAGTAGCTTGACTCCAAGATTTGAGAAATTTGTTGATGAGTAAATATATTTTTGATTTATTTGAACGCAACAAATATTATGACTTAAATATTTTGTCAAATAGGTCGAATGAATTTATCTATTATTTATCCTTTTGATAACTTTACCTTATATAAGGTGGATCAATATAATTTCCTTGAAAGTTGCCCCTACAAACGAGGAAACAATCAAACCATTTACATTTAATTTTCCTTACAATTTTAAGCATTATTTTAGCCTTGTTTTAAATATCGCTTTTAAGTAAGTAAGCTTATGCAACATGCTTACATTAAACAGCTTTAAAAAGTTACTCATTATATACCAATTATTATAAGCAGGGCTCGCAAAATACCTTACATTTTTTATAAAATTTTGCCTTTAAGAGCCAAAACCAGATCATCATAATGATTTAGCCTTTCTGAATAGTAATTAATAAAGTCAAAGTTAAATTAAGGGCTTGCGATGGACCTACTGGTTTCAGCTTCTCCTAAAGAACTCTTTCCAATATTATGTCTTGGATATGTAGGGTTATCAGATTTCAATCTTTAGCTTATTAATAGCTTCGACGACAGGCCGCTACTTTCACTTTCACACATAGCTACACAGAATGCATTGCCCGGGAGGGCTAAAGTGGTGCATATCTTTGGGGTGTAGCGGAGATGATGGGCTTCCTAGAGTTTGCCAAACATATGTTTTTTTTACTTATTATTAAAATTTTAAAACAAACTTGGCTTGCAAGTCAATTAACATCAGTGGTACTCACAGGTTGGTGGCCTTTGATACTTATTGACTGTCATCCGTTAGCAAATGGCTTGTGCCTCCGCTACTGCCATCATCAGACACTACCTCTTTCCCTTCCCCTTCCTTGGTGTCTGAGTTATCATTATCTCACGCCTTGACACTCTCAAGGAATAGGGGACTATTTGACAACTCGCATTTGAAGTCTAGCCCATTTCTGGACGGCGGACAAATTCACATTAGATTTGTTTAACTCTGAACCCCTTGTAAAAGGGTTCAAAAGGAGTGAAAGATTATAAACGGAGCAATAGGAGAGCATATCAGTGCCCTGCACTGTGTAGACACACTATTGCTGTAAACTACGCCAAAAAGCAGCGCGAGCTCTTGCGCTCGGTAGATTTCGAATCCATCAAGCCTACTGCATCAAAGTTCATGAATAAAAGTGGAATACAGTGAAGAATAACTTAATTCACCTTCTTTTCCCCTCTATTAGAAGAGGTCGGTCACAGGAGATGCAGTGAAGAATCATCTTCTTCCTAATGCCGGCAGCTTCATCGCGTAATTTTCCATTTTCTAACAACACGTTTGAGGCGGATAATTTCAGACGTAATGCGAATTTTTGCAGCTCTGAGGTCATCCGCGCCTGCGCAGCAGTTACTTCTGCCTTGTCCGCTTTCTCCTTCATTTGACTTGCCAGTCGACTAAAGTTTGTTTTAATGAACCGCTCCTGGGGGTTTGAAAAGGAGCAAAAGGTGAGTTAGAAGGTTTTAAAAAATTTTAGTCACTTTTTTGCTTGTATCTTTTCTACCATCTTGTGCCCATTAGTCAATCCATCCAATATTTACCCGTCAATCCACCTGTTATGAAGCCATACGTCAATCCGTTTATTCATTTATTCCATAATCCAGTCCAATATAAATGTTTTTTAATTGTGTATGATTAGCTTAATATAAGTTTATTAGCTTTCTTTAAGTCGGTCTACTTAGAACATGCTTGGCCACCACAGACCTATAACATGTACACCTGTGCTTCTCGAGTCAATGTTCACGAATTAATCCATCCATCTAACAGCTGAGGTGGGGAAGTCCTAGGGATGTAGTGGTCAAAGAAAAAGTTATGGAATCGTAGATGAGTGGTTGGATGAATGCCTTAAAGTCGATAAATGTAGGTCAGCAATGATTGGTTAAAAAATTGCAAGGCATCATTAAATGGATCAAGGGAGAGGCTGGCTTCACATATGAACTCAAATACGCTGAACCTCTAGGATGAGTCTTTCACTCTAAAATGAGGTCCAAATGTTGGTTTTTTTCAGCTTTTTTATTATTCGCATATTTTCTCTTTTGCAATCCATTAAAAGAAAACGCTAAATGCTTACGAACGGCACCGCTTAGATATGTGGACTTACAATACCAATGACGCGTTGACACACATCAGCTACGTCTATGCTTAATGTGTTCACAGTCCCCTTGAGTTCGTTCCTCTCATCTACATTCGCATTGTCTTTTTTGACCTCGATCTGCAATGACGCAAGACAAAAAGGTAAACGAAATTATCCCCAAAAATAGCCCCACCCTAATTGTGTTCTAAAAATCACTCGTCGCCTAGTGATGGGACTACAACACAATATATTTGTTCGTTCATTTACAGCACTGAGGTGTGTGCAAAAGCATTCACATCCATCACACGGACTAAACTAATGCATTTATTAAAGTACTTGTTGGCATAATTACTAAAATTACACAGTGAAGCTACAAATTTTGAAGAGCTGTAGACCTTTGCAGGCCGATTTTTACATTTCCAAATAAATAAGCCACAGCAGTGATTTTTTAGCTCGACGTTAATGGGTGTAAGCGGCATTTACTTGACTGCAAAGGCAAGAGCGGGCTGCAATAGCAGGCACAGTAGCAACTACAGAGATTTGTTTTCGTTTGCATGACCTATACTACTATGTGGGTAAGAATTAAGTAACACAATGCCGAGTGGTTTCACTGACAACAACTTACCATTTGCAAAGCTCCTTCCAAGTCGAGTTTGGACACTTTTTCTTGGGCAATGTTTGCAATGTTCTCTTGCATATTCTAATTTAAAACGAAATAGACTTAAAGGTAAATTAGGACCATTGTCTGTGAATCCTATTAGGAAGTTAAACTAAAAATCGCCTCCTAAATGCCTTTCTCAATTAAAATCTGTGGTCCCTTCCCATCGTGCAGCAAGCCTTTCACAAAGCCCTTCATTTTGCAGTGTTGTGTCACCAGGCGATAAGAAAGTACGCTCAGTCACTTCCAATTCTGCCTGACTTATACTTTTTAAGCGTCTCTTCTGTCTGCGGTTCTCAAATGTTCATCAAAGGTGATTGGCAAGGGGGTGAGATAGCGTGCCTCCCTTAAGGAAATGTTTTGGTTGGTATTATATCCCACTAGTGCCTTCCCATGGGACGATTTGATAGTCCTCTCCGTTCTGTCACAATCAAGAGTCGTGTCCCTTCGAGCATAAAACTTGAGGATAAATTTTATTCAAGGAATGCAGTGGAAGATTCAGGGAGACAATTCTGTGTATAAGGCACTGCATAAAAATGTAGATAGCTTGGTCGATGATTCATCAGAGAACATATTGACAACAAAGATTGCGCAAGAATGATTGCTGGGATGGAAGAGCATAGTGTTAGTGTTTGGAGCACAGCCTTCATCACAAATTCTTCCTACTAACTGCTTCCCTTACCACCCTTCTTCCCTAAGCGTCAACTAACAGCTTTTAGGGGCATCGACAATTCTAGTCCTCTCCGTTTAGGTGAAAAGATTGTATATTTACACATATAAAATCACGAAAGCATCTCTTTAACGCTCCCAATGATTAGGTGGCTTTCTGAGTGCTATGAAGGAATAAGAAGCCGGCTACCTATATTTATGAAACTCTGGAACAAGCAGCAGGACCAAATATGGTATTGCAATGGCACAGCTAAAAGGTTCCCCCATTTTTTTCACTATTAAGGAGGAAACAAGCCAACCATTTGCGCTCACCTTGACCGCATCGTCCATTCTCTCCAGCTCCTCTTTCACATCACCTATCACCATTTTCAGCGATTCAATGCAAACCTTGAGGTTTGATTTGGGTACGTCACCGTTATTATCCTGCAAGATTATAATCAAAATTATTTTTGCAAGTACTTCTGCAAAGCCCCTTTTTTTGAAGTTTCATGCCCATGACATGACTTCTGGACCAGCATTTACCTGATTCGGCAGCTGAGAGGTGACCAAGTCATTAAGGCCTTCCACACGTTCACTTAATGCAACGAAGGCATCAGATTCACTTATTGACAACTTTGACTTGTTTAAAATGTCAAGAGAGTCCTAGAAAACGACATTTTAAAAGGTTTTTTTTAAATGTCTAATAAGAATGCGTGCGAAATTGACAGGCACATGTCCGAGTGGCAAACCACCTCAGAAACTAAATGATGTTTGATGCTTGGCTTACGCTAGATTCAAGCAACTATAATTTCTCTCTTATCATTAAAAAGTTTAAGATTTACTAATAATAATGTAAAAAAGGGACAATTATACCTCTACTTGTTCAATACGCTGCTGCAGCTCGGAAATGGTCCTTTCATTTTCAGACAAAATGAAGGTAATTCGACCTTCCTCCTTTTGCACACCCTTAAAAAGTAGTTACTTTTTATTAAAAAACTTATCTTATGTAATAAAACTAAATAATAGTAAGCTTGGGGCTCACTTTCAAGGAGAGGGTGCAAAACGATAGGACTCAGGCGAGTTCGGAATCAAGCAAGCACGCAATAATTTTCTTACCAAAAGTCTTGACAGATCTTCAATGCCCTGCTCGACCTCCCGCACTCTAGTACCTATATCTGTTGCTTTTTCTGCCTCATTTGAATTGCTGGATTGCTTTGCTTGAAGCGCTGCAAATTCTTCTGCAAGATTATTTACCAACACTGTGGTCTAGAGACAAAAAAAACAAATTAATGGGTAATTTTTTTTCTGGCTATACTTTCTGCAATTCCGAGTCTATGCTGCTGATTCGCTGATCTCTGTCCTGTTCCACTTCGCTGGCAATTGATTGTGAATTAAGGTGACTTATGGATTCCTCAAGACTGGAGAGGCGAGCCTTGAAAAAAAGAAGACTCATAAAATTGGAACAAAAGTGTAAACTTACAATAACCATGGCACTTGGGACTTGTAGCTTACCTGAAAATTGTCTAAGTTTATGACAGAGTTTGTAGAGCTACCATCAGCAACACTTGCATTCGACAAATTGAAGCGCTTTAGGAGGGCTGATATTAACCGATGCAGAATGTTGAAGTTAACAGCGCCCGGCTAAGAAGTAAAAAGCTTTAATTAAAGAAAGCAATTGGCGATAATTTAAGCGGAAAAATATTGGGAGGGGAGTAAAATTGACCTTAAAAAGCGCTTATATGAATCATTTCAAAGAAATGCTTGATACTATCAAATCACAATGGCTGAGTTTAATGTATACTAATAATAGAAGTCCCCATTAAAAATGCTTCTTGAATCCCTGAACCCTTAAGTTAACTTAAAGCGGAGCTGAAGCTAAGGTATATTTTGGAAGAAATGGCTTGACGTGGGTGTCTTACCTCTGGGTTTCCTAAGGCCTGATCTAATAATCCATCAAATGTTTCCGAATCATCCTCCATGATTTGAATTGTTGCGAACACTGCATAACCTAGTGTGTAAATTACAACGGCCTAGAAACTATTAATTGAGTGCAACAAATGTTTCCTTAGCATTCCTCACTAACTCAAGAACTAATGAGGGAAATACAGCTAGGTTAATTATTCAAAGAGTGTTTTGCACTGATTTTTGAGTCAAGTAATAAAATTTAATTTACGAGACTGCTAGCGCTCCTAGCAGAATTTCAAAATGCATAATCTCTACTGCAATTCTTAATTACATTGTACAAGTAATTTTTCTGCTTTTTCACTGCTGTAGCTTACCAATAATCCAAATTACTCTTGACTTTATATCAATGTCGTAACTTAAATTGGTTGATGTTTAACATCATATTTATATCAACTGGAGACTTTTCTGAAGTTGCATAGAGCTGCAATTTGCAACACATTTTTGTTGCTCTAATGAGATCTTATTTGCAAAGGAAAAGGGAAAAACCCCTGGCGAAACCTGCTGTAGCGTCTCGATGCTTCCTTAAAGGTAAAAGAAGACATAGTACTAGGGCAGATCATATATTCTGTAACGAGAGGGCTTGGGGGCTGTTGGCTAGTACAATATAGCCACTCAAGTGACCGAAACCAGGAGTTCAAACATACAAAGTATTACACGGCCCCTCTCTTCTTTTGAGCTTTGTCCTCGACGCTCCCCTCCGTAAGGCTCTCGTGTCAGCCATTACAACGTAATCAGTGCTGTGAGAAGCACCCACGAGCTAGCCGTGTAATACTTTGTTTGTTCGAACTGCCGGTTTCGGTCACTTGGGTGGCCTTATTGTACTGAGCCGGTTGGTCGGCCTTTGGGCTGTGCCGACAGCCTCCAAGTCCTCTGTTTCCAGAATACATGTATTCTACCTCCAGTACTATGCCTTCTTTTACCTTAAAGGGAGTCTCGGGACGCTACAAACCGTCCCAGTCATCGAGATTCGAGCGTATGTGTTCTTGCAGTGCCATCAATTCCGCCTAGCACTCGGTGAGGCAATGGCGTATTTCCCAATCCTCTTCCCTCATGATAATTTGTCTTTATGAAATGATGGGGTGAGAATTCAAGTTTTTGAATGAGTTGAGACACACACAACACAAATTGTGATTCCAGACTTTTTTGATGCCGTGGAAGAGACGCGAGGGCATCGTAGAACCCTAAGCAAATGAAGCGACCGGGCCTTGTAGGAACAAAATGCATGCGATCCAAGTATGTAAAGCATAAAACGATGCTATCGAATGGCGTCCTGTACATTCTACACCTGTAGATACGCATTTTGTCGAAGGGAGAGCTTACGAAGAATGCTTGACCACAGCGTTGCTGATCCCTCTTAGCAGTTCTACTGGACATGGAGTTAACGGCTGTTGTCGCTTCAGTTGTTAGTAGCCTTCATGTCAAAGATGGACGTCGATCTCAGTCCTTCTCTTATGAGATGTGAGGGATCTCTCATTCGTAGCACATACACTTCTTTCACACTGCCAAAGTTTGCCACAAGCGGTATGGATAGATTGACGTCGCGTTCCCGGTTGATACCGATGTCCATTACGGACGAGCATAAGCGTAGGGTAGGAATGTAGGAAAAAGGTACTTTGCTCAGCGACCTTCTCCTTCTCCTTCTTTAAACGACACCATTATAACAATATAAGCATTACAATTGGTAGACGCAGGAATGCTGATAAAGTAATGGCACAATTTGAACGGAGTAACATTTAGAGTTTCTACATTTTCGTTAATGAAGTCTTGACACACAGCCATCGCAATTAGCTTAGCCTCCTTAGCACTACCCTTCAATCACGGCCGATACAAAGCCTCGCACCTATGCCATTCGCCATGTCCTTTGGGCTACCTCAAAAGCCACATTCTTATGCACGACGCTTTCCGACTACCAATTGTGTTTATTTTAGCAGCCAATATGTCGATGTTAATTTAGACCTATGTAGGATACAGTGATAACCCTGTGTGCCAATCTAAAATAGGTTCAATCGCACGTATGACTCCATTGAGAAAACATCACCTCCCGATTATGTGTGTAACCTCCCAGCTACCCCAAAGAGCCTACACAGTTAAACAATATGAGGATAATTTAATGCACCTTCTGTATTGATTGCTGCCTTTGTAAATCACAATAACAAAGTAAAAAAAAACCCATCCCAGTAATTGCACACAAAGCGATTTCTCACAAACCCTATGAGTGCAATAAGCAGCGAAAGAGATCTAAGAGGAGATATTTGGATCGACCACTAGGCACCAGTACACTCGCGGTGTCGATGCTGAGACAACACAGGGCTTGCACGACACCACCACGCATAAATCAAGGCATGTGATTAGATTATTTATGTGTGCTGCTTTTATTAGAAAAAAAAGTAAGCCTAGTGACCGAAACCACACGGATAAAGCCCCACCATGCTAGGCGATTTTCTATCTCATTCGACAAACCTAAACTCCAGAACTTCTCAAATTATGTCATTAACGAATCCCACTGGCTCAAGGCCCTGCGAGCACTTTAGACGGAGCAAAAACGACTCCCACTGTCCAATAAAATACAAGCCAACCGATACTACTTAGATGCCAAAGATAGATTCCCAAACTACTGACTTCCAACTCAAAAAATATCACATAAATTCCTAAAATACTTTCAATTCACACCTACGGAGGTCTACTCACACTCTCCGCCGACGAAGACCAGACATTTACCTCCCATCCAACCTCACGTCCCTTTAAAAACAGATGAAATTGGTGAAAATGGGAAAAAATGACACAATAATCATTATTACTCAGCAATAAAAATGACGAGTCTAAACCGCAGCTCATTACCACCGGTTGACACAATGTCTTGTGCGCATACAGATGAAACAGAAATCACAATTAGGATAAAAAAAACTGTGAGATTTACAACCGATTACTTCCCCATCCTGTGGCCTGGAACTGAGAGTCGTCGCGTCCCTCCTCGTTCACCTCTTCACCACCTTCCTCTGCCTCCTCTCTTCTCACTTCGCTTACGTCTTTCGTGGCGGCAACAACCAGTGGGTTCAAAGAAGGGCCTAGGAGTCAAAAAGAGGGTTACAGTTGTACCAATCCCCGGTCAAGTTGACACAGCCATGTAAGCAGTCGACCAACTTACCAATGTAGCTGAGAAGGACCGGAAGAAAGATCAGTCCCACGAGAGCACCAAAAACAATGATTCCAAGGTACATACGGAAGTAGAACACTTGAAAGAGTCGAGAATTGGAAAACGCCAACACCACGATACCGCCCAACTTTGTTAGCGTAATACCACGCAACACTGAGCTACCCATTTCGGAGAGAGCTTCGTGGGCTCGTTGAACCCTCATCTTACACCCGCTCACCGTGTAGGCCCGCACAATGTGCGAGCAGAATTCCACGGCTATTCCAGTACACTGAGAAGAAAAGAAGTGGCCAATCTTCACCACATTCAAGAGTCCTGCTAAGAGGGCTGCTGCAGGTTGAATTGAACTTACTACAACAAGATTGACGAGGGAGATCGCGTTCAGATTGATGCTCCAGAGACACATGAGACCGAGGAGGCTAACATCGATACACGCCACCCCGAGAAGGACGATCAGCGTTGCAGCAAAGTTGAAACCCAACAGAAGTAAGGTGATCACCGTTATAGCAGCTAGACAGACGCTTAGCTGAAGTGCCGTCTCTTTTTGGATGCCCAGGTATTGCTCGTAAAAGACGTAGAAAACGCTAAAAATGAAGTCCGAAGGTTTCATTAATAACTAAGACAAGGGACACAGCCTTCAATTGACTCAGACGGAGTACGTCCGCTCTGAGTGGCTGGAACTGCACAAAACAATGAAAGAATGAGTCATACGGGACAAACCGTTCAAATACCTGTAAGGAAAGATTGTATCATTGGCAGTGGAAGTGGCGTGAGTTTGATTGCTCCAGTGACGCAGAGCATGATCAGAAACATGTCGTGACAGCTTCAACGCCTCAATATAGTCTTGTGGTTTGCGAAACACCGTATGATAGGTCATAAAATGCGTTGCTCCAACAGATACGTTGGCAGTATCATTATTCCTTTTGATTAGTTCCACTGCTGTAGCGAAAGCCGCTTTCCCCCTGAAATCCCAAACACACCAGCAGTTGCATACCTTCTGTTGAATATACTTTGAGAGATCAGCATCTGGCACTCACCCGCGGGGACAGTTGGTGTCGGGATTTTGTTCAAGGAAGCGTGAGATGAACCGATTGAAAGTGTCTCCCTCGGGCAGGGAGGAGCCCGGCGGTAGACAGGGAATGCAATCCGAGGTGGAGTCAGTGGCATTACAGTAGACGTTTGGATCAGTCCTTAGCACACGGCAACAGTGGACGGAGGAGTCAGTTGCTTGTAGCCAATTGGCGTATTGGTCGATCCACACCATGGGCGGTGAAGTAATACGCGATCTAAAGGGGTATGATAACTCTTCAAATGTCTGCAACTCACAAGTTTGCCCATTTCGCGTAGGCGCCGATAATATTGGGCAGGGACGAGTCAGGGCATCCGGCAAAACTGCAAACCGAGTTTTGTCCGTCCGTCCACACAGTGTAGTTGTGACCGGCCGTCACAACAAAGTAGACAGGTGGACCAACAGCTAAGTATTGGGCGATGGCGTCGAAGTAGTCCAGCACGTAAGAGCCCAATGGCATGGAGAGACGCTGATCCAATCCCACTTCGAGACGTGTGGTTACCAAGGCTATGCAGAGGCACATCCACAGGAGGAGAATGATGACAAGAAAGGGACGAACCCATTTTGAAAGAATGAGAGGCGAAAGACCGCGAGAAACCGCTTGATACAACCAGGTAGCCCTTGGTGCAACAGTATCATCTGAATGGGTGATGATAGCAGGTAAGTTATTGTCAGTGTTCGGTTGAGCCGAGCTTGCCGGTTGTTGGTCGGTGGTATTTGCCGCTGAAGTATAAAGGGGACAGAAATGCAGGTGAAAAAAAACGACCCAATGACAAAAAAACATCAGTGCGTTAGTTCTCACGTGCTTCAGCGTTTTCAGCAGAGGGATGAGATGAGTGGTTGGTTGGATCTGCCGATTGATTCTTGATGCAACAGAGCACATCCCATTTGCGCGCCTACAAAAACAGCGCGGTGCCGTGTTGCAAGATGACAAAAATTTAGAGGCAAAGCACAAAGTTGGTAACTAACCACTTCACGACGAGCATCTAACGTAAGTAGAGCCGTGAAAGCGAAGATTTGCAGAAGGAAGTTGATGACAATCGAGACTCCGGCATACAGTGCAAATACTCGTACCGCCGGCATCGAAGTCATTGAGCCTAAAATACAGACATTATTGAGCAGACAATTAAGAGCAAGGAAAGAATTGCACTAAAGTCCGAAAATAACGAGTTGACGTGATGTTGCTACTTATATCAGATTTGAGTAGACTAACGCACCGCAAAAGAATGCGATCGACTCAGCAGAGCTAGTGAGAAGAATTGAGGGACCAACACGGCCTAAAGTTCGTGCGACACGTCTTTGAACCTCAACACGTAGATCAAATTCACTTCCATGAACAACTTCAAACAATCGATCGTTCGTTCCCGCCACATCGGCAGCCGATTGGTTGTTGTGCTGCGGGGCCGATAGTTGGCTCCGCGATTCATCCATTTGGTAGTCCTGGACTAGAATGAAGATGTTGTCCACACCGACAGCCAACACGAGAAATGGGATGACCTCAATTATGATTAGGGTGGCAGGCACACCCAGGTAACTCCAAAAACCGATCGAGGCGGTAACAGAGGCAAGGACAATCAGCACGCCGCCCAGGCCAAGAGTCACCTTCAAGTCGACCTACAGTGAGCAGCGTGACCGAAAAAGTTGCAGGCCAAGGATTTTGAAATTAGCAGCAACAGTGACCTTTAGGTTCGCTGTCAACTTAACAACAAAATCCTGAAGGATAAACAAAAGGCGGGAGAGTGAATGAAGAATGTGCCGACAACCAATCAGATCACTAATGAATCAGCCTTCAAGTGAATCCGTTCAACATGGCCATAAACCCGTGTGAATGAAGGTGGCCGACGCCACCGAAAGAGTCACATGAGTGAAATGTAAACAAATGACAACCAAAATAAGGTGTTTATGTGGTTGAATCATACATTGTTATGCTTTTAAATTCCATCCAGTGTATTCAAGCCATGTAGTTGATTCGCAAACCTCTCAATTCGTCCAACTCACTGGAATGTTTCGGCAGGAGCTATAGGAGCCCAAGAAGAGACTGACGTAGACAACCATTACAAGATAGCTGATTATAACCGTTCGGACATCTGCATTGGACTGACGCTCAATTTCATCCTCCACCGATCGCTAAAATGATAGACTGCCATTAACTTCAATAAGAGGTAATGCAGGAGGGCCAGCAAAGCCGGCAACTTGCCTCTGCAGAGAAGCTGACAACCACCTCCTTGGAATGTGCCTCTTTCCACTCACGCACGGTGGAGATGAAGGCAGCCTCCCAAACCAGGCAGCGTTGAATGTGATCCGACTTGAGATCGACATCATTTCGCACTAGGATTGTTATAACCGCCGCCTCTGCTAGACTGTAGTTGCCATCTGCAAGATGTACCGACAATTACCATCGATAGATCAACACAACGGCATTCAGGAAGGTGAAATTTACCTTCAAATCCACCAAAGACTACGTTGGGCATTTGTGGAATACCAGAGGATCCAAGACACTTGGGATTAAATACGTCCTTGGCGCAGCTCAACAAATGCTCAAGGTAGTCCTGTGGGTAGAAATTGTGCGTGTTTATGTGAAGAGAAGGCCAAAACACATGAGAAGAAGAGGGCTTTTGCATTCCCACAGTTTATACACACACCCAGGGGGGGGGGGGCAATGGGAGTGGGAACTCACAGAGTTGTTAAATTGAGTGGCATTGTGCTGGAAGTACTCAAGAGGGCTAGTTATCGCACAATCCTCTTTATCCGGCTGCATGGGTTTGAAGCAGATATCAGCAAGACTGACGTTGGTCTTCACGACCTCTCCGTAGGCAGTGGTGTTACTGATTTGCAATTGAAGGTCGAGAACCTACACAAAAAGTCAAAGTCTGAATTAAAAGTGGGAGACTGCCGTGGCATTGGTCCTGCAATAACAGGAGCAACCCCGTGCAAAGCACGCCATGTCACCACTTGCATCATCATACACCGCTAATCAAGCTTAAAAGCCAAACTACGAGTGACCGCTTGCAAGCAATAACATGTCTTGATGACGGGAACAAACAGGGCTGTGAAAATCGGCTCGTGTCAACAACACGACACGCTACAGCGATCGGTTGAATGGAAGCAGGCTCTTTCAAGATTGTTCCACTGTACGAACAAGTATTTCCGTGGCAGCGGTTGGATGGATTGGGAATGCGTAGACAGAACCAGAAAGGATTAATGAATGCATTCATACGAAGGCAGGATTGATGAACGATCCACCATGGGTGGGTGGATGAACTGATGAAGGAATAGACCCGTATCAGATGGGTTAGGAGATTTAGGGAAACTCCAAGATTGATGAATGGGTGAATTGGATGGAGGAAAATGTACCAATAAGCGGCTACTGGACATGAAAAGGCTGAATAGTAAAGGTAACGGGGGGAGAGGTAAAGCATAACTCACCAATTCCAAAAAGTCCCTCCGAAATGCCGGCCCAATCGTGTCATTCTTTACTGGCGTGGGATCCAGAGGTCGCAAAACCAGCTGTTCCACACGGTGGAAGGGTCTAGAACAACACAGACTCTCGGGTCAAATAACTGAAAAGTAAATGGGTTTGTCATCAACGTCACATATATGCGATACGTACCATTTACAATAGCTTAAAATAAGTGGAATCGTGCTTAAACAGTATTGATGCTGGAATATGGGGATGAAACTAACTTTTTACTGCTTCAAAGGTGAAATGAAGCTGATGGATGGAATGAAAGATGGATAAAAGGCTAGTCCTAGAAGTCCACGCAATAGCTTCGTGAAGCATGGATGATTCTAGAGGCTGAGAACACATACCCAAAGTGAGCGTCGAAGTAGTTCTTTTCGACACGTGCACGTGACCCCGGATCACTCCACAGGTCAACTGGGTTAGTAGTCACTGTAAACATCATCAGACCACAGCAGAGAATGGCCACAAAGATGGCCGAGAAGAAGAGCGTTGCGATTGGATAGTGGGAAATGAGGAGACCCAGGCGTGAGAAGCCCTAGCAAACAGAGGAAACAATGACATCGATTAACAGATTCATCACCAGCGTCACATGTACCCCCATTTGCCCTATCCAAGCTTCAATGTGTTTTGGGAATAACTAGTTGAACCAAACATTTCGCTTAAAAATCTCAAAAGAAGCAGCATGGCCAGACTTATCGAACTATTTGGTAAACAGATTAATAACAAGTTCAATTTCCTTTTGAGGCAGATCCCAACAATGAACTTGTTAACAGCGAATATGCGTGGGGGAGTTTGAGAAGGCTATCAAGAGGTTCTTTAATAATTCGTCCGTTTTAATAGGGCTAGAACACATATAAATGATTTGATGTTAGAATAAGCCAGGGGACTGAACAAACCTTAAAGAGAGCCGAATCCACAGCAGCACCAAGTCTCTCTCGCCACGTTGCACGGTAATCGTCACTAGAAGGCGTCGAAATGAGCAACTCCGTGTCTCCCTCACCCTCAGCACGTTGGCGACGTCGTAGAGATCCGCGACAGCAGCCCGATGCCTCAATGGCAACGAAGACTACGAGAAGGATGGCAAACACGCCTCCGGAAATTAGCCACGAGAGAGGGACTCCTGCAATGGGAAATGGAAAAGGGTGAATAGACTAAGACACATTTGAGTGCATTACCTTGGTGCCAAGCCCCTGTCCTCAGCCCTTTACTCCTTCCAGACGGTAGTAATAATTCATACTTCCGCGAGAGACAGGCGGACAAACTCACCAAACACGAGAATGGGTGTATCCGGCTGCGGAAAGTCAGGTTGCACGCATGTGGTTGGACAATCGGAGCAGTCACAGGCTTCCTGACCTGGGTTCGGCCCCAGAGGGGGGAGGCGCATGTCACAAGCGTAAGTTGGCGCGTCCATTGCTTGATTGGAGGGCTGATCAACCAGGACGAAGTCGATATCGAAGGGAGCTTGTCCGCCGTTGTCCACTGACTTGCCGAGAGCTTCCATCAACTTCGGCAGGGTGCATTGAGCATCTTCGCAAATGATTGATATCGCTGGTGCACCGGAATACTGAACATTCTAGAAGGATAAAAGGCCACTAGCAGTAACTCATGGGAGCCAAGTGCTTCGTAGAGGTTATCCAACTTTTACCTTTGTGCCATTCTCTTTCAGTTCGACTAAGCGCGTGAGGTATAGACCATGCTATTTGTCTTTTGGATCAGTTCTATGCGTATCATAAAGCCGATTCCGGACGCAAACAACTCATAACACCTTTGGACAGACTCGCATTTCACTATAAGCCATCTACTGGGATATTTGAATCTCCGGAGCCACAATAGACTGCTATAGAAATGGTGCCAGCTTTTAACAGCAATTAAGTGATAGTAAATCAGTGGAATAAGACAACTAAAGCAACGGCTTATGGTGGTGATGGGAAAAATCTGTACTTTATCAGGTTTCAAGATGTTAGGTAGCATTAAGGTCACAGTGAGACAAGTTAGCTCTTAAAAGCACCTCTATTCTGCCTTACTCAGTTGTTTCGATTTTATGAGTGGCAAATAATGTACAAATGCACTTGTTGCAGAAAATGCGACTAGATTAAAGTGGCACAACGTCCGAATAAATCATTACGTCGATGAATACAAATACAGTACGAGCTTATGAAAAGAGCGCTTACCGCACAACTGTTAAAGAAACCCTCCCCAAATCGATGAGTGAGAGTGTAATTCACCCGTTTTACGGCCTTGTCATCACGGACAGTAACAGCAGAGAGAAAGTCGCTTTGAGCGGGATTACAGGTCATTTCACAGAAGAGACGACGAAAGTTAGCATAGCACGAGGGACAGCTGCAAATTCGCAACTAAAGTTAAACGAAAAATTTGAAGGATACCTTCCCAGAAACATTTTAACCAGCTCTAGAGAGGATATAAACACGCCTATCTGATCTGATGAGCAGCAAACAGGAAGTGATGCTGCAGGATTTTCAACATCTTGGTATTCTGGACAGACCAACAGGAGTTTAGAGAGGGAAGAGGACTCCGAAATAGGTTGAGGCGGACCCGGTTGATAGCAGTAAAGAGGCCTCTCATCACTAGTCTTGTTGCACAAACCACGCCAAATACATTGTCCACCTGCTACGTACGCGCGGTGGAACGACAGGAAGAAAACTATCAGCAAAGTTATTCGAAAGTAATGCTAAAAATGAGGAAAACACCAAATTCAAATTATTTAAGTATGCAGTAATCATTGAAATCCCATTAAATTGCTGCAGTTTTAACACATATAGCAACGAAACTGGTCTTAAATACCAAAATCTCAAGTGTGAAAGAGCAAAAAGCAGCAACAAAGCACACTACCATCCCAAACGATAGAGCACCACAAAATTTTTTCAAGTTAAGTCGACCCTATATTAGTCAGTTTAAACAAATCACTGCGTTAGTTACAACCTCGTCTTTGAGAGGCAAATCTGCGGTAGTAATGACGTATTTTGGCAATTTACTATCGAAAAAGTGCATTCGTTTTTCAAATTGGAAAAATATGTGTTTGATTGTTTTAGCATGTTCTTATTAAAGGTTAAAAAACTCAAGCTGAGGGATTGTAAGCGAAGAAATTTCCATAAGAATAGATTTCTCACAGCATAAATTATGCAAACTCTTTAAAGTAATCAACAAACCACCAAAGCCCACAGCATTTTATGTCTCGACGGCGTCTAAAAATGACAAAATTACGGCTAGCCACGCATTCTTGTACGCTCCCGATTCGACTGACCCACACCACAGTTCGAACCCCAGGCCAAGCTTTGCTCGCTGTCACATTAACCACGCGATAGCTCGGAAAACTCACGGCGCGCTCACCCAGTAGAATCACACCTGACGATTGAGCAGTCGAACACACGCCCCCACCCAGCAATAAAAAAAGGGGGGTAAATGCGAATATACAAATATATGCAGCCAACCAATACATTGGTCCACTCTATACATTCCACGTCGCCTTACTTCCCCTTCTTCGGTCGATTGTGCCGAATTTTGGGACCCAGCTTCTTGGGCATTATTCGCATCGGCGCCTTCTTGCCTCGTTTCGCTTTGACCTTCGACCGTTGACTGCGTTTCGCCTTTTTAACACCGGCATGCTGACGCTTCGGCTGCGAGTCACTGCCCAACAACTTTGACTCCCGCGCCATCTGCAGAAAAAAAATACCACATTCGGAAAGATGAAATTATAGATCTGAGGAAGTACCCGGACAGATGAAGCATCACAATGCACAATCCACAAACCAGCAAGTCCATCGAAATGCACGAGATGTATCCCACTTTGTAGGGGGGTGTCAGCTTCTACCAATCGATTAGACCTCCATGACAATGGTATGGGCCTCTGTACTATCAATTTATTCTCCCGTTACCTCTATAGGCTTATAATCAGGTGACGTACCGTGCAACAGCTTCAAGAGGACGCTAGAAGTGCGACAGCAAGTTGAAATACCTCTTAACAAATAGCGCAATGGATCTCGTTAATGCCTTGAAAGCCGTTCACGCATCAATAGATCAGCTAGTTCTCATTGTAGAAGGAACCTAGGTGAAGTAAAAGATTAACACCCCAGGGACTCAAGCTAGATATGCCAGTAAAACTTATGCAAACTGGCTCAACGCGGAAATCTGGGTCACGATCGGTAACTACCGTGATGCTTGTTTAACTCTCGGTTTTGACAACAGACCACTTGGGGGCTCCAACACTACCTCCACTAGGCTGCAACCCCCAAGACCTGCATTAGGTCGACAAAAACGGTGCTAATCAAAATAGGCAAGAAATACGTTGAAACTCGCCCACAGTCATCAACTCACTCGAGATTTTTCTTCACGCCTCCTCTTCTTCTCGAGGGCTTTCGAATTTTCCAACGAGAACTCCACAATCGGTTTCTTGACATGCGGAAAAATCCATGAGAAGAGCGATTGGGTAAAGCTGAGAGCATAAAAAGCTTTGATGGCTCACCCTATTACCGCCAAGGATGCTACTGTTGTTGTTAAGCGCATGTAGGGCTTTCAGAGCATCCCCGTGCTCCTCGAAGGCAACAAATGCATAGCCCAAGGATTTGGAATGTTCTGAACCACTCTTTAAGTCGCGCATCACTCGACACTGGAAGAAAGACGTGTTAGAGATGCTAGTGGTTTAACAGACTGTTCTAGTCGCCAATAACGCACATCGGTTCCAGCTCCATTTTCAAGTTTATGGATTCCAACTTTCTAGCAACGGTTATCAGCGCGGTCGTTAATTTTGTGACAAAATTCTATGACCAAGATCCTGGATCCTATCAAGGGCTCCACCCAGATGAGGAAGACCCCCTATATCACTCAAAGGTCAGCAAAGCAATAAAACTTAAAAAAAACCGAACATAAAGGCATTTCTATGATTGTGGTTCGTAAATGAAAAAAGCAGAGAAATGGATGAAGTAGAAACGAATTGCCAATGTCCCTCACCTCCGTGATGCGAGCGCTAGGCCCTGCGATCTTCTGACAGGCCCGGCGCAGAGTTCGATCATCCACATTCAGAGGGATGTTGCGCACGCACAGACGCAGCGGGCTGATGAAGATGCTGGGATTGCGCAATTTCGCCTGCTTCGCTCGTGCCACCGCCTCTCGCATTGCTGCCTCCTTGCGTGTCATCTCCCCGGCCGCCCGACTGCCTGGCCGAATGACTGGATGAAGGAAGAGGTGTCCGTGTAAACGTCGGCACCAGTTTCAAAACGAACCCTCCTCAACTGATACACTCCGACCATAAGTAAAATTTCGCCAGAGCCAACCGAATGGATGAGTTGATCAGAGGTAGCTGGGTGAACGGACTCAATTTTGAAAGAATAGGATGGGCTGGAGAATAAACAAGTTTTAAGCAACAAAGCCTTCCATCTCGATGTGGATGAAAATCCATGGAATGAAAAGGCTGTGGCCGCCTATGCAGCAGACATCCTGGTTATGACAGAACCTCTACCAAAGTTTATTGCTAAGGGCACTTTACTTGGCAGTAAGTTCGGCCCCGTTTTCCCCAACCAAAAGATGCAATTGATATGAAATTTTACCCAGCCTTTGTCGCCATCAAGCGTTCACCAGTGGCCCTCAAGGTTGCAAACCATGATAGGCCGCAAAGGAAATTTTCATCAAAGATCTACAGAAGTTATTTAGTTAAAAATTCCTGTAGGAAAATGTAAAAGGAATGAATGCTGTAAGACTAAAAAAAGCTTTCGCACGTAAAAAATCTAGAAAGAACATTAATGGGAAAACAGATTGCATTTGTATGAGAGGAACTTAAAAATGGAAACGGAGACGGTAGAAGACATCGCTTCGGAAATACAAAATTGCAATCGAAACCGCAAAATATAGGTTTGGAAACGAACTTACAACCGATGCGCGCAAGATGAAGATTCCTACCACCCGTAATACCGTTACTTGAAACTGCCTCACCAGAACTAAGTTTTTTAAGTCTGAGAACCTCCTCCCTACTGACAGCCAGTGACAGAGTCAATGGTCTGTCAGCAAAAACAAAACGATGCGCATTCTAAAATCCACAAAAATTTGTTGAAGACTTTACTAAGAAACGGGGAAAACTGGCCTATAAGAAGCAAACAAACCTCTGGTTTGGAGGCTTGAAGTAGGACACTTTCAGCATCTGCTTTGGACTCAAATTTCGCAAATGCCGTTCCTCGGGGGTGCTGAGTAAGTTTATCCTTTACAATTTTGACAAAAATAAGTTTTCCAAAGGTGGATAAAAACTGGTAAAGACGATCTTCATCGGCATCAAAGGAGACATTTTTAATGAATATTGTTCGACCCTCTGCTGTATCAGACGGCCTGACGTTGCGCTGGTTCTGAGAACTTTGGCGCTGCTTCGTGCTCGGTTGGCGAATGTCCTCGAGGCTTCCCTCAATGTCGCAGCTACCATTCATACTATCAACTGTCGCCGTTGATCCATCATCAGTCGTCTGCAAAATGCTTGGCTTTCTTGGCTTTTTTGAAATGAAAAACTCATTTGGAATCTGCTGGTCACTATTACTACCTACAGAAGGCGCGGACAACCCCAACCTTCGCCCCATACCACTACGAGAACGGACTCTTGGAAGTGGCGCTTACGAACCTAGATAATTAAAACGTAATTGATCGATGCTAAAATATTGTCCTGATTTTAATATGAATTGAAGATTAGTTTACGTTTTAATGCAGGTATGCTTATATGGCCGAAATTTTGGGTTATATGTGGTTCTCACCGCTTAAAAAACGCCTTAGCCCGGTAACTGTAGTTAGATAGTTGGTTAAAATTCGCCACGTCTGTAGTAATAGTAATTAAGAAGATCTAAAATGCTCCAAGTATTTCAACTTAGGCCTTCCTGAGGGTAGAATCAAAGTTACAGGGACAGAAAACATGTTTTCTGCCTACAGAAGGAAATGGGACTCCTGTCATGGCCTAGGGGCTAAAATTTTTGATAGTAGAAGCCGGACAACCATCAAAGCATTACGATAACAACGCATCCAACTTGTCATGTAGACTACTCACCACATCAGAATACATCGCTATGCGTTTTAAGCTTTTGTCTAATGTTCCATTTGTTCCGAATCCTGATTTATTCCGGGCTAGCTGGCCTTTGGGCCTTTATAGCGACCCGAATCCCTCTGTTTGCTAAATATATGCATTCCGTCTTAGCATAATACCTTCTTTTACATTCAAGTAAGTCTCGGGATGCCACAATTTGTTCTTTAAGTACGTTGTGCGTGTAACAAATCCATACATTTTTGAACTTATTCCATGGTTGATACATACGTCTGTCCGCAATTTCCCTTTTGAGAGATGTAATACTTTCTTTGTTCTAACTGACAGTATCGGTGACTTGGGTGGCCATATCGTACTAGTCGGTTATCGGCCTCTAGGCCGTGCAAACAGCCCCAAAGTCCTCTGCTTCCATAATATATATTCTGCTCTAGTACTATGCCTTCTTTTACCCTGAAGGAAGTCTTTGGACGCTATAATGGATGCCAAGGAAATAAAGATTAGATTGCTTCGTTAAGTTATAGCATACGCTTGGACCTTGTCTCACCGCTTCTTTGACCTCGCTACATTGTCATTGTAGCGTCCCGAGGCTCCCCTTAAGGTAAAAGAAAGCGCAGTACTAGGGCAGAATACATATATTCCGGGAACAGAGGACTTGGGGGCTGCTGGCACGGCCCGGAGGCCCACCGACCAGCTAGAACAAGATGGCCACCCAAGTGACCTAAACCGGTAGTTCGAACAAACAAAGTATTACAGTCATTATACATAAAACAGTTTTACCCTCACCAATTTTAGTTGCTTCGATTTTTGAAGGGACTTAGATTGCCATCCGAGTGTTGATGGATGTGTTACGCAAAAGCGTTTGTTGCTGTAAAATCAAAATGAACTGCACAGCTTTTGCCCAATAATCGCTTTTCAAGTGCTCACGTGCTTCCAAACTAAAAACAACTCGTTTTAAAGAACAAGTGAATTTTCTTGTGAATATGCGAAGCGTTCTTTAATGTCTTGTTTTTAATAGGAAACTCGTGCTTTACGTTTAGCACCTTCTTCAAGCAATGATCACTTAAATTAATCAATGCAATGTCTGTTTTTTATTTGATAAATTTGTAACAGGACGCTTGCGGCACCGAAAACGAAGTGACAATCAAGCGCACGCTTGGTGCCTTGTCCACTACTCTTCCACTCAGATAGAAACAGATAGATAGGGTTGGAAGTGGCTGAAGTGGATATGAAGGAGTAAAGAGTGCCCATAAAACCACTTTAAACTCCGTTCTTTGCGAATGAAATCTCTGGCTAGTAGTATGCATGTTAAATACTGGGCAAACAACCGAATCAGCAGACCTCTAAAGGGCGGCAAATCATACATGCATTTTACATGCTATAGCACTATGTCACAATATTAGACTCTGAAAGCTAGCCAAGAGGAGCACCCACTTGTGCAATGCTTTGTTTGTTCCAACTACCGATTCCGGTGACTTGGGTGGCTATATTGTACTAGTCGGATGGCCAGCCTGTGGGCCGTGTTAACAGCCCCTAAACCCTCTGGTTCCAGAATATATATTTTGCCCTAGTACCATGCCTTCTTTTGCCTTAAGGGAAGTCTCGGGACGCAACACACTACTTTGTTTATTTGTTTAACATATTGTTCTGATTTCAAAGGCATAAATCTGTGCCATTAGCCACATTTTTATCTGTTCATCATTGCTATATACCTAATCTGTGCATTAGGTCTCCTTTCGCCTCCAGGCTGCCGTGACAATATTGCCAAATTTGAGAAAGAGGAGCATTTGAATCAAGCCCGATGGGCAAACCATCGGAAACGTTGTGGCGGCACATAGATTATTACAAAATTACCACATTGTGCAAAAGGCTATAGTCTTAGCCTCTGCTCAGACATCGGTTAGGCGAACGACACAGCAATAGCCTAAATGTAAATCTGAGCCAAACACTAATTGACCGTTAAAAATACTTCGATATAAATAGTGGTGCGAAGAGCAAGGGGTTTACCAAGAAGTGAAAATCAGAAGGCCACACCCAGTTTTGCATGTCTTCTTACTCTAAATCACGAATTATTATGTCTATAGTGTCGTTTAAATGCGTGGCTTGCGCGTTCATTTTCAGCTTGCCCTAATTTGTTCCGCGTCTTCCGAAGGCGGGTGGTGCGTGCATGTTGACAGATATGTGCTAGTTGACAGTGCGATGTATTACCTATGTTACGCATATTGTAGCATTTACAGTGCTCTCTCATTGTTAAAGAGATCCTCTTCGATCCTTTGTAAATATTTCAGCACTTCGATGGCAGTAATTCAAAACTCCGTTCATCGCTGTACAGAACCATTTGGCGTAATTTTCATGCTTGGGGGACCCGGCTCTGGAAAAGGCACCATCTGTCCTCCGATAGCTTCGGTAACACTTGTAGAGCCTTCTCGGCCAAGTTTTTATCGGGCTAATTTTCCCAGCCACCACGTATTTTGTTTGAATTTCAGCATTTCAACATGATCCATTTGTCCGCTGGTGAACTTTTGCGAAAGGAAATGAATACATCGAATTCAAAGCTCTCTGCTGAGATCGAGTCGTACATGAAGGCGGGCACAATCGTTCCTGTCGCAGTTACCTGCTCCCTCCTTTACAATGTCAGTTTTAAAGCTTCATCGGTCTGTTTTGGCGTAGTTTTTTACCTAGATCTTTTTGGCACAATTTTTGGCCTCTTGTCAAATCCAATGTTGCAGAGGCTTTCCTTCTTTTCTCACTTAAGTTTTTCGCCTGCAATTATAGCTGTTGTCTGTCCTACTTTGTTCTACCTGAGTTTACCTGTAACTGTGTTTTTTCGTAACATAACACGACGATACACAGCAAAAACGACTGAAACTCCCTGGGTAGCCGTGCAATGTAAACCATCCATTGAAATGCTTGCAGTCTCGGATTGCGGTTCTGTAGTTTTCTGGAGCCTCATTTTTTCTTTATTGTCAAGTGTCAGTTATAGGTGTGCCTTCGTTTCTACCATTCATCACAAAACTAAGGTCAATAAAAACTATAAAGGTACTAGACTCTGATCCTACCTTTTTCCGTCACCTTCCACTAAGCGGCCGTCATGACTACACACACCACAGCCTTTTGTTTACTCATGCCCGTCGGCAAATAAGGACATCCGTGTTGAAGCCTTGTTTAGGCCATTCCGATTGGGGGTTCAGTGGAGCTTGAGGTCATTTGGATAAGCATTAGACTCTAACACCGCTCTAGATTAAGTTTTTGGTATTAGGCGTCATCTTCATCAATAAAACTACTGGATTTAGCATTGCAAATTTTGCCTACTTGGTAGGCATTTAACTTCAGATGTTAAACTTTCACTCATGAATTTTTCTGACATAAATCTAAGGTTAAGAGAAACTCTACCTCGCCTCTTGCTTATCCAATCTTACCAATTAACGGTCACAATTATGATTGATACTTTGCAACGCCTCGTACGCCAAGTATCAAATCCATTTCCTTTTGTCGCTCATGGGGTAGACACAGAGAACGCAGATGGGAGGAACTGCGCTTTTTTTACTCATCTCAAACGGCAGCTCATCTTGGGAGTTAATGGCCAAAAGTACTGAACTTATCCTTCCTAAAGGTTCTTGAGTGCTCGAGCTTCCTTTTCCCTTATTCGTAGATAAGTCAAACGGGTCATGGCTCATTCTGCTGTATTTGCGAAGGACAGTAGTTAAATTGCAACCCATGTGTTGCGTTAAGTTTGCCTTTCAATCACGTCATTATCGCGTTGGAAAAAACATCTAGTCTTCGAAGCAGGTTTAGTCTTTTTATTCCTTTTTTGTACGTGCAGGCCATGTTGGAAGGCTATAGGAGTCAGAAGTGCATCAACTACCTGGTGGACGGTTTCCCTCGCAACGAAGACAATAAGTCAGGATGGGAATCCTCCATGTCTGATAAGGCCAAAGTCCTCCAAGTCGTTGTTCTTGATTGTCCAGACAACGTGAGTTTACTTTGTCATCAAAATGCGTTTGAATCGCTCTTCTGGGCGCAGATTTGTTTTAACACTAGAACTTTAAACTGGCGGTCCAGTTATTCTAGACAAGGCTATGGTGTGGTTCATTAAGTCCCTCTCTTTTATCCAATCGGGATGAGGTCACATGCTTTGAGCCACTCAAAATGCCTCTTTTGAGGTAGTCGAACCGCCTATGCTTTCACAATTTTACTGCTTTGTGTCGTGAAAACCCTAAACTGTTAAGTTTTTTTTTACGCCTACGTGACCCTCTCTGCTACTCTCCAAAGCTATAAAGTGAGCAGTGTTTTATTATGCCAACTTTCCGTGCGTTTCACAAGCAATGCTCTAATGTGAAGTGATGAAGCGGCTGATTTGGGGGTTTAGTCCCTCATCAAACGTAAGGATAGTGATCCACCTACGGCATTACTGACAGTTTAAAAGTTCTCACACTCATGACGACAGTACAACGTGGCTACGTTGTTGTATTTGCATAACTCCCCATGGCAACGCTTTCTTTTCAGAAGCTCCTTGTCGAGCATAGCTTATACTGCTGCTTGGGAGAACATTGCAACTAAGTGCATAAAGTTAGGTTATGTCTTCTCCGATCCTGTCAAAACCCATCATTTCCATTCTAGAGATACGACTCTACGGCCTTACACTTGCGTGTGATTTTCTACTTTTCTCCTCTTAAGTTGATTTATCATCTTCAATCTCAAGTGTCATTCTGTGGGAGCTTTTTACTCTTTTCTAATGCAGCATAAATTAGAGTTTTGCAGTCTCACACCCATACAAATCTATATACGCGCTTTTGAAACGTAAACATTAGTTCTTGTGAGTGTTTACGTGCTCTCTTCTGCCTCCTAAGAGAACGTCAAGAAGGGTAAGGGCTGCGGAAAGCAGTTAAAGGTGACACCAATCGAATGGTAGTGGAACGTTAGGTGTTGCTGTTTGAGGCACTGTGCAGACTATGGGAAACTGTACGTTAGTAAGTAACTATTATCTGCTATGACAGGGATTCGAGTCGTTTGAAGGCATTCAACGTCCCCTGAGGCCAAGAAAAGGCGGTGTTTTTTGCTCTTTCGGTTGGGTATGCAGGCCTTAGCGGGAGAACAACATGTGAGCTGCTTTCCAGCGATATTAGGTGATGGATGCCCAGACGATACCACTGCTATGAGGCTGTGCACTTATTTTCGGAAAACTCCCTTTTTCTGTAATAACTTGTGCATGATTTGCTGGAATATTCTAGTTTTTTTTTTTCCAGTAATTCTACTTCATTTGTTTCAGCTCTCGCTACTTATAAATCAAAGTAGACAAGGAAGAGTCAACTTTCGTCCTAGACCACACGTTAGCTACTCTCCGACGTTCGATTCGCCTTTCTTGTAATTTACCATACTGCTATCATCATCAAACTGTAGCTATTTCTGGTCTAGAAGAGATGCGGTGAATGGGTTTCATGTTAATTCCAGCAAGCTCTTCGGGGTTTCGTGTGTGGTACTGGCAAAGATCGCAAGCCCATTTCACATAGGGAATTCCCTCGGGCATTAGAATATGGTGTAAGTTGAGGGCTAACACCCTCCCGTCTATGCCAAGGGGAAATGCTAGCAGTGCGCTCTGACAATTTTGACAAAAACTTTCAATTTTTCCTCCTAAGACTACACTATTGAAGCATAATTTGTGTGAAGGTTATTTCATGAATTGTGGGCTAGTTGGGAGGAGTGTTCCTGAGGTTCCTCACTCAGAGGGGTAGTTAGTTGTTCAGAAGATCTCGATTAAGTTAACAAGGTCAGGAAGTTTGTCCTTCAACAATGACTAGCTACTTGGAAGCTCTCCATTCAACCTCAGGTAGCATGCAAGACCTCTTGGCAAACGATTGAGTAGCAAACTGTTCAAACTTCAAGTGGAGTCTCTTTCCAATTGTTTGTTTATCGTAGAATTGAGAATCCAAAGCATCTGGTACCGATTGAATTCTTGGGTCTGTAGACTAGGATGTAGGCGGCTTCTGATTCTGTTGTTAACATTAGTACTTAAACTTGGTTATTTTCCTTCATCTAAGGTAAATCTATTCCATCTCGTGCGCTTTTTTTCTGTCGTTTTTGCTGAGCTAAGTATCCATTTTCTTTGACTTGTCATCAATTTTCTATTCGGGTGTGGTTCGTTGTGGATCGCTTGTAACCTATGGGGTGTCGCTTGGGTACACATGGGTCCAGCAATACGACACCCTACAAAGTATCAAATCACCGTGTGTAGGGTAAATCGGATGTAATTTGAGCCTGCCTGCCTGCCAGCCAGCCTTGTGTATCACACGTTTATTTCGGTTCGAGTGGTACAAAAGCTCCTCGTGGCGTCTGAATAATGTGCGTTGAAACAGTTGGTGTGATTCTCTTGATGAGCCACTCAAATGTTGGTACGTCTCGTCGAGTGGAGGGGTGAGGAGCAATGATAACAACTAAAAAGGGAGCGACTTAGTGGCACACGTCTTGTACTACCAGTTGACTGGCGATAGACTTCAAAGAGCAGTCAGTTGGGCTTTCCTTGCGTCACAAAAATAGTTTTTTCGTTGATTGACTGTCTGATTTGTGGTAAGACGTAGTTCTTGCACTTTTGCTTCCTAAATTTCGCCTTGATTTCATTCCATCAATGAGGTGGGGCAGTCACTTCTTTCAGTGAATGTTATGCACAAATACGAGAACAGTCAAGTCCTACAGAGGAGGCTGGAAAAGTGGTATCATTCCTCCTATGCCCTTTCCTCCTTTTGATTTGGCATGCATCATTCCAAGTTGAATTACTTCAAAAGGGGTTTAAGTGAGGGGGGGTTTACCGTTTTACATCTTAATGTCTATGTCCCCTCTTTTTAGGTTTGCATTGAGCGGTGTCTTAGGCGGCACTCCGGTCGAATTGATGACAACGAGCAGACACTGAAAAAGAGGCAAGTTGATGTGTAATGCAACCAATTTTTTGTTGATGTCGATTATGTTAGTTACTAGGGCGAGTAGCTCTTTCCTCCTCATCACTCTCCACCCCCTCCAGATGAATAGCAACATTGGGAAAAGCTGTATTCCAGAAATGTCATGTCTTAACACAGTTAATGCCACAGCATCCACTGAAATCCATCCACCTGTCCTAGCCACCGAAACTGTTGGAGGGCACAGACCGCGCCCTCAATAGTGATGGTCCTGTGCTTGGCGTCGCGGAAGACCTTGGCGCATACTGGTTGGTCTCCGTGCGGATGAGATTAGGGATACGTTTTACGACATCATGGATAGCAGCCCTAATAATGTCCTGTTGAACATCGCGTCACGTATTTGCGATGCTGGTTAAAAGTGCGTTTTTAGGCGCACTAATGTCTACTTTTTCTATCCTCTTTTTTTGTCTTACAGAATCGTGCAATTCAAGACGGAAGGACTGCCAGTGATTGAGTACTACACGCAGAAGGGTCTGGTAACCCACATTGATGGTAGCAAGTCGAAGGAGGAGGTCATTGACGCGGTCAAGGCTGTTCTTGATCCAATCATTCATTGAAATTATTTGAGAACTGTGGAAGACAACGACAAAAGCGCCAAAAATATTTTAACTTCCTGATCCCCATCTTCTATCATGTCTTTTGAGAATACCTTGCCTATTTGACGCCTTGGAGTGGTGCTTGGTTTTGATTTTTGTGGAAGGCTGGGTCTTGTTCTGGACTGCCTGTATTTCTGGGCCTCCTGTGCTGTGACATCATTTTTTTTATCCGAGAAAGCGTGGTATGGCCTATGAGTCTGGAATGCAGACTGGTTATTGATGTGTGGAAGTACTGTAATACTTTGTTTGTTAGAACTACCGGTTTAGGCCACTCGGGTGGCCATCTTGTTCTAGCCGGTTGGTCGGCCTCCGGGCCGTGCCAACAGCCCCCAAGCCCTCTGTTCCCGGAATATATATATTCTGCCCTAGAATTGCGCCTTCTTTTACCTTAAGGGGAGCCTTGGGACGCTACAGTACCATTCGAGGTAGTCTTCCTATTGTTGATTACAAGGCGGGACGTTGTCCGCATAGAAGGGAACATCGATGCCTTGGAGCACGTTGGCACCTAAGTCGTCTGCTAGTTGTACCTCTGCTCAACCATATGGCCAATGGACAAACCTGGTAGCCACTCAACGCTATCGTATTCCCGAAGAATTAGGTTCCTAAATGCTGCCTTATTTATTATGAATTAAGTACAAAGTTGAGGTGTTGCGTACATCTGCATGCTGCAACGAGGGTGTTAATCGGTACATCTTTAACCATCTTCTAATTTATGGTCACAAACGATCTTGCATAAAGACCAATTAAAAGTCACCAGAGTTAGTTATCTAAACTAAATTGTACTTACCAGCCAACTTTAATGCCCATTCAAGATACAGGTGATATGTAAGCTTAAAAACACTTGACTTAACAAACCATAAGCAATGAAATCGGTAAAGCCATCTTGTAAATTTATGAATGTAACCTATATTATCTTCTGTACTTTGTAACTCTAAAGTCTTACACTACCATCGCTAATTTAAAGGTAGATTTTTTTGTTTAACTTTCTCAATTGAATTTCTCTTCACTTTACATTGATTGGAAGTCGGGTTCTGGCCCAATAGGACGCTGGCGTTGTTGCTTGTCCCGCAGGGTCACCAGTTCAAATGCCGACCGAAGTTTATACAGGTAAATTTTGTTTTGTGCATGTAGGTGCGCACATTATTCTTTCTCATTTTACCGCTTAGGCGTCCACTCAACTGTATGTGGAAATCATTAGCACTCACTTATGCTCATTGATACGTTTGCTGTTCTTAACTATCTCTTCTCGCACTTTTTCATTTTCAGCATTGGAAATGCGGCTTGTTCTCATTCCTTTTTGCGTTCTCGTGCTTTTTCTGGTTCATCGGTCAACTGCAGACTGTGTGATGTTTGGCATGTGCAATCAGAAACAATATTGCCTTGTTAATCACCCGCCTGTGTCTGTTCCGGGTAATGCTCTGAAGGAACTTTGCGACGTTGACAGCCCCGTTCAATGTTGCGATCAAGATCAATTAAAAGGATTGGAAAATAACTTTGTCATGCTTGGTGTTCTCCTCAGGGCGTGAGTCGTTGTAAACCTCTCTTACGTTCCATAAAAATTCATTCTCTTCCTAAATGTCTTTCACAATTTACACAGGTTCCTGCCAAATATTGTTTTTAATTTTTTTGAGAGTTGCTGGTTTTCGTGAGTTATTTGTCGTACGTCGTATTTTTTTAGCGTAGAGCGAAGTTGATATAGTTTACTTTGTGAAACTGGAGTTGTAGCCTCGCTTTCCTCTCCTTCATGCACTCTTTTTAGAACTTTTTTTCACGTAATTTCACAGGGTTGTTTGATTCTTATAACATGCTCTAGAGCACTGGCTAGTCACCTTGTATCCCCTTTTCATGACGGTGCGTCTACGTCTATAATCTCACTTCGAACTGGAGTCCGTTGGGGGCATTTTAATCATTCGTGTCATATTTTCTGGCTGAGCCGAAAAGTTAGCAAAACTCTTTATCTTGTCGGAGGTTTTCGGTGGCATGCTGCTGAAAGTTGGAGAATCAAAGATCGTTTTGCTGAAATGAAAGTTATTTTAACTATCGTGCTTTTCGGTTTTATTGAGATCATCATATTTACTTAACGCATAGACCTAAAACGGGTTGAATTCAGACTAGTGTAGTAAACGTAACGAGGAGCCAACTTAACGCCCTTCACCTTAGTAGCTCTATCTGCACGAGTACTTTTTATTCTTAATGCTGAGATTGTGTCATAACATCCTTGCTTTTGTTAGTTAGTTGAATTAAGCTAAATGATCTCTCGCTACAACCCTCTTCTGGCTTTTCTAGCCTCTTTAACCTTCCTTTTGACCGTCAGTTAGTCGCAAATAATTTGATAATTCACACAAACTGGATTCTTTATTGTAGACCAATGTCTATCTGATTTATTCCATATTAAGTCGGTTCATTGAATCTAATCTTTTACACTAGACGTAGATCAGGAATGTTGCTTTCACTACTCGGTTGTGAACAGTTTACCAGTTAATGTGACATGTGCTCCCCATTAGTATGAGGTTATTCGTGCACTGAAGAGTAGGGCAGCTGTGGGAGAATGTTCTGGCACAACTTCAAATCGGGTGTAGTTTTATGTGTGGTTGGTTACCCTTTGGAACTCTGGCATAAATCGAGTAACTTGCATTTTTTCACTTATCTGATCTGGTTACCTTTACCTGCGTTACTCCAAACTGTCGTAGCCAACCTGCGATACTTTTTGTTTGATATTTTTAAACAGTGCGGACGACTTGACTTGCTACAATGGAATGCGGGATATATTCTGTGACATAGCCTGCAGTTCACGCCAGTCGGAGCTGGTTAAGGTCACTGGTCATAATGTCACCGATGGAGCGGTCACTTCAATCGATTTTCGGCTCTCACGCAATAAAGCCCAGGTCATCTACGATGCTTGTAATGTGAGTTTTCTCGTTCTACCTCAAATTCTGTTTGTAAGTGAGATTAGCCAGCCATAGTTGCTGCAATGAGCAGTGCAAAGTATATCCTATTCCCCATTAGCCCTTATCATTTCAACATCCTCCAGCAGCTTGAGTTTTCTTAGAATCACTAGGTTCTAATCATGGTCCATTTCTCATCATTGGAGCATCAATTAAAGGATGGCATTTTCTTTGTAATGGACACTAAACTGGTCTTTTTCCATAGTTTTACCACCATTGCAGCTCCCAAATTACCCTAGAAGATGTTGATTTATTACAAACATGGGCAACAGGGACTCTGAGCCATTGTCTTGGAGACTGAATTGTGGGATACAAGACTGAAAAACTTCCTGAGATCTGGTCCCTCTTGTGATACTTTACAAATTCTCACATTCTTGATAGGTGCCTTGACGCCTATTCCTTGTAAGGCTAAAACATGGGTACATCCAATTGCGTGATCATCTCTCACGGAATCGTTAAAAGATTGACCAAGGATCCCATTTTCCTTACCACCTTCTAGGCCATCGATGACCTCTTCCTGGGCAATCCAGTGGAAATGATTTGCGGCCGTGAGAACTGCAATGCAACTGATTTATTCCGCAGCATCGGAAAACCTGAGTCGAGTGGGGGTAAGTCACCCTACGCCATCAACTTCGTCTTCACCGATGACTTCGCTGATGTCAATTTTACAACACTGGCGCCGAGTCTTCTGCCTATGAATGAGGTCGAGAAATCTGCTATTGGAGGCTAGTTACCTTTTCATTTCAAGATGCCTTTCAAGCGTTGAAATTTGATTCACATTAAGACCAAACAACACGATTCAATAATGTACCGGAGCTGCTCCGCTTTTTATTACATATTGCACATTCTTCGCTCACTTGCAAATCGTTCTCTTCCTTGATTTCTTTTTTTCATTCATGAAAGCTGAATAGTGAGTTGACTGAGAAATCTACTTAGACCTAGCGGTGTAGACGACCTAAAAGGTCTGCGTACTTGAATATGCAAATGAAACAAACATCGTTCTGCTTCATGGTTTTCTCCTACTCTACATTTGGGTGCCTTCGGCATTCCTTGTGATCAGTCATCACAGATCTTTTGTTGGTTTGCAGTTGATGGTAAGACAGAGTAGAGGAGCATAACTTCACTGATAGCAGGTGGACTTCTAAAATGCCACGGATCCTGATTGCCTAACAGCTATGGGTGTGGATTCTTTCATAAGGCAGACCTGACGATTGGATGATATGCTTAAAAGCTGATACACTTATCGCGCCTTTGTCGAAATTCTCTTCGAGTTCAACCATCAGCAAGTATGGCTTTTGTCGTATCATCCATCCAAAAAAGCGATTTTTCGCGGCATTTTAAATGTGGAATCGGCTTCCCCTCAAAATAGTTGTACTCTCAAGCCTTTCATTGTGCCAATGAATAGAGCTGCACCTTATTTGTATGATGGTAGACTCGCAGGCAACTCCTGGCGCTAACACATCTTTTTTTATCTCTACAGATAATTTGACCACAGAGGACACGGCTAATGGGAGGGCGTCAGTGGTGACAGAGGAATTGCAGGAAACGCTAGAGGATCTGCCTCTTCCCCAGCGCCTGTTTAAACGCCCCTTGTGGCTGGCAATGCTTTTAACCTTTTTGGGTTTAACTCTTCTCTTTCTCCTGGGATTGGCCTTCCATTGGTGCATTAATCGTCAATCAGAGGATAGCACTGCGGCTGGCTCCTATTCACCTCCCATTGGCTGTTACTCCAAGGTTGGCGCTACTATCCAATTTGGATCCACATGGGTGAGTGCCCAATACACTAAACAGTTCTTGGTACTGGAAGGCTTCGTGCATAAATCGCTATAATGAAAGCAAACATTGACGTGCTGTGTGCCTGGATGTGTTTTCGACTGCTACTTCCCCTTATTAACCGTAATGATGGTGATTGAGTGGATTGAAAATCCACTGGAGGTAGAAACGAACAGGATGAATACAGACATCAAGGCATTTCAGATTCCCATTTTATAAGCGGGATAATTTACTTAATTAACCCCATTGAGAAAATCAAGGTTTCGTGAGAAAGCTTACCTTCCACTCTGGCTCTGTTTCTTACTGTCCCGTCACCAAGCTGGATCATGGACTGATGTTGATGATTCAGTTTCTTGATCGACAAATGATCGAGTGGATGCATTTGTAGATGAGTAGATAAAGTGGTAATCTGTTTGATAAATGGATTGGCGGATGGTAATTGTTCAAGTGCCATTTGCTACCCAACCATCACTCTCCTGCTATGCTTTTGCAACAAGAGAGCCATCAACCTTTAGATTTTAGTAAGACATTGGTTAGCTAATTTCTTGTCATTGAAAAGGTTCTTAGCTCTGAAACCTTCGTGAATAAAATAGTGCTTTGGTTAAACAAGGCAAAACTTCCTCCTCTTCCAGTTATTTGCTCGTCAGGGAGCTCTCGTGGCCCGATTTCCACGCATGACTCTCCTCCTAACCGTCACTTTATTGGCAGTTGCGTGTTGCGGTTTCCTTCGTTTTCGAGTGACCACAGATCCCGTGGAGCTCTGGAGCGATCCCAATTCTCGAGCTCGTCTCGAAAAGGCCTACTTTGATGAGCACTTTGGGTAAGCACCTATTACAAAATGCTGTTAACCATCAGTTGGGACTAAAGTTGCAGTAGCAATTATTCTGGTAAGTGCGGAGTAATTGCTTCCGTAGATCAAAAGTTAACAGAGCCATTCACATGGCGTATTTATGTTCCTACTTATGGCTGAATGAGAGAGAAAATGAATAAGCGGGTTCGTCGGTTGGATAAGTGGATGGATAATTTATGAATAATTGCACTAATAGGCGTTGGAGGTACGGATAAACTTAACTGCATGAGGTTCAACAAAGACTTTTGTTGATTTAACTCAGATGGGCTGATATCGTGCCTTCGCTGTGTTTGACTTAGGCTGTTATGCTTTGTTGGTGTTCTTGACTGATTTTACCATCACATTTATGCGAACACGTAGTCGCATACAGATTAGCATTGACGGTTACATTCCTAGCTTCATTATCTGGATCTTTTCCCTTATTGGACAGACAAATGGCAGAGTGGCTTGATGGATCAGTGGATGACTTCATAGATGGGTTCAAATGTACGAATCTGACATCATCACAATTTTCAAGAGTCAACGAACGGTCTTTTCGATTTGATCTCCACGGACATTAGGATCACATGCCATATTTTGGTGCCATAAACTTCCGGGTACTTGCACATCTCTTCCATGGTGGCATTTTATGGTCCTCCACGTCACCTTAACCATTACATCCGTCCCATTTTTAGACTCATCCGCACTATTGGTGGATAAGTGGACAAAAGGTTACCTAAACAATTGTATGAGGGAATGTATTTTGGATGAATGGACGCTTGAATAGATAACGGGATGGGTACATGTATGGATGGACAATAATTAAAAGGAATAAATGGGGAGCTGAATTGCTAGGTGGATAGAGAGGTTCTAGATTAGGTGACTAGTGGGACTGTTGATTCCATTTAAACTCTATAATGGTCCCAATTTGTAAGCAGCTTTAGTTTAACGTAGACAAACGATCATCACGTGATCTTTTCCCTTATTATTGCTAGTTAGCTTTTATGAATTTGCGATGTAAGCCATTCACCCACACGTTTTTCCTCTTCTTTCCCAGGCTGAAATCACGTGACTCTAAGTGCTGTTAATAGTAACTATGCGAACCTCGGTTAAATGCTTTTGCTCCGGTGATTAGCATTTCAGCCTAAATTTACGGAAGTCTTGATAGATGGGGGCGTGGATAAGTTTTTGTGTGGATGAACACATTGAAAAGTGGGTGGATGGATGGATAAGTAGATCGACAACAACTACGTTGCGCTGTCACCGTTTGGTTTACCACCAATACAATTGTCCTTCTGTCCAAGACGGTTTGGTGATGGGTGAATGGTCTAATTTGCATTGCAGTCGGCGTCATTTTACCACTTTAATGGACTTGGCACCCTCTAAACTTGTGTTCTCACGGGTGATAGCATTTACATTGGTACCGATGAGCGCCTTGTTGTGACCAAATTTGGTACCTCCGGTTATGGCACTCCATATTATGCGCTAATCCAGATTTTACATGAATTTCAGTTAATTTAAATGTCATCATACCAGAAATATGCAAATAATGCTAAATTTTACTGCCCTCCTCATTGTTTACATAGTTCTCACGGTCACTGTATAGCTAAACCCTGTCACCTCATCCATGTCGTTTGTCATTTCAGGCCGTTCTACAGAACCGAACAGATTATTATACGTCCAGTGAATGCAACACCGTACGTGCGAAACAATCACACATTTGGAACTGTTTTCGATAAGGACTTCCTGAAATCGGTAGGTTGGAAATGGACTAAGCCTCCTCACCTCAACCAATCGCGTTTGTAGGTGCTTGATCTTCAAACCCAAGTTACCCGAGTGCGAGCCTTCAGTGAAGTGCTGGGACGTGAGGTGGCGCTGGAGGATATTTGTTACAAACCGCTGGAGCCGGCTTCGCATGAGTGTGGTGTGTTTAGTCCATTGGAGTACTTTCAGAGCAATGCAACTCTGCTGGATGCTGTGGTACGCGTCAAGCTGATTTTTTTTTCATGTTGCTGTCGCTGATGCACGCACGGTCTAAGTTCCATATTTGATCGTTTTCGCTTGATCGCAGCCGAATTATGTGCTGGAATGCGATTTTGTAGGTCACAAATTGCTAGCTCAAATTGTGACTCCCAGGTCATAACCGAAAGGCGTTGCATACTCCAAGAGGCACGTTTGGGGTCGCATTTGAGGAAGAAACAGCATATGCATACGAGCCTCACAGAAGCACCACTTGGGGGTGACAGTACAAAATCTGTTCCTTCTCTGTGACAAATGCAACAACCGCTAAGTGGCATACGAGACATTCTATTTACCAGTCTATTTTCTAAACGCTTCCCACATTTCGCATGAGTGAGTTACGCACAGCATGACGAGACAATGGTATAGAGGGTGAAAGGGAGAGTAGCAACTAGTCCTATCATTCATGGCGCGGGCTTGGTGAAATGGGATCCATTCTGTTACCTCCTGACAAATGTTGCTTTGTTGTTGGTGTGGTGTTTGCAGGTGGAGGAAATGGACTATCTGGACCATCTCAAGTTCTGCACCAAAGCCATGGCTGCGGACAAGGGACCTCTGAGTGGGTGTCGTGGACGTGCCGGTGCGCCGATGTTTGGCAACGTTGTGTTCGGTGGCATTGAAGGTGAGGGGAATAGGGTTAAGGAAGGGTGAGTGGGCGGAGAAGCAAGAGGGAGAAATGCTAGAAGCTATCAGTATTGGAACTCGTTACTTGATTGCTAACTCATGAGAAGAAGCGTTAGTGGTTGGCAAAGTAGCGGACTTGCTTTTGCTGTTTTGGGCAATCTGAACGTCTGAGTAGCACAACTCTTACCCAGCATTTTTGCTGCGGTGTCAAAGAAAACACTACAATGTCAAAAGCGTAGCATTGACAGTGAAGGAACCCGTTGTATTGCCTACGTAGTACTCCGAAGTTATAACCACTTTTGTACGAGAACGCATTTCTTGTCGCTGATAATGATTGTCTAGGGTCAGAGGGAAAGGTCCAGTGCCTCCCTACCTACCATTGGTATGGAGAGAAACCATAGCTCGCGCATTTTATCGCTGTGGAAGATGTTGATCGCTGTTATTCCAAAACTACGTCCAAATATAGCGTCCTGACGATTTACCTTACAAAATACCCGTATGTGGGGACATGCACACAACATGTTTGACATCGGCAGGCTCCAAAGGTCAGCCGGGTGCATGGCTTGCGGTCGCATGTGCTCGTGTATGGCGTGAGCAGCAGTTTGTACACACCTTTTCTCTGCTGTCAACACTACAGTTTCGGGTCCTATGCAGTGCCGTTATTGTCGCGTTGCATTCCACCGTATCTGCAATGGGAAAGCGAAAGCTGGTTGTTTATTGCCTGACAACTGTTGCTGTCTGCATCACACGACTGCAAATGACTTGCTATGAGGGCGTCTGTTTTCATTAACTTGAATGCCAGTTTGCCTGTAGACTTATGATCGACTGAGTGGAAGAACCTTGTGCTCCTTGGATTGCTCGTTGCGAGGTGGTGGATAGGAATTGATCGAAGCCTCTTGAACTGATTTTTGCATAATCGTGCGGTCGCAAGTGACCTGACAAATTCACTTGTCAACCAGTAAAATCCTAAATGGCCACAGAATTGGGATACTAGCAAGCATTGGGTCCGGCATGCCATCTTTCTCAAAACATTTAGGTGTTAATGACTCCAAAAGACGGATTTTAGTTTGAAGAGTTATCACGAAAATAAGCGAACATGTTCTAGTTCTTCTTGGTTGTACCGATAGTAATTCGTCTTGTAGACGTGAAGCTGTTCTCTTTTGGAAGACTGTTTTCAATCGTCCCATTCATTACAGACGATGACTACATGCAGTCGACAGCGGTGGTGATAACGATTCTGGTGAAGAACTCCGCAGACCACGAATCGCCAACGGTTCTGATGGCTAGGGCCTGGGAGAGCGAGTTTATTCGTACGGTTCTCAATTGGCGTGCTGCTCACCCCGAGATTGTAGTCAGTTTCGCTGCTGAGGTGAGTCCGAGTCGAGTGTCAGTTCTCTACCCTTCCTGTTTTTCCTCACAACTGACGATTTCCTTCATTGTTTTTGATTATTCTATGTATTTTTGCTTCGATTGTTCTTTTTGATAGTTTTCACTGCTCTGAGGTGTCCTCGGATTGAGGGTGAATCACAACACAACAACTCAAGGTGAAGCACCTCCCTGTTCACTTGGTTAAAGACATGCGCAACAAGCAGACATCGTTCCCATTAGAGGGTCAACACGACCTCCACACACGTAAATGTGCGGGTGTGTGTGTATGTGTGCCAAAGATTTCTTTGTGTGTGCTCGTGTAAACATATACGACCGTAGGTATGCATAATGGGTGCTTGGTTGCCTGTTCATCGCGTTTTGGCAAATAGTTGGTACCCTGTTCTCTTGCCTGCTTGCGTGGGTGTTGAAAAGCCACATCTTCTTTCGGTCAATGCAAAACCGTGCAACCGGAAGTGTGATGTGAATTGAATGTAGCGATCCGAGATGAGAATTGAAATGGCTTGATCCTTCCACATCACTTCCAGACTTATGAAGTGCTGTTATGGCAACTGAAGCAGATAATGATCGATTTATCTCCAGAGTGGAATGATGTAGTCGGGTTCTTTCACAGGTTATGGTGAGATTCGTATGACTCCTACCTTATTAAATGCCTTCCTTAGGTTGGTGGGGCGCTCAGCTTTTCTGTTCTGGTCACAAGATGTACTTGGGCTACCTTTGCGATAGGAATGACGGTAGCATCGGTGGAGGTGTATCCATGATTTTGGTCCGAGATCCATTCAATCATCCGGTTCTCAAGAAAGTAGTCAATTTGAAGAATCCAACTACGAAGAATTGAAGTCTTCGATGCTCCTCTTTTTTTTCGATGACAAAAGCGTTTGGCAAAAGTTCAGAACTTTGTTGAAGACTGAATGGATTGGAGCAATAAATGCGTTTATTTTTTCCCTTTTAGCGCTCGGTTGAGGACGAAATTGTTCGACAGTCGCACTCAGACATCTCCACTATTATCATCAGTTATACTATCATGGTAGTGTATGTCAGCATTTGCCTTGGCAACTATCGTGGACTTCGAACTTGCCTAGTGAGTCTACCATCCTTACCGATGTTGGTTTTGACAGTATATACGGCCATTCTGTGGAGCTTCTGTAGTAATGTGGGCGTTGCTGTCGGTGCAAATGAGCTGAAACCAGTGACAAGGTAGGAATGAGGATATGCTGTGGTGAGAAACCCCTGAATGTCAATCGGTAGGGGAGCATCTAGTGTAGTGCTTCTTGCTCGCCACAAACTAGATTACTTTGACGCATCGCCGTGAATACTGGATGCTGCTTCACTCCACAGAAAGTGCTTTAGCTTCTAGGGTTTATTCCACTCAGTCTTGGTATTAGGAAAGAGAAGGTGAAAGAAGATAAACAAATGCATTAAAAATGTTACAAAACGTGTCAAATGGGGGTCAGCCCGACTCTCCCCTCCGCTGGTGGCAATAATGCTCCTTTAAGTGACTACTTTATTGTTTGTCTTTTCTCCTTAACGAGATGTTCCTGAACTTCTGGTTTTTTGATAGGAATTAAAAATTCTTGTAGAAAGTTGAAAGAAGCGTGGCCTTAAAGGGAGCGCTGACACTTTGAATCCGAAATATGCCCTGAGAACCGTATTTTTGGTGCAAATGGCTAGTTTTGACTTCCTCTATGTGTACGCAGCGATTATTTCCATTAGGCAAAGTAATGGCAGCTACTATTGTAATGAATTCAGGCTTGTCATTGGGCAAAGAGTCCTACCATGGTAACAAAGCATCCAATGCAATGTATTTTGTTTCCAAGTCAATGAGAAATGGCAGCAGAGCCACTTTGCAATCGTGAAACAATGCACCAAATAGGCAACTCTTCAATTTGGTCATGTTGTCTGGTTATGTAATTGTGGATGTGATTGAGGCCATGCAAAAGTAGATCAGCGGCTAGGCAGAATGGTATGGTTTTAGTTGGGAACAGGGAATGTCATAAGAATGAAAGTGTCGTGTACCGCTCGCGTTACCCTTGACGACGTTATGGGATGTGGATGTCATCATAATTGTGGAGAGAAGCCGAGCTCCACATAACAGTCAAAGAGGCAAGATTGGTACATAGTATTGAAGTGAAATAGTGTAGTCTCATACTCTCACGTCCTCCTTTCAATTCCTCCAGATCGACCTGAAAATCTCGCTCAGCATCGGTGGTGTGTCAATTGTCCTAGCCTCCGTCTTCTCCTCCATCGGTCTTTGGTCCTACCTTGGTGTGCCCGCCACCCTCATTATCATTGAGGTCATTCCTTTCCTCGTGCTGGCTGTAGGTGTGGACAACATCTTCATCATGGTGCAGGACTTCCTCATGCACGAAGAGGAGGAAGTGGATGATGACGACGACGATGACGAGGACGATGGGGATGGTGGCTTTGGAAGTGGGGAGAATATGGCAAATGATGCCAACGATGTGGTGGAGGAGGGAGTAGCGAGTCCGGGTGGGGTCGGTGGTTGTGTTGGTGGAGGCGTTGGTGGATGCGTAGGTGGGAAGGTGAAGAAAGAACGACGTGGACGGCGACGACGAGAAGGAGATGGTGTTGGTGGCATCGGCGGGGTGGGAAAGCGCCAAGGTGGCCGTGCGCCTGTGGAGGCACGTATTGCGAAGACGATGGGTCGTGTGGGTCCATCCATGTTCCTGTCAAGTCTGGCAGAATGTGTTGCTTTCTTCTGTGGTACGTTCACTCAATTGTCCCATTATGTTCTAAGAGGTATCAAACGCTGGGGACTTCACTAACTTGTCGAATCTAAATAGTGTTACGTGAGAAATTGAGTTTTGATAAACAGAAACAGTCGGCGGAGGCTATGAAATGTTAATGTGATGCATAGTCAGCACCTTGCCTTCTTGACTCTTTAAGTGATTGACCCGTGTGCATCGGTAGGAGTTATCGTAGTGACTGAGTGAGTGGGGCAATCCCTAGGACAGGGGTGAAGACCATGTGGAACATGCGGTGATTTACCTCAACAACGCGATGATGTATGCATACGCTTTGTAGATTCTGATCAGATTATTTGGATGTCACTTCGAAAGCGGCCATTATTGACGAACTAGAGCTGAAGTTGATAAGTTGAAGTATTTCTTGTCTCTCCATAGCCAACTTCGCTCTCTTTCTGGAGCCAGACATAAGCATTGTCAGTACCATCTATGCCAGCTAGCTTGCATTATCTTGGTGTACAAAGATTGTTAAGTCTTAGCCTGCCATCCCTCCTGCTACTGCCGATGAAACCCAGTTATCTCTGTGGGCGTAGCTTACGCGTTTGGCAGAGGAGGAGCATGGAGGTTGACTTGTGAAATACTCGGTTGCTTTAATAGCCCTAACCGCAGCAACATTTGCTTGTATTTCATGTGATTGACGTTTGTGCTGGAGTAATTATGGGACCGCTGCATTCCTAATTAACGTGACCTTGAGCCACAAGAGTCGAACGATGTGGAGACTTGGCACAAACTGCGGAATACAGCACTTACACAGGCACACATGCATGGTGGTGAATGAGCTTTTGGTAGACTCACGGAAGCATTAACGTTCTAGCCCTAAACATGCAAGAACAGTCGGCCATCTGACCTGTGTCTCGTTTCAAACAATGGTTTTGCCGGTTGTGAAGTAGTAGGATTAGGCTGTAACGAAGGAACTGAGGCGACAGAAGCAGACCTGACCGACCATCGGAAGAGTGGTCTATTTAACACTTTGTATTGAGGGTGAAAAACGATTGAGGAAGCATTGGTGAATGCGGCGAATAAGCTGTGTGTGATGTTGATCATGTCCCTCTTACTTGTTTGATCTCATGGTGCTGTTCTACCATTAGTGCAAGACGAAGAGGCACCGAGTGTGGGTGTTTCATTGGTTTCGTCTTAAGTCACACTTGTCGTTTGGCTGCACTGTCAATCATTGAGCAGCTTAAGGCCCTCTCGTGGTTTGTGCTTTAGGTGTTGTTGCTGTTGCGTTCTCGCCTCTGAAGAAGCCCAGAATGAGGTTCTGTCGACATGCAGTCACGTTGCGATGGGCCCTGGATTGTTGACCACCAGCCTTCATTCCGGACATGTGTGTGTGTGTGTGTGTGTGTCTGCTTGAGTGTGTGTGTGTGTGTGTGTGCATGGTCGAAGTGGTCGCAGGGGGTGGGCATGAGTTATTGAGCTGGTGGTCTGATTTTGGTCAAGTCCATTTCAAGGTGAAAGTTATCTTTCCGCAGTGGAGCTCCTTCCTCAAGCCATAGGAAACCCAGATGCGAAGAAAGCCTTTCTCACTCAAAGTAGAGCAATAATGTCGGTATCCTAATCTTGAAGCCTTCCAACCGCGATTATCAATACAGCCTGCGAGTCTTGGCAACTTCACTAATTTCCTTCCTTCTGTGCTGTCCTTTTAGGTGCTATGACGGACATGCCTGCTGTTCGTGTGTTTGCGCTGTACGCCGGTGTGGCCATCGTCATCAACTTCGTCTTGCAAATCTTCGCTTTCACAGCCCTCCTCACTCTGGATGCGAAGCGCGTGGAGGTGAGTTCCATCCCCTCCCGTCTCCTCTTACCCTCCACTTTTCCTGTGATGATCACAGCGTCGTTGTTTCCCTTACCGGTGGAAGCGTTTGGCTGCAACCTTCAGTCATTTCATTCACATTACATTGCATGCACCCAAGGTAGTGTTGCCATTTGATGGGAGGAAATGATTTCACAATTGTATTTTAGTAATTAAGAGTTCCTAAGTTAGCAAGTGCGAAAGGACCGAAAAGGGAGGTAGTAGGTGTGGATTTCTGAAGTTGCTGTTTCTATTTGTGCCTTTCTCCCTCCCCAACCGCAGCTTCACCCTCTACTTCAGTTATTGTAGCGCTGTCTGGTAGCTTCGACGTGCATTAGGGAAGAGAGGCAGAGTGACAATGCAGTTTTTAAGAAGTACGCAAGTTCACTACTTTACTTGTCATTAATGATCTCGCTGGTGAGCCAGTAATCAAGAGATGAGTGCTCTAAACTGAATCCTTGTGCACTTCCTCTCCCCCCGTTCATTATCCCCAACCTTCCTCCTCCTTTCTCACCCTCACTGCCACCAATGACAACGTTTTCGAACATCAGAACACTGACACTTATACAACATCCACCCAGAAGCCTCTTGTCCACGATCTTGAGTTTGGTGTGAAAGTGGATGTGGTGAGGTAGACCCTCCCCTTCACCTGCAAATGCCATAGCAACAACGAAACGACAATGGATGGAAGGAAAGGAAGTTGATTCTGCTTCGCCTAGTGCACGTCATGAGAGGTGGAGGTAGTTGGTGCTCTTTTTCTCCTGTTCTAGCGTTATCACCTCAGTCTACTCCCACTCATTCTCTGCTTCCTCCACAGCAGTGTCATGTTGTGTTATCGGAGTTTACCGCCTACGTGTTGTCAGGCACATCGAATGTGTGTGTGTGTGTGTGTGTGTGTGTGAGTGGGATGGATTAGATGCCAGTCACTTGAGTACAATGAAAGAAATGTGCACACAAGCGAAGTATTGATGAGTAAATAGTGGGTGGCACGTGGAGCAGGGAGATGGGGTGCTCACCCATGTTAGAGAGTGCAGAGAAGGACATATTTGATGGATGGATGGATGGATGGCTGGATGTTTGGATGGATGGAGCCGGAGGCGGCATCGAGGTGGCGAAAGGGTGTGAGTGAGGAGGCGGGTGAGGGGGACGCGGTTAGTGGCAACAACTTGGCATTATTTGACGCTCCACGAACCCATGTACAAAATGAGGTGAGCGTTCGGAAAGCGATAGTTGCAGCACGTGGTGAAGGGTAAAGGAGAAGAAAGCAAATGGAGTAGCCTTCCTCAAGATAGTTAGCTGCAGTGGCTATTGCTGTACCCGATATCCATTTTCCATTGGTAGTAGTTCGAGTGTCTGAATTCCTGTCGTTCAGCCGGCGTGGAACTGCTGTGGCCTTTGCGCCTGTTTGGAAATTGCCTACTAGGCTCACATACACACACACACATGCACACACGCACACACACATGCACAGTACTAAAATGGACATTCGACAGTATATTGGTGGTTGATGTGCAGCCAGAGAGGGAAGTGAAGTGGACTGATGCCCATGCACCTAATGCCGGGGGCACCGTGCTTCAGTGTGATTGGTGACTGCTTTCGCCTCGCACCATTGGCAACCTCATTTGCTTATCCCCATTTGCGTTTCCATGGTCTGAGAGAAGATTTACAGCGGATGCATTGATAGCAGCTGAAAAAGTGCTCACTCTGTCGAGTTTGAGTGAACGACGCTTAACAACGCTCCAGGTCTTCGGGTAGTTGCAATGCAAGCCTGAAAGTGTGGGTAGGACTTGTGAGAATGCCTGTCACCCAAACTGCAGCTAGTGTTTTGCTACTTCGAGCTGCTACTGCGAAGTGAAGGCTTTGGCCTGTCTGGTAAGACCACTGGTAGTGCATTCGTGGAACTCGTTCCTCCAACAGAACAGAACAGAACGGAACAGATGTTTCATATTGCCCTCATTTTGACCTGCGATTTGTGGGATTAGTGAGTCTGGAATCCGTGGATGCGTGTCACACTGAGAGGGTGGTAAACGCCTGAGAGATTGTAGCTGCAAGGAAAATATCGATGTGCGAGTTGTGTCGAAGTCAATTGAGAACCACGAAAATCGTGGGAAAGTGGGGCTAGCGACGCAGTAGTTGCATAAGTAGCCTAACATTGCGCTTTTGCTCTGCCAGTGGCTGTCGCATCACTATCGTTGCTCGATTGAGGAGATGTCAGCTCATCACACCGGTAGCTCGTCTTTTCCTCGCACCAAACTCTCGTAAGGCGGAGAAGTGGCAGAATATAGTAAATCTGTTTCAAAGTTGTTTGCTGTGAAGATGAGGTGACTGGTTGTCTGCACATTCCAGTCGGAGAAGCAGAGGCCTACTAGCATTACCGTTAGGGTAGGAGGGAGGAGTATGTTGTCGTATTTCGCCGCTAAGCAGACTTTTGATTGAATAATACAACATGCCCGATTTGGAGATGGTGGGTGTTCCACCACAGGCTCGTTTCCCATGTGGCCTTAATTTCGTGGTAGCGTTTGCCTAAGGGTTGGAGTATGAAAACACGTTGTGCATTCATTCCTCCCACCTCCGTCTGGTTGACACATTGATTGTGCCCAGTTGAATGTGTGCGTACTTGGGGAGTTGTTGCTATTGCATTTATCACGTCCACAGTAGACGAGCAGTTATCAAACGAATGTGGGTTAGTTTGCTCCCCATTTCCATTCATTGGTTGTTGCTGCATGGCGCATTGATTGCGATTAGTTGGTGGAAGTGGTCGTGATTTTGACGAGCCATCTGTTTCTAGCCTTCACCGACACTCTCATCTACAGCGGATGCCTTCCTCCAGTAGCGCTTTTTGGATAGTGTTACGTCTTCCCTACAAATAGCTTCGTTGGCTGTGCCATCTTGGTGGTTGAGATGGGTGGGTGTATGTGTACACTTAGCCTTATTGTCGGCGTATTGAAAGGCTTGAAGTTGGGCATCACAATGGTGGCATGGGAAGAGGCGCCTATGTACTGATATGGAAGCACCTCTTGAAGACGCGGGATGTGGAAGCCTTGAATGCGGTTTGGTAGGGCCACACACAAGCGAATGGTTGGATGTGGCTGTTGCATCCACATGCAGCTAGTGAATGAAAGGAGTAGGAAGTTGACATGACCTAAGCCTTCAATCGGTGGTGACATTTGATTCTCTTATTTGTCCTCGTTAGAAGTGCTATTCCTTGTGCCATCGCAGTATTTATTCCTTCCCTTCCACGTGCCAGTTTGTTTCCACTTGATATCCGATTGGCTCCACCTCGCTATTGCATTTGGTGGTGGTAGTCGTGGTAACGCATGAGGCACGTGCCAAGTTGTAGCGTGTGTCCTTGAGGAGGAAAATCGTCCGATTCTCGCGCTGTACTTGCTGCCGCTGCCGCCGCAGCCGCTGCTGCTGCCGCAGCTAACGACCTTCAGGTGGTTGCGCGTGCGTGTGGTGCTGTGTTCTGGATTAGCGAGTGTGTTTGTCACCTCAACGCTTTTGTGTGGGCTAAACTACAGCAACTTCTTGCACAAATTCTTCTTTTTTGTTTTATTTCTTTTCATTGCATCGCCTGCCAACAAATACTACTGTTAATGGTGGTGGCGATTTGTTTGTCAGGTAATGTTTGAAGCTTGGCCATGACTAGTGTTAATTGAGGTCTGATGTGCGAGCTGAAATGAGATGAAGGAAAGAGGCGCGGATGGAGGGAGGGTTGGGTGAATGAATGCATGGCTGGGTGGATGGTTTCCCTTGTGAAATCACTTTCTTCGACAGGTCGTTGGTCTTCTCTGGCATGCATTCTGTTGCTGTATCCCTAAATGCTGTAGTGCCAGATGATAGCCACTTTTTCTTCCTTCCCTACTCTGCCATGGTGTCTGTGTTTATCACTGCAGGTGGGTGGAGGGGAGATTGCGTGGATTGATTGACGACTTGAGTGGTGCATCAAGATACACTTGACTAAGTGGTGAGAATAGCGCCTGTTGACGCCGTAAACGAAGAAATTACTTTAGGGTAGTGTTAACGCACCCGCTTGCACCATCATCAGCATCTCTGCCCAAGGTATAAATTGTGGTCGATAATGTGTAAAGGAGTGGTTTGAACGTGTTGAAACGCCATGAGCTCTGTGGATTGAGGGTGAATGCGGGGTTTTGTGGAAGCAAGAGCGGCGTGTCATATCTCGGGTAATGCGGACCACCGGATCCCAACCGTTGTCGCGTCTGTTGGGCATAGATGTGGACCTCGTATAGGCGTGGTTTGAAGGGTTGGAAATGGTTGGGGATGATTGTTGAAGCAGTTTGGGACAAGGTCAGCACGGGTGTGAGACCTGTGCCATGTTGTGATTGAGAAGGGGCAGAAGTTGCAGGTCGGATTCTTCTCTCAGGTGCTAGTAAATAATGTCAGTGGTGCATGGGGATGCAGTATTGGCGATTGGAGGGCTTGTGGGTAGGACGAAAACTATGAATGAGATCATCTCTACCAAAGCGAGGTGCTGCATTGCGGAGGTGATTTGCACTGCTAGGGAATGCTGCAGCGAGACATTGTTCATAGTATGACAATGTTGTTCACTTTGGAAGCGATTGGCTTTTTGCACATTGATGCCAGAGGTGAATCCCTTTCCCCTCCCCGAATGCCCAAATTCAGTCTTTGTGAGGTGGTTTTGAAGGTCAGGAAGGATGAGGTGCAACACTTAGGAGATGGAGCAGTATTTACTCCGCTTAATTGTCATCATTCCACATTTTTTCTCTTTGAAGTGTAGGCGTAGGCAGTAAACTCCTATCCACCAATTGTTTGCTTATTCACATAGGAGTAGTTCAAAGCAGTATAGTAGATTGTTTTACTGCTTTTCACATGCGTAAACATTGTTTTCATTGTCAGCAATGTGATGAGCAGCTGGGTAGATGAATGAAATGAATAAATGATTTGTGAGGGGGTAGATGGACACATTAGCGAGATGGGTAAATAAGTAAGTAGGAGGACAGGTGGGTGAATGAGTGGTTAGTTGGGCAAATAGATGGAAGGACTGATGGACGAAGAATGGAATGAATGAACAGACGAATGGTAAGTGGATGTGTGAAAGGGCGAGCGGACATTAGTGTTGATGGTAGTGCGGTTGGGTGAGGAGACGTAGAGATGAAGGCGGTTGGATAGATGAATTGGGGAGTGGCTGGTCACTATAAACCTTACTGTCGCCTTCAGCAACTCTCCAATCACAAAACACCGGAAGATTTCAAATTGGTGGCATCAACACAGATACTTTGACCACCCACGTAAGACCTCTGATCCACACATCCTCTAGTCTGATTATTGAAGTGAAGACAAGTTTGCTGTCCACAACGCATATCCGTGACATTCGAGTAGGCCAGAAAGAGCAATGAAAGTCGGTGCTCCATTTGATCCCTTCACCGCTGTCATTATCACAGTTTTATTGTTGTTGTTTCCTTGCAACCTTAGGCCAATCGACTGGACCTGTGCTGTTGTGTGGAGATGGTGATGCCAAGTGAAAGTCTCACAGACGAGGATGACTCGATGCCGGAGGCGGAGAACCTGGCAAAACGACGCAAAGCCAAAAGTGAGTTCGTGGGGTGGGCTTTATCTGAGTCTCCTCTCCTCTTGCAAGTCCTCGAAGTGGTGGGGTGGACATTGGTATTTGTGAAACACTGAGCCGACCGATGGTAGCACCGTCTCCTAACTACAATGTCTTGTTGATTGACCTGCTGGAAATGAGAGGAGTGGTGTCGATCCCCCAAATGCTCAATGGACTGTTCAGTTGACCAAACATGGCACACTTGACCATCACGACCCATTTCTGTAGTGAGAAATGGCAGTAGCCTTCCTCTTGATGAGTGGGTACTTAGTGGCGTAATTACTGCATGCCTCTGTTGCACACAGAAAAGAGCGACCGACCCTGGCTGTACCGCTTCGTGGCACACGTGCTGGCACCCTTCGTCCTGTCCAAGTGGGTGCGGGCGCTTCTCTTCATCCTCTTCGTGGGGTGGATATGCTTCTGCATTGCCATAATCCCCGATGGCATTCACATTGGACTGGACCAGAAGCTGTCCATGTCGTTGGACTCGTACGTGCTGGAGTACTTCGAGGCCATATCGAGTCTGTTGGCGGTGGGACCACCGGTGTACTTTGTGGTGACTGAGGGCCACAGCTTCGAATCGGTGGAGGGACAGAACCAGATCTGTTCACGATCGGGATGCGATGCGGACTCACTGGTGAATACACTGAAGCGGAGCATAGCCAGCAAGGAGTGAGTGGAAAGCAGCTGTACAGTGTTAATTGCTTGCTTGGGGTTGGGATCAGTATAATGGAGCATTATTTTACCTGGAAAGACGTCTCAAGGTGGGTGGATGGGGGTGGTAAGAGTAGTGGTAGGCATAGAGTGGTTTGCCTGAATTTGTGGCAAACGTGTATTGGGCAGCAGTAGATTATTCGGCTGAGCGAGTGAACATTTTCTTCTCTCCACTGCATGTGGAAGAACTGGTCATTTCTTGCTGCATTGATGAGGGGCTCTATATTACTTATTCGAATAAAGCAAAGCGAGTAATTTACAAGATGCACGAAGAGATCTGTAAAAGCCTCTTCGATGTACCCAGAATTGTGAGACTGGATTGACAAAAGCTCCACCTCATTAGAAATGCTAATCATTGGACACGAGTAGTTGCGGAGATAATCTCGCACATTAGACCGTGGTTGGGAAATCGCTAGTGTTGCATGTGCGTGAGGTGAGGTGTGACCGTGTTCCTAAGATTAGGCTGGATGACTTGCAGAAGCACCATAATGTGCAGGCACACTGTGATTAGGGTTAGAAGTATCCAAGTTTGCACAAACCACTGAAGCGTTAACACTCGGTCCTTATTTGCACACCGGTGCGGAGTTCCACTTGCCTGACGGGGGAAATATGCGCACTTTCTATCCACCATTCGGCACACTGAACGCATCACACAAATTCCCTTTTGGCAAGGCCTATTGGCTGTTTAAGAATCTGCTTTGGAGGATGTGGAGTCAATTTGCCTTACTCACCACTGTGTGGTGGTTGGTAGTGTGAACAAGATGTTGGGGAGGAGGAGGAGGAGGAAGTTTGATGAGTTAGTTGTCATCCCCACTTTGGTGTATATAGTGCATACGAAGGCTGCACTGTCAGTAAGTCATTCGACTGTCTGAAGCGGAGGACATTTTGTTGCCAATCGCATTAGTTTAATGTCACAGGGTAAGACAGTCCTCTTGTCACCTTCTTCAGCCTCTAATGCATAGGATGCATTATCTGTTGTCACGAAGGTAGCCGAAGGAAATGAACGTAAACCGGGAAATAGGAGGTGATCAATGACAGTAAACTTTTAGAGGTAGTTTACTTGTCTCACCTGGAAGGGTCAAACAACTCCAGTCTTAGTCGCCTTCGTTACAGCCTCGGTTTTGGTGTCTGACTGAGTAATGCCATTCGCATGCAATCATGTGAGTGTGAAATGTTGAGGGAGGATGATGGAGATGATGAGAATTGGGGTAGAATGGGAAGGAGAGGGAAAGGAGGATGAGGTTGACAGTGAGGCAGTGTCGCCTTCCATAGCGAGTTAGTTCAGCTGTGCCATGAGGCCTTTGGTTGTGTTGTAAGAGGAGGACATCGGTTGCACTGATAGACTAGACGTGGTCGCAAGTGGAGGGGTGTCGAGTGGATGCATCTCAGTTGTGATGGCTGGTTAAACTGCAGCAAGTGGGTAGCTCGTAGTGAAGAATGCCGACAGTGGCACATGAGTTGCATGGGGATGTGGGACAGACTGCTGGTGTTTGAAGGCATCCCTGTCCCACAACTCTCTCTTTCCTGTCAAGCTGAGTGTTATCAAACTGAAATAAAGGTAGTTGCGTCGTACTGATCTTATTTGTGGTTTGTTTGGTGGGTGTAGGTACCGTATCTCGAATCCGTTGATGTCGTGGGTGGACGACTACGGGATGTGGAGCATGCTGCCTTCCTGCTGCGGCGTGCACAAAGGCGAAGGTGGCCTGACCTTCTGTGATGCGAACGTTGAGAAAGACTGCGACTCCTGTCCTCACGTGAATGGTAGGCTCTCAGGAAGTGCCTTCAACCAACTGCTGCCGAACTTCCTTACCTGTGTGCCCAGTGTGAATTGTCCCCTTGGGTGAGTAGGAAAGTGTGGCGAAGAGATAAGTGGCATGTCTCCAGCAATGAAGTCACGAGCAATTTTCCCGATTTCGATGAATTAGTGCGGTGTGTTCGGCATCTGATTGGTTAGTTGGTGGTTTTGATTTGCTCACTGATTGCGTGCTAGTTGAATCGAGCTTGATAGCTGATTGGGTGTAGGATCAACTAAATCCATTTTCTAGTCGTCAAGTCCGAGGTGTAATGCTTGAGGCATAATCTTTAGCTTGTGTATGGTAAGTGGAGGCCTAGTCAATTCGACGAGGTTATTGGGAGTTGAGTGGTATTGAAGGATGCTTTTGTCTCTGGCATTGAAGAGACAGATCCACCATACTATATCAGTGTTTTTACGTCACTACTTGGAAGTGGTAGTATGATGTGACGTGAATGACAATTTTTGTTAAACATTTCCCAATTAGCAGAAGACAAAGTAGGTGTGGAAATGAATGGGTGGAGCGACGAATGTGTTGATGCGTGAGGTGGAAAGAATCAGTCGAATCGGTTCTCGAGGAAAGAATGAAAGGATGGAGGAATAGGAAGACGTAATTGAGGTAAAAAGATGAAGACACGTGGCTGAACGGACCAAATGTGGAGTGATAAGTGGACTCAAGATGAGTGCCTGTTGAATGTATTTGAAGTGGATGAATGAGTTAAATGAGATAGACAGCGACAGAGAGTGGGGTTGATGCGCGATGGATGGGTGAATATGGGAGGGAAGGTAGGATGTGTGGATGTGTGGATGTGTGGTAGTGCTGGCTAGCTCCTCTGAATCATGCACATCTCGATCTTGCAACAGTGGCAAAGCACAATATGGCTCTGCAGTGGTTCTCGTGCCGTCCCATGCCAACACCAACGCTACCGCGTGGCAGAGATCACGCGTGCTAACCTCCCATTTCGCTGCCCATCACACCGTGTTACGCAGCACAGAGGACTTCATCGAGGCCATTGGAAAGGCGCGTGAAATCGCCGACATCTTTGGGCCTCGATGGGCCAACGAGTCAGCGTTGGTGGCGAAAAGCACAACAACATTCTCGAAACTCATATCGAAGCCGCGTGGACCTCAACCCAACTCGGTTTTCCCCTACAGGTGAGTGTCTGTGACCGTCTCGGTCCCACTGAGAAGTGGGCCTACGTGGAGGAGTTGAATGTTTTGTTTTGGTCTGTGGCAGCGTATTCTACGTGTTCTACGAGCAGTACGTGAACATCCTCCACGAGACCGTGGTTCAGATGTCCATGGGTCTGAGCGCAGTCTGCATCATAACTTGGGTGATGCTGGGTTTGGATTTCATCGCTACGCTGAATGTGGTGGTGGGAGTTGCGTCCATAGCCCTGTCGGTGGCTGCGATGATGGTGCTGTGGGACATCTCACTGAATGCCATCTCACTGGTCAATCTTGTGGTGGTAAGTGAGGCGATCGGCCCAGTGTGAATCCTCTTAAACTTGCTTAGAGTGTAGAGTGAGCATAATGTCAAGGGATTAGGTGAAGTTCACTGGTGGTGGTGGTGTTGGTGGTGCATGCTGACCCTCACTTTAGTCACTTGTCTATTCATAAGCTTAGTGAATGTGCAGTGGATTGAAGAGGAGGCTCACTAAAGCAAAACTGTAATGCGATACTATTAGGTCACGCCGGAATGGAGAGAACAGTTTTAATCCATGTGAAGATTAAAGTGTGCCATCACTCGCCGCATGCTGCTCAGAGAGCGGAAGGTCATGCAAGAGTTAGCGAGAGATGAATGTGAAAAAAGTGCACATAGACACTTTAACTGTCCCCAATCGTCTTCTTACGCCTCGGGTTCACTCCACGGTTGGATTATGAGTGGAGAGATGGCAAAGGTGGGTGGAGGGTAGGGTGAGTGGATGGGGAGGTGGGGAAGGTGGTGGGCGTTGGTACAAATCCAACGCGGTCACAACACCACTACTGAGTTATATGATCTCTTCCAACCCACTTAGGGCTTGACTACACCGTTCGTCTAGTGTTGCTTGCCATGGTTCCCTTGTAGTGCATTGGAATCTCAGTGGAATTTTGTGCGCACATTGTGCGCTCCTTTACGATCAGCACGAAGGCGACCCGTGTGGAACGAGCGCTGGACGCACTCTCGGAGATGGGCAGCTCGGTAGGTGTCCTGATTCCTGTAATCTCGTTCCATATTGCACAACTTGAGAGGAAGACGGTTTCCGCTGGAGGTTCTTTTACTTCGATTAGCTGTATGTTCAGCCATCACGAAGTTTCTCTGATTTGGACATAACTGGAGTGCAGTCATGTTAGTGGGACGCTCTCATAAAAGTAGCTGGTGTTGCGCCATCCACGCATTCACCAGTATTGTCGTCCGCTGCCTTTGTTGATAGTGCGTGAACTGGAGTATTCTACGGTGACACGTCTGTCGGTCACTTGCTGCCACATAAACCACGGTCACTGTATTATCACGTTGTGTGTTTGTGAAGTTGAGGGCCTGATTTGGCCTGAGGGGACCTTTTACACGCTATGTCCTACTGACTGCGGTCTCTAGTAGCAGCCCTACTTAACGTCACCCACTTGACTTCTGAGGTGGCAAATGGAGCTGACTGCATCACTGTTGTGTCTGTGTACAGGTTCTGCGAGGCATCACACTGACGAAGTTTGGCGGCATCGTGGTGTTGGGCTTCGCGAAGTCGCGTCTCTTCCAGGTCTTCTATTTCCGAATGTACCTATGCATGGTGCTGTTCGGTGCCATGGTTGGCATCATCTTCCTGCCCGTTCAACTGAGTTACTTCGGTGAGTTGAAAGTGGCAGTCGTTGTGCCACCGGTTTGCCCATTTCGCAATATCCTTGTTATTGAGGCATCCAAACGGCATGCGGTGTCTATTAAGGAGGAGGATGTAAACAGCCACTACTGAGGGGGTGGTATGTGTATCAACAATGCACAGAGAATCTGTTGTCATCAGTACGGAGGCAGCGTTGCACATTAGCTAGCGAAGTACTCTCCAACAGGAAGCAACAATTTTGGCACTGCTGATTCGGGGAGGGAAGTCGACTACACTCAGCCCGGCATTCCTTTCGTCCAAATAAGCGATTTAACTAGCATTGAAAGGTCCCAAGACCGCGCGACTCCATGCCTTCAGCTGATTAACTTTCGTGGCGCCACTTATAGTCACTGCTGAATAGGAGTTGTGAGACATGATTGATGTTGGTGGTGGGTGCGTTGATGAATCCTAGTGTGTGTGTGTGTTTCTGTGTTGTTGGCAGGACCAGGACTGAATCAGGCGATGCTGTACAAGCAGAAGCGACCAGTGGCCGGAGGCATTCGGAAGGGCAGTCATCGAGGTCAACACCACGTGTAGCCCACATCGCTGCTATCACTGTCGCTGACTCCTTCATCCTGTTGTCTTCCAAACCATCGCTTCAATTTCGCCTTCTCACTGATCTCCCGTCCTCCCTTCCTCCCACCCCTCCTCTACCCCTCATTCTCCTATGCTCTGTCTCATCGATCTCCTCTCCCCTTCTATCTCCCTTTGTCTCCCAACACCTGTGTTCGTGATGATGACATAATGTTGTCAGAATGTTTCCTCAATGCTGATGCTGATGACGACGATGGTGATGATGTTGATGCCGCTGACAAGGCTGTAGCTGGTGCCCAGACGGTTTTAGTTTCCTACTCTGTCTTTTATGCAAAGCAACAACCCCAACGACTGACTATGATGCTAAAACTCATCTCACCACTTACTCACCTACTCACTCACACGCACACAACCGCACACAATTGCACACACACACACACACACACACACACGCACACCGTACAGAAGTGAGAAGCTGCGTTGTAGTGACTACTGCCCTGTGTGAGACTGCGTTTGTATGTGTTTATGTGTGTATGCGTGTGCGGGGCTATTTTGGAAGTAGAAGAACGAGACTTGGAGACTGTGTTTTCCTTACTTGCTCCCTAGTGGGAATAAAAGTGAGTGGATGAATTAATGGATGAATGGGTGAACTGGTTGGATAGGTGGATGGATTGTTTATGGTGCATAGGATGGATGGATAGCTGGATGTCATCGGCTACACTGTAATTGTAGTGTAAGTGAGCGTTTGCCTTGGCAAGTATCGTGGACTTCGAACCTGCCTTGTGAGTTTACCATCCCTACCGATGTTGTTGGTTGTGATAGCGCATAAGGCTATTCCTGTGGAGATACTGTGGCAGTGTGGGCGTCGTAGTCGGTGCTACGAGTTGCATCACCTCTGCGAATGGTTCAATTCATCCAGATCGACCTGAAACTCTCACTCACACCGGTGGTGTGTCAATTGCTTCAGCCTCCGTCCTCTCCTCCATTCACCACTTTCATCACCACTGAGGTCATTCCTTGCCTCAGCACCTCTTCCCCTCAGCCCTTTATCGATTGACCTTTGTGCTTCGGTGGGAGTCACGGAAATGGTTGAGTGCGTGGGGGCAATCGCACTTTGGAAGCGGTCATTATTGCAGGATCAGTGTTGAGGATGACACAAGTTGAACATTTCTTCTCCATCCACACTCAACTTCGTTCTTCTGCTAGAGCCAGACGTAAGCTTTGCCATAATCATCTATGCCAGCTAGCTTGCCTCATCTTGATGTACAAAGGTCATCAATTCTGAGCCTGCCATACCTCCTGCTACTTCTGGTGAGTATTTGTTACACCTGCGGGCGTAGCTTACGCGTTTGGCAGAGGAGGAGCATGGAGGTTGACTTGTGAAATACTCGGTTGCTTTAATAGCCCTAACCGCAGCAACATTTGCTTGTATTTCATGTGATTGACGTTTGTGCTGGAGTAATTATGGGACCGCTGCATTCCTAATTAACGTGACCTTGAACCACGAGAGTCGAACGATGTGGAGACTTGGCACAAACTGCGGAATACAGCACTTACACAGGCACACATGCATGGTGGTGAATGAGCTTTTGGTAGACTCACGGAAGCATTAACGTTCTAGCCCTGAACACGCATGAACAGTCGGCCATCTGACCTGTGTCTCGTTTCAAACAATGGTTTTGCCGGTTGTGAAGTAGTAGGATTAGGCTGTAACGAAGGGACTGAAGAGACAGAAGCAGACCTGACCGACCATCGGAAGAGTGGTCTATTTAACACTTTGTATTGAGGGTGAAAAACGATTGAGGAAGCATTGGTGAATGCGGCGAATAAGCTGTGTGTGATGTTGATCATGTCCCTCTTACTTGTTTGCTCATCGCTTGCTTAATTGCGAAATCGTCTTCCCTGTACTGTTCTACCATTAGGGCAAGACGAAGAGGCACCGAGTGTGAGTATTTCATTCGCTCTGATTTAAGACATACTTGTCACTTCTCCACACTGGCATATCGCTGTCACTCACTGAGCAGCCTAAGACTCCCTCGTAGTTGTTGTTGTTGTTGCTGTTGCATTCTCGCCTCTGAAGAAGCCCAGAATGAGGTTCTGTCGACATGCGGTCACGTTGGGATGGGCCCTGGATGTTTGACCACCTGCCTTCATTCCGGACATGTGTGTGTGTGTGTGTGTGCCTGCTTGAGTGTGTGTGTGTGCATGGTCGACGTGATTGCAGGGGGTGGGCATGAGTCATCAAGCTGGTGGCGTGATTTTGGTCAAGTCCATTTCAAGGTGAAAGCTACCTGTTTGAAGTGGAGCCTCTCCCTCAAGCCATAGAAAAGCCCTCATTATAGGCCAAGCATGTCGCGCCCCCGGAAGCCAGATGCGAAGCGAGCCATTCTCGGCCAAAGTAGGCGATAATTCCGGTATGCTAATTTCCAAACCCTCCAATCGCAAATACCAATACAGCCTGCGAGTCTTTACCACTTCACTGATTTCCTTCCTTCTGTGCTGTCCTTTTAGGTGCTATGACGGACATGCCTGCTGTTCGTGTGTTTGCGCTGTACGCCGGTGTGGCCATCGTCATCAACTTCGTCTTGCAAATCTTCGCTTTCACAGCCCTCCTCACTCTGGATGCGAAGCGCGTGGAGGTGAGTTCCATCCCCTCCCGTCTCCTCTTACCCTCCACTTTTCCTGTGATGATCACAGCGTCGTTGTTTCCTTTACTGGTGGAAGCGTTTGGCTGCAACTTTCAGTCATTTCATTCACATTACATTGCATGCACCCAAGGTAGTGTTGCCATTTGATGGGAGGAAATGATTTCACAATTGTATTTTAGTAATTAAGAGTTCCTAAGTTAGCAAGTGCGAAAGGACCGAAAAGGGAGGTAGTAGGTGTGGATTTCTGAAATTGCTGTTTCCATTTGTGCCTTTCTCCCTCCCCAACCGCAGCTTCACCCTCTACTTCAGTTATTGTAGCGCTGTCTGGTAGCTTCGACGTGCATTAGGGAAGAGAGGCAGAGTGACAATGCAGTTTTTAAGAAGTACGCAAGTTCACTACTTTACTTGTCATTAATGATCTCGCTGGTGAGCCAGTAATCAAGAGATGAGTGCTCTAAACTGAATCCTTGTGCACTTCCTCTCCCCCCGTTCATTATCCCCAACCTTCCTCCTCCTTTCTCACCCTCACTGCCACCAATGACAACGTTTTCGAACATCAGAACACTGACACTTATACAACATCCACCCAGAAGCCTCTTGTCCACGATCTTGAGTTTGGTGTGAAAGTGGATGTGGTGAGGTAGACCCTCCCCTTCACCTGCAAATGCCATAGCAACAACGAAACGACAATGGATGGAAGGAAAGGAAGTTGATTCTGCTTCGCCTAGTGCACGTCATGAGAGGTGGAGGTAGTTGGTGCTCTTTTTCTCCTGTTCTAGCGTTATCACCTCAGTCTACTCCCACTCATTCTCTGCTTCCTCCACAGCAGTGTCATGTTGTGTTATCGGAGTTTACCGCCTACGTGTTGTCAGGCACATCGAATGTGTGTGTGTGTGTGTGTGTGTGTGTGTGAGTGGGATGGATTAGATGCCAGTCACTTGAGTACAATGAAAGAAATGTGCACACAAGCGAAGTATTGATGAGTAAATAGTGGGTGGCACGTGGAGCAGGGAGATGGGGTGCTCACCCATGTTAGAGAGTGCAGAGAAGGACATATTTGATGGATGGATGGATGGATGGCTGGATGTTTGGATGGATGGAGCCGGAGGCGGCATCGAGGTGGCGAAAGGGTGTGAATGAGGAGGCGGGTGAGGGGGATGCGATTAGTCGAAACAACTTGGCATTATTTGACGCTCCACGAACCCATGTACAAAATGAGGTGAGCGTTCGGAAAGCGATAGTTGCAGCACGTGGTGAAGGGTAAAGGAGAAGAAAGCAAATGGAGTAGCCTTCCTCAAGATAGTTAGCTGCAGTGGCTATTGCTGTACCCGATATCCATTTTCCATTGGTAGTAGTACGAGTGTCTGAATTCCTGTCTGTCTAGTGATGATTAGAGTCACAAGAGTGCTTTCCTGGCACTACTGATGTCAACAGTTGCGAGCTTCCTCACGCTCACCTTATTTGGATGCTACGGAGGTTGTCTCCGTGGCAGGATCATTTCCACATGTGAAGCCGGTAGGCTGGAAGACAGTCACACAGGTGTGCTCAAAGTCATTTCAGCGCCGTTAAGCCGGCGTGGAACTGCTGTGGCCTTTGCGCCTGTGTGGAAATTGCCCACTAGGCTCACATACACACACACACATGCACACACGCACACACACATGCACAGTACTAAAATGGACATTCGACAGTATATTGGTGGTTGATGTGCAGCCAGAGAGGGAAGTGAAGTGGACTGATGTCGCGTTTGTTGCCACCTACAGATGCCCATGCACCTAATGCCGGGGGCACCGTGCTTCAGTGTGATTGGTGACTGCTTTCGCCTCGCACCATTGGCAACCTCATTTGCTTATCCCCATTTGCGTTTCCATGGTCTGAGAGAAGATTTACAGCGGATGCATTGATAGCAGCTGAAAAGTGCTCACTCTGTCGAGTTTGCAATGGAAGCCTGAAAGTGTGGGTAGGACTTGTGAGAATGCCTGTCACCCAACCTGCAGCTAGTGTTTTGCTACTTCGAGCTGCTACTGCGAATTGAAGGCTTTGGCCTGTCTGGTAAGACCACTGGGAGTGCATTCGTGGAACTCGTTCCTCCAACAGAACAGAACAGAACGGAACAGATGTTTTATATTGCCCTCATTTTGACCTGCGATTTGTGGGATTAGTGAGTCTGGAATCCGTGGATGCGTGTCACACTGAGAGGGTGGTAAGCGCATGAGAGATTGTAGCTGCAAGGAAAATATCGATGTGCGAGTTGTGTCGAAGTCAATTGAGAACCACGAAAATCGTGGACAGTGGGTCTTGCAGAAGTTGTTGTGATTTTGACGAGCCGCCAATTTCTAGCCTTTATCCACAGCAGATTTCCTCCTACAGTTGCCCGTTTTCGATAGCGTTCTGTCTACCCTACAAATAGCTTCGTTGGCCGTGCCATCTTGGTGGTTGAGATGGGTGGGTGTATGTGTACACTTAGCCTTATTGTTGGCGTATTGAAAGGCTTGAAGTTAGGCATCACAATGGTGGCATGGGAAGAGGCGCCTATGTACTGACATGGAAGCACCTCTTGAAGACGCGGGATGTGGAAGCCTTGAATGCGGTTTGGTAGGGCCACACACAAGCGAATGGTTGGATGTGGCTGTTGCATCCACATGCAGCTAGTGAATGAAAGGAGTAGGAAGTTGACATGACCTAAGCCTTCAATCGGTGGTGACATTTGATTCTCTTATTTGTCCTCGTTGGAAGTGCTATTCCTTGTACCATCGCAGTATTTATTCCTTCCCTTCCACGTGCCAGTTTGTTTCCACTTGATATCCGACTGGCTCCGCCTCACTATTGCATTTGGTGGTGGTAGTCGTGGTAACGCATGAGGCACGTGCCAAGTTGTAGCGTGTGTCCTTGAGGAGGAAAATCGTCCGATTCTCGCGCTGTACTTGCTGCCGCTGCCGCCGCAGCCGCTGCTGCTGCCGCAGCTAACGACCTTCAGGTGGTTGCGCGTGCGTGTGGTGCTGTGTTCTGGATTAGCGAGTGTGTTTGTCACCTCAACGCTTTTGTGTGGGCTAAACTACAGCAACCTCTTGCACAAATTCTTCTTTTTTGTTTTATTTCTTTTCATTGCATCGCCTGCTAACAAATGCTACTGTTAGTGATGGTGGCGATTTGTTTGTCAGGTAATGTTTGAAGCTTGGCCATGACTAGTGTTAATTGAGGTCTGACGTGCGAGCTGAAATGAGATGAAGGAAAGAGGCGCGGATGGAGGGAGGGTTGGGTGAATGAATGCATGGCTGGGTGGATGGTTTCCCTTGTGAAATCACTTTCTTCGATAGGTCGTTGGTCTTCTCTGGCATGCATTCTGTTGCTGTATCCCTAAATGCTGTAGTGCCAGATGATAGCCACTTTTTCTTCCTTCCCTACTCTGCCATGGTGTCTGTGTTTATCACTGCAGGTGGGTGGAGGGGAGATTGCGTGGATTGATTGACGACTTGAGTGGTGCATCAAGATACACTTGACTAAGTGGTGAGAATAGCGCCTGTTGACGCCGTAAACGAAGAAATTACTTTAGGGTAGTGTTAACGCACCCGCTTGCACCATCATCAGCATCTCTGCCCAAGGTATAAATTGTGGTCGATAATGTGTAAAGGAGTGGTTTGAACGTGTTGAAACGCCATGAGCTCTGTGGATTGAGGGTGAATGCGGGGTTTTGTGGAAGCAAGAGCGGCGTGTCATATCTCGGGTAATGCGGACCACCGGATCCCAACCGTTGTCGCGTCTGTTGGGCATAGATGTGGACCTCGTATAGGCGTGGCTTGAAGGGTTGGAAATGGTTGGGAATGATTGTTGAAGCAGTTTGGGAGAAGGTCAGCATGGGTGTGAGACCTGTGCCATGTTGTGATTGAGAAGGGGCAGAAGTTGCAGGTCGGACTCTTCTCTCAGGTGCTAGTAAATAATGTCAGTGGTGCATGGGGATGCAGTATTGGCGATTGGAGGGCTTGTGGGTAGAACGACGCAACCAGGGGGAAACAATGGCTTCGAAGACACTGAATGGAGTTGACTCTACCAAAGCGAGGTGCTGCGTTGTGGAGGTGATTTGCCCCGATGATTGGAAGTGTTACTTTCGGTGGCATTGAAAGTAAGTAGCAGAGCTCTCATCCAAAATTTCACATTGAATTTTAAAACAACCCTTAAACAATGCAGCCAAGTGACTTACGGGATTGGTAAGGAAAACATCCACCTTGATTTTATAACTCTTTTGACCATGCAGTATGATCGTTAACCAACAATGAAGGCGCGTTTTTCATTCCGTAAATAGCAAAAGTATAGTCTCAAATGTGAGCGAAGCTGCATTAATCGCCATTGAGACAAATCTGCCCGGACACTATCTATGCTGTGTCGAGATTGGTGTAAGACGCATTTCTTGTCACCAATAATGATTGATTGACGTCAACGCGAGAACAGTACATTGTCTTTCCATCTATTCCATTGCCTGACTTTATGTATCACACTGTCGCGGAAGAGGTTACTCGGTGTCATTCTAAAACTACGTCCAAATATAGCGTCCTGGCGATTTACATGTTTGATATCGGCAGGCTCCAAAAGTCAGCCGGGTGCATGGCTTGCGGTCGCATGTGCTCGTGTATGGCGTGAGCAGCAGTTTGTACACACCTTTTCTCTGCTGTCAACACTACAGTTTCGGGTCCTATGCAGTGCCGTTATTGTCGCGTTTCATTCCACCGTATCTGCAATGGGAAAGCGAAAGCTGGTTGTTTATTGCCTGACAACTGTTGCTGTCTGCATCACACGACTGCAAATGACTTGCTATGAGGGCGTCTGTTTTCATTAACTTGAATGCCAGTTTGCCTGTAGACTTATGATCGACTGAGTGGAAGAACCTTGTGCTCCTTGGATTGCTCGTTGCGAGGTGGTGGATAGGAATTGATCGAAACCTTTTGAACTGATTTTTGCATAATCGTGCGGTCGCAAGTGGCCTGACAAATTCACTTGTCAACCAGTAAAATCCTAAATCGCCACAGAATTGGGATACTAGCAAGCATTGAGTCCCGCATGCCATCTTTCCCAAAGCGTGCAAGTACACAAATTTAGCTGTAGCTATCCATCAAACGATTTACAGTTCTCACTGATAATGATGTTGGGACACGGATTTCAGTTTGAAGACCCATCACGTAAATGAGCAAAAATGTTCTGGTTCTTCTTTGTCATACCGGTAGCAGCTCGTTTTGAATGCTGGTTCTTCCCCAGACTTATGATCGGCTGAATGGAATAATTTAAACTTCGATGATTAATACTTTGTCTGTTCGTTTGGTCGAATCCGAAAATTTCACAAGCGTTGACGTGTCAATGTAATCGCGTGTAGACCACCTCTGTGTTCGCTTGGCTAAGGCTGTCGGTAAAAGGCGAGCATCGTCCCGGCTAGAAGGTCAGCACAACTTTTGCGCGCAAGTGCGTGTGTCGAAGCTTACCTTGGGAGTGCTCATGTAAGCACCCACGACCGTAAGCATGCATTATAGTTGCTTACTGGCTTGTTTGCTTGTGTTGGCGGGTAAGCGGGTGAATTCTATCGCCTGTTGGCAAATAATTGGTGCTTTTTTCTTTCACTTGCTTGCGTGGGTGCATGTCTTCCATTTAGAGGTAGGAATGACACGCCTACCTCGTAGACTGAACAGAAAATTAGACTACCATTTTGCAGAGCCGATGGTGCACACGGTAGTCAAATCGAGAGTTGAGATGGTGCAATGCGTCCACATCCACTTAGCACTATGAGTGTCATCTCGTGGATTTTGACATGAGGTCTACTCCCACTTTCACATAAACTCCGCATAGCCTTTGTTTCAGTGCTAGAATTAAGTGCTCTGCGATCCCTACCGTTGAATTCCTTCTTACACTATTGCTTCACATATTTACTCATTCGATGAATCCTGGTTGAGACCGTCCTTCCTGGAGTTTGCAGCATTCTCATTAGACGAAATGGGGGGACAACATCAGCAGGTGGCGTTCTCCATTGTTCTTAACCTGCTATTTGTAAAGTATTGTTCAATTTAAGTAGAAAATGATGAATCTATGCAAGGAAGCTGAACGGTGCTGTCCTCTGTCACAGCTTTGCATCCATTTTAGCCTTTAACTAATTGTTGTAGTAGAGCGACTTTAGGAGAGAAAGGATTGTCAGTGCAACTGCGAAGCATTCCTCGGCAGCTTGAACTACTGTGCCATCGGTACTAAAGTAGCGACTTCAAAGGTGCTCATTTAAGGATTGAAACAGGTGGCAATCATTTAGTCTCCAGAATGGGATGATGTAGTCAGGTTCTTTCGCAGATAATGGTGAGATCTGTGGAGTTCCAGTCTTATCCAACATCTAACTAAAAGATGTGCTTTGGCGATTCAGGAGGCAAGAACTGAGATGGTGTTGGGGATCTCATACCTCGAATTTCGATGTGAGATGAATAAGCCCTGTATGAGGAAGCTATAGAGGCTTAGGTAAGGGCTATCGTAGTCACTGTCCACAACTTCGCTCCCTGCAACGTAGTTAGTTTGAAGAATCCAAATACGAAGTGTTGAAGCCTTCCAAAACATCTTTGCATTCCTCCTCCAGTTGCAAGACAGGAATGTGAAGATTTGTGATGAGAAACCTCCAAATAGTAAGCGGTAGAAAAGCATCTGGTGCAGCGGGTGTCACTTGTCACGCCAATCGTTTCACAAAATGGGTTACTTTGATGCATCGCTGTGAAGACTGGATGGCGCTTCTCTCTACAGCGGATGCATTTACGCGAAAATGCATTCAACTGTGTCAATGCTTTACACCGTAGGGTTTAATTCACTACTTCCCCCTATGTTGATGGGTCACTTTGTACTCCCAACCCTAATATAAAGAAAGGAGGTAAGAAAAGACCAACAAATGCATTCAAATGGTTACAAAATGTAGTCAGTCCGCCTCTCCCCTCCGCTGGTGGTTACAATACTCCTTTAAATGGCTACTTTATTGTTTACTTGTAAGATAAAGCCGCTTTATGTTTGTCCTTTCCCCTTAGTACTACATTCTTGCCTTTGTAGTTTTTTTTTGTTAATGGAAATTGTACAATCCCCATGGGGAGTTGGAAGATGAGCTGCCTCAGCTTTCATATCACTAAAAGTTTGTTTCCATTAGGCTAAGAAAAGGCAGCTAATATTGGCATAGATGGACATTTGTCATTATGCAAAGACTTCTGCCATGGTAACGAGGTATCCAATGCAATGCATTCTGTTTCCAACTTGGTCGGAAGTGGCACCAGGAAGGCATTTAGCAGAGTATGACTGTGACAACTGCAGTTGTTACTGCAGACGTGGTGGAGAGAATGCAAAGTATGGGCACTGGAGGGACAGAAATTTAAGGACAAGGAAGTTAACAGGGTGTGCTGCATTGGAAAGACTCCGGTTGCCACAGTTCTTGCAACTTCGATGATTCAGTGTTTGCCAAAGGTTACTAATGCAAAGTCCTCATTACCTCTGGAGATGTAGCCCACTCATCCGGAAGTGACATAGGTGGAACATGGAGGTAATCACCGAAGCCGTGAGGATAATGCACGTGAATTATGCCCAAGCCTTTCCTTACCACAGCAGTGGATGATGTTTGGGTTTGTAAGATCTCACATCCACATTTACATAATGGATCGCCTACCTGGATTATTGGTTTCCATTGAAACCACTTTGATACAGTAGGTGGTGGGTGATTTGATGTGAGTCCAAGCGAATCTCGTTGCAATATTAGCCCCCATTTAGGAAGGACCCTTTTTGTTGTGATATTCTGAGGACTCAGTCGTCCACAGACTCGTTTAGAAGCAATAATAGTTTTGAAGGGCGTGGGACATATGCTAATACAGCATTACCTCTGCATCATTCCGGTGGAAGTTGCAATGCATAAGAGTTGCGAAGCTGCATTGTTATAAATATGCGGAGGCATTTGGATGGCATGAGTAGGAACCTAATCCACCGGTGTGGAGATCAAATTGGCCGAATTTCGTTCCCTCCAAAGCTTCAATAGTACTTTGACCACTTGAGACAAATCAACGATTGACAATTTTATGCTCATCTACCTAAGAGCATTTGTTCAGGGGTTCCTTTGCCCTTGCACTAATAATTTCATTCTAGCGTCCATCGACCCGCTCGTTTCCAACCCTCGCCTATCGCTCTACATTACCTATCAAAGCTGAATTGCTTCGTAGAAACCAATAGGTACGAAATATGCCCTACCAAGCAGACACTTATACTCCCGTACAAAAGTGAGAGAATGTTACCTCTTCCTGAAACCGCTGCTGGTAAGCTAGTTTCACCTCCTCTTTTTAATTCATTTTGATCGACCTGAAAATCTCGCCTAGCATCGGTCGTGTGTCAATTGTCCTAGCCTCCGTCTTTGGTCCTACCTTGGTGTGCCCACCACCCTCATTATCATTGAGGTCATTCCTTTCCTCGTGCTGGCTGCGGGTGTGGACAACATCTTCATCATGGTGCAGGACTTCCTCATGCACGAAGAGGAGGAAGTGGATGATGACGACGACGATGACGAGGACGATGGGGATGGTGGCTTTGGAAATGGGGAGAATATGGCGAATGATGCCGACGATATGGTGGATGAGTAGGTAAAAAGGTGAAGAAAGAACGATGTGGACAGTGATGACGAGGAGGAGATGATGTTGGTGACATTGGTGGGGTAGGAAAGCGTCAAGGTGGTAGTGGGCTTGTGGAGGCACGTATTACGAAGACGGTGGGTCGTGTGGGTCCATCCATGTTCCTGTCAATTCTGGCTGACTGCGTCGCCTTCTTCCTCATCACCTTGCCTTCCTTAGATAGTGTAAATCTAGAATCCGAGTTTGGAGAGGTAGAAACATTCCACGGAGGCTTTGTTTTTTAATCTCTATCTTATCCTATTGACCTCTCCAGTGATTATTCCTTCTGCAGTAGTGATCAATGGAGTGGATATAACCCCTGGGACAGGGATGGGGACCATGTGGTATGTACGGTGATTTACCATGTTGAGGAGGCGTTGTACGTTTTCAACTGAGCCATCTATGAAAGCCTCAAGCCTGAGCCTATTGCACTTCCTGTTACTGATGCAAAACCCTACTTACCTCTTGGGGTTCGGCCTACTCAGGAGGAAAAGTAAATTATCTCCGAAACCGTGACGATTAGAAGCGTAAAATCATGCGCAAGTCTTTCTCTATCCCATTAATGGCTTCTTGTATTTTGCATGATTGACGTTTGATACTTTCGCATTCCTAATTAATGTAACCTTCAAGCACAAGTATCGAACAATGTGGAGGACTGGCAAAACTCTGGAATGCTACATATACACACTCGTGCTTGCTACTGCTGACTTTACGAGTCCATCCACATTTGAGCATCAACCATGCATGAACTATCAGTCATTTGACCCATGTTTCACCTTAAACGGTGGTTCCGCCAGTTATGGCAACAATTGGAGGGGGATGAGGTGAAACCATTGAAGAGACAGGAGCCTGTCTAAGTGACCATCGGAAAGGTGGTGTGCCTACACCAGGGTATCCCCGTCAATCGCATAAGGATCTTTCTTGGTTGTTCTTGTTGTTATTGAACTTTCGCTTCACGAGAAGCTCAAATTGACGTTTTTGCCGATATCCAGTCACGATGCTAGACTTTCAGCCTTCAATTCGGACATGTGTTTCTGTGTTTACATGGTCGACGTGGTCACAGGAGAGGGGCATGAGTCATTAGCTTGGTGGTCTGATTATGGCCAAGTCCATTTCAAGGTGAAAGCCACCTGTCCAAAATGGAAATTCCCCTTCAAAACACAAAAAGTCCCAGACTTATGAGGTGATTACCTGCTTTCTTTTATTGCCATAGCACCCAACTAATATGTTTGTGTCAAGATGTGGTGCAACCTTGTCCCGTAATTGGTATAACCAGGTTCAGACTGAAAACTTAGTGATACTGAAAGAAAATATTCTACCTCCTGGGTACAGGGTAATAATTCAAATGGGACTGCAGGAGGACCATGAATGGGGTTTTTCATTCTCCTTTTTTACGTTACCATTCGCCCATTTTTAATGTCCAAAATGTCTGTCGTGTCTCCTACAATGCGACCTTTTTTTCGAAAGCTAAAATAAAATTAGATATTTGGTAGCCTTCCAAGGGCGACAGCCAACTCAAGAAAGGATAAGGTTTACCCCATCCTCCTCCCGATACTACTTAAATAAACTTAGCGACGATCTTTTCACTTTAACAATTATTAATTTTTCTACTAGTGAGTCAGCAACCAAGATTTTGGCGCCCTAGGCTGAAATCTTTTATTTTTTTTGCCCCTTTCTCCTGCTCTCTCCTTCTCTCTCACCTTCAATGCCACTAAATACCGCCACGTCCACGCCAATCACTCAGTAGCCTTTTGTCCGCGATCATGAATTTATTGTAGTAATTGAGGTGTCTTAGGCACCCCTCCTCCTCCTCAATCTGCTAATGCCACAACAAAAGCAACAACAAAAAGCAACATTAATTATGGGAAAGAGAAGTGGATTCCAATTCAATAAGTCCATGTCATAGTGGGTAAGGCCAGCTGCTGCTCTCTTTATCCTGTTGTCGCATTATCCCATTAGCTCGCCCTCCATTTCTCTTCTTCCTTTATAGCAGTGAAATACTTTGTTTTTCACGTAATTCGCTTAAGTCCTGTCAGTTCCATTAAATACGTGGGTGAAATGTGTTAAACGTCAGTCACCTCATTACAATGAAAGAAATGTGCACACAACTGAAGCATTGAAAAGTAAATACAGGGTTAGAAGCGCAGTACGGAGATTGGGTACTCATTAATGTAACAGTATGCTAAGAATAACAGAGCTGATAGACAGGCACTAAGAGAGCATCAAGATGGTCAAAACGTGAGATGGGTTCGGTGCCCAACAAATCTTTGTGCAAAAGGGGACCACCAAAGAAAAGTGTTAAGTGTAGCACCAAATTAGAGGGCAAGGAAAATTCAGCAAAGAAAACCTTCTTTTTTAGTGCCACCTACAGTTAGGGCTATTGTCGGACCCGATTTCCTTTCTTCCACTGCGGGTAGGTCGATTGTCTGCACTCCTGTCTTGCTAGTGGTTTTAATCGTCTTCATCCTCCCTCTGTGAACCCCACTGAAGCATATGAATTTTGTTGCAAATAAAGAAATGATGAAAATTTGGCAGCTGCTTTTGATTTGAATGCCACATGTTTGCCGGCAGATTTGAAGACAGCCACATAGGTCTACTTAATTTCATTTCAGCGTCGTTCACCTGAAGTTGAACCGTTGTAGTCCTTCCGCCTGTGTATAAATAACTCACTTGGCTGACATACGCATGCAGTAATAAAAACAGACATTTAGCTCTATTTTAATGGCTAGGGTGCAACCAGACAGGCAAATGAAGTCGACCATTGTCGTGTTTGCCCTTACCTGCAGATGTGCACACAGTGCTGAGGGCAACATGCCTCACTGTGATAGGTTATTTACTTCGCCTTGCAACATTGCCAACCTTTCTTGACCTTTTCATCTCCATTTTTTTGTAATTCTTGTGGTTTTTTGGAGGGCTGTCCTGAGAAGAATCGCACTCGAAGGTTTGGCAGTCACGCAATCTGGGCTGCTCGCTCTCATTTGCCCAAGGGAGCGATGCTTTACCACTTAATCGAACAGCTACAACCTAGACCTTAAAATATTATTAAGCCTTTCCGGAATGCTTGTTACTTAGATAGCTATTGTTGCTGCTGCTCCACTTGAAGTTGCTACTGCAGAAAGCAAGCTTTGCCACGTCGAGTTACATCATTGGGGATACGCCCTCGCAACAAGCCCTCCCAACAAAGCGGGTATTTACACTTTGGTAGCAGGTCTCTTTGTTTCATTTTTCATTAAAAATGTGAGTCTACTGAATTGGGATTCCGTCAACATGTGTCACGTTGAGGGCGTTTAAACACCAGAGACACTGTATCTGAGAGGATAATCTCTATATACAAGTTGTATCGAAAGTAATTACCAACAATAACTTGGTAAGGATTTAGAGCTAGTCGCGCAGAACTTGTAATTTTTCTAACTTTTGATTTTATTTGCTGGGCCTAGATGAAGGATATCAGGGTTCCTGTGTCGCTCATCTCTCGTAAGAAAGTTGGCCCAAAAGTGGAACCGTAAAAACAAATATTGTGCATTCGATTCTCCATTTCCATTTGATTGGCGCTTCGATGCCGCCTAGTTACCTTTGCACCTTTCCGTGGGAAGCTATTATATTATCCAATTTCGTTCGGTCTGCGATTAGGCATTTATTTTACAACCAGCCACGAATCCTTCACTCTTGATCTCCTTGCAATATTTGCCAAGGTGTAAAGCACTGATTCCTGATGGCTAGTGGAAATTGTCGTGAATTTCAGTGTCCCCTCATTGGCGCACCCATGCACATCAGCTGCCTTCCTTCAGCAACCCTTTTGTGCACTGCTCCATCTTCCTTCCGAATGGCTTTGTCAACGCGTTGAAGTTGGGTATCACACTGATGGCATGAGTAGAGCCACACACTGTTTTCTCGTCGAAAGTGATCTTATCCTTTCTAAAATAATAGTCGAGGAGCACAATTAATCGTGCTGCCACTAAACGACTTCAAAGGTCCCCTCGAAGACGTATGGTGTGGAAGTCTTGAAGTAATTCCATTAGGAACACACAGAAGAGTGTGGTTTGAGCCCCTTTCTGTTCCACATGGTGATTCAAGTATTCATCCTACGGCAATTCTCATTCTCTTCCCTGTCTTCCTTGCAAGCATAAACTTTCACATGCCAACTCAGTATTAAATCATTTCTACTCACTTGCCTTTCTGTATCTACTTAATCTTCCTAACTAGCTCCACCTTGCTATTGTATTTGGTGGTCGTAGTCGTGGTAACGTGTGTGAGGCACTTGCCAAGTGGCTGCGTGTGTCCTTGAGGACGAAAATCGTCCGATTCTTGCGCTGTGCCTACTACTGCTGACCTTCAACAGCTTAGGCGTGAATGCGCTGCTGTATATTAAACTACGGGCTTCCCTCACATCAACTCTTCTTTGTTTTTGCATCGCATCCACTGCCAACAAAAGCTAATGCTGCTGCTGATGATGTTGGCGGTTTGGGTCACAAAAAATGTGTGAAACTTGGCCGTTACTTACATTTTCTGGAATCTAAAGTTTGACGTAGACGATTGCTACAGAAGGAAGAAATGGATGTATGAGTGAATGCGTAAAGAGGTGGATGGATAGGTTGATCAATGGAGGAATAAATGATGGATGGATGTGGGTAGATAAATAGGCGGGTGGAGATGGGTGCTTAAATGGACAGAGATTTGATTGTAAAAACTGAACACCAACCAATTTCCTTACTCCTAAAGGTGGTGATGGAACCTTCTCTTCTCTTGTATAATTAATTTCGTGAATAGCTCGTTGGTCTCCCCCAGTTTCCAGTCCTACAGTTTATTTACCAAACCGAATTTCATTCACCTAGAAGATGTAGTGATCTATAACACTGATTCCATCTTTTGCTATGGTGTCTGTGTTTACCACTGGAGTTTACGTTTGTCTGTATTAACCAAAAAGAGGATAAAAAGCATCCAAGTGGATTGATTGACGACTTGGATGGTCGATTAAAATACACTTCACGATGTGGTGAGAAGAGCGCCTGTTGATGCCGTAAGCACGCATTCATCTGCACCACTGACTTTAGTCGAAATATCAAGTATTGTACAAAGTCGTCTTCGAAAATTCCTCGAAGGTTATGGCCATGGTTGGAAACTGTGGATGTAGAAGTTCCAAGTCTGTCAGGTCCACTGTCTTTGCATTTTGATGTGGCAGTGTACATCACATGGATTGAAGATGGATTCAGGAGATATGTGAAGGGAACAGCACCACTGTAGGTGGGGCATTCTGGACGGGTGTAATTATGTGCCCCCGTAATCACCAATCCCTTACTTTTGGCACAATTTTTTAGCAGGGGTATGTAGCCTGGTTTACGAGTTAGTTGAAAAGTTAAGCATTGCTTCAGAGAAGCTCGGCAGGAGTGTGAGACCTGCTCACGTCTAAACAGACCTTTGACAAGATTTGTAGCTCATGCACCTCTGAAGTCCTAGTCGACTGTGAAAATAAGGAAAGGTCTATTAGTAGCATGTGCAGGGCTTGTGAGTGGTACCACGCAAACAACCCGAAGCACCAATTGTAGAGACAATACATCAAATTGCCGCTACAAATTTGTGCAAGCACTTGTACTAAGCAAGGTGCTTCATTCACGGGAAAATTTGTAAAGTCATAAAAGGCTACTATGTAGCGTCTTTATTGTGATTGGCATGTCATCCTCTTTACATCCTTTATCAGCGTGTCTTTGGCACCAATTCTGAGGGTCCTAACTTTTACACGCCCACGACATAGGTAAAGCCTTTTCCTTTTCATTTAAGGCCTTATCCAGGCTCCGTAAGATGTAATTATGGGTAAAGTGGGGTAAATTTGCTTGTTTTAGCTATCCTTATTCAAATCCTTATTTTCTTTCATGCATTTTGCCCACCCTAAAAAGAATCCATGCTACCAAGATAAACACAATTGTATCACCTCAGCACCACTTGTCAACTATCATAAGCAGTCAACTTCTGTTTACTGCTTTTTTGGTAAAATAGCATTGGAATTGTTTAAAACAATAAAATTTGATTGTTTTACTCCCTCCACTATGCAAAAACATTGCTTCTATTGTTTACATCGAACGGAGATGTTTTTGTTGCTGATTTCAATGGGGTTTTTTAGTGCTGCATTGTCGAATGGGACTCTTATTTGCTTAAGAGATGGATGGGTGGGTGGCTGAAAGGGTAAATGAAATGGATAAATGAGTGCATTCACGGATGGAGAGATGGACAGGTAACCAGATGGATGTATGACTAGGGAAGGGCAGATGCATTAAGAAATGGAGATCCCAGTGAATAGACGATTAGGTGGATGGGTTGAGGGGTGGATGGATAGATAAATGATTACATGAAAGGTCAGGCAGACATTTGTATTGATAGATTTGCGGTTAGATGGACGAACAGAGAGATAGAGCTGGTTAGGTTGATGAAATGAGGAGCAGTTAGTCAGTAGAATGAAGCAACTGTCCTCTGTGATTAGGATCACGACACCATAAATGAACCTTCAGACACAATGAAACCAAAAGAATGTAGACACTTTTGGCTATTCAATTAAGACTTCCACCGATCTGATTCTCGAGATAGGATTTTGGTACCTCCACATGGCGTCACAAATATGTGACACGACATTCCGTGATCATTTAGTTAGGGCCTCTCTAATTCGCTCAATTGACACTTTTCTTGTCATCATCACATGTTCGCCAAGTTGACAATGTCTACTCTAGCTGAAAGTGGTTAAACCAAAATGTAGGCCTCAAAACGACAGACCGGATCCAACTTTGAAGAGTGGACATGGGCTACTCTCGATCTGTAAGGTAAGCGACTATTAAACTGGTCAAGAGGAGTAATAGCGATTGCAAAAATAGTAATAGCAATCAGTGTTTCGTTAGATAGGCCTATTTGCCTTAGGATCCTGATGGCGAGTGTGTTACTCAAGGTCTGTGTAATCTCCACTACTCTGCAAGACACACTGTTAGGATGCCACGTTAGTGAAGATGCAGTCGAAACCCCATTTTCCGGGCATTCTAGGCAATTCACTTTTCCAGGTAGCATGCACTGCCTATCACTGTCACCAGCACCGGTTTGATTTGTTTTTTTTCCTGCAATCCTAGGCCAATCGACTGGACCTCTGCCATCGCGTGGGGCCGACGATGCCGGAGGTGGCGAATCTCGCAAAGTGGTGCAAAACCAAAAGTGAGTTCCTGGATTGTGCTTTTTCTGTGTCGCCTTTCCTCCTGTTAATGTTCGAATTGGTGAGATAAACACTGGTTCGGAGAGACAGAATTATTCATCCGATTAGTGTTACAGCTGCTGAGGCATTCGTAAGGACAATTCTTAGCCGTAGCGGAAAGGGCTGCCAGGTAGGACTGTTATTTTCATAGGTCCCTGGTTGGTCTTCTAGATTACTCTTCAGTGTCGGAACAGATATGGCACTTGATATTGTTCTAGGCTTGTTGATGATTTCACAGAAAGCGTTCTTCTCAGTTCAATTATTTTGCATACGGACATTCTCCAATGACGGGGGTTTAGGCAATTTTAAAAACCTACTAGTAGCAGAAAGCACAAAAGTGACAATTATTTACGCACTCTCAATCTCAAAGTTGTTATCGGATCAAGCCATCTAGAATTGAGAAGTAGAAGTGGAGCGTAAATGACATTGAAACAGTTTACTTGGCACCACCACAAACCCATATGATGCAGTCCCTCTGCCATGCTTGACCTTCTCTGCCTTTTCGTCGTACGTTACTCCTCCTCCTCCTCCTCCTCCTCCTCCTCCTCCTCCTCCTCCTCCTCCTCCTCCTCCTCCTCCTCCTCCTTCCACCAAATAATCCAACTCTCCTCCACATTTCACAATTTAGTGGCTAAAGGAATCAGGCATGTGCACAATTGGGGCGAAAATAAATGTTGAGTGGAGCAAATCTAAGATGAACGACAATAAAGGCGGTTCCGTGCACTTTCTTTGCTCCCATTAATCAGGAAATTACAGCTTTGTGTGGAATAATGTTTTACTTAAAGGTTACTCTTTCCTTACTTGGGTGGCCCGATAGCACTGCTATGAAGTGCTGTTTTGGTACTGCTTCTCTGAAACACACGTTGATCAAAAACTCTTGGAGCATTCATGGAGGAGTTTAATGTGATGAGACTGATCAGTGGTCACTATAGTATTAGGATACTTCTTGAGAAGACTGAATTCACCAGTTTTAAAGCCTCTTCGACTGACACAATCACTCAAGGCTCAAAAGAAGACTCAAAAGCATAGCCATCTCTCTCCATTCTTTTATTTTTCGAAAAGTTGGACTCTGCATTGGATTTATGCTCATACATGCTGGTAAGTAGGGAGTTGCTTGCACGTCCACAGAGCGCAGTATTTTGGAACCAGGCCAACAATAGCTGCACTTCAATGGCTCTGTGGCTACTACTGGGATCGGCAGGAGCGATCGTCGATGCCTCGAACATGCTCATTGTCTTATCTACTGATTTGTCAGATAGTAGTATCCATCCCAGCTGCATCGGTAGCTAAAAATAGGATAAACGGTACAAGTACCCGAAATACATTTAGGCTAGCCAACCACGATGAACTTAACCAACGAGGTTACTGGGACTGAAAACCGTAGCAGCATCCTGCTAGATGAATGGCTGCATAGTCGCGACCAAGTGAAGACTCTATCGCCCTTCCCGTGACCATGACTTTTACATCGGTGGTATGAAAAAGAGCGATCGGCCCTGGCTGTACCTCTTTGTAGCGCACATACCAGCACTCTTCATCCTCTCTAAATGGGTGCTTCTGCATTGCCATAATCCCCGATGGGATTCACATTGGACTGGACCAGAAGCTGTCCATGTCGTTGGACTCGTACATGCTGGAGTACTTCGAGGCCATATCCAGTCTATTGGCGGTGAGACCGCCAGTACACTTTGTGGTGACTGAGGGTCACAGCTTCGATTCAATGCATGAACAGTCGGCACCGCCGGCAAGGAGTGAGTGGAAGGGCAACATTTGCGTAATCTCTATTGCCTCCTTAGAGGTAAGGTGGATCTCACGAACCAGTATCCCACCTGTGGGGCGGACGTAGTCTTATTTTGAATACATTGTGATCATACACGAGATTAACAAGTGTTCTTTGTTAGGGAGTAGAGTACTGTGCCAGAAGGTGGTTTGAATGATCTACCTTAATGTTTGAAATTTGAACCTTTAAAGGTGTACTAAACACCCATTGGTCAGTGTTCAATGAAAACAAAGCCCTCGAGCTTACCTAAATCCTCCCTTCACTTCAATAACGCCTCTGAATATTTGGTCCACAATTTTATTATCCTGAGGCAGGAAGAGACGATTTTCTTTTCCCAACAAGGCAAACAAATTGAAGTGCTCGAAGAGGAAGGAACAAAAGGTTATCAAACTACCTCTTCTCAGCTTTAACAATCCATGCACTTTAATGACGTTTCTTTAACTACCAAATTCTTAAAAAGGAAATTTCTTTTTTTTTCTTCGTTGCTTTAACAGTCGACACCTTGCAATCTCTGCGTCTCAACGGATAGAATCCAGTGGATGCTTCAAAACTCAATCCACCACGTCAAATTTACGTCTTTAAGTTACCAAACAACGACAACAAGTTCTTCTTTCTAGTTCTTTTACTAAAGTATGGGACCCAAGGCGGGTTTTTCAGGGAAGATTTGCTCAACATTGAAGGTCTACGTGGGGAGTAAGGCAGGCCATGAGCAGACTAAAGTCTTTCCACTCCTATCCACTCACCAACCCTTTCCCCTCTCTCAATCTTCCAGTTGGATTTGAGATTCCACGACATACAGACAAGCAACCGCTTTCTTTAAGACAGTGCTGTAATTTTTTGCTGAAAGTTTGATTCAAAAGGAGAGTGAGCGGTTTACTTGGATGTTTGAAATCCAATGTCCTTCCAAATCGGTTAATTTTATTCAGACAAGGGTACATTAGAAAGGGCAGAAACGTGCCACATTTCGTATTTTATTGTTTGATGGGAGACAAGCGATTGAGGGATGCGATGCCCTAAGAGATCACTTGGTATTCCTTTGATGCATTTAGGATGTGTGAGACTGGATTCGCTTAGCCTCCGACCAGTTTTGACGAAGATTTCAACTTTCTGAATCCCTTAGTCGAACACTTTAATTAAGGGAAGCGATTTCTGCATGATATACTTAGTGCGATCTTTTGATGCCCCTTTAATGTATCTGGGATGCGTGAGAGTGGATTAACTTGAGATCTGCCTAGCTTAAGCTTAGACACAAAACAAGGAACTGTGAGTTAGCGCTCTTGCTATCATGTGGTCTTGTTGGCAGACAGTCCTTAGAGGCCAGGCTGCTGCTGGATAGACCACCGGTACCAGTTCTGTCGTCCTATTCCCATATAAAAAAAATATTTCTTTTCCTTCCACGTTGGCTTAAAGTCAACCATCCTGTTTGCTGCAAATAATTCATTGCGGCTAGAAAATTACCAAAACTGACCGTGAACGAATCAAAGATTTGATCATGGCTAAGAAAACCAGGGCGTCACATATACGTGACGCTGGGTAGGACCATGATCTTGAAATTCGACTGCATTCCAGTTTACATCTAACGGCCTTTTTGGCTGTAGGATCAAATCAGCTTTATTAGACCATCAAACTACAAATACTAGAACCTTTTTGTACACCAGCGTGATGCTCTGCCAGCTTGATGGCAAAAATATGCGCACTTTCAGACCATGAACGCAACATGCAACTTCCTTTTGGCAAGAGCAACCAGTACGGGGTGTGTCGAACACTTAAAATTCCATCTGGAAGAGCTGACACCCATCTGATTCACGTAACGCTTTGTGATCGTTCCTACCCTAAACAGAGTGTCTAGGGCCAAAAAAAAGTTAAATAAGTCAGTTGTCAGCTCCATTTTGGTGTATCCTGTGCTTACAACGGCTGTATAATCAGTAAGTTGTTTGGCTGTCAAAAGTGGAAGAAAGTTTACTGCGAATTCCATTAGTTCCTTGTCACATCAGCTTGGACTGCAAAATCGCCCTCCTCTGCCTTAAATTCACAAGATGCATTTACAGTTTTGCAATAAAAAAAACTTTTTAAGTAGTCCAGTTGTCTCGTCTCTAGAGGCCGAACTTTTGTTTTATTCACCTCAGCATCCTTGGACGGACAAATCTTGTTCATAAGTGGTTTTGTGAAGGTGAGGAGGTGAGGGTCTAGAGTGACTAACAAGGCAGTGCACCCTCACCTTGAGTCAGTTTTGTTACACTATGAGGCCTTTCCCTGCCTGTCTGTGTGCAGATTCTGCAAGGCATTACACTGAAGAAGTTTGGAGGCAACGTAGTGCTAGGCCTTGCAAATTTGCGTCTCTTCCAAATCTTCTACTTCCGAATGTACCTGTGCATGGTGCTGTTCGGTGCTATGGTTGGCATTATCTTCCTGCCTGTTCAACTTAGCTACTTCGGTGATTCAAAAGGTGTAGTCATTGTGACAAATGATTAACTAAAATGCTCCGCTACAAACCTAATGCTCCAATTTATGCCCATTTTTATCCAGTTTTGTGGAATCAGTTATAAAAACTGATCAGGTACGCTTGTCACATATATGCGACACTGGTAGCTGACGTATGTGCGCTTTTGTGTTGTTGGCAGGACCACAGCTAAATCGGACGGTGCTGTAAAAGCAGAAGCAACCAGTGGCCGGAAGCATTCGAAAGGGCAGTCATCGAGGTCAACGCCACGTGTAGCCCACATCGCTTCTATCACTGTCGCTGACCCCTTCATCCTGTTGTCTTCCAAATCATCGCTTCAATTTCGCCTTCTCACTGATCTCCCATCCTCCCTTCCTCCCACTTTCCCTATATCCATCATCGCTCTAGGCTCTGTCTGATCGATCTTCTCTCTCCTTTTAACTTCTCCTGCCTCAACGTCTGTTTCCGATGATGACAACGTTGTCAGAATATTCACTCAATGCTGATGCTGGTGCTGCTGATGCTGTATGAGATTGCGTTTGCATGTGTGTGTGTGTGTGTGTGTCTGCAAGGACACTTTGTAATTACACAGTCGAGAAATCGGAGACTAGGCAATTCTTTGTCACTCCTTTGTGGAAGGCTGATGTCGAATTCAGTAGTAGTTCGCGAATAGGAAACCAGAGGGTAGGCTTACTCTTACCAGCGCCTTCGAGTACTGCACGTCAAAGGAGAACATGTGAGTAGTGCCATAATCCCAGGCTTCCTACAAGATTCCTGTACCCAATCTTGTGGACTCTCAGCCGTTGACTTTACTTAGGAGGGGACCTTCCCATGCTAAAAGTGAACAAAGTCCCTCACAAACTTCTTTTTAGAGCTAGAAATTGGTCTGATATTCCATAATGATGAGTTATGCTGAAGTAGCTCTCCCCTCTAATCACTAAACTGGGTTCATGGATGCGCTAAAATGCAGTTTTAACTCATCGAAATACATTCGCATACGCCTCATGTGGATCCAAGAGCTTCATTTTGGTGTGAGTGGTTATTGAAACGTCCCTAAGACCTAAGTAAAAGGCAAGCCAAGGGATGAGTGAAGAGTTTAATTAAGGTTTCGTGGGGGAAATTTATGAAATTCACCTCTTTAATCATGGAGCAATTACGAACATCAAGATTTCCTACTTGGCGAAATCGACACACCTAACACTCTTGCCAATGCTTGAAAAACACGTAAGAACAAATATAAAATCGCATTCTTTTATTCTGGACTACCCAATCAAAATGAACTTAACCATTTTGCCAAAAAAAACAAGCAAATCAATTTGTACAAAATATTACCACTGAGTTGATTTAGAAAAGCCCTCATGAATCCCTTTAGGTTGGTGTGTTTTGCTACCCCTCTCATACAAAAACTGCTTCCGGTGTTAACTGAAAGCTCAAATTCGACACCGTCTGGAGGTCAGAAACGCGGAATGAAGTCTTCGCTCCAATTCACTCACGCTCTGGGCTATGATTGGTGAAGGAGGTTCAAGGTCATTGCCGCTTTCAATAAAATGATTGTCTTTAATGCCCTCATCTATTAGTTTGTGAGGCGGAGTTTTCCCTGAAAATCGCCTAGTTCGATGATTTGATTCTATTTTCGGTAGTCGTTTCGTTCCAGCCTGGTGGCGATGATTTGATTTCTGGACCAGTGCTTTCTGAGAAGTGGAGCTATTATTTTCAGTCTCTAGGACTCTCAGATTTTTAAAGGACACTTCTCGTCTCCTGTGCATATGCAAACTTGCCTCCACAGAACTTCGCAATGCAAAAGCTTCAACAAAAATCAACTGTATCCGATTTACGCTCTCCACAACTTCCAAAGTTTTAGCTACAACCCATTCACCTGAAAAACTGGCAAGTTTCTTCACCAAAGTCAGCAATTGCTTTTCAGTTGTTAAACAGTTTACCAGGAAGTTGAAGGCAGAGCAGCTGGACATTCTTTCAATATGACAAACCTCATGATTTGGTGCCACAGAAATATTCTCAGATGCGTGTATTGAATTCCTCCCCACACCTGCCAGCGGTTCCATGGCGCACCACTCCTCAATCATTGATGTCTCACTGAATCTCAAATGAGACATCTGTAAAAAGCATTCGTCTTCCGGAAGCCAATTCATTGAAGTACCCAAGCAGACTGGTTGATCCGTTAAACAATCCACCGTGATTGGTCCCTCTTCCATGAAAGTGGTGGGTTCTCCGCTTCTACTCTCTTCATAGTCGTCTGTGACTATGTACCGCTCATCACTCTCCTGAATCCAAAACCGTTCCATATCTACAAGAGGCATCTCCGGAAATGGCACTTCAAACATCTTTTTTGCCGTTTTATGAACTCCGGACTCACCACCCTTCTGATCATCGTCATCAGAAAGGGCCACATTAATTGCCAGTCGGTAAGATCCTTTCTTGCCTTCAGCTGCCTTTTTCGCTACTTCAACTTTCCTAGGCCCATCACTCCTTTGGCTATCTTCATCCGAGATAGTTAGGCTAATTATCTGTTGATAAGAATTTTTCTTGTCATCTCTCGCCTTTTCTGCCACTTTAGATGATGTTGATCCACCAATTATTTGAGCATCATCATTGGGAATAGCTAGGTTAACAGTGTGTTGATAAGATCCAACGTTGCTTTCAGTCGCCTTTTTCGTCTCTGTAGCTGCTCTAGATCCGCCACTCCGCTGACCATTCTCGTTGGAGATAGCCAATTTTCCTGTTTGTTGATGGGATGATACTCCCTTGTCTTCAGCTGCCTTTTTTGCCTCTTTAGCTAATCTAGGTCCACCATTCCTCTTACCACCTTCATTTGGGATAGCCAGTTTGCGTGTTTGTTGACAGGACCTCCTCTTTGCTTCAGCCACCTTTTTAGCCTCCGTAATTGCTCTAGATCCATCACTTCTTTGCCCATCTTCGCTGGGGATGGCCAAATTGCCTGTTAGTTGATAGGACGCCCTCTTACCCTCGGTCGACATTTTCGTCTGTTTAACCACTCCAGATCTACTACTCCTTTGACCATCCTCGTTGGAGATAGTAAAGTTGCCTGCTTGTTGATAGGACTCTCTCTTGCCTTCAGTTAACTTTTTCGTCTCTTTGGCTGCTTTAATTTCACCTCTTCCCTGACTACCTTCAGTGGAGATAGCCAAGTTGTCCGCTCCAACACTGTTTTTGCTATCCTCATCAGGAATAGCCAGATTAACTTTCTGCTGGTATGATCCTCTTTTGCCTTCAAGAAATAGCGTTACATCAACAAATTTGGAGTCTGCATGGGTTTTACTTGAAGCTTTGGACTGATTTATCGACGCGCTTACGGTAAGTCGACATTTGGCTTTGGGTAGGTCTACTACAATCTTTGCATCCTCGTGACCTCCAACTGCTTCCTCCTCCAACTCTGGTACGCCCAAGACTGAGGAGGTCAGAGGCTGGGTTTTATCCCACTCATCGATTTCGTCATACCCATCTGCGAAGTAATCTGCGTAGTCAGAAGGTGGATTGGTACTGCTGGTTCGAATGTTAGTTGTTTTTGTCCATACCCCATCTGGGGTTTCAACCCCTTCTCCCAAACCCTTCTTCTCCTTCTCAATTGGGCTAATATTTTCCTTGTGCTGACCAGAATCATCCTTTTCAGCCATCTGCTTTGCAATGCGGTTTTGTCTGGCAACCGTAGATGAGATTCTAGGCGATTTGTTTAACTTGGAAAGACGTCTACGAGAGGGGTCTTGGATTGGATCACCCATGTTTGTAAGCGGTATATGTGAACTTTCAAACCGCGTTGTCTTCTCCTTAGGCGGAGTCGGGAGAACGAACAGGAGGTTTTTGCTTCCCTAAGTCAACAAAAAAAGACACGCGGTTCCTTGGATTTGGATCTACTCCACCACAATGCTAAAATGTAACACTGCTTGAACAATTTCGAATTAAAATGAAAAGAATTGAAATAAAATGAAGCGCAATGCCGGAAACAGGAACCAGGGAAAAACAACGCTGAAGTGGTTCCACCTTTGTTGAAGCACCATTTAAAGGTCAACTCCATTGCCTACCACTGCATTCTCAAGGCATTTACAGGAAAGAACTTGAAGACAATTCCAACACAGAGAACTAGGAAATCTGAATTTAGGTCATCACTTTGAAAACGATGGGGATGAGGAGAAGAGATGGACTTGGGAAAAAAAAGAAGGGAAAGGACTGAAAGGAGAGGTTAATCGTAGCTGAGCGAGTGGCATGCCTTTTAGCCTGACGGAGTGAATGCTTCTGTGGTTGTGTACAAGACCGAAGTAAAACAGAATCTTATTATTTTATGCCAGGGACATAACTCAACTGCTGGTAATTTTTTTACCTACAGTGAACTTAAAAAAATCCAGAAAAAGCTTTATTACCGTAATAAATATGGAGAACTCTGGACGTTTAGATGGCCACAGCTACAACCACGGGACTGATTCATGAAGCCAGAAGAGACAGGCAGCAAAGGATAGAGTGGACTACATACAGGGGCCAAAAATCCAGTTGTTATATTGTTTAGAGCCTCCCAGAGATAATCAAGAGACTTAAGCATATCGAAGAATTTCGATACCACAACTACATCCTCAAGTTAGGGGCTGAATTCCACACAGTCAGGATTTTATGCTCTTAGGTTGTTCACAGAATCTAACAGTGGGAGGTTGCAAAAATTGCTTAACGACTTTGAATGCCTCGCATTAAAATCACATAATCACGCTCATTAGCTCCTAGACGAAGTCTCCACCTCTGTCGACCTATTCGCTGGAAATTTCTCAACGCCGAACGCGCTTCAACGTCTTCCAGAAGACTTGATCTATGTAATAGTCCCGAAAGTCGCAATTAAAGATCGCCTTTAGTTCTTAAAAATGCATGTCATAAAACGTTCTTTTAATTTTGTTTATTTTTTTCGATGCAAGTCACTGAATCTACCGCATTGCGGCCTTCAAGTCGGCCGATTAGACAGACATCTGTGTTTCTGGCTTAGGGATTTGCAAAGCAAAAAAAATCGTGGCAATTTTTAGTGCTCAATAATACTAATATGCATCATAAAAAGGAACTACAATTACTTATTCAACAAGCAGAGTAAAGTGAAGCACTGATTAATGATGGAGGGCTACTTCTCATTGTAAAACCAAACGCCTCACCTCCATAGATTTACCCATGTACTTCTTCCTTTTGAGCACAGCAATTCCTGATGACTTGGGCTTTCCATTGGCTGGTTGCATACAGTTTCCACGGTCATCGCTACAGAGCAGAAGAAGGGGATAAAATAATTGCCTTAATTAGCGCTGTTATCGGTTTGGCTACTTAATTAACATAAGTAGAACGCGACGCATTAACAACTCACACAATGAGGTTGACAATGTAGTTGACAATCGCGTCATGAAGCTTGGGCGAGATTTTCACAATATCGCAACGCTTGAATAGTCTCTATAAGACAGGAAGTTTGTAGATATTGCCACTATATCAAATGAGCTCTTTTAACACAAAGAAATACAGAGAGAAAACAAACATCTCACACGACTTCCGTAGAACAGTTGAATGGAATAATTTCGATTAAGAGGTTGACGACTATCCGTTGAAAATTGTGCCCTGCTAGCTACGTGACCCGGAACCCAGCACTGGACATCCATCTGCACATTCTGCATTCTCACCAGAACCGGATCATTCAGCTGGAAATGAGTTGCCTGTCAGCGTTATGCCAGTCACGGTATAGACAGGGGGGTGGTTAGGTGAGTGAGTGATCGGTGGGATGAGGGAATTGTCAGTTACGAGTACTTAGGAAGTAAAGTAGTAAGAAAATATTTCTCAGCTGTCTCAGGAAGTCAGAGAATTGAGGCCTCGGAAAGTTGCCTCAGAAATGACACAAGTCAACCCCTTTGGAGAAAAACAATCTTCAAAGATGATTTATTTGCTGACAAACAGGATGTTTAATTAACTGAGCGAAAATGTGACTTGTGACCCCTTAATCCAGCATTCTTTAGGCAGAGTGACACATTACCGTTTATTCCCGGACGGTAAACGACTTCACCTAACCACTCTACACCTCTAATTAAGAAGAACCACTGACTGCACACGACTGTGCTTCCTATGAATGTATGGGTTGTCTGCTTGCTTGTTTGCTTGCTGCGCACGCATGCACATGTGCTCCTCTCTTTGATGGTTTGGACCACTACTTATGAGACATCTGGGGAATGACTACTATGGCCACTTCATCCAGGCACTTTTTGAGCTGCGTCGCTCAAGACTTCCTACGGAAAAGCGCGACATTAATTTGGATTTGAGGGACAATAACTAGCAAATTGAACAGCTTCTGTGCATAAATAGTGAGGTAGGTATGAACACCAGATACCAAAGCGCTACTGAAATGGCAAAAAAGTAGGCACAAAAAAGGGACAGCTAGAGAGTAAATCACAAACTCCGATAGCCAGTCGGTTCGAATTAGACTATCTGCACACAAATAAAGAAACACGGAAAAAGGGCAAAAAATAAATTGATCACGGACCTCAAGCGAATTGTCAACTTTCAAGCCCTTGACAGGCAGACAGAGATTAATGGGAACCTCTTGAGTTTCTGCGGAATATCGAAATCGAACAATGGCATTTTTATTGTCCATATAATTTGTAATCGTTCCTACAAAACAGAACGCATGGACTGATTTATTGGAGGACTTGAAGATGTGTAATGAATGCCGAAATGCTCTCACCCATATGCATGCATCCATCGGCACGATTGAGTGCTAAAACAGTGGAATTTAGGGTAAGCATTGGACTGGAGGATTTCAACAGGGTTCGTGCATTATTCAGTAATGCCGGCGACAAAAATCAATTTCGCGCGGTGACCCCATGCGATTCAAAACAATGCCGGTGCTGACTTAGAGAGGCTGAAGCGTATTTGAATTCAAATTAAGTCGATGATTAGCAAAAATAGTCTATTAGTTGGAAGGAGAAATTTACAGCCAACGTTACTACTTGGTCAAAGTGGCCTACATTTGTTATAAAATCGCCCATCCATTTAAGCGCGAATTTCACTTGGCAATCATCTCTTTGGCTGCAGAAGGCTTGTAGCTTAGCTTTCAATCTTGGTAAAGGTACAATTAGTGCCCTAGCCATTGTACTTTAGTTGGGCGAGCTGACCCATCGGCTATGCAATGTAACCCCGGTATCTCCTATGCGCTACATGTATGCAATGCCTTTACTGCTGATTGTACTATTGGTTTCGGTCACGGGCACATACTTTACCAATTTGTCTTCGTGATTTGGGCTGGATTGCAAGCAATGCCTTTAATTCCAATCGCTTCAATTCGGCTAACGTCCACATTCTGCACAAGTTTAATGCCATTTTTAGCCCTCATGAAGGTTTTAGGATGCTATGCAACGCCTTAATTCGACAAATTATAACATACAAAAGGTGAATATCATTTTTGGGGGCAAGGTACGCAGTTAGGAAAAGGGCTGAGCAGAAAGGTATTCTTGTTACCTTTAAGCAATCTGGGATTATTGCTGCCACAAATAATTAAAAAAGACTACTTTTCCAGGCTTAGGTGTTTGGTTTCAATAATAAAATTACGTTATAATTAATCAGATGAAAGCCTCCCAGGATAGGCGAAGAACAAATTGCCAATCTTGAGCCAACTAACAGAGCTAAAGTAGGTTGTGGCGTCAAATGCAGTAACTTTACTGGCAGAAGAAATTACTTAGGACTGCGATTGAGAAAGGCTGAAAAGTTGTAAGTCATGCGGGATCCTACAAGAAGATTAAGGCATTTTCTGGGCTGGTTAGGTATTTCTCTGGCACTAAGGTACATTTTGCATCGTAAAATCCCTGCACTGGAAAAAAATAAACTAAGCCTAAACAAATTTTTATCACATGGACAGTCTTAAGATTCAAATTAATTTTATATTAACAAATCAATTTACATCATGACTAAAACTAGAGTTAATCTTAAGGGCATAAAGTGGTCAGTAAATCTTAGAACTTTTGACAAGAAAGCGTGCTTATTAGATGGTAGTTTTACATTGCTCACTAATCGGTTCCTGTAAAACCACAAGCAGTCGTTTTAATGGACTGAATGGTTTGCGCAAGGTCCGGTCCCTTTCTGGACATCTTGTTGGCGTCTTGGTGCTATGGCTGCTAGGGCTGTCAAGCGCCTTGCCGGAAACGGCACGGGCCAAAGTCTTGTAGACAGAATGACTTCCATGAAACACAGCATTGCTGGGTCATTAATCGCGAAGACCATCTGCAAGGCCACCACTGAAGAAATGATCGCACCGAAGAGGAAGCATCTAAACAGTTACTTCATAATTTTTTTTTACTTTTCAATCTAGTTTTGGTCAGCTGTACATATGAGCTCCGTCTTTCAATGCCAGAATTCTCCAACTACATAATTGGTCGGTCCCATAACAGCAGTTGGGTTGTATCTTTCAAAGCTCTTATTACGATTCACCACCTAATGAACAACGGAAGCGAGGTATTATTGAGCAAACTTTGGTCCATTGTTTGACTTTTTCTTTGAGCGTTTGCTTATGTTTGTTCGTTTCTGCCCTACTTTCCAGCGCTTTTCCCAATATTTGGCGTCGAATAATTGCCAGCTTTCATCGCCTCGTTCTTTCGAGCGAAGCAACTCACAGGGTAACTTCATCACGCTTGCTCCACATTACTTCTCCATTGTTTGTGCTCCAGTTTAATGGTTTTAATATCTTTTTCCTTAGCTGCCACGATGTTCTTGTTTATTCGTCACTATGCTCGCTATCTTGATGCACGTTCGGCTAGTTATCGCGAGGTCGCCTTCGATTTCTGCAGAATTAGGCGGAAGTGAGTGAACGATTTGATTCCTTTATATTCCAATAAGTTCCCATTCTCAACACTCTTCTTCCCTATTATTTTAAATCCCACATAACCACTTGAAATAACCCGAGAATTTTCCAGGCTCCTGCATCTGGTTAGGTTGGCTTGAAGATTTTCAATCCTCGAGCAAAGTTTCATCGATGTATTCCTGCATTTGCGCGTTTTTCATCGTCAATGTTAGGAACGAAGTAGCTTAAGAGAATTCACTGGTTTGAGATTTGGCTTGATTAAATTTCTCTGGCTTTCAATAATGATTTCCATGGAACATATTGGGCCTCAGAACTCACTAAAGTATCCTAAGGTACTAAAAGGACATTGCTGGATTTAATTAAGAGCTTATTGCATGAAAACATCGAAACGGAAGTAAATACTGCTATCGGTTATTTCATAGGAGAGGATTAAAGTACTGAGTCTAAGTCGAGCCAGTCTCTCCAAATGACCTTTCTAATTAGAGGCTTCATTAAATTTAATCAGGCAATCAAGCCCGATTATTTCTATCTCGCAATCAGTGAAGACGCGCTTTTTCACTGCTTCTACCCTTAAGCCTGGGTAGTCGGATCATCATTTTTTTTGGGGGAGAGAGAGAAACTATCTCCTTTTGCGCACGTGTCGCTCACCTACCCGCTTATCATGACCGCATTTCAAAGTTCGCCCAAGTCGAGGAGACTTCATTAACATCTACACTTTGGAGTTGTGCGTAGTTTTTTTCACGGTTCCCGTGATTCTTTTCCCACGCTGCTGATTATCTGGCTGAACATAAAACTCCAGCTGTGGCTAGGTTAGTGCGTTTGCTGCCAGCGCCACTCATATGCGATGCCCTGATTTTCCTACCTGAATTTGGCGCCACAAATAAGTGACATGCGTTCCTTGTAAAATTATGAGAACTACGGTTGAACAAGATTGTGTCGTAAATAGACTGACTGGGATGTAAATCCACAAAATGGATCTGAGGTTATGTTCTCTACCTGAGGACAGTCACGTTATCTTTTGGTTTTGACCATTAGCTAGATTGGTCAGTTCGGTAATGAGTGTGCTCAGGTCATAACAGAACAGTAAGGCATCTGGGCTGTATTGCTTGATTCTCCTTCACGATTCCAGTAGCGAAAGGTTCATTGCGGCCTTAATTTAAATCCAAATAATTTTTCTGGATTTGGGATTGAGTGCCCTTTTTATGCCGAGATCCTTCGATCTTCGTGTCGGAGGAGTGGAGAGTTAACGCAGGATCTTATTTTTATTGCAAAAGCAATGTAAGCGAAAGTTAATGGCAATGTGAAGCATAGGCATTCATTCTTTTAGCATTGGTGGGAAAGTGGTTTTTCTCAGGTCGATGAATTTAAATCATGTGGACATAGAATTCACGTCCATTTGCGGCTTCCCCCTTTGCTTTTCGGGCGGCTTTGATGTGTTGCTTAGTTTTGCGTCAAATCCAATCACTATGTATGTTATGTACCTTTTCTTATGAAATTAACACGTTTATGGAAACCCTCGTTCATTTTCGTCTTGGGCTACCTCAGCGCTAAGACATTTTTTGAGCTTGAAAGTCATACACCCAAGGGGCGGGTGAAATGATTGGCGGAAATCACTCAACTTAGTTGTGTAAAATGGTTATGTGTGGTGAATAATATTCCGCCTTTATGCGTTGGCAGCGGTTAGTGAAGGCACTCGGTTTCTGTTCTCCCGCCTCACCATTCATCGCATTTTATGTAGCAGGAAATGCTAATGTATCTACATCATTTCCTTGTTAATTTCCAGGCCTTTTGATCACGGACTGTGCGTTTAGTTGAGATAAAAGTATCCCATTCTTTCCGCTACAGGCTAGGTCTCCATTTTCAAGAATCTATAGCGGCGCATAATTCTATCAACAATTTCTGTGATTAAAAGTTGACATTTGTGTGCTCAACGTTGTCAGATCGTAACCCGATTTTCGTTCCTCCAAATTATTGTGTCTGGTGCATACCTGTTCTAAGTCTTATCGAGTAAGCGAGAAGCGAAGTGCCTCTCCAAAACCGGCCCAGTAGTCTAGTTTCGTGAAGGCGTGGTTCACAGTGACCTCCTAATTGTATTTACCTGACTTCTGCTTGACCACAAGTGAAGTAAGATTCTGTTTACACCAGACGAGTTAATTAACCACCCTTTAGTTAGTGGGGATTAAATACATTGCCCCACTTTCATCGCTAATCACACGGTAAAGCGTTAGCCTCAGGTCGGGTTACCTGGTAACTATGTTTTTTTCGAGTGCGCTACTTAACCCTTCATTGGTACATTCTTGAGGACTGGATGCCACAGTATCAGTCTGAGACGATAGGATAGTCTTGTCTACAGCCGACGAGACCTTATGTTACGGTAATTTTCCAGTCGAATGATTTTCCTGCCCTCTAAGTTGGCTACACATGTGACCCCGTTAACACCGTTTTGGTGGCTCAAGCACACTAGCTCATGGGTGCCAGCTTGTGCAATCATCTCCTTTAGAAGCTGTGGGCTTGTGTGCCGTTTGGTTTTTGCTTATTTCTGCCAAAATCACCCTGTTTCACGGAAGAGGGCTGGCTTTATTCTAGCAGTTATTGATGCTGTAAGCGCAAGTGCGGGGGTTTTTTCAGCTTCACCAACTGCATTCCCTTTTTAGTGGTAAAATTTATGCGGATTCATTGGTAGGAGTGTTCTTTGGTGGTTGTGGAGGCCAGGAAGGTGGTTGGAACTGGACCAAATGTTGCTTCTGGTTTAATTTTCTGACCCATCCATCAAACCAACCATACCTCTTTTTTTTTTTTTTACTTGTTCGTTAAAGTATTCATTTATTCATTAACTCAATCTTTCCTCCCTTCTATCCATTTATCCAATGATTTGGATACTCTTCGTGATTGGTTTAGCTCAATTATTCTAACGGACAGACAGGTGGTGTTCATGAGAATTGTAGCTCTTCCAGATGCTTAACTAACTTTCCTATCCTATCATTTTCGAATGTCAGAAAACCTTCCACTCCGTCTATCCTTACTAAATCTCACTTTGGTCTCAGGTTGGTTATTGATCCTTGTGAACGTGGCCAACCAGAAGGGACTCTTTCACTCAAACCACCAACTAACGCACTCCGCGTTCACTAGCTCCTGACTGTTTGAGAAACATCACGAACTATCTAACATGGCCGTAAATTTGCTCTCGAAATTAGTAATAACGGTTCCACGTCCTGACCGTGAAGAAGCAATAACCTTCAGGCTGATGTCAAGGTGAAACATACTATCGGCTTGCTGAAATTTAATGAAAGCAGATAGAAAATATAAGCCTTTTTTTCCAAACTGACGGTAAACTGAAATGCTGAGAGTACAAGGCCATTATTCTGCGAGCACATTGGTAGGAAGACGGCACGTTCATTAGCTACCTGTTTACTGTGGCCACGTACACAAGCATGGGAGGGTACGCGACTAACTTATGCAAACACAGTGGCACAAGACTCGACGGTGACGGAGCAGTGCACGTTTAGTTACTCCACACTTACGCCTCATTGCCAATGCAAACACTTTTACGTCGGTGAGGTAGGCGCATCGACACTACCATTTGGCTATTCACGAACTTTAGTGTATGTAAGATTGCAAGATGCATCGATGGGCTAGCAACCTGTCAAACATTTCTTCTGAATTTGTGCACTGGGTTTTATTTGCAATGGAACGCCAGATAGAATGCACTCAATCTTAAATCTGTCGTGTACGTAAGGGGCGGGTTAGGTTTACCCCTTTCTGAACTCGTTCAGGAGCCGTAGGAATGAGCAAGCTGTAGACTCTAAGCGCTTGACCTGTCGGTCAAATACGAAATGAGCGGTAAGTGGGGGGTTCCAAGATTCTGAAATGCTCTAGTACCGGTTAGCGTCCTTGGAATTTGGGGACGCAAGTCCGGCAGAATACTTTTGGCAGTTAGATCATTGTTCATCCAACTATTTTCGTTTTTCTGTCCATAAGGACTAGAATTGACGATAAGCACCGAAAGAGGGCGTATTAATCTTGCGCCTAACGGTCTACAAATGCTGAGTTATTGCCTAAATTCTCTATGGACCCGATTTGATGTCGTCACTACCTTTCACCATCTGAGTCTCATTTTGAGTCTTGCTGTCAACATCAAGATCAACCGAAATATCGACCAATGTGTCGTGATTTTGCACCATTTAGCAACGTCCTCTTGTTCAAGGCCTGCTGGTCCACTAGCCCGTCTATCTATCTATCCATCCATCCATCCCATCCCATCCCATCCCATCCCATCACATCCATCCATTCACTGCTATGCTCTCATCCACCCTTACCTCTCCCAACATCCTTCACCTGGTGGCACGTGGCTCCACTATGAAAACAGCCAAAATCATCCACCAGAGAGGATTTCTCCACCTCAACTGTCACTTGACTTGCTTTTTCATTTCTCGCTAGCTAGCCCATATCCTAGTGTCACTAAACGAATCATTCGTCGGTGAATTATTGCCTCCAGTCCTGGTTCCATAGGATTTTAAAAAGCTTTCACCACTTTTCAGTCGTACGGTTAGACCACCAACAGAATCGGACAAAGCAACTCTCTTCATTTCGCAAGTGCTATTTCTCCCCTCCCTCCTTTCTCCACTGTTTACTTCCGTGGCAGTTCTCTCGCTTCTGGCTTTGACTTTAGTTCCATCCTTGCATGTGTGCAAGCCTTCCTCCCTCTTAGGTCGCTCTCAGGACACACGGTTATGTACACGCTTCTCTTCGCCTGATTGGTTAAATGACACGCTTTATCCACCGGTTTGTTCATCATCTTCCCACATCCACTCACCTTGCTCATACTTACCCATACTTTTCCTTTGCTCCAGAACTGACGATGTGAACATGAAGACGATGCCGTATGCCAAGGTAGGCTCCTCCTCTTCCCATTTGGAAGTCCTCCTCCTCCTCTACTCCTAAGACTATCCAGTCAACCACTGCTCCCTTTCATCCGTTGCAGCTAGTGAGGGCTCTACCTCCACTGGAACGGCAAATCGATGCACTCCTAGCATTTGATGTAAGTTTCCATGTTTCGAGGAGGCACTCCCTGCCTGCCATCAGCTAGCACCACTAACTCACATATTTCGCATGCTCTCTTCGTAGGCATCTTCGAGTGAACTCTTTAATGGTGTGGTTCTGGCCGCCTATGTGCTTCTCTACAAGGATCTAATTCGCCTCTATGCAGTGTACAACGAGGCGATGATTAATATCATCGGTAGGCGAGGACTGGGTGATGTTCACATTGATCTGAATTTTAGAGAAGTTTTTCTCCATGTCAAAGAAGGAGTGTCAGGAGTCGTTGCGTATCTACAAGGCCTTTCTCAAACGCATGGAACACGTCAATCATTTCATCAAAGTGGCCGAGGTGAGTCTGCTCAGTGTCATCGTCCAGTTGGCAGTGAAGTCTTCAAAGCATCTGATTGTCATCTGACGCTTTTTGCTTTGCAGGCATGCGATATGCTTCAAATGCAGGATGGTTTTGGCAAGCAGTCGTTGATTTTCAAGCCAGTGCCAACCTCCGTACTGGACGCATTGGAGGGTCATCTAGCCCACTTGGAAGGCAAAAAATCCAATGAATTGTAGGTCCATTCGCATTTTTAATCTCAAATCTCTAGAAGCAAAGCTTCTCCTACTCTCTCGTCACCACCAACCACCACAGCAGTGACAGGAGATTTGGTTCTCCTTCAAGATGTGTCGAATCATCAGAACCTCTCTATTGAACAACAGCGCATTATAGAGGAGGAACGACAGCGTCTGGAAGCCTTTGTGAGCCAAGCGCGTGCAAAATGCTCTACCACAACACCGGATCATGCAAGCAGTGGTGTGGACCTGCTTCAACTCTCTCCAGATCCGACTAGTAGTGGTAGTGCTTCCAAGGCTGCGACTTCATCCAGTTTCTTTGACGACTTCTTTTTTGAACCCGGTTCGTGTTTTGCGCATTTAAATCGGTTTCGGTAGGCGGTATTATTGACTCGCTGTTCGGTTTTTCTCTTTGCCAGCTCTGCCCACATCCAGCAGTCAAATGGCTCTTTCCACTATCACGACAGCACAACCACGTTCGCTGTCTCAGTTTCTATCCGAGCCCTCGTCGACTTCTGCAGTCACCAATCCCAACAATCCCTTCCTTTCTTCCAATCCATCCGGCTGGCCTTCGATCGCCGCCACCAGTGGTGGTAGTAGCTTGGCACAGAAACCACCCATTACTACTGTGGCAAGCGACTTGGACAGTCGTTTGGCCGAAATTGTCGGTCAGTTGTCTGTCTCTAACACAAGCACTATGGGTGGGAGTACGAGTGTCGACTGGACTGGTCTTGCCAAGCTCAGGCAGCAGCAGCAGCAGCAGTCGATTGGTGGGGCAACTGGACCGATGCCTGCTTCTGCAATGAACCCCTGGGCAACACCAGGAGGTGTACTGCAGCCTACTCCTGTCAACAATCACCCTCTCACGAGTCAGGTTAGCTCAGTTCTTCCTTTTAATCCTGACGGTCGATGGCTCAAATAGTAATGCCTTGGAGGTGGGTGGAACTTTACTGTTTCTAGTACCTTGGAGTCAGTCCACCTTGTAAGAAGATGGGTTAGGATCTCTACGCATCCATTCGGCCAACTCATCACTTTTCAAAAGCTAGACAACCTTTTTAGACCCAGAGGCGAACAAGTCTTAAAGACATCTCTAACTGTGTTATCGAGATGGCATCGAATTCCGAAGGACGTCCTTGGGGCTTACTTAGGCGGCTAAAATCGAATGTCGCATTGTGCACGTCTACGCCGTCCTTAGCGCTTCCACTTTTAGAGCCTCGTGTTGACCATCACAGAGTGTATGGATTTATCCATCCCAGACTCTGTGGGGTGAAGTGCATTACATGGCATTTAATGACATTTCCAGCCACGACATGGCTCTACTCCTTGAGACGGAGCATTGTCACTTGCAATGTAACTTGCTCCTTAAAGATTTGAAGAGTTGCCTTCTGAGAGGTTTGAATTGTTCACCTCTCAAGCATTGTTGTTGGAGCACTCTGTTTTGCCTCGATTTAATTATTGGTAATTTTTCTCTTGAAGTAATGTCTTGCGGTTTCTCCGGTAAGCCTATCCACTCTCATCGCCTTTTTGTTTTGTGACACCCCATTTCAAAACGAATTGAGTCAATATTTAGCATTTATTTATTGGAACCTCCTAGTATTCTCGCTTTTGGGGATCACTTCCGGGTTGTCCCCTCAATTCTCCTTGTTGTGGCCTTAAGTAGACGTCCACGGGGGTGTGTATTCGTCACCCGTGGACGCCTCTAGGAGGGCACATTTAGCCCCCGTGTCGTAGGCATAGTCCTGTCAAACATACTCATTCTCATTCCCAAAAAAACCAATGTATAAGGGAATTCTCCTACTTCCCCTTTGATACACCTGCCTTCACGCCAGATTGATGGACAGACCTAGATGTGGCCAATTCCTCTCCCTTTCCCCTCGTTCTTTACCTCTTCTGCTAAAACAACGAATATGCAGAAAATCCAAGCATCCCTCGTGTTCAACTTGACAAATATTCCCGGTCACGAATTTGTGACGAAGACTCATTTTTTATTCTCGGCTCAAATTGTAGTTTTGTTTCTTCCATTCTGATTGTTGAAAATCGTATTGCGCATCTGATTGGCTCGACGAACAGACCTAGACCTGACCAATCACTCCCGCCTCGATTCTCCCTTCATTCTGATTATTGAATATCGCATTGCGCGTCTGATTGGCTTCCTGTTTCTTAGATAATGCAGTAATTAACGATAAGCATATCTATGAACCTCCTTTCCAGCCGTTCAATTCAATGTCCGGACTTCCACTTCAAGCAATCCAGCCTTCCCAACCCCAATACGCGTTGACTCAATATCCTGCAGCAGTGATGGGTGCCCAGCTCTCAGCCTTTTCACCACGTCCCATTGGCGTCCTCCCCAACCAACTGGCGTTGCAACAGCTGCAGCTGCAACAACCACAGCTTCAGCATCCACTGCAATTTCAGAATTCCACCGTTGCTGCAGCAGCAGCAGCAGCAGCAACTTTCAATCCTCTCAATCCCTTCCTTTGACCACTTCCAATTCTTTCTGTTGCCCTCTCAACCACTTACGTTTTCGCTCACCAACTAGCCTGATCAGCAGCCTCACATCGGTCGATTCCTTTGAGATGCTGAAGATTATTGTTACTTCATTGATCTCCACCACTCTCATTACTGTCCTTCCAATACCACGTGTTGCCAAGATTTGAAGTGCTGCTTGTCTTCTGCTCTTGCAAGTGCTGCGGTCACATGGAGTGGATTGCTGCCGTAGGTAGGATGATTGGTCTCGTCATGTATCTGTCGAGGACCCGTTTTTCGTCGACTAGTGAGGACAGGTGTAGTGAGCTCTTGAGCAGTGGAAGCGTTGTTATTATGCCATGGAGGATGAGTCTTCTGGATTGAGGGTCCATTATCAGCCAGCATGTGTAGGTATTAGATTCGATGACCACAACGAAAAGAGGCGATATCTGGTCTAGCTTCCATAGCCCTAGTAGCATTACTCGGCTGGGTGACATGTGGATCCACCTTAATGGTCAGTCGGCGTTGGTATGGCTGACAAGGTGACGATGATGAAGCTTTCTCTTTCACTTGGCTCCGTTTCGTAACCATGATGGAGGGTATCTGCACTCTTGGTTTAGGAGCTTCATTTCATCGTGGAAGGGGGAGGGGGCGCAGGTTTGTCATCACAACACTACACTCCACTCCACTCCACTCCACTCCACTCCACTCCACTCCACTCCACTCCACTCCACTCCACTCCACTCCACTCCACTCCACTCCACTCCACTCCACTCCACTCCACTCCACTCCACTCCACTCCACTCCACTCCACTCCACTCCACTCCACTCCACTCCACTCCACTCCACTCCACTCCACTCCACTCCACTCCACTCCACTCCACTCCACTCCACACCACTCCACTCCACTCCACTCCACTCCATCACACGTCGCCTTCCTTCAGCACCCAAAGCCTTATTTCTGTTACAACTTGGAGGTTGTATGTTCGCACTACTGAATTGCTATTCAGCAGACATCGCGTGGCAAATTCAGCACACGAGTTGACATGTGGTTAAGGGAGAGGATCTAAAGAACACACACTAGGAATGCATTGTTTGTGCATGGACAAATGCGTCGATCGACGGAATGGCTGTAGCAGTCCAAGGTGATGGATCACTTAACCATAGTCTCGATATCATGCGCATCCACTTCATAACCGCACTGCGCACATTCTGCCCAAATGCGTCGCCGCATTAAGTTTTAAACACATTTGAGAAGACTGTAGACAATCATTCAAATAAATCATTTTAAATTTCAGAAGTAAAGGAAAGGGCATTTCAATGCTTATGCGCTCCAGACTCATGAACGAGGGTGACCTCTTCATCACGCAGAAGAATGAAAAGTTGATCACTACCGTTGGCACAATGCAAGGAGGAACGGAGTACTCTTACAACGGCACAAATAAGCGAATTAATCGCGTACTATACTAAAATTTTTTTGGTCTGTAGTGGCAAATGCTGAAGCTGCTGCAAAAGCAGAGGCGTCAATGCTCGCATCTTGTAGGAAGGACATGGAATATGCAAGTTGGTTCATGAATGCCATATTACTACAACTCACCATCGGCAAGAGAGAGTTGTTTCGACAGATCTTAACAGTGGGCAGAGACGAGACGAAATTGTCACTGCTTACATCAACGAGGGTTGTTGGGTAGATAGGCATCCAATTTTGATCCGTAATCCACCAACTCGCCACCCTCATGAGTGCCAACAATGAACTGGTAGAGAGAGAGAGAGGGGTGTTGCCAATGGTCTGTGCCTGCCTCTCCGTTGCAAGTCAGTCAGTCATTTTGAGGCAATCTCTTGATCCTGAACTAGCAGGAATCTACAACGGTCCACAATGGTCTCGTGAGAACACAATTGCGCATTACGTATTTGGCAAGAGGAGTGATGTGCGGTTCAGAGAAAACACTCATTTGTCATTTGTTGCCTCTACGACAAACGATCGTTTCCTCAAGCATGATGGTCAAGTGTGTGAGCACACGTGAAGGTCTACTTAATTAGTATTCCTGATTTTGCATGGGCTATAGGAGGAGAGGAAGGTGAATAACCGAGTGAGTGACTATACGACTGCTGCGGCATCAGCGATGATGCCCAGACATCAAGAAGCAGATTAGCGCGGAGTATTGTTTGCCAAGTACGAATGGGCTTGCACATGCCTCCCCGAAGAGAAAATGCATCTTCATGGATCGTGTATCACCGTAAGGCATAAGGAATGGCCTCATCATCGAGGCACAACTGGCGGCACATGCTCTTCGAGAGGAAGCATAGAAGATGGTCTTCGTCCATTGCAACGCATTGGAGGCAGTACATTTTCAAAGCACTTGGAAGTGGTGCTACTAGGTGCTATTGAACTACTCTAGGTCGAATACAAGTAACCTATGGAGACTGGCAAAGTATACGCTAAAGGTGGTCAAAGATTATGGCGTCACCAAGCGAGGAACTGGCATTCGAATTCATATCATACCTCCGAGAGCACCTCGCTAACACTACGAGTCCCATTCAGTGATCAACACTCTTTTGCGTGGAGAGTAAGACGACTTTAGGCGGTCATATCACCAATTGCAGTGCCCGCTTTCTGCACAGCGCACCATGACAGTGATTTGTCCTCTCTGCCTTCGGCACTTTAGGTGCCACCGCCAACTTCGGTCTCATTTTGAAGCAGCGCACACAGGCACGTGCCTCCACATGTTTCGCATTTCGACCTTCATTCACTTAATGCACTTCAGCCACGTAATCAAGCTCCTCATGCTTCGCATCATGCTTCATTTCATGCTGTCAGGATTACTCTCACTCGATTGTTTATGAAAACAGTTCCTCTTACCTCTTGCTAGAAATGGGATGTTTCATGTGCATTTTCTGCGAATGCAGCTACCAGTTCTTTTGCTGCCTCCAAAGACACAGGGATATCTTGCACGATGGTGAGCTAACTCACTTGTCGCATTTCTTGGTCAATCCTTTGCAATTTCAAATGATGCCTTAGAGTCTGTCCACTCAGACGACTGGTCATTCAGTAATTTAAAAGTTACAGAAGCAGGCGCGATAGATGAACAGCTCACTTCCTCGATGTTCGGTGCTCAGGAAATAATAACTTGGTTGAAAGAGGCAAGATGGCTCCATTTTAGGGAAGCCGATGTACATGGGTGAAGATGATGCATCGGAGGACCGCTTATTCATTCTCTTCTTGAATGCACAGCAAATGGGTGCGTCGACCTGCCCTTCTATGCAGTTGCAACTGGCCGAGTAAAAATGGCTCGCATCTCCTTGCAGGATTGTAGCATACTGCTTTTATGCTCGCATTTCCTCCTTTCTTGCAGACACTTATAGCTCATCTGCTTCCACATTTCAGCGCAACTTGGTCGTCCTCATTGCTCATACTGTGGTAGGCCTGACTGTAAAAGGCTATTCGTTGTGTGTGAAGTAAAGTAAGTAAGTAGGCTCATGCAATCATGAAGCTTACCATGACTCAAGTAAGCCCCATTCATTGAATTATCATTGCAAAAGGATGATAAGGCGATGTTTTTTTCCTTACAGACCACTGATGCATAATACGAGAATATACGACGTGGGTGAGTCAAGCGCAGCCAGTCCTCGAGCCGAGACCTTTTAATTTGGATCAAGCAGTCTTCCATTTGCTCTTCATTGTTACCAAACAACAAGCTTTATTATGGAGTAGCTTGGTTAACTTGATCACATTTCTGGACAACTCCATCATGTGGGCGGTAGCTTCCTAGTCAACAACAATAAGTGTTGGATTGACAATGATCAGTGATTGCAAGCGGCAAGTAACCCTGCAATCACTTGGGTCTCTTCTCATTTGATGGTGCATAATGCATGTGATCGATTGCTCCACTGGAGTTCAAAAACGATCTCCCAAAGAGAAAACCGATATCCTGGCAGTTACAGCTTATCTTGTTGTAAAGTAGACCAATGCCAACTGCCTGGAGATTGGACAGGTGATGCAGTGACAGCTGAGTTGTTGACACTTCCACCACTGGTTGTTTCTCCCCAAAAGGCAGTAATAAGTACTCCTGTCTGGCTATAGGTTGATACGTAGAAGACTTTTGGAGGCGTTGGTACGGGGTAAAGGACTTGGTTGGTGTTAGGACAGTGAGGTGGAGGACAGCACCTCTCTGCATTAGGGAGAATAAGAGTAAAGAAAATCCGCAATTGGTAGGTCTAGATGTTGGACTTTGACTGTCTCAATGAGGTCGGTGGTAATGGCTTGCTGATTTCTTATGCAGTGGCAATTTACGATCCTTCTCCGATGAACTCAACGTGCACAGCATTGCATGGTTCCTCGTAGACTTGAGACTGCGTGAGTTGAGAGCATTCTGTGCCATGGAGGAAGATGCGGTCTACATTAGCAGTGAGTTAACAGACACATGCACAGTTCAGAAGCCGCCAGATAGCCCTTCAAATCTATCATTCCTTCTACGCTGAAGTTTACGATTACCTACTTAAGTACAATACATTATTCATTTGGAAGACAGTCAGAGGGAACACGGATATCAGGGACAAAATACAGGGTCAAGTTTTCACTCATGCTGCAGCTGGTCGTGCCAACGTGCAGCATCAAACTGCCAACTTTCTTTTGCCCTGACAGCAGCAACAACAACAACGGTGATAACTTCCATTTCACATACAAAGTACTCCTTCCCTGACCGAAGAAGCTAATGAAGTTTTCGCACATAGTATTTGCAACAGGACATGGTTTTGAGGGGTATGCGAGCTTACAGTTTACTTTTTCCCTCTTGTCGTGGATTTGCGACGTCTATTCTGCGATGAGATGCCTGTTTCTTGACTATGTAATTAATGCATTTGAAGGCCAAACGGTTCTTCACCTAGGCATCTCTGCTCATTTCGATCAGTAGCGTCACGCTACTGTCCGGGATTTTGAAGGGTGGAATGATGGGTGGATGAATGGATAGTTCGTTTATTCACCGCTTGTAGTAGAGATGCTCAAGCAGTTGAAGCAGACTAAAATGTGGGTGAATAAGGAAAGATGGAAAGTCATGGCGTCACCCCTCAGAATGGTGGACGCTATGCCATATTCGTCCCTTTCAGTTCACTTCACCAAACAGAGAGCCCTTCTAGAGGTCGACGATCTTCACTACTACTAGTCTCTGCACATGCCGCAGGACATCATAGTAGCAGTTTGTCACTTCCCATGATCCTTTTGCCTTGACTGTAATACGCGCTGCCTCCCAATAATATGCCATCAGATATCTTTAAACAAGAAGGTGGCCGTCGTACTCCATCTTCCAGTCAGCCTGCCAACACCGTTATGCGTTTATGAGCACCCATTTTACTGTCGATCAAAGGCCGCAGACAGAGGCATGGATCTGTTAAGATACTGGTATTACTTGAACGGGATAAGTAGAAGTGAATGTGATGAGGGAAACTGAGGCATTCGTGCACATGGAAAGAAGTGAATGCAAAAGGTGCACACTAGTGGTTAAGTTTCTACTGCTCCAAAGCTAGACAAACGGTCGCGCAGATGCTGCTGCGTGGGTAGCAGAGGGCAGAAATGAGGGTTTTCATGGCCTCACTGAATATTAGGAGGCCACGACTCAGTAGGTCTTCCCTTCGAACGTCGAATTTAATCTTCTCCATTAAGACGCAGTCAGCAGTGTTGGTAAGGCGACGAACCACAAGTGTCACGTATGTGTGCCGCTGGTGATGAACGCATAACACAGCATTTGACTGGCGAGATCAAGCACATGCTGACAATTATAAGTCCTGCTTATGTTAGCATGTATAAGGTGACCAACGAAGTTAACGTGGGGTTCGATTTAACTTGGCGCATCGATTTGAGGCAAGTGCGAATGTCTGGTGCCGTGGCTCCTTTGTTAAGACACACCGCAAAGAACAGCTATGAGTCAGTTGGGCGGTGACATTCTCTCGTTCTGGTGTTTACTTCATTTCGCCTCACGCTAATGCTCCTTGAACACAGTGCACTGCGGTTGAATGAGATTAGTGGGTGTGACCGTGAGATTGGTACCTCCCTGCTTTTCTTGTTGCGTTAACCTCAGTGTCACTGCAGGGTGCACACACGCCTCAACGAAGCTGTGCAGCGGTTGGCTAAGTTGTGCTGACTGTGGAACTTCTTCTCGCATCACGTTCCGCAATGTCCATAATGGTGAAATGACACGCGTGACATGTATGTGACGTGCAAGTAGTTTAACCCTCCATCCTCTGTGCACTAACAAATAAATGCATATCACGTGTAGAGGGTAAGACTGGGATGACGTGTTGAGGAAAACTAACAGCAATGCTTAACACGTTTTGACTTGCCAAATCACCTTAGCCCTTGGGGAAGCCAAGTCAGTCTCTTCATTGGAAGAGCCACAGAACCTTCTCAGATCGGAGGTTCGTTTTAGCCACTCACTTGCCCCTCATTCGGTTCGTTTGACTAGACAAGCATCTGGAGATATAGCTCGCTAACTTTTGTTTAGATTCGAAAGACTTATGCTTGTTTGGAGGTAAAGAGGTTGACTTTAGCAACTACATTGCAACTGACGTGTTAATGTGGCTAAATCCATCAAAAAGGGTGGCATGTTTTCTGATATGATAACAGGGTCAATTCTGCATGAAGACATCCTTTGCAATAAAAGGCGAAGTGAGAAGTGTAGGCCGAGCGTGAATTAAACAGAACCTTCGGACACCAATTCACGTGTTCCCATGTCTCATCGCACACTGCGTCGATGTCGAAGGCGATTAATTTGTAATAAATAGGTGAACAGGATCGCCTTAGAAGCTTAACAAATCTTTGAACGACAAGAGGTGACGCAACGATTTCATGTTAAACAAAGTGTGTCGAATGGGGTGCGTCTACAGGATGTTTTACAATCCAAACGACAGATTTGGATAAAGAACCTATTGGTACTCAGTCAAAGCTCGAGAGCAAACTAAAATGGTACAAAGTGTCTGCCATAGTCGACAGCCTACCGTGGTGCACCTATTCCGCATGCTACACACCAGATAAAAGGAGAGCGAGTTGAGCATTCGAAAATCGCATAGGCGCGTGACAAATACTCTAAGCTGAAAAGGCAATACATCAAGATGGGATTTGGTGTGGTGATGGCTAGAGTCACGTTCGACTATCTTTCTTGAGATCCTATGCTTTCCAGCCCCAAGAAGTGAAATGCCAACTACAAGTTGGCTTTACGATGCACCTACGTGTTCGCTTGAGTGCAACATTTGAACGGGAGGTGGTCAAGGAACACACACATCTCATTGCAAAGTAGATGTAACCAGCCCACCAAGAGGAGTGAGAGGAAGTAGAGAGCGAACTTACAGATCTCTTACTACTGTGTTCCCTTAGAATATGGAGCTTTAAACCTCCATCGGAGTGTAGGACAAAGGCAAAGGTGAGTTGGATGAGAGGTAAGTATTATCACCGCTATTGTTGCTGCTGCTGCTATCTGCCGAGGCAAAATAAAGTTACTAGCATGATGCTGCCTCTGTCTTTGGTGTATGGCATCTGAGTTCCATCTAGCAACCCTTCACAGAAATTATGTATTTCACCATGGCAGGTAGTGGAGAACTCCGACATCCACAAGAAATACTACATCTAAGGAAATGTGTGAGGGCTATTAAAATGCACGTGGCTGCCATCTGACCGCTGACGAAGATAAAGTCACCTTCTAAGGTACAGAATGGTTCCAGATCACGTAGCCTTAAGCATGCGAACAGCCATATAAGCGCTATGTACAGTGACCTCGTAGAAAAAGGGCCGCAAATAGCAGCAGTAAGCCATTGATGCCACCTTTATTGAGACAGTGTGGAGTGGACTTCTAAACCTGCTAATTGTGAATTATGATCCTTGGCAGGCTCTTTAATACATACGGATGCTGTTCACCACCTCAATGTCCAACACTAATTGGGTCTCTTACTTGGTATCAACGCTTTCGAAATTTGCACTTCCAAAGTTACGTCCAGCTCAGAGCCATTTTTGATGCCTTCAAGGAAACAAATCGGTGATGAGTGTGTTAACAACTTTGACGCTACTGCACTTCCTGGTCAATCTCCACACAGGTGCCAATAATGTCTCTTGCATTATGTGACACTGTTTCTACTCACGAGTCCTATTTCTTCTGCAGGAAATCGTTCAAAAATTTTAGAGGACTACATAACCCCGTGTCTTTTGCGTAATTAGTCGAGAAAAAACCCATACGGTTGCAAAGATACTTGCTACTGGCAAGTGGTAGGCTGTATCAGCCCAATTCTTTCGTCCTGTTGACTAGAAAAGCGTCGTCTACATGAAAACTTTGTCCAGAAATACATAATGTGCATAGATTTCCCCAAAATAAGGTTTGATAGTTCCTTAGAATAAGAAGAGAGCGTAGGATTGCTTGATTATAAATCGAAAGTCTCGTTGCCAAAGCAGGGGCGGCCATACCGAATATTCTCGTACGAAGCATCTCTTGCCTGAAAAGGAAAGCACATCGTCTCATTACCCGTTCGCAAGTAGAAATCAGAGATGAAGGCTTGCTTATGCCATACTGGGTTATACGACAGAACCAACCTCCCCTTCCATGACTCACAACGAAAAGCCTTTCACAGTTAGGCCTGGTGCAGTACAGGCAGGGAGGATAGCCAAGTTGTGCTGCGAGGTGAAACCAAACGAGCTATAAGCACCTGCCTAAAGGAGAGAATCCGGGCACGAAAGTGACAAGCTGAAATTCTGCCAAGCGATTTTGTGAGATTTTACTTGGCAAGACGGAATCCTCGTGGGTGTGAGCTACAAAAGTTTCTTTTGGCCTCTACCCGCAGTTAAGAGTTACCGAAACAACTCTGTGACATATACCTCCTCCCGCTCGTCGATGACAAGTTGTGGCAACATAGCATTCCTTTCCTTCCCACTGGTTGTTTAAATTATCATACAAAAGCTTCGAATGAGGCGCGAATTGCAACCAACGCAGAATAGTCAGGGTACACGTTAGCGGGACATTTGATTTCTTCCACTGCCATTTTAATTACACGCACGTTTGTTAGTCATTTTTCCAACATTTGCTAATCGCTAACTAATGGAAAGGAAAGCCATACATTTTATCACCTATTTGAAAACTGTCGACACCATTCCTTACACGTCGATTTGATGAGCATGACGAGCTTTCAAATGCAGGAAGCCTTGTTTTTATGCCAGCGTTCACTAGTGTTCTGGATTACAAGCCTACTGTCAACTAGCATGTTTGGGTGGAAGATTCGATGAGCAAAGTGCAGAGGTGATAGCTGGTGCAGCTTCCATAGCCTCAGTAGCGTTACCTGGTTGAGTGACATAAGGATCCATTTTTAATTGCCGGTTGGTTTCACTGTCTTTGCCAATGTGAGGATGGAGGAAGCGGATTTCGGTCTGGGGATTGATGCTAGTTCGGTAACTCTGTTTCTCCACTCAAGTAAGTTTGGTTGGGAAGCTTAGCTGTAATTCGCGTCTAGACTGAGATGGGTAAATATGATCTCTCTCCATTACGACTGTCATGAGACCTTCCATCTTCATCTATGTGGAACGTAGTTGGTTTAACTGTAGTTAGTAGTTGGTGTCCTTGATATCACTTTTTGCCTACTTACCGACTTTGCCGTCCCTAAGTAACTATCGACTGCCGCCTTCTCTGCCCAATTCTGATGATCACATTCTTCGTCCCCTCCTTGCTTTTGGCCTCTTTACGTATTTCAACTCCTCTTCTCCGCTCTTTCTCCACCCTACAGGCAGATAGCCTTGCCTACATTTCGTAATGAAAAATATCCACACTCTTAAGTGGGGGTTTCTATTTTGTTGTAAAGGAGTGAGATGCGCATTTGCTGTGACAACTTCACCCCACCACATGTCACCTTCCTTCAGCACCCAGCACCTTACTTCTGTTAAAACTTTGAGGCTTTTATCCGCACTACTTAACTGCCACTTAGCAGCCGTTGCATGGCAAATGCAGCATGCAATTTCACATTCTCGGCATTGGACACACCATGGGGATGGATTGCTGTGCACGGGTAAATTTATCAGTCAGTCAAGTGACAGTGGTTATCCGCCTAAATGCTTCGTCTCGGTAAATGAGATGTGGTTGGTAGAAAATGGCATCATTCATTCAAATCCATCACAACAGAATTGATTAATTTAAGGAATAGTTGATAAATGCACACACACTCAAAATTCGTAACCAAAGGTGACCTCCTAGTAGCATAAGGGAACAAAAGCTTGATCATTACTAGTGACATAACGTGATGCGAAACGAAGTATTCCAATTCATGTAGTAAAAATTAAACTGGATAGAATAATTGCACAGTAAGTGACAATGGCTACGACTTGGAGGGGTAAACGGTGATTCCCAAGCAATGGCAATGACGCTGCTGATTCTTTCTTTATGAAGAGCAAGGACGTTGCATAGTGGCTTATAAACAGCGGATTTTACCACTTGCTCTGCTGCATTGCAAACACACACCTCACTCGTGACGCGTTCTTCCTCAGAACCTATTCTCAACCACCAGAGTAATCCGAACAGGGAGTGGGAAATAGAAGATTATCACGCCAACATAAATTGCCATGGACGAGAAGGGGAGGACACTTGTCATAAGGTTGTTTGGATACACCCTAACAGTGGGCAGAGACGAGTCGAAACACTCATGACCCACATCCACGGACATTGCTGGGTGGATGAGCCTCCGGTTTGGATGCAGAATTCGCCTGCTCATTATCATTAGAATCATTTACCACATGCACATCAAACTCCTCGACAAGCCCATAAAGTACGCGATGAAGAAGGGGCACGCATTGCCCATGGTCCTTGTCTGCCTGTTGTAAGTCGGCGTCCTCGAATGTATGCTTTGATCTAAGCATGAAATATTTTATGATTCATCCCAAAGGCATTCTGTGCATTCTAGCTAGTAGAAATCCCGAATATTCTGCGATGGATTTTGGAGAACACTGTAACGCATAAAGAAAATTTTGGGACAATTGAAGTGGGCATCAGAACTGAGAACTCATCTCACCACTTAATGACGCTTATGATGCTTGCAGTGCGCCGGTGTGCCCCTTTTATGAGTAATTACTGCACGAATACTTCAGCCCTATAAACTCCTGGCTGCTACCTTCACCTATTTAGCAATGATGAAGGGAGGAGACAAAATTATTTCCATCCAGAAGAGACATGCTGGCGTGCCGAGGTGAGGATGATTAACAATGGTTCACTAGACACAAGTGCTACCATCAAATGAGCATAAGGTGACGTTTTGGTTTGCCCAAAGAGCAGTGATAAAAAGTATTGCAGACTGCTTGTTGACACTTTCCAGGCCCTGCCTGACTCAATTCATAATGCTCGATTTTAAAACGCAG